>JAKEPQ010001021.1:0-1200000 GCA_024500445.1 Entomyzon cyanotis | reverse complement strand
GTCTTCAGAAGAATTTTGAGTGGAATTTCAATAGGGAACAACTGACAATATCCAACTGACAGTATAGGAAGTTCACTATAAAAGAATGTCAGCCAGAAATAAACAGAAGGTGTGAAAGGGAGAGGACACAAGGAACAGCATCCTGAAAAACATTATTTCTGGATTTTCTGACAGGAACAGAATTTTGTTTGTCACTACTTGAGGTTGGGTTCTTGATGATTTAGAATGAAAGATACAATCCCCTGTCTCTATATATGTCTGGTGTGTCTTCCAAGGAGAACCTGAAAAAAATATAAACCAGGTAGAAGCCCTTATCTTCTCAACAGCCACAAGATGTAGTTCAGCATGTTTATCTTGACTTGAATGGTCTTGACATTAGTGTGCTGCACAAGAAGCTAGTAAATAAAAGCTCATTCTGTAACTCTTTCCCTGGCCTTGCATTCAGGGAAAAAAGCAGGATCAATCCTTGGAGGCATTAGCAGTCCATGCCAGTACAGCAAACACTGCAGCCCTGAGAGAAACAGAAAATTATGGTTCTGAAAGGAGGGATCTGAGCTAGACGTCACTCTCACAGGACATTCTTCCTACAGCAGTTTACTTCTACTTAGATTTATAGGACCTTTCCTCAGATAATCCTGGAAACCTTAGGTTTTCCTTTTAGCTTCCAGGGACAAGAGGCAGGAAGAAGAAGCTTTCAGTAGAGAATAAATTGCTAGCCAGTACCATGAGGGTATCTTGAGAAGCAGGGCTTAGAGCTGTGGACTTTCCAGCAGTCAAAACATACACTGGAGGTGGTGCTACTTCAGGCAGACTGGGAGACTGGGAAAGAGCACCCACTGTCAAAGCTTCTGTCACATAGGAGCCCCTTGTGCAAAAACATGGGAAAAGCTGCAGTCAGCCACAAAGAAGGGGTCCTTCATCTTCTCTTTCATGGAGAAAAGAAAGATCTTGCTGGCACATTTAAAGGAATTCACCTATTTGGTGTTGGGTGTGATCTTTCTTTAACAGAGAGTTTGGAAAATGGGGGGAAAAGTCTGCATTGAGATACTGTCTTGATATTAAGCTAATATCCTTTGAAGCATTGGAAGGATATATTTGATGTATTTTCACTTTTTTTTTCTTTTTTTTTTTTTTTTTTTTGGTGCCATTGTTCATACTGATAACTTCCAATTAAAAAAAAAAATTAAAAATCCCGCTGTTACATGTGCTGGATCTGCTAGTCTTGATTCACTGAGACTGTGAAAGGGGGCAAGATCAAAGGCATGGTTTATAGCTGTCTTGTTAATCCCAGTAGTATTTTATCACATAAATTAGGAAGGGAGAGTGAAGGAAAATCCCTTTGCACTGCTTTGGATTTTGACATTAAATACTCCTCAGTTCTTTTGCTAGCTAAAATCTGCTGTGCTATTAGAAAGTGATTCATGCAGTCATGTCATGCAATTAAGAGTGACCCAGGAATAAAACAACTGCAAACCATATATTTAATCCAGAAAAATCATTAGGAGAAACCTCAGAGCAAGCAGAATATATTGTTATTGTTGTTGCTGTTTTCACTAGCTTTATGGAAATGTTTCTTGGTCACAGAAAATGTGTTACTGATAAGAGGATGGGTTGGTGTTTAATGCTGGGAACCATTACAAGGTAACACGGGTTCAGTTACAGGTTTCTGCCAGAGCCATACTGAGACACTGAGCAAGCATGAACATTGAAATGCTTGAGGAGGCAAGAGCACTGCAGCTGTGTAGTCCTTCCAGAAGAAATGGCTGGACAGCAGGCAGTGAAGGAACTGCCTTTTCTGTAAGCCCAGTAATATTGCCAGGAGCCTCATCACTGCGCCTGGTTAATTCAGGCTTCCTAAGTAGTAGAGTTTGGTAGAATTTGCTGCTTTTTACTGCAGATTGGGTATTTCTACTTCTGTAGAAACCTTGAAAGAGCAAGCCTACTTTCTTGTATATAGAGCCTGTGAGATTCAGCTGTAAATAGTTTTTCTTACTCCCCCTGCTAGAGTTAAGATACAGCATATTACAAAGCCGCTCTGAAGCTCAGAGTGCCTCTCAAAAAATGAGCATTTTAAGATCACTTTTAAATACTTTTCCTAAAGAATGCCTGTATATATGCAAGTACAAGAGTAGTAATACTTTCAGAGGGTAAACATGAGACGGTGGTAATATAAAGATATATTAGGTACATCTGAACAGCCTCTTTTCCTTCTTGCTTATCCCATATACGTTGGTTTTGCTACAGAGTTTTTTTTTTACTTAGGTGGCACCATAGCTGTTTTTTTTAAAAAAGACATTATTTAACATGTGTTGTTTGTAGCTTTCAGAGGCTGTAGTTACTGGCATTTATTACTGACTCTCATTTGAAGGAGCACTCAGGCTACATGCCCATTAATTAGTTTGAGGTGTCTAGTGTTGTCCACTTGCATGCAGAGTAAACAATTACTAGAGAAGGAGAGGTTGCCAGGTTGGTTTCCCTTTGAGTGCATTTGTACAGGAGATCATGTTTTACCTCCTAGCTGGCAGCAGGAAGACTAGGTTAATTGGTCAAATCAGCTTCCAAAACCACAGCAGAGGAATTGTCCAGCTCTCTGAAGCCACCCATCACCAGAGGTTGCCCTCCTGCCAGCAAGGAAACAGAAGCTGTGGAAAACAATCAAGTGAGAACAGAGTTCTTCTGAGGAAGGGACGAGAGGCTGGGGGTGCTGGACTTGTTTAGCCTGGAGAAGACTGAGAGGGGAAACTATCAATGTATGTAAGTATCTGAAGAGAGAGACAGGCTCTTCTTGGTGGTGCCATGCAGTAGAATGAGAGGCAATGGGCAGAAACTGATGCACAGCAAGTTCTACCCAAGTATGAGGAAGAACTTCTTTGCAGTGAGGGTGATTTGAGGCCTTCAACAGGCTGCCCAGACAGGTTGTGGAGTCTCCCTCACTAGAGATAGTCAAAAGCTGTTTGGACACAACACTGTACAATGTGCTGTAGGAGACCAGTGTAGAGCAGAGAGGTTGGACTAGATGTGTTCCTTCAGACCTTAGCTATTCTATGTTTCTGTGAGTTTAGGGAACTGCAGTCTTCTTGACTGTATATTTGAGCAATCACACCATTTGCCCTTGTGCATTTTTATCCCTCTTTTGAACATACTGAGCAGTATCTGCCAACATCTGCTGAGCTCAGTTTTAAATCAGTTTTCCACTCATTTTGGAAAGTCAGTAGCTGATTTTTGGTGCGTCACCATTATCACATACTCATGCCCAGACAGTAGGTGTGTACAGCTCAGCTGTTTGAGGGACCCAAAAGCCAGGCAGTGTGTATGTAGTTCAGAGTTTTGTCTGGAGGGGATCAAGGGCACAAATGCTGGAGCATGACATCCTAGCTGAAAAGGATCTGCACTGAAAAGGCAGGACAAAGGAAAGACGTCCTACTATAAAATCCTGAGGTTATGACACTGAAAAAAAGAACATAAATCTGGGTCACACCAGTGCTACTTTTTTTTTGCTATGATCATTTTACTCTTTAGGGATCAATCTTAATTACAAAGTAGCTTTGTGCTGGATTGCAGCATCAGGATGTAATAGTAAAACCACAAGACAATCTGAGGATCACCCTTCACTTCCCTGCTTCCCTTTCTGCATAGACATCCTGCACAGGACTGCATTCTCCTTGGAATCATACTGCTTTCAGTGTTTGCAAGATGTTACAGAGAAAAGCCTCTGTGCTGAGCAGTAGTCAGGTCTGTCTCCATGCCTGACCCCTGAAAGGGTCCCTTTTGTCTCAAAAGCAGCCTGATTTATTCTTTTTTGTCTCTCATGGACTGGTGTACAAGGCATGTAAATGGCTTATGTTCCTTCTTCCTCTCTCTGTCTCCTCCAGCATGCTGACCATCTTCTCTTCTGATTTGTGGAGGCTTACATGTGTCTCTATTCTGTGAATTCAGTCCAGAGTGCCTGAGAACATTCCTGAGCACCGAGACACTCTCATCCAACCTGTTCATAAGCTCTTAGCTTGTTCCCTGGTGTGTACTCAGCCCATACCAGCCTGCCAGTTGGAAATCCCCCAAGGAATTCTCAGACATTGCTGGAGACTAGAAACTCCCAAGGACACACACTTTTCCACAGCATTCTATTGGCCTGCAGCTGTCCTATTTTGAAGGCTGATAGACATCACTAGCTCAGGCCACACACTGTGTTCCAGATGCACAGTTAGTTTGTTTTCTTGGACTTAGGTCAGGACTTCGGCAAACTTGGAAGTGTGTGCCCAGCCTCATACATGTGCCCAGCCTACCTCATGTAGGTCTGTTTCAGGAAGAGGAGGGCATCAAGACTTTGAAAATACCCAGTCTGTACTAGCTCTATTCCCTAAATTTGTACAAACTACTGTAACTAGTATACAAGACAGTATCTCTCCCGCCTCTGAAACACTGGACAGAGCAGTGTAACTCCACTGATACTCAGTGCTGAGAGTGAACTGGTGTTTTTCTCCCTTTGCAGTTCGAACATGTCCCAGACTGCGATCTCCTCAAAACGGACACGTTAACTGTTCAACAGCTGATATCTCCTACAAGACAGTATGTTTTGTGACCTGCAATGAGGGCTATGAAATTGAAGGAAACAGCAAACTCACCTGCCAGGGAACCTCTCAGTGGGATTCAAAGGAGCCAAAGTGTGTGGGTAGGTATCTGATCCAACTCTGTCTGTTCATGTTAGAGTGCAGCCTTTTCTGACATGCTGTCACAGGTGAGAAATTCTCCATATTTTGATAACTGGTGAAACTAAAACATGAATGAGAATTTGTCTATGGATGTTTTATACAGGTCTTAGAATTTGGGTGAATGATAAATTTAAATTTATCATTTAAATCCTGCATGGACTGCTGATTACTGAAAAGTTGTTGTATCTGATTAGTGTAAAGACACAGTGTGTTACAGGAAGCATAGACACCATAGGTCTATTCTAGGGATAAAATATGAACAACCAGCAGTTTGAGTTACCATCTTAAAGCTAAAGTTGATCTGCAGGCAAGGACTAGCTTATGTTAGCCAGGCCCTGTGTGTGCCAAGTAAAGGTGCAGCAGTTGTCACTTTTGTTGGACTTACAGCAGGGCAAAAAAGAGCTTACACAAGTTAGGAACTAAGCACCTGAGGCAGAATTCAGAGGTCACAGCAGCTGTGCAAGGATAGGTAGGCATATACTGCTATTCCAAAAATAAAGGACTGTATATTTCAGAAGTATCCATTTAGGACCAGTGACAGGTATTGAATTAACTTAAAAAGTAAGATGATGAAATACAGTTGAAACACTTTCAAACATGGACTGAAGGAAAAAAAGAAAGCACAAGTCTAAAGTCCAGCAATTCAGAAGTTGATCCAGTGCTGACTAAAGTCAGGGTGAAGTATTTGTCACCTGGGTCCAGTAAATGCAATGCCAGTACGGTGGATTCGCTTGAACCCGTGGCTATTTCTTTACTGTTTTATTGCAGTCTTAAAAATGTGGACTTTGTGTGAGACAAGCAGGAATTTCTAACTGTAAGTACATTCTCTAAAATGATGAAAATAATCCACAAGAATTAATTTATCAAGACAGTTTGTTAAGTGATCCTAATCTTTCATCAGTTAAAATCAGTGGAAAAACTTCAATTAACTTCAAAAGGAAGAGCCCCTGAAATCCGTTTGGAATATTATAATTAGAAGATTAACCATATTCATCAGTTGAATTCATCCTTCCTAGCTTAGCATTTTGATTAATAAATTCCAGCTCTACTCTCTATCAGAAGATTTCTTCACACCATGCAGTATTGCTTCCATTCCTGGATTACCCAGGGCAATGTCTTATTTTTACTGAGTCTGAAAAATCTAGTGAAAATTACCTTTGTCAGAGAAGAGAGAGTGTTAGCTGGGAGGCATCTCTCTTTTTCTTGTTGTGACTGATGTTTAGAACAAGCTTGCTGAAATTCAGGTTCAATATAGATGCATGGAGTTTTATTCAGGGAGGGATGTAAATCAGAAGACTGATACTGTATCTTTCTCAGAAGCTACCCTTTGTACTCATTTTCTGAATGATCATCATTGTCATGGAGGTATTGTATGTTTTAATCCAAATAGCTCCGAACTATTATTTATCATCTGCAACGTAAAAGGTACTGGAGATCCTGCTGTATTTAGGCATTTGTAATTGAAAATTAATTTCATATCCTTCTGTTAGAAAACTGAAACGGAATTGCCTTCAGTCTGTTACCTTGAAACAGATTTCTTGGACCTCAGGGTATTCTTCTAGCTGGTTTTCTGAATTCCTTTCAGTTTGACTGCTCACCAGTGCAAAGTTTGCAATATTTGCAAGTTAGCTCACTGAGATTGTACCACAGCCATCTGTAACCATAGCTGACACTGTACCGTAACATTGCCTGGATTGTTTACACTCACTTCTGTGGGGTCTGTTGTCATGCCTTCTGAGAGACTGGAAGGTAATGCAAGTTTGGATATTACATATGTTTTTAATTTTTCTTTTAATTACAGATATTATTAGCAAAGAGCTACTTTTGAGTAGGCTACATCTATTTTATAGGTGGCTGACAAACAAAATATCTGCTGAAAAAGGAAGCTTTGTCATTTGTCCAATTTGGGGGAAAAAAAAACCCGAAACCAAAAAACCTCCACAGTCATGTTCTTCTGTTTCCTTCCCACTGGGGAAAGTTTAACATCAATTGTTTTACAATTAATGAATTTTGCAGGATGCTTTTCTCCTTTCTTTGTTCAAGGTTTAGTGAAGAAAAGTAAAAATACAAATGACATCCAGGGTGTTGATGCCATCTAGCGTTGAAAGAATTACTGTTTCATGCTTCTGATTTCAGCTGGCCAGTTTTTCCCTGAAACAGTCTTGGCAAAGGGACTGAAAGAAAGAGGCATGATTTGCTTTGTGATCTTCATACTTGTCACAAGCTCCTTTTGATGTTAAGAGTTATAATACAGTGTTGTGTTTCATCACAGGTGTTTGCAGGTGAAAGCAGGTTCTTGTCTCTCCTCAGAAATACTTTCTTCTTCTCTAATAATTCCTTACGGATATGACTAATGTCATAGATATCACTCTACCCTTAATGAATTCCAGACTTTTGGATCAGCTTCATTAAATTCTGGAATTGAGCACAGATAAAGAAAATCTTAACAACACTATTACCGCTGCTTTTTCTAGTAAAAACCTGTCCTTGGGCTAGGTATGCCAAATTTTATCCTGAGTTTTTGTCAGACACTTCAGGATTGTGCTCCACTCAGATTTTTCTAGTATAGCTGGAAATGTCTCATGCAAGAGGCCCAGCTGTTATGGCTTCCCAAAGAGGTGCAATTTTCTCTGCTTTTCATGCTTACATGTTTCACAGTTTCTCTACTTGTTCCCAGAGTCATATATGTTTTAATGCTTTTAGCTTGTCTCTCCAAATATTGTTTTTAAAATTCATGATCATAAAATTTGTTTCATGCATAAAAACCACTTTTCAGTTACTTGCTGCATGTTTTGGGAAAGAAAAGGAATGTGAAGTGCTTGAATGTGAATCACTTTTCTGTCAGTAAACCCTTGCTAAGAGCTAGTAGAGCTTCCCTTCTGTGTTGGGTTGGTTTTTGTGTGCCCTTGGTGTAAAGACCTGTCTGATTTCTTCACCAATGAGTTATAAAGAGTTACAAGTCTTCTCACTGGCTCTTAATAAGGAAGCATTTTCCTTGTGTGTTTGCCTAATATCTGTTGTAAGAAACACTACTGAAAGTGTACAAGCTGCATTCAACTCCTTTTTGCCCTCCTTGTTAATGCCTACGTATTTGAAGTAAAAATAACATTCCTGAAAACAACAGCTTAAGAACGAAACAATGTATGTGAACCTGTTCAAATACATTATAGTTTTTGCTTTGATGCAAATGGTATTCAGAATTTGTTGTGAACCCTAGTAATAAAATAGTTCAAAACTTCCATTTTAAACCTTTAAGCAGCCATCAACCCTTCCTGATTTTACAGAGCCCAGCTGCTTCCTATGGTCACCCTGAGTCTTTCCAGCTGTTTTGGACAGACAAGACCAAGTCCAATTTCATTTGGTTTGGAATGCAGTAAGCAAAATTGTGTGTCATATCCCTAACCTACAAAGAGTTCATGGCAGAGTATCCTTCTTCTCCCTTTCTTATTTCAAGATAGAGTATAGAAGCTGTAGAAGGCTACAAATACCTCTTCTATTACCTCTCTCCTGCTATGATCTAGTGTTCATAGAAGGCAAGAAAACGCAACTGCAAACCAACCATGAAAGATGAAGTTGTAGGGAAAAGAAGAAGAAGACGAAAAGAAAAAAAAAGCAAATTCAGAGAGTCAGAGTGAGATATTGTGGATCTGCATGACAATTACCATGTTTCTGTTTCAGTGAAGAGCATGAGCAAGAACCCAGAAGACCTGATAAACTGGGCACTGTTTACTTTGGTCAGCACTGAAAGTCGAGCAGCAAAGTTTCATCAGGTGTTAATGTCTTGGTGCACTCATACCCCTACAGACTCTTGAAAAGACTGTGTATTTTGTGTTCCCACTAATTTTCCATACGACTTTATTTGCAGGGTTTTTTTGTACTTTGTGTATGTCGGTTATAAATCATGTTCTGCTGCTTTCTTGCAGAAAAGCGGTGTCCCATCCTCCAGAAACCAGCAGGTGTGACAGTTCTCCCTCCCAAATGTGGGCTGGAGCCTGCCATTTCTGGGACTGTGTGCCAGCTAAGCTGTCCCCAAGGATTCATCTTGTCTGGAGCTAGAGAAGAAATAAGGTGCATTTCATTTGGGAGATGGAGTGCAAACATCCAGGAGGCTCTGTGTAAAGGTAGAGACCAGCACAAAATCATGTCTGTGTACACATGAGTGCAGAACTGAAGGGAAGCACACAGCAGATAATGGAGTGAGGACAGGTTTGAACTGGGGAAAGCACTACTTAAACAGTTTGTAAGAAGTGTTGCCTGTGTTCTTATAGCTTGGCTGTCAGATTTACCTGTGGTTTATAACAAAAATGTGGAGTTCAGAGGTCACTTGAGTGTTGTCTTGTAGTGCTCATCACCAGCTGCCTCTCCTGGGATCCATCTTGTACGTCTGTTGTTAGGAAGCTGCCTGCTAAAAGGCCTGATGTTCAGGTTCATCTGAAATCTCAAAATAAAGGTAAAAGCTTGTAGCTTAAAGACAGTTGACATGGAGCTTCTAGTAAAATAACAATGGTAGTACTATCATTCCTGGCTTAACACAAGTTTAGGTAAACCCCAAAGTCAGAGCAAAGCTGTAAAGGCTGTGTAAACCCTGGCTGATAGACAGAGCAATGTTAATTTCAGTTGTCTTTGAGTGGCTGTGGCTGTTGACATGCCCCAGGCAATGGCGCACAAGAGTGAAGGCCAGAAGGCTAACACCAAGTGTGTTGGCTGACACAGAGTGTAAGTGTGGGCAGAAGACAGTGACATTCATCTCAGTACAGATCTGCCATGTTTACCCACCTCTTCTAGCAATGCTAGGTTATTTATTCCCTTCCACACATGCCCAACTGAATAAGAATGGGCCTGGCTTTGGATTGTGGCAGGATAAAAACAAGAGTTTGTCTGGCAATATGCTGCTCACCTCTTCATGAACTATTGTGCTCTGAGAATTATTGCTTTCCCCCCAGACTGGGGCCCTTGCCAGCCACTGGGTGATGGAACAGTACAGAAAACAGTTACGGCAGTCATCATGCCAGGTCACTACAGAAACTGAGGCTTTTTTCTCTGTACAGGCCAGGAAGATTTTGTCTCTCTCTTTAAACATACTGTTTCCCATTTTGTGATGTACCACATTGTTTTTCTGAATCACTTGTGTAAACCTGGGCCAAACCACAGTTTTTAATATTTGATGGGATCCCAGCACAAGCTGAAGTGTTTAGATCAAGATAAAACAGCATGGCTTGGGTTCAAGGTTTCAGATATTACCAGTGCATAAACCCCTAACATACGAGGCACTGAGAAACTCTGAAGGTTATTCTTTTTGAGTAAAAATGAACAGTTGCATTTCAGTTCCTTTCATTCTTGTTATTGTCTTTCTCTGTTTTGCTGCCAACACTTTTGGCCAGTTCAAAAGGGCCATTTTCTTTCTGACTTATTTATTATTAGCCTTTTTTGAGAAGTTCACTTCTAAATGGAATTTGCCCCAGCCTGAAGGCTGTGGTCAAGGGAGTGTGAACCGTAACCGGTAGTTATTTATAGGAGTGTGTTTGTAATAAAATTTTCATTTGAATTAGTTCAAAGGAAGCCAAAATCACATGTGTTTATTGCTTTGCATTCTTAATTATGTAATTTAATTGCCTGAGTTATGTCTTTACTGGAACTATTTCATAATAAAAATATAAGAGATATCAGTTCTGAGTTGTTTTAGAGCCTCTTGGGCATAGATGAGTTCAGAGACAAATGTGTCCTTGTCTTATGCGTCTAGAGACCATTTATCAAGCAGCACTACAGCAATAAAATTACCTGACCACAAATGTTTTGGGAGGCCTTGTGCCAGGGAACTGAAGAAGTACTCCAAGTTTGTCAGAGAAACTTGAGGCTTAAATGTTGGTGGTGATGTTACCCGTATTGTACCACCAGTCCTCTGGAACCATCTGGCATTGTTACTTGTCATAAGAAGACTCCATTTGTCCTACATAATACCTTGTAGCAGGAGTTTATTAAGGAGTTTATTCCAGCAACTGCTGCCCAAATTCTTGACATTGTTTCTTTAAGTCAGTTTCACAGCATGCTCCAGAGAATTTGAGAGTCACTATTGTGTTGTACATAGTATAAACACCATATCACAACTTCTTTCAGGTTTTAAGTCACTGACTATCAGAAACAAGTGTTTTCATCTGTATGTGTCCTAGGTCAGGACAGTGAAAGTATAGAGAAGGAAGGGATGTGTAATGAAAGAAACAAATTAATTCTTACTTATTCCTTGGGGTTTGGTTCTATGTAGAAATCAGAATATCATTGTGCTCAGTGATATACAAAAATACAGCAAAAATCAGTCCTTTCCCCAGGAGAATTTACTATTCATGTGTCAGTCCCTAGGCAAGAATTACAAAGGGGCAGAGACAGGAAGTTTACAAAAGTACGTACATTTATATTCCAGGCAGTACAAAAAAGAGTGGTAATAACAAGTTTCAGTCTAACCATTATAGGTGTTTTACTTCTGTAATACCACATATAAAACTAGTCTGTGTTTTTCTGGTTTAGATATTGAAGCGCCTCGGATCCGCTGCCCAGACAATATTGAGACTGCGACTCTGAAACATCATAACTCTGCTAACATCAGCTGGCAGATACCAACAGCTGAGGATAACTCTGGCGACGAGGCAAGTCAAAATCTGTATCTATTTAACTGGAGGCAGTCTTTCTGATTTCAATTAATTTTATGATCCACTAATATTTCTTTCTTCTGATAAGCAGAAGTAGAAGAAAAATCTGCTAGAAAGGTCATACCTTGAGAATTCAGCATTTTCTGTCTTGATTAGAGTTAAACAGTCACAGAACACTGCATGGAGTTTCAGTGCACAAAACCTCATATCGTTAATTTATGTGGTCAAAAGAAAGAATGTGCTCTTGTTTATAACATGGAGACAGCTGCTTTAAAAATGAGCACTTAGAATGTGAAGAAGTTTAATAAACTCTTTGCAGAAGGAAGTAAACCAGTTCATTAATCTAAAAGGCTAAGTACATTCTGTGATAAGTAAAAACTAATCACCATGAGAAGATTTCTCCTTCTCATGGGTGAGAAGGAGAAATCTGATTTTCCTGTGCAAGGTTCAGAAGTGTGGCAATTGGCTACTATGGGAGTCAGAGGTCTGGAAATGGAGTCACCAGGAAAACTTGCTCTAGAGCTGTTTCATAAAGTGCAGCATTCCCTGCCGGCTCAGGCATGATCAAATTACAGCAACTGAACGCTTTATCAGGAGTCAGCAGAGAAACAGGGAGTCTCTGTGTGTTTTTAATGTAATGCAAATGCCGGAGTCTTTTTGCACTAGGAAACTGAGCTATCCCAGTAAAAGAGATTTAAGTTCACACAATTTTTGCTGTGGCATAGCTATTGTCAGGTACTATAGCTCTGCTGACACAGGGTCATTCATTGAGCTGTAGAAGCCAAGTGCCATACTGAAGCATCTGAGGGCTATTGACTCATACACGCACAGAGATTAAAACTGGATGTGTAAGTACTTATAGCCCACAGTTGTCTGCTCTATTCCTCTACCAGGTCTGCTGCCCTTGCAGCTGGGGAGCTGTCTGCAGACAAAAGAGGTTCTAAGTTGATGTAGTGTGCCCTCAGTGCCATTAGACAAACAAGGGTCATTCTGGAGTTTTCTTAATGCACGGTGCTGTAATCTGCAGCAGGTCAGGACCCAGATCCTGACTGAGGAAATCCCTGCTGCTATAAGGAAGGCAGATTTAAGAAAGGACACTCTGTTGCAAAGTCTGTCCTCGTTAGTTTAAGAGGCTATTTGCATTAAGAAAGAGCAGGCTTGATGTTGAATGATACTATCCTCTCCATTTTTTGAAACATTAGTATCATGATTAGTAACCAGGTTTGGTTTTTAAATAACAAGTGTTTTCCTATAACAGGTCTCAGTTCATGTTACCCCAGCTTTCATACCACCATTTATCCTTCCAATTGGCGAAGTTGACATTACTTACACAGCAACCGATAAGTCAGGCAATGAGGCAAGCTGTACATTCAATGTCAAAGTTATTGGTAAGTGCTGGTAAAAATCACTGGAGAAGGCTGTCTGACATGGCTGAAACCTTCTAATTGGTGCAGAAAGAAATTGTGAGTCACTGTGGCCTTTATGTGTGCAGTTATAGGCCCAGGAGTATTGCCATCTCTGTAAATGCTTTGCTGGTCCTGGGTCACAGTTTGCATATGTACAGTCATTGCTTTCAATGTTCACTTTGGGGTGTGTTTTATTCTGCCATTCTTTCTGACTGTTAATATTCCTGCTCACACTGGTTTATTAAATGCTTTATTGCGTTGTCACTTACTGCCTTCATCATAAATCTCTATTTAATTCTTGAAAGACTCCAACAAACTTTCCAGAGTTCATACACATTACTGATGCAAATCATTATTCAAGTATTTCTGTCAGACAGTTGTTCAGGAGTTCTGCAGGTAATCCAAGGTTTGCTCTGTGGAAAGCAAATACTGCAGAAACTATGAGTTCAGCGGAAGAATTATTCTTGTCTGTTCACTCAGTATCTTCCAATTGCAGCAACTTCCAAGTGTGCACCTTTGTTGTATCTACCAATATGAAATTAAAGCTGCTTTTTACCTGATTTCTTCTGGTTATAGATGCCAACTGAGTGTGGCAGTAGTTCTGTAAGCCAATGTCATGCCATCCTTTCAAATTCTGCAGATACTGAGCCTCCTGTAGTTGACAGATGCAGGTCTCCACCACCCATTCAAGCAGCTGAGAATGATTATCCGGCGACATGGGAAGAACCAGAATTTTCAGACAATTCAGGTGAGATTGTGCACCCCAGAACATATGTGTGACTGTGGAAGGCTAGAGAGCTCCACCTTGATCCCATGGAGCGTGAGGTTTTTTGCAGTTTCTTTTACTTATTTATTTTTAAGGACACATAATTTTGAAGATTTGCTGCCATTTCCTTTTCCATTAGTCAAGGCTGGGCGTGAGCAACACTCTTTTACTTACCGATGGTTTAGGTTATCTTTTAACTCTTCTAGGTGGTCCACTGACTGTCACCAGGAGTCATGCACCAGGAGATCTCTTTCCCAAAGGAGAGACAACAGTCCAGTACACAGCTGTGGATCCTTCTGGCAATAATAGGACATGTGAGATCCACATTGTCATCAAAGGTGTGCTCTCTTCATCTTCTGACCAAGATCATACGGCATTGTTTTAACTGAGTATCATAATGGATGCAAGACTGCTCCACCTCTTCATTTAGTTATTCCCATTTTATATTGGAGTAATTTGAAGGCAGTCAAAATATTTGTTAGTACCAACTAATAAATTGTCTTAAGTCCAAAACAGCACAGCAGTGAATTTGGTTCTATAAAGTCAAATTAGGTATAAAAGCATTGAAATAATGATTCATTAAGCACTAAAACTTATACAAATGGATCTTTTGAGTTTTTGCAGTGACAGATACCATGTGAAATGTATTAATAGGTGTTACTTAAATCTTTCTTTAAATCTGTAGTTAAAAGGAAATTTTCTGCCAATTAACTGCAAATATTGCGGCAGATAATAAAACACTCTTTAGATTCTAGACTATGCCTGTACCTGTAGATATACTAGTATATTTTGTTTATTGAATAGACATCTCTTCTCTGCAGGTCACTTTCTTCTTAAAAATCCAAACAATAATTTGGCAGATAAGGTATTAAAAATGAAAAATCTACTTCATATCTACTTTCTACTTTTTATGTCTTAGTTGGATATCTTTATAAAAATATCAGTTAGTGAAGAGAGAATTGAAAAGCATGCAGACTAAAATTTTGCTCATAACTTTCAGGAAAGGTAAGTTGTAAATGGATTTGCTAGTCTCTGTTCTGCTCTAAATCTTAGCAAGAACAAGCCAGTGCCTAGAACTGGCATTGTATCAAGTTCTGTACCACCTCAGACTTTTTGTGGTTCAGTGTTTGTGACATATCATTTTCAGACATTCACAACCTCCTTCACAGTTGGCCTGAAAAATGAATCATGACTGAGATTATGAGGTTATCCTAAGATGATTCTAACAAATTCATGTTGTTGCACTGGTGCAGAATTGATTCTGTTTCTTTTCAGAATTCAAGATGTAATATAGTTTACTAGAATTCACTGTATAACGTCATGTGAAAATTTAGATTGATGTTTTATATTGTTTTAGAAATAGTTTCTCATCTGTATAACTTTTTTTAAAGTCTTCATGTTTCTGGTTTTCAAATTGCAATGGCAGAATTTGAAAACTATTTAGCAGTAGCCTGATCGTGACTTTTTGAATGTAACAATTAATACTTTCACAAACTTCAACAGAGGCAAGATCAAGCTGATACTAGGTACTTTTGGAAATCCTGTAAATGCTGTTTTCCTGCAGGATCATTTTTTTCACCACATTGATCAGCATATAAATCTTTGTATTTTTCATAGGTTCTCCCTGTGAAGTTTCCTTTGAGCCTGTGAATGGTGATTTTATATGCACATCAGATGAAGCAGGAGTCAATTGCACCTTGCACTGTGCAGAGGGTTACAGCTTTGCAGAAGGATCAAATGAAAACTACTATTGTGCTTATGAAGATGGTCTCTGGAAGCCACCATATTCTCCAGAGTGGCCTAGCTGCTCTCGTAAGCCTTTCTGTTACTAAGATGAACCTGCAACTCATGAAATGCTATATTTAATTAGAAAGCAAATGAAAACACTTTAGAAATTCTGAGTTATATTTATTTATAACAAATATTCTCTGTCCTCTGCCTCTGAATTGTTACAAATATTGTGAAATAATGCTTGGAAATCTGTAAATGTGTTACTTTGGAAGCTGTCTAAACCACAAAAATAGCAGTGAATTTGAATCCCAGGAAAGAAAAAATAACAAAGATGGCAAAGGAAACAGGTTAATTGAAACTGTTTTTTAACTAACACTAAAAGTGTCTTTTTAATAGGAATACAACAATATTTGCAACTTATTGATTGAAATGCATAGTATATACTATATTTATATATCTGATTACCACCAGATTAGAAGAGTTCATGTGTTTTCTTTGAGAAGAACACATGCAAAACTTCAGCGGTGGAATTTTCCACCTTTGGTGACATTTTTATAATAAATGTATTGGAAATACATTTGAAGGCAGGCTTGGTACCATGTTACATCTACTTCTATCAGAGTCAATTTCTTGGTTTCAATCATAAAAGATCAGTGTTTTAGCTATGAACAGAGTTACATTTCAGAGCTACCAATTCAAACCCCATAACTTGGACACTTAGGAACTTTACTTAATTTCTGGATAAAAGTTTTTTATATTTAGTCTAGCAGCATTAGTAATAAGACTTTTATACTTATTGGTTTTCTCTCAGTAAAAAGTTAGCATGGAATTCAAATGACAGCTCACAGGTTTCTTCCATTAAGAAAATGCTGAAATAGATAAATTCCCTGTTCTTTAACGTCTTTTAACTTTGCCAAAAAGTTTCATGCCTGCCAAAGGGTCATATCATTGGCTGAGATATGAGTGATCTATTTAGATTGCTGATTTAAAAACTGTGTTTCTTACCTTCTTGTACTCCAATTTTAGCCTGAATTTTCTTGATTTTAGTTCTGAAACTCTTGCACTGCTTAGTAAAAATTTATTTCTCCACTATTTTTCAGTAAATCGTTTTGCAAACCATGGATTCAAATCCTTTGAGATGCTCTACAAAGCGACACGATGTGATGACACCAATCTTCTAAACAGCTTTACTGATGCATTCCAGAGTGCACTTGGTAAAATGGTAGGTTAGTAAATACTCCTTTCCTTTACGTCCTTCTTGAAAAATATCATTACTTTTTCCCATTAGCTAATTTTGTACAAGGAAATTAACAGCAGAAGTCCATAAGTGAAATCTGTGCTGTGTTAGAAGGTGACAAGTTATTTTTAAATATAAAGATGATTCACTGGTAATTTAATGTAATTCAGTTTAGTCTTCAATGTGGACTTGTATGGGACAGAATTTGTGCAAGTGCCCAAGTAGTTTAAGGAGCTGCAGCTCAAAGATTTTCAATTAGCTTCCAGAAAGAACCTGTGTAGTTTTGAAAACCCCAATCAATTCTCCCCACAGTGCTGTTCTTGAAAGTTGGATGTGATCATAAAACAAATGCATTTTATATAGAATATGTATAACCAAATAGTATGAATGAACATACATGTGTACCAAAGGATACACTCCATGTTTGTTGTGTATTCCCAGGCACTTAAATCCAGTAGTAGGGATCTGCTCAGGTTTCTTGAGTTTTTGAGTTCTCACTCTTTATCGTTAAGAACAACATGGTACTGAATTGGAAGAGGTACTGTCTTTCTTCTCTACCATGTCTCTTGCTTTCCACTTCAATATCACAGTCTCCCCTCCTGATCCACAAATCTCTCCTCAGCTGAAAAGTAGAAGCAGCAGAATGTTGAGTTCTGATCTCAAGGGCCAGTGTCCAGGCCTGGTGTGACAGCATTGTTCCAGTAGAGAATTCTGGGCATCTACAGGTTTGTTTTGGAGAGCATGGGCCATATGCTAATAAAAGGTCCTCTGCTAACTAAAAAACATTATTAGCACTTACAGATAATGGGCAAACTCCTGCAACTTTGGAACATGTGTCCGTAGACTTTGTCAAATGGCTAGAACTTAGGTGAGATGTCGGGCAATGTCTGACACTTGGACATAAGTTCTGTTACTCTCTTGCCTTGGCTCTGGTTTGGTCATTCCAGCAGAGAAATCTTGACTGTTTTTATTTCTGTTTCTTTCACTGGTACACCAGGTTCCAGTGCTTGGACCTTTATTATTGGCAAATAAAAGATAATAAGGAAAAAATGGGTAGTGACCTTTCCAAGCAATTACATCAAAATGCAACAGTCTGGGAAAACATTTAGAAAGGCTGTTTTGAATAGGCTTATTCCTATTCACAAGAATTTGAAACTCTACCAGAGATCTGAAAAGTGGGAGTGAACGGGCAGGAGCATCTTTCCAATGAAAGTTGATATGGAAAAACCAAACAATTTCAAAACATGTCCTAGGGCCCAACTTGCTTGAAACCTTTCTGGAAAAAGCAAGAAATATAAAGTTATACAAAATCATGCATTCCTCCATTCTTATGTAATCAATCTCCACTGCTTTTATGGGGGGAAAAAATAAACAGTACCAGAAAAGTTTCTGATGAGTTTCCTATTATGTGATTTCTGTCCTCCTGAGATTTTTTTTCTCTCTCCTTTGAGATCTTTTGGTTCATAAGTTCCTTGTCATGGGTAGGGAGAGGTGGATATGAAGAAGTAAGCTTTCAAAGCTAGAAAAAAGCATTTTTATGAACCTGACGGAATTACAAATAATATAGGTGGAAAAAATACAGATGCTTTATAAATATGAGGTCTCCAGTGATCTTCTGCAGGAAGAGAAAAGCCTGAATTTTTTTCTGTATTCTGGGATTTTGCGTGCAAGAATGGTTAATTGTAAGAGTAGTGAATTGACATTTTCTCTTAAAAATAAAGAAGATATCTTCTATAACAAAGAAATTGTATACCTGCAAGTTGCTCTCTTATTTCCCAGTTGTATCAATAGAACATACTTCTTTTAGCAGACCTTGCTAGGGTTATGAGAGACATGAAAGGGGAAATCTAGTGTCACTGGCAAAACCAGTGCTTTACATTGCAATTAGAAGTTTTTATAAGTCGGGGGAGAGGGCCATGTGTTTTTTTGTTTTAATGTTATTCTTCTTTATGTTGAAAGGTCCCATCATTCTGCAATGATGTCGATGATATTGACTGCAGATTGGAAGATCAGACCCAGAAACACTGCTTGGAATATAATTATGATTATGAAAATGGATTTGCTATTGGTAATTATTGATTCCATAGGTTCTTAGCTATTCAGGTTTCAAGCAGCATGATTCCTGCCACGAAGCCCACATGAGATATTCTTTAAAATAACTTTGGCACCCATAAGATAGAAAGGAATTACATAATAGGTTTTATAAAAATATTGTGGAACGTGTTTGATGTCTGGTATTGATGCTACTACCTAAGTAGTGTGGAGGAAAAATTTACTGAGATGCCTCATGGTGGGGAGGGGAAAAAGCACACACACAGACAGTCCTAGAAACCTGCTTGGTTAGCCTAGAAGAAAGGAACTTCTTAAATACATAGTTTAAAACCAGAATACTGGAAAGCTATAATAAATAGCTTTGGCAATTGTTAAGAAAATGAGGAGCATCTGTGATGCTGGTTCAAATTTGCACAGAATCCTCTCTCTGTAATGCTATACAAGCTTAAGTTGGCCCATTTTCTGTGCGTGCAAGGGCTGTAGCTCCATCAGAGTGAAAACTGTGACAGTTCCAGTGGTTGTTACCACTTTGCTTTATGCCAAAGTAAGTAAGTTGTCATTCACAGTCCATTTTCAAATAGCTTAGTGTCCACGTTGCACTGCTGTTGTTCTTGGCCTTTCTGAGTCTCATAGGGGTGCTGAGAGTAGAAAAGCCAAAAATTGATAACTTGGGTTACCTATCTTAGCAGGAGGCATTTTGGGAGATCCACATCAGAATCTGTCACAGGACTGTGACTCTTTTACAGGTTTAAAGTGGAGTTACTTGGTAGAACTTCTGCTTATGCTCACCTTTGAGAATGCTTCACTCTGAGAGCATTTGTTTGTGTTCAGACACGGGGCAGGTCTGGGTGTTCAGTCTGCAGTTGTCATTAGAGTAAGGATGAATGCTGATGATAGCTGGAACTAATCTGCAAAGGCATTTGGAAGAAACAGTGCTACAGACGTGGAATGTAGGGACCTATTCTCTTCTGGTTCATGTCAGCCTTTTACCAGAGTGATGTTGTTGCTGGTTTTCAGGAGCTTCTCATGATTTTACACTGTGGAAGCAGGAGAGGAGAGTACTTGTCAAGGCATCAGAGACAGCAGTTTAGAAAATTAGTTGTGAAATACTCACACAATATTAAACTGTGGGGTTAACTTGTCCTAGTTACCACTGTAAATAAAGCATAATCTTGTCGATGCTAACAGATAATTGGCAGATTTTTTTCTATCTTCATGTTTTTTAAAAAATAAGGTAGATCAATAAAATAGACAGCGTCCCTTTCGATTTAGTAATCATGAAAAAGTAGATTATGTACAGAAACAACTCTCATTGAAATCATGTTAAAGTGGTGAAGGACATTAGACAGGGGCTGAATTTGACTCACTCTGTGTAACAAAAAATGCCCATCTGGGTGTAGTACACAAATAAGGTGTTGCCTTTTCTGAGAGACCAGGCAACATTAGAACTGTTCAGGAGTTGTGAGGAGATGCAGTGGAGACATGGCATAGGCTGTGCTGTCTGTAAGGAATCAAGAAGAGGAATAAAGAGCAATATGGAATTGTTTAAGGTGTTGCTGGCAGGTGAGGGTAAGGGTTAGGGTTCATGCAAGACAGAGGAAGAGAAAGTATTGCAACATGTAACTTTTATAACTAGCTCTTTAAATCTTTAGCGAATTGCGTAAGACTCAGGATCTCTAGCATATCAGTTAGGAGTGAGGTTGCCTTTTCCTTTTTCATTAGTAAAAATGTGGCTGCAGTAGGCACTTGTGCAAAGTTAACACACATCATCTGGAGCTTCAAACAGATCCCATTCTTTTGGAGTTGTATTTTGGAAATAAGTACAGGTACTTATTTTCCACATGATGTTGCTTTTCTTTTTGTTCTTTCTTAATATCCCACAGGACCTGCTGGCTGGGGAACAGCAAACCACCTGGATTATTCCTATGGTGATTTTGTTGATGCAGTACAAGAAGACTTATCCAAGCATCTCTCTGCCTCTGTAAAAGCAGCACCTGCCCGAGTCAAAAGGCATAAGCTGAATGTTCCAATGACTGACCAAAAAATCAAGCTAATATTTAACATCACAGGTGAGACAAGTCAAAACATCAAAATTCTCTGCTTCCTTCTCTTTAAAAATTGTGGTTTTAATACATCCAGTAAAACATCTTCAGCTCACAGAAGCCTGGTGAAGATGCAGATGGCAGCTCACTGGACACATTCATAGCCCCATTTCATCACAGACTTTCTTCTTGAGGGAAAGATCACAGCCTCATATTCATGGAGGGCTTCGTGCACATGGCCTCCTTTTCACTTTCCACTGACAAGCTTGAGTGTTGCACTCTTGATATATTCCAGAGTACGCTGGAAGTGCTGACTGCAAAATCTGTGTGTTTTTCTGTTTGCTGTTTATATTCCAGCTAGCGTGCCACTGCCCGATGAAAGGAATGATACATTAGAACTGGAAAACCAGAGACGGCTCCTTAAAACTCTGGAAGCTATCACAAACAGGCTGAATAGAACTCTCAACAAGGAACCCATGTATTCTTTTCAGTTTGCATCTGAACTCATTGTAGCTGACACCAACTCACTGGAGACCGAGAAAGCCTTTCTTTTCTGCAGGCCTGGTTCTGTGCTGAGAGGGAGAATGTGTGGTAAGCCAGATTACTTGTTTCTTATGTGTATTTAAAATCCTTTTGCAAAACAAGGTTTTAGAGGATGTTTGCAGAGGGTTATGATTTGACACAGTCCAGTGCTTGTGGTCTCCCATAAAAATAAACTGCAAAAATGTTTTGCACAGTTTGACTTCCAGAGGATGTTTATGTTCCTAACCAAGGCCTGTGGAAAAGGGATGCTTTTGTACCCAGAATTCCACTCCCAGGGGGAAATCAGGCATATTCGTGCTTGCTCATACAGACAAAACAGTGCCTGGTATGCAGTCTTTTAACCCTGTTAGTCCTGTGAGTGATGTGTGGCTAAGATAGGGAATTGCATTCCATTTCCTGTGCATAGTTAAATCTTTGCAGTGTTCCAGAGACATACCCTGTCTGCTGAAGTATAGAGTCACATTTCATAAAAACATTGTTTGACTGAATGGCAACTCCATGGGCAAGACAGGTATGTATGATGTTACACTCTGAAGGAAACTTATGTTTCCAACATTACATTACAGTCAACTGCCCTTTGGGTACCTATTACTCCCTGGAGCATCTTACCTGTGAAAGCTGCTGGACTGGATCATATCAAGATGAGGAAGGGCAGCTGGAATGCAAAAGTTGTCCATCTGGTAGCTATACTGAGTATCTACACTCTAGAAGCATCTCTGAGTGCAAAGGTGAGAACTTTTGTCCTATTCAGACAGCCACTTCTGAATCATTGGTGACATCCTTTCAGTCCCTGTGGTGGAAGTACTGGAATGAAATAAGCCTATGAAATGAGGAGCAGTCCTAATTGTACCTTGATGCATATATGTAGAGAAGAATCTAACTTTTCATCACTGCTCTGGCATGCAAGACGCCTGGGCAGAGGTTTTAAGAGTTGGCCTTTCATGCTTTGTTTCATTTCTGTCTTTCATTTCTGAGCTTGCAAGCCCATTTTTCAGAGACTAATACTCTTAAAATAATTCCATTATCCTTGCCAGCCCCTCTCTATCCTACCCTGTAGTGCTGAGGCATTGAATATCACAGAGCCACTATGTGCTTGTGACTTCTTCTGAAAGGGGTATAGCTAGTTTGATTTCATTTTTATTGTCATTATTGCCATTAGTTGTATTGATTAAAATTAATAACTGAGTTGCATTAAATCTTCCAATCTGCGAAGCTGATTGGAAGAGAATTCACTGTTAATAACTCACAAATGCACTATCTGTACCTTACCACGGTGGTCTTTTTCTTTTTTTGCTCTTTGTACCCATTAAGTCCTTCAGAGCAGAGTAAGCTCCAGAAATAAAATTCCTTGTGATGTGTATTGTGATTTCAGCATTATTTTCAGAGATCAGGAGCCATGTTTCCTGTCGAACATTGCTTAATCTTTTTGAATTCTTTTGCCTTGTAGCTCAGTGCAAGCAGGGAACATATTCACCTAATGGTCTTGAGACGTGTGAAACATGTCCACTTGGAACATATCAGCCATCATTTGGATCCAGGAGTTGCATCTCTTGTCCAGAAAATACATCAACAGTAAAAAGAGGTGCAGTGGATGTCTCAGCTTGTGGAGGTTTGTAACAAAGGGGGTGATGAAACATTTTTTAACTAAATATTAAAAATGTCTAAATTGTTGTTTAAACATCAGCTAATGTAATCCAATTCATCTGCCTGAGAATAAATTCCTCTTCTGGTTAAGTGTAGACCAAGCAACATTTCCCAGCAAAATGAGAGGTCATTTGCTGTTACCAATTACCCTCCTTCTGATTTTCAAGATGGATTCTTATATAATGAGGAATAAAATGAGATATGTGAAGGGTACTTAAATGAAAATAAGACCCTTTTCTTTACAGAAGAGAAAGGGGATTGTCACTACTATCATTCCCTCATTTTCTGTACATAAATTCTGAATTTTAACACAGTTTGCTCTGTAATTTGTTCCAAGAAATTCTCCTCAGCTGTGTTTGGCAAGCTTTGCCAGAAGAATTCCCAGGGAGATGGTCTGCAAGGATTCATGGTGCAAAAAGTCTTGTCTTTGTCCTTACTCCTTCTTGAAGGGGAAGAAAGCCAACAACAACGACCAAAACAAACAAACAAAAACAAACATGAAAAAAAAGGTGTGAGAGATAGAAGGGAAGTTCCATTTAAAAGCTGTCCTGAGAGCAGCAAAAGTAGTAAAATGAAATACTTTCCAGATATTTCCATAACCCTTTGAGAACAGTATGGCACCTCACATATTTTAAACTGACATTTCCTAGAGTTGTGAATTCCTGGCAGATTTCATCCTGTTCCTTTTACGTTTAAGAGACTTAAGACGGTGAAAGGAGAGGAGAAAGTGATGAAAAAGAGCTGGAGAGAGGTAAGGTGAATGTGCAGATCACTCTAAAAAGGTCTTTTTGGTCTTGCAGTACCGTGTCTTGCAGGCGAGTTCTCTCGTACAGGTTTGACACCTTGCTACCCTTGTCCCAGAGACTACTATCAACCAGACCCAGGAAAGTCCTACTGCTTGTCTTGTCCCTTTTATGGAACAACAACTGTAACTGGTGCGAGATCCATCACAGATTGTTCAAGTAAGCCAAATTATCTCTGCTGGATAAAGTGAATAAAGGGAAGGATAGCCAGAAGTTGTCTTAACAGAAAACATCCCACTAACTCTCCAGACAAGTGTAGGACTTGAAGATGTATAGTGTAGGCATTTGATTTCAGCCAGTGAAGTTTTCAGCTGGTTCTGCCTACTAATGTTGCCTCTGTTTTTAAGAGTGACTCTGATGCATACCAAGGCTTAATAAACAGTATACATGTGCAGTGCATGTGTGTGTACACTGTCCAGAGAGAATTATATATAAATATACACTATTTTTATGTATGCATGTATATGTATATAAAAATGTATAAAATATTTTTATATGTACACACACTTACGTGTTTAAGAAACGTATTTCCTTACAAATACATATTTGTGTATTGGGTTCAGTAAAGTTTGATGTTATTCCCGCAAATTCACTTTTTTCAGCATATTTTTAAATGCATTACTAACACTCAGTTATAATGCCCCCCATGCAATAGGGACTTTACTACACAGTGTTATTAACAGCGCTTTCATGTCTTTACTCTTCAGGTTTTGGCTCTACTTTTTCAGCAGCTGAGGAAAGTATGATGATGGTACCAGCCCTACCAGAAAGTATCAGCAAGCAGTACAAAGTCAGCAGTCAGGTAAGGACAAGTGTTATTTTCCAGTGTTATCTCAAAAGAAAGAAAAAGCACTTCATGCAGCAGTAAACAAGTAAGACCTTTTTAAATATAATTCTTTTGCTGACTATATTTCCTGAAGAGATGAAAGTAATGGTTAAGAGGGAAACACTCAAACTCTTCTTTTGTAATCAGAGAAGCACTTTCACTGAACAGAGGAAGTGGCATCAGCTGCTGACAATCTTAAATTCCGGACTTGAAGCCTATACCTGGTGTATGAAATACTTATAGCACTTATAAAAGAAAAGTTAACTACATGGAAAAGGTTCAGACAATCTAAAAAAAAGTAGATTGACTGTGTTCACTTGTCTGAGGTCTTCCATATGCTGAATTCCAGAAAATGCTACCAGATATCTAAGTTTCAGATGTAGAATCTAGAGTTCATATATTGTAACAGATCCACTTGAGAGGAGGCAAGCAGAACTCCCTTCAGTTGTGAGTGTCCTCTCTGAAATACAGGCAAGTCCTCATGTGAAATTAGTCTAATGACAAGGTTTGCTGGAGATGCCTCCTTACCCCCAGGCTGTAACCCTTGACCAGACTGCGATGACTGAATTGGAATTGGGATATTGTGTTAACAGGAACAAAGTTGACTCGTGACAAATCTGGCCTGAACCATTATGTAACATAGGAACAGGTGACAAAGTGATCTCCTATGGTTTCGGTTGGCCATTTACTCAAGGACCTCGATTAATTCAGGTTTGCAACAATAGGAGAAATAATGCCACATGGTGAAGTTTCCTGCCAGCTCACCTGATTGCCTGGAGCAGGAAGTGATTAGCTGATGTAGAAGGATGAAAAGTGGAGAACTTGCATATAGAGTATAGCTTAATATAAACTGTGAATCATAGCTCAGATAGTTTTGAGGGAATTACACTAATAAAAGGTCGTTTTAAAATAGTATTTCAGATTTGTGGTATTTTTCAGTAGGAAAAAAAACACAAATGGTTGGAGTGCTGACAAGACAAAGAGGAGGAATTAGAAGCAAATGCTGGTGACTTTTTTATCCCATCTTTCCAAAGTGACTATAGGGTATACAGTTTAAAACTAGAGTGTTGTGTGCTACCTTTGCTGTAATTGTATCATTTATGCCTTTGGCAGGTATTTCATGAGTGTTTTCTGGAACCATGCCACAATAATGGGACATGCAAGCAATTGGGAAGTGGATATATTTGCATATGCCCACTTGGATATACAGGTAAGAAACGGGGAAGCAGGTAAAGTAGTTTGTATTTCCTGATGCCCTTAAAATGAGGAAGTATAAAGGTGCAAACATTTCAGTATAGCCCAACTAATTGGAATATTCATCACATATTTAGAATATATAAAAAATAGGTACTTCCTCATGTTCTTGCTGAATTATAGTGTTTTGCAGAAAAAGTTTTTAATAGGATTTCTTTTAATGGAGTTTGTGGGTGTGAAAAGCCTATTATTTGGCAATATTTATGATTAACAAAAGCCGCAAATTTTCACTCTTGACAGCTAATTCCACCTGTACTAAGCCTGTACTTCTCGTCAGTGTTAGCTTCCCATTTGCTTCAAAGCAAAGGGTTGTCTTATAATTCAGCTGTCATCAAGAACTGTCATCAAGAAGTTACTTTTGATAGGTGTTAAGTGCCACTATATAGAACTGACCAGTCTGTTGCCCAGTGTGCAGCACACCTTTCTAACATTTGTTTCATGTCTCTGTTAAAGCACAGTCTAATGAGAAAATAATAAACCTGAATGTCTGATGATGTAGCTAATCAATCAGTGATGTTTTCCTACAGTAGGTAGTCATGGCATCCATGTTGCTGAGCAATTTCAAATTTTGTCTTTCTATTCTCAGTCCTTTATTTTGCATTCCAGGCTTGAAATGTGAAACACAAGTTGATGAGTGTAAATCATCTCCTTGTCAAAACAATGGAATATGCAAAGATGGCATTGGGACCTTTGTTTGCCATTGTCAACCAGGCTATTCAGGTAATTTGTTTCACTTCATAGCTCTTCTTCAGACAGGCATGGTTTCTGTGCCAAGTAAATAACGTACAACTCAAGTGCTGTGTAATTCCATATCCATAATATGGAATTACTGCAGGAAGACAGTATGATCTACAGGTTAGAGTAAGGTTCTGCTATATGTGAATAGGTTTTGAAAAAAAAGGATGAGCATCCAAGGACAGGGTGTGGGGGTGTGTTAGTGTGTCTGTCGGTCTGTGTGTGTGTCTGTGTGTGTGCATGTATCCTTCCTGTTTGTGACATTTTTGGTCTGAAAAAAGGAACCAAGTTTAGGGAATTACTAAATACCAGCAGGGCAAGTGTGAGACTGACTGCCCAACCAGACATAGCATTTATGCAGCTGCTTTAAAGCAGCGTTATGAATAAATGAGTGGGCTTTTGCTTATATTTTTTCTCTGTGTTTTAACCTGCCTAAACATTGAAGGTATTGAAATCTGCGGGAAAACTAACAAGCTTGAATACTTGGCCAAAACGGAACCTGATTTCTAAATACTGAAATAAATGGTTGAGGAGATTATTTTGTGTGATCAAAAAAAAGCTTTGTTTCCCACTAGAACTGGTCTCCCCCATTGTCCATGTTTAGGACTATACATTTATCGAGAGCAACTAGCTGGATGGGTTTTTAAACATTAAAAAGATACACAACAGACTTTCCATCTTTATGCCAGCATCTAAATAATGCAGACAATCTCTGTAGCTGTTGCAGTAGCACAGTCCATCACGGAATTTTATCACTTGCCCTTGGTAACGTTTTGTCATGCTTGCAGTATGGTATTGTTCTCTTTTCTGCATCGTCACTGCAGCATACAGCCTGTGACTGTGTCTTGATCATGCCTTGTAATCCTTGCTGTTTGAAGGTCTCTTGTGTGAGGAAGACATAAATGAGTGTAGCTCCAGTCCATGTTTGAACGGAGCCCACTGTGTTGACGGCAAGAATGGTTACCGCTGCACGTGTGCAAAAGGGTTCACAGGTACACCTTGTTCTGTTTAGGTCAGCCTTTATTCTTTCTGACCACAAAATGTGTCTTCCTGCCCTACCCGAAGTATTTCCATCTCATTGCTATATGCAATACATATATATTATATGTTGATATGAATGTAACTTATGGATGTTCCTTAGGTCCGTCTAATCTCTCAGACTCTCTGTAGTGTAAACATGACTTCAGAAGGATTTACTAAGTGCTAGATTTAACTAATTAATTTTTTGTTGTTTTTAAATTAATTAAAATCATTTTAAATTAATTAAAATAATGATTAAATATTTTTTTAATTACTAATTTTGCCATGAATATGCTGTGTAATGTTCAGGAATGAATAACATTTCCATGGGTTCAAATTGTTATTTTTCATTTTATTTAATTTTATTTAAAAATAAAAATATTATATCAATAGATAAGATGGTCTGTATTAAAACTACTCCCCAATCCCATACTCTGCTTTCATAGATTTCTGTAACAAATACATATTTCTGTTGATTATCATGTTGCCAAAGAGCTCCACTATAAAATCATATGCAGTTTCAGTGCTTGTGACACAGGGCCTCTTTCACATCAGAAATCACAGAATTACGTGTTTCTGGGTTTCACAACTCTCCTTAGAGTTACGGTTTCAGCCAAATGTCTTTTATAGTAGCTTTCATTAATTGCTTGAATAGTTTCTAAGATGATTTCCTGATTCACCCCAAACTAGTCATGTTTAAATTCCACAGTTTGCTACATGTTATTTATGTAATTTTGAAGATAGTTCCCATAATTCTTCCATGTCTGCTTAATCTCCCAAACCTGCATGGCTACTCTGATGTTTGCTTTTTCTCAGGAAATCAGGTATAGTCCTTAAAAAACAGAGATTGGTTAATAATCTCCTTTCTTAGGTTAATTCAAACCAGAGCTGTTACTTTGTTGTTTTGTTTTGGTTTTTTTCTCAGGTGATCGCTGTGAAAGAGAGATGAATGAATGCCTTTCAAACCCATGTCTTAATAGGGCTGTTTGTGAAGATCGCGTTGGAAGTTTCTCCTGCAAGTGTCTCCCAGGTTTTACTGGTGTCTTGTGTGAAAGAAACATTGATGAGTGTCTCAGCAGACCCTGTAGGAATGGAGCTACATGCAGAGATGGTATCAACAGCTACAGGTGAAAAAGAGATGATTCATGTAATACAGTGTGGAAAGTCAGACATGCTGTGGTGCCTCAGCCATCTTAGATTTCAGCCAGCATTTTGACAGCCTGATCCAAAATAAGTGGTCCCTTTATGAACGCTAAGGGTGATTTTAAAAGACAAGAAAATATATCCTATTGTCTTGACTGCTAAAAAATTCCAAGAAAAACAGTAAAAAAAAATGCAGTTTGAAATGTAAGCATGGTAGGACTGCATGGTTTTGATTGATTATTATTGATCTTCCAAAAGATCATTTTCCCAAACTTCAGGGGCTTGTCTTGCTTTCCACTGGCATAATACATAATGACCAATTATGTACCTGGTAATCCTACATTTCTATAGTTTTGAAAGACAGAGATAGCTGTACTTATTGAGACTATAGAAGTTAAAGTGTAAACACCAGTGGAAACTTCCAGGTATTTAATTTTATGCTTTAGGGTATCTGAACTCAGATCAGACACTACAAATGCCAACAGAGGTGTCATGTCCTAGATCACTGTATAGGTAGATGGGCTAGCTGTTAGTGTCTGTGTTTAGTAAGTTTTTCCCTCCCCAGACCCCCAGAAGTTTTGGTGCCTTTCAAGCACCCTGGTTTTCCAAGAATCAGAGATTTTGGTGTCTTTGTACTGTCTTTGTTTGCCCTGTGTATCTGTCTGAAAAGTTGAATACCTCGCCTCTTTAATTCCCTGTACCTAGGAGGTATATTTTGTTCATGGAAGTGCAATGATTGTGTCTCCCAATTTCACATGAAGAAATGCAGGTTGTTTAAATATTGTATTGTCCCTGTCTAACAGTGATATTATGCAGCTAATAGAGTACAAGCATGCTTGAGGGGAATGACCAAAATAAAATTCCATTAATTCTGTAGTATATCTTCTGTTGATTTTTTTATCATTATTGTATACTATTCTCATTGGCAGATCTGGCCTCATAGCCAGAATTCTTCGTTAATTGCTGTCACCTTTGAAGTGTGCCTCCATTCCTCCGTAGGTGTCTGTGTGTGACAGGGTACACAGGACTGAACTGTGAAGTGAACATCAATGATTGTGACTCCAGTCCCTGCTTAAACCAAGCCACCTGTGTGGATGCCTTGAACTCGTACGTTTGTAAATGTCCCCCTGGCTTTACAGGCAGCAGGTGTGAAACAGGTACACAGGACTAAGTCTCAGAAAAAGGTGGCTTGACTAAGTCTCTGCTCAAGATTTGCACTAGCTGGGCTGATTTCATACAGCTTCCCCAGAATGTGGCTAGGGTGGTGGGGCTGTGAGGGGATGGGTGAAGCTTGTGTGACTGCAACATTAACAAGTGTCATTGCAGACAAGTAACAGCATGTGTCTGTGCCATTTCTCTTTTCTAAGGCATGGTTCTATCTTTTTAATATGCAGTAGGTCTGCCAAATTTAATTTGTATTTGCTCTGTGTATCTGAGTTCAGTAGCTCTTTCTGTTTCTTCTGTTTTATGTAGGACTTTGCATCACAGAGTTAGAGATTAATATGTGGTAGTCTTAGCTTTGCAAGTCCTAGAGGCATCAAGTTCCCCACAGGCAGAAGGGTACCAAGTTCCCTATGGACAGGTGGCATGGGTCACACCCATAGTGAAGTTTCCTGGGGCATGCTGGAGGCATTTGAACCATGAGGCTCAAATGCATTTGTCTTTTAGGCACACCCTGAAAATTATAATATGTGACACTAGTAGTTGGTGAATCTTTTAACAGAAGACATATTGATTTCACAGAGCCAGTGGAAGATATACAGGACATTTACACCTGCCATCCTGTGTCCACCTTTCAGCAGAGCTCCACTCGATGACATTTACATCCTTGTAAAGCATGTCACTGTGCACTGAACAGCAGCACAGAAGTGCTGTCCCATACCAGTGCAGTGTATTTCAATAAGTACAGAACACGAAAAACCTTGGGCTGTTTTGGAGTTTTTCTTCAAAGCATGATTACATGGAACCAGCTGATTACACCTCTTTAGGTTGTTGGATGGTGGATGGTAGATGTGTATGTCATTTCAGTGACAGAGGACTGAAAACAAAGCTTTATGTTCATTGTTAGATAATCAGCTTCTTCTCCAGTTATTTGTCTTCAACCACTGTTCTATAGCCTTGGAAAGCTCTGTATGCTGGCTGATGTTAGACTGCCAAACATTCTTTCTACCTCTGAATAATTTAAAGTGAATAACTTTTGTAGGTGGGCTGTATTCCACTTTATTGCATTTGGTTAGATTTCCTTTGATTCTCTTTCCATCTTTGTGGGAATGTTGTTCTGAAAACTCTTTGTCTTTGTTGCAGAACAGTCCTCTGGTTTCAATCTTGATTTTGAAGTCTCTGGTATCTATGGATACGTCATGCTTGATGGTGTTTTACCATCTCTTGGTGACATCACCTGTGCATTCTGGATGAAATCCACTGACACCACAAACTATGGGACTCCCATTTCTTATGCAGTAGAGAATGGAAGTGATAATGCATTTCTTCTGACTGATTACAATGGGTAAATCACAATTCTGCTTTTCTACCACTTACAGATGACTTGGATTGATAAAGGAAGTGTAGAACAGAAGTCTGAATATCAGTTTTGCCTGCTTTGGGGTAGAAAAATTTGCATCCAAACTCCCTTGCTGGGTTGTCTCTTTGTTTTGTTTTTCTCCTTGCTTTGTTTGCTTCAACTTTTTTCTCTATAGAAGAGTAATGGCAAGAAAAAACAGTGAATTTAGAAAACATGGTATTTTTTTTCTGGACTACATTCACATCTTACCTAAATGGCTCATTGAGACAGTGAGTGGATTAAATGGAGCTCAGCAATCAGAGTACTTCTAGCATGATTCTAAAAGCAGAGTATGACTTGTACTTTTATAAAAGCACAATATGACTTATACTGACTTATGACTCCAAACTCAATAGAAAAGTTTAAGAATCCACTATGCAGCCATTACTTGAGTCTTAATACTTTTTTACAAAAGCATCTTACTTATTTCACCATGCTTTGTGTATGATAACCAGCTTCCAAGTCCTCTGGGAGAGAGATATGATGATTTTCCAAGAGAGATTTCTTTTATAATGCAGTCACAGTTACCTTGTTAGCCAAATAACATTTCTTTGAGTCATGGGGGACAGACCGTGCTTTTAAAGTTGCTGCTTGTAGCTGAGTATGCCTGCATCTTCCTTCCATGCAGCTGGGTTCTTTATGTGAATGGGAAAGAGAAGATAACAGACTGTCCTTCGGTGAACGATGGGAACTGGCATCACATTGCGGTCACATGGACGAGCACAGATGGGGCATGGAAGGTGTACATCGATGGGAAACTGTCCGATGGCGGCAGCGGGCTCTCTGTTGGATCAAAAATCCCTGGTATGCTTTATTAACATTATACCAGATCTGCTGCCTAAATTCTGTTTTTATTGCAGAACATGCAAGTAAATGTTTATTTAGGTGTTTTTAGTATATATTCGCATTTTCAGCATTTATGAAGAGCTCATGTTTGCTCTTCTTGTTTGTGACGACGGTTCCCATCCCTCAGCATCACTGAAGACAAAATGCTCGTTTCTATGGTGAATTAGTAGGTAACTTGTTTTAGGGATGACACAGTTTAGTCCTCAAAGGAACCTGTGCAGAGCTGGTTTTGGAATGGCTTTGTGAGAATAAGTTTCTCACTCAACAAAATTAAGTTTATCTGGCTTTTCCCTTACATACATGTTTTCAGAGTTGATTAACTTAGCCTTCTCCTGCTCTTTTCAGTCATCTATTTAAAGGTATGTTTGTATTTCTTTCTAACGAGATGGGGTTTGCTATTTCATTGTTTCCTGTGATCAGTCATCTACAGAGTAGTATCAGAGGACATGGAGTATCTTCAGCATTGAAGAGCTGTGGAAAGCCTGGTGTTATTTGGCTCCAAAGAGATTTTGTTTTGATACTGTTTGCATACTGCCACCACTCAAATTTACATAGAGTTTCAAAAATATTTTCGTAAAATAAAAAGTAAAATACTGAAGCATTTTAGTCCATATACTTTATGCCTTGCCCTGTCTTTCACAATTACATTGGAATTCTCTCCAGAGGTAAGACCTAAGGAAGTGTGCTGTCTCCATTACTTTTTGACCTTGTCCACATATCCTATGATATACAAAATGCACATTTCACATGTTACTGGTCAAGGAGAAGAAATTTAACTTGTGTGCCATGAGAAGAAATGTAACTTGTGTGTCTCAGAGCACTGACTACCCTCAAGTGTTCTTGTGAGGGTATGGAATCACATTTGACCCAAGTTACTTGTAAGCTGTTGTTTGGAGCAGGAAGTGTATGTTAGTCCTGTAAAATATACCCCAACTGCTCAGAACTGCATTTTACATTCCTGTGTGTTATGCTTCAAATACTGACCTAGAAGTGATTTCTTTGGGCCATTATCATTCCTGGTGCAGCAGCCATAGGTGATTTCTGCTCTCATACATGTTTGGCAGTCACTTCCAAATTGTTGTATTGACCTACTTCCATCTAGCATAGGCTTCCCAGAGGTTTTGCTGAGAGAGTTTGTTGAAGGTGGCTGGTCTTCACTGCAAAATCCTAGTAACACAGGGTGGCAAAATTTTGTTTTGCTTAGTTTTTAATCTTCTGATGGGATCCTTGCTGTAAGGCTTTGTCTCTGATCCCTCTTCAAATTCTGAGTTTAGGTGGTGGTGCACTAGTGCTGGGTCAAGAGCAAGATCAAAAAGGAGAAGGATTCAACCCAGCTGAATCTTTTGTGGGCTCCATCAGCCAGCTCAACATTTGGGACCATGTACTTTCTCCACAGCAGGTAAGTCCTTACTTCTTTGAGCAGAGGGCTCTAAGCATGGGATGAACATTTGTGAAGGCATTCCAAGTTAGCATATTGGGTAGACCTCTACTCCCACAGAAGTCAGTGGGGACCAGATGAAGTTCTGGCTTTGTGAAGTAAGTAGAGTAGCTTTAAGCAAAACTAAGTCTGGTAAAATCAACACTAAGTCATCTTCTATTTTGATTTAGCCTTTCTGTGGTATGTGGCTTCAAAACAGAAAGGAGGGCTTGCATAAAATCTAACCATACTGCTAGAAGAGGGAGAAAAGTCCAGTGAAACAGGCTAGGTCCTTGTTTTACAGACTACATACAGTTTCTTCATTCTGCTCTGTGAAGGTAACGTTAAAACTTCAAGCAGGAGACATCAGAATTTCTGTCATTGCATTAGACACTGAAAAAGCTGAGCTATATAGTTTCAGGAAAAGTCTCTATGGGCAGAATAACTGAATACTGAGTTACATCTAGCCAGGTACCAAAAATAAAGGCTTGGCAGCACTAAACTTCCACTGCGTTACAAATTAATATAGATTGAAAGATGTCTGCGAGGACAGTGATACCTCAGCTTTTCTGGGAGACAAGCTTCAGTGCTCAGTTATCCTCAGAGTGGAATTATTTTCTTCATATTTAGTTGGGACCTCCCACTTCCATTCATGACTGCTGGTTCTGTCTTCCACTATGCACTACTGTATGAGCCTGACTCTGTGTACCTGATAATATCCCCATACCCACTGGGGGCTGCTGTGAGGTGTCCCCATAGCTGTTTCTGCTCTAGGCTGAACCAGGCTCTCCTCCCAGGGCAAATCTTCCATCCTGTCCCCAAACTTGTCAGTGTCTTTCTTGCCGTGAGGAGCCCAAAATGGAATGCAGTACTCCAGATGTAATCTAATAAGCACTGAGAAGGAATAGTCACTTCCTTGGTTTTCTGATTGTAACTATTCACAGAGCCAAGGGTGCTGTTGGTCCTCACTATTCGCACAGTGCACAGCTGGCCAGTACTCAGCTCACTGCCTGCCAGAGTCCCTAAGTCCTTTTCCACAGAGCTGCTCCTGCTTTTGGCTTATCTCAGCCTACATTGCTCAGAGGTTTTTTCCTTCACATTTTTTTGTGTTGAATTTTGTGAAGTCTGGATTGGCCCTTTACTCCGACCTGTCAAGGTCCCTGTGGATGCAACTCTGTTGTTGGGAGGCCCAGTCAGTGTGCTCAGCTTGCTATTGTCTTCAAACCTGATGACAGTGCTCCATCACCACTTCCTGCTCATTAGTATTTCAGTCCTGAAGGTCAGAAGTGTTATACTGTTCATAACATTTGAACAGCAAAGAAAAATGTTTGAAGTTACAGGCATTTCTTTGGTGAAGGATCTTTGTATTAAAAGACTTTGCTCTTCTCCTGGCTTTTTGGGCTTTTTAAGTTTTACCAGTAATTGGTGGTTTATAGCTGTGTGTTATCCGTGATCCAAACAAGAAATAATAACACAAACAAAAAGCAAAAGTAAAGCAGAATCTTTCCTTCCAGTATCCAGACATCTCCTCTCTTTCTTTCTCTTTACTACTTTGCCTCTCTGCTAGGTTTAAAACTGCCCAATCATCTGCTGCTGTTCTTGGCTTTTAGGGTCACCAACTGTTGCATTGCCAAGTCATATCTTCAAGTTTTTGTTCACTAGCAGTTTTGAAGCTGATAAGCATACATGTGATTTTACAGGGCACACTGGTGAAGAGTTTTAAGTGTGATTTTCTGAGACTTTCTCAGTAGTTGCCCCTCTTTAATGATGGATCTGATTGAATTCTCACTTCCTTCAGATGCAATTGAGTTAGGACAGGGAAGAAAATCCTGCCATTCATTTCTGGTATCCATATTACTCACCCGACAGGAAGCTGAGCCAAGTAAGCTTCCTATAAAATTTTTGCCTCATTCATTCCAGAGGTTGGAATAGTAAATTGCTATTGTTATCTGTTATCATTAGTTTTGTTGCAGCCAGCTGGATCTATTCACTATTCATTCCTATTCTCAGCCATAGAGGAAAGCAGTGATAGAATAAGTTGCCTAGTGAATAAAGGAAGGTGGAACCTAGTCTTTAAGATTTTTCATCTCCGTGCTTTAGTTGCTCATTCACTTGCACTTTAATTTTATCTAGGTAAACCACCAGTCTGGTTGTTTTATTGTTGAATAGACAGCAATAGAAATATGACTAGCACAGAGGGAACTGTGAGGTCCTTTATGGCCCTCCATTCTCCATCATATGGTTTGGAAGGGCTGATTCACAAACTGGAAATTTTTTCATGCAGATTCCTTGCAGGTTGTTTGCAGCCTTTGGCCTCAGCAGTTTCCATTGGCACATATTGCTGAAATTAAAACTTTGAAATGGCCTCAGAATAAGCAGAGAACTTTGGTTTCTTTTCCAGCTATACTGACTCTAGAAGAGTCCAATCTGCCTCACTGAGTTCACAGTAGGGACAATATGGGAACAAACCGCTCAAAGTTCATGATGTACCTTTCTTTCTCACAAGGATAGACAGTGTAGAACATTATTCTTGGTAGTTGATTTCATCCACTGGAAATTTGCAAGAAGCCAATCACCCATCTGAGAAAACTTTTTCATCAGAGACATATGACCAGACTTTCTCTCAAGATATTAATCTGCTGTTGATCTAACAGTGTGTTCCTTTCTTCTTCCTGTACTTAGTTGGCCTATATAGTTCCTTTTTCCGTACTCAGTCAGTTATGTCTTTGTCCTGCTTTGGTTGGGCCTTGCCTGAAGTGTTTTAGAGAGTCTAGTTAATTCAGTTCACAAAACTTCTGTCCTCAAAACAGCTAATTGCCTTATGAAGCATCTCCTTTTTGTACTTCTGTCCCTTAATTTTGGTGGAGTGCTAGCAGTTTTCAGAATGCAGGTTTTGAACATTAAGGTCCTCTTGGCTCCTATTTGACATTTTCCTGCAAATAGATAAATGCTCTCTTCGGGTCTCATCCTCATTACTGTCTTTTTCTGTAGACGTAGATGCCTTTTTCTTTTACAGTAACAAATGCAATTGTGTCTCAAGAATTGTGTTCGGTACCTTGTTTGTATGTCAAGTAGTCCTTCAGGTAGTGACTCAGCACGTACTGTCCATATCTAGATGGTTAATAAGGGCAGAATAATAACTACTTCAGCCAGGAACCTCTTGTGCTAGAGAGGACGAAAATTACTCTCTTAAGGATCTATTCTAGTGTTGCATGGACGTACAAAGGGAATTTTTTTTTCAAATATTCTTTTCGTACATTGTCCTTAAACATCACCTAACCAACTGTTTTAAATCCATAGGTAGAATCTCTGGCTACATCCTGTCCAGAAGAACTGCAAAAAGGAAATGTACTAGCCTGGCCAGATTTCCTGCCAGGAGTTGTTGGAAGAGTGAAGATAGATTACAAGAGTATATTTTGTGCTGGTTAGAACTTTATTTCCTAGAACCCATTTTTTTCTGAACAATGCTATAAGACTCTTTTATGGGGTCAACTATGCTAGCTTGCAGCCTTTGCTCTACTAACCTTCAGTGAATTATTTTGATAATTTGACAGTTAGAACATGCAGTCCTTCATTCCTTAAATTCCAGGGTTTTGTAGCAAAAGTTCATTGAAATCTCTGACAAAGATTTATTGCTTCCTGAATTGAGATGGGAAAAGAGTGAAGATGGTGCTGGATCACAAAAAAAATTTCCTGCCTTTTATTATAATTGTACAGTATTAAAATACCTGGTGCCTCCTTGCTTCTTTTCCTCCAGATTCCTTTTCTGATTTTATATGTTGATGATTCTCAAAACCCTTTGGATTTAAGTGAGATGTAGCAGGCATAACACTTCCCAGAGCTTTTTCCTGGATTAATTTATACAGGATCAAAAAATCACATAACCAATTTTTTCATTTCAGCTGGTAGCTGTATCTCTTACCGTATGCATATATTTTGTCCGCAGACTGTCCATCTTTGCAAGGATCCATACCACATCTACGGGCCTCTTCTGCTGATTTAAAGCCAGGGTCAAAAGTGAGCCTTTCCTGTGACCCAGGATTCCAGATAGTGGGAAACTCTGTTCAACACTGCCTTAACCTGGGACAGTGGACACGGCCTTTTCCCCGCTGTGAAAGTGAGTTGTCTCAGAGGGTTGGCAGGATTAGGAAACCCTAGCTTTTATTAGGACCCTATCACTTTCCATGGCCTGTTCATTTCTGCAGCTATCATGCACTTGAATCCATCCATCTTACAGCATATACATAGGTGCTTAAAACTAAACTCTTGTTGTGCTGAGCAGAAGCTATATCATGATCAGGTTCTTACATGTTTTTCAGTCAGTTTCTAATGCCCTTGGGAGAAATTAGTCCATTTTGGATCAGCAGTCTGCTACTTTCCTCCCCAGTGGCATCAGGGCTGTGGAAGATGCACAGAAAATGCTAGAATATCTCTGTAATTTTTAAATGTCACTGAGAATATCTGGTTTGAAGTAGAAGCCTTGACTTTAGTAAGTTATGAACTAATTTCTTTAAAGGCAGCAGATATTTTTGTTAGGACTTGGAAGCGCTCCAAGATTTACAGGATTTCTTCAAAGAAACTGATCTGTATGTATTCAGGCTGCCAAGTTTCTTTTGATTCTGTGATTCCTGTTCCTATTTTCTCCTTTCCTTTGGTCCTCCTCTGTTGTGACTGCACATGTGACTGCAGTTGCTTCTGTTGGAGCTGATTACGTTTTTCATTTCAGCAGAATAGTAAATTAGCTCCAGAAGTAGATACTGCATAATCCCAGAATTTATATGTAGTTTGGAGAAAATCATCACACTTGTTAAAATGCCTGTAAAATAGTTTGATCTAGATTTGATCTGATTTTAATGTCTTCCTCTTTATTCAGTTCTTTGTAGCACAAGTCCACAGTCTGTCTCATCTTCTGTATAATGGAATAGCATGCCTGTGAGGATTTACCCAAAAGCAAGTCCTGCTGGGCAGAAGGAAAGTTCACTGGCAGAGACAGCTTTGCACTTTCTTGGTGTGTGATCAGTGGCAAATCACCAGAATCCTGTTAGTGTTTCTAGTTTCTCTGTATTGGGCCACGCAGTTTTACCTGTAGAGCACAGAACTCAGAACACAGCTGACCTGCCACAAACAAGCTGAGTGAATGAGGGCCAGACTCGCCCAGTGGCCTTTCCTTTCAAGGTACCTGTTCCACAAGTACCTGATGGATGAAAGTTGCTTGAAGATACCTATTTCCTGCATGACGAGCTGCAGGTTTATTCTAGTGGTGTGGGCCTGAAAAGGTACTGAGTGAAGCAGGCTCAGTATAATCAGTGTCTTCACCCACCAGGATCCTTTTCTGTTTCCTGGTGCTAAATACCCCCAAAACCACAGATGCCTGACAGCCTGTCTTTGTTACAGGCTCTCCAGCTCTATTCCTCCACAGGAAGTACTTGGCTTCTATTACCATAGGCTTTAAATTCTTGTTGTGTGAGCCTTGCACACCGCTAGGGGGCAAGGACTTGGTGTAACCCCTGTAGCTACAAGTCTGAGCTGTGTAGCTGTTGGAATAACTTCATGCATTTTTGATTGAGATAAAGATGCACAGAAGCAACTACGCTAGAATAAATAAAAAACCACCGGCGGGCAGGTACAGGGATGCCTTCTGCCGGCACAACTGGGATCAGATGGGCTTATGTACTGTAGTTGTTCGAAGTGGTGCCTGGGGCTGTATGTGAGGTCAGTTCCAATCTCTCCACCATTAAGCACTTTTGGTCTCAGGCCAGTACTGTAATTCTTAGCAGTATCTGTTAGCTACTTTAACAATGTTTAAACATGGTAACACTGAGCTTGCTTTTCAGCAAAGGGAAATAACAGCAACCTCCAGGAAGGCAAACTGTTTTCCTTTTTCTTTACAACTCACCAAGGATCATTGCTTACCAGAAGTGTTCTGTGACTTAAGGGAATCTGCTCAGATCTCAGTCACAGATGTCTCCTCCAGAGCTAGCAAAATTTTCCTAGCAGGAGATAGGGAGTCCTGCTAAATCTCTTAATGACAAATGCCCACAAAACAAGACCCTCCACTAGACCTGGCATTGATTAGCTGCTTCAGAAAAGGACTGGGCCTTCTTGTTAATGGGATTGTATAGCTGCAGAGATAAAATATGTGGTAGTGGCTCTCATGTGGAATTATTCTGATGATCTGTGTTTGCTCTGCTAATGCCTCTGCGCTCTTTTCACCCATGTTGCAGGAATCAGCTGTGGAGTGCCTCCAACTTTAGAAAATGGATTTTATTCAGCTGAGGACTTTTTTGCTGGCAGTACTGCTACCTATCACTGCAACAGTGGCTACTATTTGTTGGGTGACTCCAGAATGCTGTGCCTGGACAATGGAAGCTGGAACAGCATTTCACCATCTTGCCTTGGTAAGATGTGCCATACATTCAGCTGCATGCACTGACAACCTTACACTTCTCCTGTGTCCTTAGGTTTGAGTGGAAATTCATTCTGAATTGTGACAGCTGACCACAATCCCAGAATCATAATCCAAAATATTCACTTTTCTGAAATATCATTCTCAGCATTATGTGAAACCGAAACTACATCCTGTCACCTTTCTCTGTCCATCCTCTTGTATGCCCCATACCCTCCATTTCTCAGACATATATAAAATTATATATGTAATAGGCCTGCATTGCACTCCCAACCTTTCTCCTTTCATGTCCTCCAATCCTTGAATTCTGTGCTTTTTACCTGTGCATTTCATTGTGCATCAGCACAGTGTCAGTATATGCTCTCTGATGAGGTTCGTTTAGATATTTCATGCATGGGAATTGTAGTATTTCGTATCAGATTTACTCACCTGAAGACATTTGATGCTGCACAGGATTTCTGATGAACCATAGTGATACAAAATGTACTGCATAACACAATAGAAACAAATTCAAGTCGCTTAACAAAGTACAGCAATTGCGATATACAGTTTAAGCACAATTCTGATGTGTTTCCCATTTTCAAGCTCTATAATATGTTCACCATCATGACATTGCACATCCCCAGTAGCTGGGAATGAGTGTGTGAGTTAAGGTCAGCTCAAGCCCGTTGCTAGTTGTCTGACGTTTATAATTCATGGCTCGTTGTGGCTCGTTCACCTGAGCTACATGCCCCTCCACGCTGGTCTGGCTAACTCAGAAAGACAATCACACACTTTAATGAGCTTTAAGCTTTAAGGGGAAGCATTTACACTTCCAGTTGATCCACTCAACTGTTAATTGCTTTTACGTAAAAGAAAGGACACCATACTGTCTCCTCATTCCCGAAACTTCATGGGCAGATCAGCTTTGCCGGTGTCCTCTGAGCCTTTTTCCATTGCGGGAGTGTTTTAGTGCATCACACATGCCTACCAGCAAGCAGCTGCAGCATTGAGAGGGCTGGGAGAGCATTTATGGACGCAGTTCATACAGCTGTCACATCATAACTTACCTGCTAGTCAGCTGGATCTGATGTGCCGGGTGCTGAAAGGTGAGATGGGCTGGCATTGTACTGCATACAAAGGACTGGGTGTCACTGGTCTTGCAGGGCCGTGTCTCCAGCAGACCGTGCTGGAATCCATGAGCTAGTTGTACTTGGATCACTGCAGTCTTAGTCATGCCTAAAATGAGAGTTGCACGGCAAGAAACTGGCAAGATTTGTGTTTGATTTGACTCTTAATTCTATGTAAGTAGAGCACGTAGTTTTTTCAGCCAAGACAAACAAAAGAAAAGCCAACAGTGCTTTAGTTCTGCAAAAATTCACTTTGGAGTAGGATCCATCTAGTTTCATAGCATCCTGTCCACCAGCACTCCTTCAGAACATGCAATCATCACAGGTGCTTCAAGGCTGTTCACATAGTTCAATCTCTATGCATTAGGAGTCATGACTTTTCAGAAGGAAAAGGCTTATGCCCCACCTTCCAGCTTGCCTTGTCTCTCATAAAGCAGAGTAATGGGAAAATGAAAACAAGAGTGGATTTGTCACCATGACCCACCATTTACCTTTTCTGACTCATGCTTCAGGCAGGTGCTAACAAAGCCTGGTATACCTATGCCCTGAAGCATTCATTTTGTTCTGTTACAGGTCTGATTCACTGTGTACTTCCACTTCATTGGAAGTGTCTTGCCTAACAATAAAATACAGAAGAAATAGTCATTCCAGTTCTGCTGTGGTAGCACTTTGCTTTCTCCTGGTACTTGTGTAATTGGCAACTGGTTTGGTATTAACATGCAGTTTTCATCCTGCATGTCAGAAAGAAACTCCTTTTCAATGTGATCAGACTCATTCAGCAGTAAAGAATAAACCCTGCAACTCAGTAAATTGTCTTGCTTTTTTAACCAGTTGCTTTTTTTGCTTGAAATGGGCAAAGAACCCAAGCTGTGTGTCTGCATGCTATACCTAGATCAACAAGCATCCTGCAGGAGGGCATTTAGTGAAGAATTGTTCTACCTCTCTCTAACAGTCTGAAACAAGCACATTTATAGAAAATAATCCCTGACGCCAGCATTTTTGCAATTAGATACTTTGAAATTGACCTGTTGTAATTTTGACTCATTGTTTATACACCAAGGACATTTCCTTACTGTCAAGATTAAAAGATGCTATGAGGTATTCTAGAGGGATTTCTTTTTCTTTTTTTTTTTTCTGGGCGGTACCAAACTACATGGATCATAAATTATCAATTGGGATTTTTAGGTGCTACTATTATGTAAATAGTTAATTATAATTACTAATATATGTTTAACTACTTTTAACTTTTCTTGCAATAGCAAACATTTCTCATTCCTAGTCTTACGCTGTTCAACAAAGATGGGGCTGTAATATTTTCAGAGTATTTCCCATCTTGGCTAAGTTTCCTGTCTTACAAGTAGGAAGGTTTAGATATAGAGGATTTTCCAAGCAAGAGTTTAATGCAAAAATCCTTCTTCCTAGTGTCTACCCAGACTAGTAGTAACAATAGTTACAATATCTGTTCTTTTGCAGTTTGGAAATCAGGTACTTTTTGTGGAGGTACTGAGTGAAGGTTAATAATATTTATGTCAGGTTTTCTCATGCTTTGCAATACTGTATTGTGAGTTATAATTAAAGTTATAATGTAACTTTACAGTGAGTTATAAATATTTGTTTGAATATTAAATATTTTTACCAAAGGATCAAAACAGTGATTGCAGTAAGAGTGCTTTTTAATTATGCTACTTAAAGTAATTCCCTTAAAAGTTAGTAAGACAGAAATTAAAGCAAATTCTTGCTAGAAATATCACACTCGAGACATGGTTTTTGTGGTTTGCTTTGTTTTGTTTTTGCAGATGTTGATGAATGCGCTGTTGGATCAGACTGTGATGAGCATGCGTCTTGTCTCAACACAAATGGATCCTATGTTTGCACTTGCATCCCTCCTTACACAGGAGATGGTAAAAAATGTGCAGGTATGGGAAAGAAAATCATCAGGCTAGCCTTTCCAAGGTTCTGTGTAGGCTAGTATCCTGCTTCCCATTGTGGAAGAGAGCTGCCAGTAATTGATATCTAGGACAGGCATCCTCTCATCTCCAGGTCAGTTTGGTCTGGATGAGTCTATGTGAAGCACCTCCTTTTGTTTCTGGAAAACTCACCTCTCCAGCTGTCACTGAGATTCTGCTCCAAGACATACACATATGCAAAATCCTCTTGCACATGGAGCACAAGACTGGTGAAGGCCACAGTGTGTGACTTCTCAGAGCAGAGCTTTGCAGTGGAGAAATACTTTAATACAGGCATCTGAGTAGGGCTAGAGCTGCTTATGGAAACATTAAACAAGGTAAATTTGGAAGAAAACAAGATAGTGGAATAGGTCAGGGTGAAAGGTAGCTGGGTTCTTTTCTTGTTCAGGCATGGACATGCTGGAATGGACTTTCCCACACAGAGGAAAAAATGACTGTAAGATGTGTTTGCTTCTGACAATGAATGCAAACTCAGTTACAGAGGGCTTTTCCATGGCAAGATTAGCTTACTTCCCTGAGTCTTCAGTGTCTGTCACATACAAAACACAGAAAAGGCTGTGAACTATTTATGAGTGTTTTCCATGTGCTTTGCCTTCCTCCTTTCAGCAAATTCCCAAGGATATCACCTGCAACTTGTTTACAAAACCTGACACTGAATTTTATTATTTGTAGTTTCCCTCTTCCTCCTCAGAACCTGTGAAATGCCGTAATCCAGGGAACCCAGAGCATGGCCGTTTATATGGGCATACTTACAGTGTTGGTAGTGAAGTAACATTTTCCTGCGAAGAAGGGTTCCAGCTGACAGGAGCAACAAAACTTACCTGCATGGAGTCCGGAGAGTGGAGCTACCCAATACCCTATTGTGAAGGTGTGGTTTCTGGGGAGAATGCATGTTGAAGTGCAGCTTTAACATTAGAGGGATGGAAGGGTCAAAGTAGTAGTGAAGAGCCTTTAGAGACCACAGCAGCTTATGCAACCCTGCGCTAGCAGATCTGGATCTCAGTGTTGAAATCTTTGTTTTCTTAAGACATAAGCACAATTGTCATATTTGTAGTACTTTCTTACACAGATTCTCCACTGCATCAGAGGTATAGACTCATTCTAATGCAAGCATTAGAAGTGTATTTCTCCTCCACCCAGCCTTCCATTTTCAAGGAATTAATGACTTAAAGACCATTAACTGTGTTTCTGTGGATAAAAAGCAGCCAGAAAGAACAGGCTGATACACGTAATTAGTCATGGTAGAATAGCAGAAATTGTTTCTTTAGAAAACCAGAACAAATGAGATGAAGCAACAGGTAAAGTGAAGAGTTGACAAAAAAAAAAAAAAAACCAATTACTTTGTCCATAGAGAGAGGTAGATATGGAGTCCTCTTGACAGTCAAGCATGTGGTTTGTAGAGGGGTTATAACTACCTACAGGCAGTTAGTTCAGTTTCTCAGTAAGGTGAATTCAGTTAAGAGTCCTAAATGTCATTTACAGGTTAGTCAAGAACTCAGTGTTACCTAGGGCTTTATACCTCTTTGAATCTATTCAGAGAAAACAAAGCAAATCCTAATTTTCTGTTCATTTTTGTTTGTGTTATATCAACCTCTCTTGTATTCCTGTCTTTTTAAAGCTATATCCTGTGGTGCTCCAGTTATTCCAGAGAACAGTGCCATTTTTGGCTCAAATTTTACATACCATAATAAGGTGGTGTACAGGTAGGAATTCAGTATGTTTGAAGTGCTGTATTAATAACTGACTGACAATCTGGCAGCAAATAAGAGTATGCCTGAATTGAGAGATTGGTTGAAGTGAAGGAGAGGAGCAAGATGGGATTAAAATAATGGAAAGACATTTGGTTATAGATGTGGCTGTTCATTAGCAGAGCTGAATGTTTATTCCAGTACTAGTTATCTATGCCCTGAAAAGAAAGATGGTTTATGCAGGTGTGGATGATGAGAAAAAAGGGATGGCTGATTATGATGTGTATGAAAGGCTCTGTGTTTGATAGCACTTTTTTTTTCTAACACAGGTGCAATGATGGATACAACTTAGTGGGTGAAAGGGAAATTCTGTGCCTTGCTAGTGGCGTTTGGAATCATTCTCCCCCCTCCTGTGAAATGGTGATGTGCCCTAACCCACAGGATATCAGCAACGGAAGATACACACTGAGTGGCACAGCCTACCTTTCCTCTGTATCATACACCTGTGATGATGGATATAGGTAAATGCACGAACATTCCTGAGCCTAATGCAGGTGGCATGCTTGCTAGAAGCTCTAAATTATTTCTGAAAGAGACAAAGTTGGGATCATTGCTTGGAAAGATGAAGTACTAAAACAGAATTGAAGAAGACTTCTTTATATCTTGAGAGTACTTCCTGTGTTTTATCCTGAATGGGAGCACTTCAGAAAAGTCACTCAGGATTTGCTATATACATATGTAATGCTTTCATTTTACCCTCTAACTTATAAAAATATCTTGAACTTCCAGAAAAAATGGTTTTCATTATTTCTGAAAGTTCTCATTTGTCTTTTAAAGGTTATTATACCTCTACAATTGTTGTTCATACCTAATATTATTTTTGCTATTGCTTTACAATGCCTTTTGTGCAGGAACTTTCTGGAAGTTACTCATTTACTCTTTGAACTCTTCGTAGTAGTAATTTATTCTAAGGTTTTGTTCTGTTTTACATTTGTAAGCAATTCTACTGGAAACATATTTTTAACATGCTACAATTAAAAATTAATACATTAACTCTATATCCAAGGATGTGGCTGCACATGCAGGTTTCTGTCCCTGATATCTGCTTGTACCTCTAGCAGATATACTTTGACATAAATGGTCTCTTATGGACATGTTCAGAGACGGGTTTTTCCTGCATTTTCCTGCTGTAAGCATTTCCATGTTCAGATGCAGGCAGGTAGGTGAGGTATATTCATTTGGTGGATGTTTTAATCATGTTAATATAACTTGCTACATCAGCTGCAGTTCAGCCTGATGTTAACTCATAGATTCACATTGCGGGCTTGTCTGTATTCCACTAAACCAGGCAGTGTTTTTACCAATACCAGTGAATTTTTTGACTATGGACTTTGAACATGGTATTCGGCAGCAAATACCATGTGAGTTTTGACTCTTTATCTTTGCCTGTCTACCACAGCTTGGTGAGAGAGGCCCTCTCTCCTGTGGTCACCACTCCAGAGGAAGCCCTCTCAAACAGTGTCCATCTTATGCATTATTTCTGGACCCATTCTCTTCCTTCAAGCACCTCTTAGGTCTTTTTAGTCTTAAACATATTGCCGCAGGTAGGCAGAGCCCAATTCCCTGACAAGGGCCTGTGCCAAATTTGTAAGGGCATTACAGGTCAGTGTTGCTCTTTTCCATTAACTTATTTCAGTCAACTAAACGTGGGGGTCTAATACCATTCAAGACCAAATTGTAGGGAATCAGGCAATCCCGTGTAGGGCTCTCAGATATGATGTGGGACCTAGAGGGAACCCACAGGCAGCTGACACAGCAGCTGGAGACAAGGGGTTTCGTCCAGGGCACCTCAGGGTGCTGTTGCACACTCTGTTCCCACATCCAAGTCACACCCTCTGAACCAATGCTGTTTCCTCAGCTAAGAAGACCAAAAAATACCATCAACTTCAAATGTGTGTGGTCATTCACTCAAGCAAAATCCTTTACCTCCTGAAGGAACTGAAAGCATTTTTCTGAAAAAACTTGAACTGGAGCATTTTCTTCAGTGTTCTGGGTGAAGATAGTGGTTTAAGTCCTTGAGTGAATCAGGCCTCAGGCAGAGGCCTAGTTGCGGGTCTCAAGATTGGCATGTTTTTGATGACAAGCAAGTACATTTTTAATCTTAAACAAATATTTCTTTCTCTTGTGCTCGAAGATGGGCAAAGCTACAGCAGAAATTATTGTGTGTCTGCACAGAGCATTAAGGCCCCACACGAAATCCACCAGCTTTCTCTTCAAAGTAATGTGAAGACCAGCGTTTTTTTGACAGCGTCAGGGTGTTTTTCTACTAACAGATGTGAGATTCTGGGGTCTACCAACGTCAGTGAGAAAGACCCCTTAGTTTCACTGGGGCCAGGAAGTAAAGCAGCTCTTTCACTCTTTATATCTCACCTGGAATGAAATGGTAGCCTTAATAATGATCTTTATGTCTCAGCCTTCAGGGACCTTCTGTACTTGTCTGTGCGTCTTCAGGGAACTGGAACAGCACACCGCCAGCTTGCAAGGTTGTGTCTTGTGGGTCCCCTCCTGCCATCAAAGATGCAATCATCAGTGGAGATAACTTTACTTTCGGAAACACGGTCTCTTACACGTGTAAGGAAGGGTATGTAGATTAGCACTACTGGACTAATAGGACAAGTAAAACTGGTGCCCTGTTTCACAAGTCATTTATAACTGCACACTAATTCATTGTTACTACTTCTGTCCTAACTTTCTGGAAGTTAAATGCAAGGGAGATTTTTTTGTGGGCTGTTAAGTTAGCAGGAGACACAGGCATTTCTTAAAGTAGTCTCAGGGCAACTGAATACACTCTGGAAGAGAAGAATAGAGGGGAATCATGGGGAATGATAGCACAATTCAATAGGAAGCCCTTTTCCTTGGGGTTACTAAATAACCAGTACTTCTGTGGTGAACTCAAGGCTCTGATCATAACAAATTCCTTATGTCTCATCGGGGTTTAAAAATGCTTTTGGGGCAGTTTAACAAGTGTGTGTTGTGGTGGTCTAAATTATATTTCCTTAAAATTATGACTGTTTATTGTGGTGCATTCTTTTAAATCTGTTTCTGTCTACTCTGGGTAGTGACCTTTCCAGACTCTATTTCATCAAAGAGGAGACTCAGTTTTGATGATACCAAGCATGAAAGTATAATGCTGAACTCTGATTCTGCAAGAACCTTTGCACATGGTTATCTTTACAGCCTGTGAGCAGTTCCATTAAATTTCTTGGAACTGTTCTGTCTAAAAGGCAGAGTGGGTATGCAGAGCCTTTGCCAGTTTAGGCCCAAAGTGACTGGAGGATTTTCTGCTTTTTCTTGGTGCAAAAAGGTAAATTGACAAGCCAGCATTTTTCTTATAAATTGGCTTTGCAATATTATTTGAAACAATTGAAGCAAAGCATCCTTACTCTGTTTCCTGGACTGTAATATGATTTTAAAAACTGCTTCTCTTTCCTGTGCAAGCATTTTAAATGGGATAGGATAGCAACATTTAAAGATGGTCACAGATGTCTGTCTGTGACAGTGGATCATATCAAACAGTGGCACATAATAGGTTTTTTTCTGGGGTCCAGCCACGAGGCCTTGAAAACAAATCCTGCAAACAAGACAAAACACTTTCACAGGTGTTGCTTCAAAATCTGAACAGCCTGCAGTTGGAAAGCCACTGGGGACTTTGCAGTAGTTATTGTTTCTTTGTTTTCTGTGAGAGCACACCACAGAGGAAAAAAATGAAGGCAACAGTCAGAGGTACTGTGAGTACACCATTGCCTGTTGCATATTTAAGCAGCAGGGGTTTAAATGGGGTGATGGGCAGCATGGATTAATGCTTGTCCCTGCAACCCAGCGACAGACTGGAGAACTACAGCTACACTAATGGTATTCATGTGGTAGAATGTAAGTAATTTCATTGTTTTTTTCTAGTCAGCAGTAATTTTTTTATTGGCTTTCTAGTAATTTTTACAGTGAGCTTTTAGGTAGAAATTATTTTTAAATTGCTATATGCATTATTGGCAAGAACATCTCTGGGTAACTCACTAAGAGGTTTCTCTTTGCTTGCAAGTGTGAAAATAGATTGATAGGTCTAATACGGAAACCCGAAAGGCCTTGCTGGGCTTTTTATCACTTTCTTTTCCAAAGGTTTGCTAAACAGAAATAGTTTTTCAGTGGGATCATTTCTTTGAGGATTGCATGGACTGTCACAGCACAATACTAGGTTTGTTGTAGTGGTTTGAGTCAAAATGGAAGTTCAGAAATGGTAATTGGATGGACAGATGAGAGAGAGACAATACACCACAAGGATACCCACCATTGTGATACCTCAGCCATGGACATGTAGGCTTTAAGATTTTCCTTTTGAAGTTGATCATAGCTTTTGTAAAGGATCCTGTTCTTCTGGGGTTTTAGCAAACAAGCTCATACTGCAGGGGCTTCAGGAAACCATAGGTAAAGTTTGACAATGCTTGTCTTTTTGACTTCCTATGTGGTCTCCTTATCCACAGCTACACATTAGTTGGCCCTGCAACCATAGAGTGCTTAGCCAGCGGCAAGTGGAGCGTGAGCCACCAGCAGTGCCTGGCAGTATCCTGTGATGAACCACCCCATGTGGAAAATGCATCACCAGAGAGTGGCCACCGCCTCTTTGGCGATATAGCTTATTACTTCTGCTTGGATGGTTACAGCCTGGCTGATAACTCTCAGCTGCTTTGCAATGCAGAAGGGAAGTGGGTGCCTCCAGAGGGCAGGGACATGCCTCACTGCATTGCTGATTTCTGTGAAAAGCCATCCACCGTCTCATACAGCATCCTGGAGTCCATTAGTAAAGCCAAGTTTGCAGCTGGCTCCGTCGTGAGCTTCAAGTGCATGGAAGGCTTTGTTCTGAACACTTCATCCAAGATCGAATGCCTTCGAGGGGGCCAGTGGAATCCTTCTCCTCTGAGTATCCAGTGCATCCCTGTTCGGTGCGGAGAGCCTCCCCACATTAGCAATGGCTATGCCAGTGGGTCCGACTACAGCTTTGGAGCAGTGGTGGCTTATAGCTGCAACAAGGGTTTCTACATCAAGGGAGAGAAGAAGCGGACATGTGAGGCCACTGGCAACTGGAGTGGCAGTTTGCCCACATGCCACCCAGTGTCCTGTGGAGAAGCACCGCAGCTTGAGAATGGCTTTATTAAGGTACAGAATGAGTTTTTTCATCTGCCTAATACCATGGCAAACTGAATATATCTTCACAACTCTTGCTATGGGGTTTTCTTCCTTATGTTTTGCTCTTCTGTTAAAATTGAGGCAGTGCATGATTGGATGGAATAAGAAAGGGGAAGAGTGGGTGGATTTGTTTCAGAATCATGTCTGAAAAGCATGAACACTTCCATGGAATTTTGTATCATAAAGGGGTTTTCAGATAGACTCAAGATGCCATATGACATTCAATTGATTTCCTTACTGTCTTATTCCTCATTTGTTTGGTTCTTGGGTAACTTTCAAGTTCCTTCTTGAGATGTTTGAAGTACTGATGCCAGTTCACAAGCCTTGCTCTTTTCACTGCTATGAAAAAAATCTGATAAGCAATAGATGAATCATCTTGCGACAATTTCTCTTCTTTTGATGCAAGCACATTTCTTTACTGAAGTCAGAACTTCCCTTTCCTTATCAAATTAAATTGAAATTATGCCTGAAGTTAAAAATCTCTTTGTGGCAGCCCAAACCTGTAATAACTGCTTAACCTATGTTTTGCTTTGATGCACAAGGATAATACTGTGGCAAGGAAGATCAAAAACACATATAAAGATTAAATGTTGAATTTTTGAAGCATTTTTCTTCTGAACATCCTCCATCCTTCCTTAAATCTAACTACCAGGAAATCTGCAATTGCTAAATTTAGGGGAGGAAGGTTGGCATTCCATTTCCTACCTGGGTTTCCAGCAGTAATAGCAACAATTTCTGTTCAGACTCCCACACAGATACATCTTCTAATTAATGCACATCACTCTGTTTTTTCTTCCTTCATATATTCTTTACAGTTGGAGAAATATTTTAATAACCTCAGTCAGAGCTCAGCCTGCAACTTTGAGGTGCTCCTCAGCTGCCTGCTCAAGGCCCTGCAGCTGCATATGTGGCATTTATAAATGTCTCCTAGTAGCAGTACATTTGAGGGCTCCCACCTTAGATACGCCTGGAAGGTACAGAGTCTTGAAAACAATAGGACATTTGGTGGCAGCTTCCCCTGGTCCATTTCTTTTCCATCTTCCTGTTCACACATATTTTGGTCTCATGGGTCAGGAAGGGTGAAGGCAGAGGAATTCTTTTCTAGCTTTTACATTTTAAGCCCTGAATTTTCTGTTTTCTTTTGGTAGTGCTCTCAGATTTCCTGACAACAGAGTGCATCATTTGAGGCAAGATATTTTGTGGCAGTTACTTGCCTGCATTCCTTTTGAAACAATCTTACTGCTGTCAGGGATTCAACTAGAAGCTAGGCCAGGAGAACTCAAGAAATTAAATCAGTCTCCTTTTGCCCAAATCATGCGTCCTCATTTCAGACATGTCTCTGTCTTACCTGTTTTTCAGGAAACCACTGGACACTTCTTTGAGAATCAGGCAATTTATCAGTGTGACTCTGGTTACCAGATGGTCGGGAGCCCTGTGTTTATCTGCCAAGCTAATCGGCAATGGTACAGTGAATCACCTCCTTACTGTGCTCCCCTCAGCTGTGAAAAACCACCAGCCATCCAGCATGGCTACTCCAAGGGAGAAACTTTTGATATGGGCTCCAAAGTTGAGTTTTTCTGTGATGAAGGCTATGAGCTGATTGGAGATGTTTCATGGACATGTCAAAAGTCTGGGAAATGGAACAAAAAGCAAAGCCCCAAATGTCTGCCAACAAAATGTCCAGAACCACCCTTGGCAGAAAATCAGCTGGTCTTGAGGGAAGTGTCTTACCAAGTTGGTGTTGTACAGTTCTCCTGCAAGGAGGGTTATGTTTTGCATGGCTCCTCTGTACTGAAATGCTTGCCATCGCAGCAGTGGAATGATTCCTTTCCATTCTGCAAAGTTGTACAGTGTTCTGCACCTCCCTATATCGCATATGGTGACCCCTTGAATTCATCTCTTCATTTTGGTAGCACTGTGAAATACGTCTGTGTGGATGGGTTTTTACTGAAGGGTGAGTCCACCGTCAGATGCCAGGCTAATGGCTCATGGAGCGTGCCTTTGCCAGAATGTGTTCCTGTTGAGTGCCCTCAACCAGAAGAAATTCAGAACGGCATTGTTGATGTGCAGGGCCTCACCTTCCTTAGCACAGCTCTCTACACATGTAAACCAGGTTTTGAACTGCTAGGGAACACAACTGTCCTCTGTGGAGAAGATGGACAGTGGCTTGGGGGAAGGCCAGTTTGCAAACCTATTCAATGCCCAACGCCTAAGGAGATCCTCAATGGCAGATACTCATTCACAAGCTTCCATTATGGGCAGACAGTTAGGTATTTCTGTGACAGAGGTTTCCAGCTCCAAGGGGAGGAAATGCTCAGATGCCTAGAAACAGGACAGTGGAGTACAGAGGTTCCCTCTTGCAAAGCCATAAATTGCCCACCCCCTCAGCCCATCGAGAATGGCTTTGTGGAGGGTGCAGATTATAGCTACGGGGCCATGGTCATTTACAGCTGTGTGCCAGGCTTCCAGCTGTCAGGCCTTGCCATGCAGACCTGTGAAGAATCGGGATGGTCCAGCTCCACACCAACCTGCCTTCCAATAGACTGCGGCCTGCCTCCTCACATTGACTTTGGAGAGTACATGCAGTTGAGACGTGGGGAAAGACGTTCCGACCTGGAGGGTGTCACAGAAAGTCCCTCCCTTTCGCATATGTTGCTGTCTGACAAAATGAAAGACTTCAAAAGTTCATTGAAGGAGGACAGTGCAATGCAGCTCACCACATTCTTGTTTGGAACTATCATTTTATACACATGTTACTCTGGCTATGAGCTGCTGGGAAACCCTGTTCTATCTTGCCAAGAGGACGGAGCTTGGAATGGCACTGCCCCTGCCTGTGTTTCAATAGAGTGCACCTTGCCGTCCCCCCCAGAGAACGGTTTTTTGCATGTCACTGAGAACACGCTGGGCAGCGCAGTGCGGTACTCCTGCAGGCCAGGATTCATGCTCGTTGGCTCTGACACACGCCTGTGCTTGCCAAGTCGGCAGTGGAGTCACACCGCTCCTTACTGCAAAGCATTAATGTGCAATTCACCTACCCAGCTTATGAATGGGAAGATAAGAGGGGAAAACTACACCTGTGGGAGTGTTGTCCACTATGAGTGTGATCCTGGTTACCAGTTAAATGGCCCTGCAGAGAGGAGATGCCAAGAAAGCCAGAAATGGGATGGCAGTGAACCAATCTGCATTCCTGTTTCCTGCAGCCCACCACCAGTTTTGGAGAACGGTCAGGTGACTGGAGAGGACTACACCTTCCAGAGACTTACAGAGTATAGCTGCAATGAAGGTTTCCAGTTAGATGGGGACAGGAGTAGAGTCTGCCTTGCAAATGGAAGCTGGAGCGGAATCACTCCAGTTTGCAAAGCTGTGACCTGCCCAGTGCCACTGCCTCTTCCCAATGGGAGAACTACTGGCTCAGATTTCAGCTTTAAGAAAGAAGTGCACTATCACTGCAATGATGGTTATACCCTGCGAGGAGCATCTACACTTACCTGTCAGAGTGATGGTACCTGGGACTCAGAAGCTCCACACTGTGAACCAGTCATTTGTGGACCCCCTGAAGACATCTCCCATGGCTTTTCGAATGGCTCAGCCTTTACTTATGGGGATCTTGTCCACTATATATGCTTCACTGGTTATGAGCTGCATGGTAATCCCTTACGGCAATGTCTGTCCAATGGCTCCTGGAGTGGAAGCCTTCCATCTTGCCTACCCTGTCTGTGTCCTACACCACAGATTCAAAATGGGGTAGTTCTTGGTACAGACTTCAGCTGTGGTGTAAGTGTCCAGTTTCAGTGCCTGGAGGGCTTCAAACTGCTGGGGCCTTCTGAAGTCACCTGTGAGGCAGCTGGCAAATGGAGTTCTGGGTTTCCTCGCTGTGGACAGATTTCCTGCGGTGCTCCACCCATCATCCCCAACACATTTATCAATGGGAGCAGCTCTGAAGATGAGAACACCATCATCTATACCTGCTTGACAGGCTTTGTCATGAAGGGGAGTCCAGAACTGACGTGTGTGGAGACTGGCATGTGGAAGAAGCCATACCCAAGCTGTGAGCTGTTAAGCTGTGGCCCACCACCGTCTATCCCAAATGCAGAGGTTCTTGGGAACACTTACACTTATGGAAGTAAGGTCCAGTACAGGTAAGGATGATGCCACTATTCTGTTTTCATAAAAAGTCCCTGAAGGAATTAAAATTGAAGATTTATGTACCCTCAGTTAGTGCAACTTTTTACATACTCAGATTGACAAAGCCCACATTGCCTTGCACTTCATAAAATATTATTTGGACCACTTATGAAAACTCCAAAAAGGCATTTCAGCTTGTTAGGCTGATGCCTCCACTGACTTTTATTTACGATTTCCATTTACTTTCCTCTTCTCCTCCTCTGAAGCACTGGTTTCAACAGACGGGTTTTGTTAGCAGGTGAGTGTAACAGTCAGCAGGGTGTGCAGCTTGTCTCCTCCTGGCATTGCCTTTATTATTTCCTTCTGCTTCAGGTGCCTGTTGTAATATAGAAGGGCTGATATCTCTCTTGTGCCATTTTCTGTACAGCAGCACTGTGTGTCAGCAAGTTACTCCTTTGTCAGATATGAGAAACTGAGGTTTTTTGTTAATTTCTTGAAGTGTGTATACTGCAGATCTCTTTCTTCAAGATGAAGAAAGCCTTAGCAAGAGGGGAGATGGTTTTTTTATGGTCAAAGCAAATAATGGCATGGGACAGAACTGGGACAGAGATGGCAGGTGGGTGAATTGAACACTGTCAGTCATTTCCGTGTAACTTGAACATGGTGAAGGGAGTGCTGCTGCCATTCTACAAGTGATCCCACCTAGTGCAAGCCAATTGAGTTGTTCTTGGTAAAGCACCATTGAATCAGCCTTAAATGTCTAAGCAAATCGTCTGTGGTCAGGGTAAAGCTTGGTTTCTTGGAAGAAAGTGAGATCACATTTAGAATTGCTTGGTGCTCACACACAATCTTTACCTCACAAAAGACCCTCCTAGCAAAGAGAAAGATAGTGTAGAAACTTCATTAAAATATCCAGTACCCTCCAAGCACTAAAGCCACCAACTCATTTTCTATTGTGATGCTGCAGCAGCGTGAAACAACTGGAAATGAAGTCTGAAGTCTCCAGCTCTTGCAACAGAATGAACACAGTCCAGACATGCTTCTTACAGGTTTACCTTGAAATAGTACAGAAATCTTGAGATGCACTTATTAAACAGCTAATGCCGAAAAAATACTGTCCTGACTTTCTAACTTATGGGTTAGCTCATTCCTAGCTGTGTCTCTGTGGTCAGGTCTTCATGCTGTGTTGCAGATGTCTGGAAGGCTACACAATGGTGACAGAAGTGGATGTGTGCACTTGCCAGGAAGATGGACAGTGGTCTCCTCAAAGTATTTCCTGTTGCCCCAGAAAGTGTCCCCTCCCAGAAAATATCACTAATGTAATCGCACTTGGGAACAACTTCACTGTGAACACAAGTATCACTTTGTCATGTGTAGAAGGCTACGCTCTGGTGGGAGCAAACACATCTACATGCAAGGTATAGTTTTATTGGCATTGTTTTATTCTGTTGGCTTTCTTGAATTCACAAGTCCTTCTCCTACCTTCGTTACCTTTTGGCCCTTAATTGGACACAACAAAAAAAAATCAAAACATATCCTGCAAAATATAATATGTTTGGTTGTTTCCCAGTAAGGACAATTATTTGTTTTCTATGTATAGACTTTCAGAACTAGAAATTATTTCTTTCTGCCATCAAAAGCTAATACTGTCCTTTAGAAATGCATTTATTTTATCACATTCCAGGCAATAAATAATGTCTGAGATTTTAAAAATTTATGTCCAAAATTTCTAATGTATTTTGAGGATTGCATGCAGAGATCTTTTTCTCCAGAATAACAGGCAACACGCATTTTAATCCACTGTACACTTGTAGAAACTTGAATCCTGTAAGTGTTAAAGAACAAACATCTTCATTAATTCCACTGATAACCTCCTGTCACATTAGCTGTGGACAACCTCATCTTAAGTTTGTAAATATACTTTTGAAGTCACTAGGTATGCTCATATGAGAAAAGCTGAGCATGTGTGAGTTTGCAAAATAAGCACTTCTTATGGAAAGGTTTTCCCCTTACTTTGCTGTTTCAAATATCTGTGGAAATAGGAGTCTTTGACGAGTTTTTCTTCAGGTATCAGACTTCACTTAGGGAGTCAGAGAAGGCTGCTGAAGCACTTACTCATGGTGTTAGACATTCAACAAGGAGAGAAATATAAAATACGAAGTCAGGCAGATGTAGTTTTCATTCTTCTGATGTGTTCCCTGAGCAATAAGGTGACTTTGTGCCCATTAACTTGCTTTTTTCCAATCTTTTTTTACCCATTTTACTTTTTGTTCCTTCTGTCTTGTCTGAATGCTTAAACTAAGTGTTCCTGCCAAAGCTAAGCTCCAGTCTTTGTTGACATCTTAAAATGGTTATTTAAATTACCGAGTTTTATAAAGGATTCAACAGATAATATTATATCTATACACCCACAGCAACTGAATGTTTCTACTATGATTTTTCAATTTTATGTTAATTAAACATATAAAACAGTGCTTTTACATTTCTAATTAAATTTATTTTTCAGGAAAATGGTGTTTGGGTTCCACCATTTTCTGATAAAATCTGCAGTCCTGTGTCCTGTGGAATTCCAGAGTCTCCAGAGCATGGATTTGTGGTTGGCACTAAATACAATTACAAAGATGTGTCTCTTTATAAATGTGATTCTGGCTATGAATTACAAGTAAGCAAGCTCAAATTTCCAACACTCTAAACTTTTAGTTGTCATTTTCTGTTCCTCTGTGATTGCTGTGGACTGTTTCATCCGTATTAAGTATTCCCTTAACTGTCATAGAATCTGGGTGTTTGCTGGTTTTGTTATTGTCTGTAGAGTGTTCATGGTATGTTTGGGACAGTCTTTGAATGGCTTAAGGGTGTAGTTGAAACAAATATAAGAATCCTGTTCAGAGGTATATGTCCAGCAGATATCTTGCAGTGTTTGAGGTTTCTTGACTGAAGTCCTCTGCAAATACAGCATTACGCATGCTTGTGAGCATAAGTCATGGGAGAGTTAATTTCTCGTGTACTGCTCCCTTGACCTGGTTCTTTAGCTAGAGTTAGATTACAATTTTTCCTTCCATTTTGTAGTGTCCCAAGCATTATGTCTGCTGTGCAAAGACTTGTGCCTTCCAGTTCCTGATAAACCTCACTGCCCTCAATTCTATGACATTGCTAGATGGTATTAAAGTGATATATCAAAGATATTCCAGTTTGTTCATTGGCAGCTTTATTCCCTGATGGAGAAAGAATCAAAGTTCTTTCCTGTCCATTGTTTTTATTGTGGCTTTTATCCCCACCTGAGCTCTGAAACAGCATTGCTTTCCCAGTATCAGGACTCAGGCTAGCAAGTTCAGAGCTGTCTCGGGGGTGTTTTCAAAAGCTGCAGAGAATTCAGAAATGACAGTATGTTGCTGAGGCACAGCATGATCTCAACTATCCCCAGGTGATGACAGAGTGAGACATGAGGTGGTGAGGTGTCTCCAGGATGGAGTCTGGCTCTTAATGCGGGTTTTGTGAGTACCAAGCAGAATGCAGGATTGCATTTCCTTTGTGCTGTCATAACACCAGTAATTAATTGAGAACTTCATGCATATAAAATCGCCCAGTCAGAACCTAATTCACTCAGTCAAGATAAAAATAAAGCTTTGGAGAATGCTTAGGTAACAATGAATTTAATTTTCATTATGTTGTCAAATATGCATTATCACTGGGAATGGAGGTGTTGGTATTTTGACAAAAACGTAGAGTTGCTGTTTCAAGTAATTTTTGGAGGTAGTAAGCCAGTGTTTTTATACAGTAACAAGTTCTCCCAAGCTTTGTATTCCAGTTTCGCCACCTAGTGTCGAACTGAGTCCCTGCTGTTGAAGAGAAGTCCTGCTTTTTTCCTTTGGGAAGCAAAGCCCATTGGGTGTGATACCATACAACACACATGTCAATTAGCTGCCCTTTATCAACGGGTTTGCTTTGTAAGGAAAGTACATTACATCAAGGGAGAAAGTTAGATATCATTCTCCATGTCTCAGAATAAAATAAGAATTATATCCTGGGCTATTAGACTGTCTATAAAGCCTGTATATAAGAAAGAAATAATGTAATTTATAGGCAAATATAAAGAATGAGTGTTTGGGATGTGGCTAAAGCAGCACATCACATTTATAAAACATAAGTTTGTACTTTTGTTGAAAAAATTACTAGTTGAATTTCCTGTAAGTGAGTCCTGAAAGGAGAAAATTTGTCATCACAAGACATTCCTGGGAACAAGAATGATAAAACTGACAAAAAAGATGATACTCCAGAGAGATGGACAAGAGAACTAAATAACTGGCCCCACAAACTTGTCGTTCATGAAGTATACCCATAATTTTGCAGAAAGGAGTTCTGTCTTAAACTCTACTAGTAGACTTGGGCTGTAGCACTTAGTTTTCCTCTTTACATGGGTTGCACATGGAGAAAAAGCCTCCTCACCTTGCTGGATACTAAACATCACAGGAGAAAAGAGTTAACTAAGTAAAGCTGTTCTTTGAACTTTTTTTTTTTTTTGTTTCACAGGGTGATGCAGAACGGACTTGCCAAGAAGACAAGCTTTGGAGTGGCACCGTGCCAGTGTGCAGAAGTACGTTCTACCTGAGTCTATTATTTAATGTTGGTCAGGGATGATATCACACAACAAAAAACAGTAATGCTCATTTTGCTTTATAACTCACACTGTCTGCATTTATCTAAATATTTTTGGTAAGTACTACTAATAACAACCTGGAAAAGTTGAAGAATTGCTGGTGTGTGCAGGTGATAGTGTAAAGGAAATCTCTACATCTTTCTGCCTTGCTCCTGTGCAGAGAGCTTCTAGGTTTAAATAGTGCTGACACTTGAGGTTATGATTTCTGGGGTTACTGAGGACCTCTGAACACCTTAGTTGCCAGGAGTCACAGGTATTTACCATCCTCAAATGTAACTCTGTGGATATTCGTTCTCAAAGGTACTTCACCTCTCTGAGATGTCACTGATTGCAGTGCCAAAATAGGAGTTTCTACATAAATGCTTGTGTGGACTTCAGCTGTTGGCAACAGTTTCCTGAGGCTTCCTGCCAGCTCAGCCACAATAGATTTTTTTTTTTAGCAGAAAGTGGAAGCATCAAGCATGATTCTGCTCTGTTACTCATGACCAATTCCTGGCAATGACCAGACAACTGCTGTGCTCTTTCCTGTTTCTCAGAGTAAAATCTGTGGAGGAGGGGTGAACAGGAGAGGCCATATACATTATGTTTGATTGGAAAGTACTGCTTATGTTACAGGAATATCATGTGGACCCCCAGACATGATAGAATATGGATCTGTTCAGGGACAGGAGTTCCTGTTTGGCAGTGAAGTTTTTTACAGCTGTGACCCTGGCTTTGAGCTACAGGGACCAAGCCGAAGGATTTGTCATGTTGACAAAAAGTGGAGCCCTTCCGCCCCAACTTGCATGCGTAAGTAGCAAACAGAGCAATGTCCAGGAAAGCTAGGGAATGAGGAAAGTGTTTTGGCTGGCTTCCTCCCTGTCTTCTCCTCCAGCAGAGGGACTGTAAAAGGAGGAGCCAGAGGAAAAGCCAGCAGAGAAGTTCTCGTTGGCAGTACCTCTCTGATCTGAAGCAAGCTCCTTTTGGCACATTGAAATGGCACAAAAATACAGTCATGCTCAGGTCAGTAGGGTAGGAATGTGGCCTGCTGTGTCTGACTTGTATGAACTGTGGTGTGCAGGGCCTTGGACATCATGTTCACCCCTGCTATGCCAAAGTTAATATATCCTGGCTACTCAGTATGTCTGGGTAGCAAAACTGTGCTCCCTAGGATCAAATCTTGGCTCTCTATCAAGAAGATAACTAATTGAGGGAGGAAAAGAGGGAAATTGGAAATTGGAAAGAGAGATTTATGACTTATTTCATACAGCTTATAAATAAAATGCCAATATTTATAGTCTTTACAAATAAATAATTTTATGTCTTCTCATGTCATAGTCCTATGCCTTGCATTCTTGTCTCTCACCTCTGGTCTCCACAATGTAGGACAGGGGTCAAGATCCTTCTTAGCTCCTGCCGTTTTTCTTGAGCACATATTAGATCTTGCACTGTACAAGCACAAAGGAGACTGGAAATGCAGCCTCAGGCCTGCTCAGAAGAAGTAGTCTGCATCCTCTGTTGGCTTGAACACACCTCATAGCTTACAATACCATCAAATACATTTGGACACATTATCGTGTCTGCACTGTGAACCTCAGGAGAAAGGGCGAGGCAGGAATTGTGTAACCCTTCTCCATGTAACAGTTTACAACTTCTCTCTTGCTGTCTTTCCATTAAGAGTGAGAACAGAGCTATCAGACAGTGTGTGACTGATAGGACAGTCTTCACTGTGTGTATAAAACCCAAAAGCTTTCTTCTCTCCTAGAAATTACTTGTGGGCTGCATCCCTCCATTGAAAAAGCAGAGGCCATTTCTACTGGAAGCACCTACAGAAGTAATGTAACCTTTGTGTGCAGCTCTGGATACCATCTTGTTGGGCCCCAGAATATCACATGTCTTGCCAATGGGAGCTGGAGTAAACCCTTGCCATTCTGTGAAGGTACCTGTTTGGTTTCATGTCCTGGAACATTTCGATCTGGGTTAAGCAATAGCTCCTCTCTTATGCATGCATATCACATGATCCAGAGATTGAGTTCCTTTTCAGAAATTATTCTGTAACCTTGGGTTGCTGCAGTTTATGTCAGTGTCAAGAAAGAATTATTTCCATCAGGAATGATTTCCATCTTTCTGCCCCACTGACCCCAGTATGAAGTCATAAACGTGTCCTCACTTCCCCATTTTGCTGGCCTGAGAAAACATGTTGCTGGGGCTTTTCTCCATCACTGGGAGGAGCTTCTTCTCTAGGCTGGCTGCATTTCCTTCCCAGGGCTATTGAATCAAAGTTCTTTGTGACTTGCATGTCTGTGGCAACTTTAAACATATTGTGAGACTAATTCAGGAATTGTTGGAAGTCCGGGACTAATATCAAGCTGAATTAATAAGACCTCTTCCTTTGCAGAGACCAGATGCAAAATTCCAATTCCCTTGCTGAATGGGAAAGCAATTTATGAAAACAATACAGTTGGCAGTACAGTAACATATCTCTGTGAGAGGGGATACAGCTTGGAAGGAGAACCTGCAGCAGAGTGCACAAGAGATGGAAGATGGAGTAATCCCTTGCCTCTCTGTAAACGTGTGTGTTTGCTTTGTAATGGAAAAGTGGTCTCAATTTGTAAGCACTACAGGCCAGGCTACTCTTCATTTAAACTGGCAGTAAATTAGAGCAGCTTCTGCAGATCTTTGTGGAAATGTACTGTAATTTTCCTCTGGACTAGCCAAGAACAAAATTTGTCCTTCTAGTTTAAAAAATAGGTTTGGTCTACATTGGGAGATTTGGTGGTGTGCATCCCATTTTTGCAGAGAAACAACCAGGAGCAGTTATTGGTACAAGCTAAAGCATTAACTTCTCTGAGTGTATTTTTGTGACAGTAAAAAAACAAGCTGTCTTCTGCATTGCTCCCTTGAGTTGGAAATATGACATAAAATGGAATTATTATAGTCAACCACTTGATATATAGTAGGAGCAGGTGAGAGAAACATTTGGAGAAGAAGGCAAAGGGGAGATGTTATTGTTGTCCACAAGTGACATATTGAGAGGGTGTAAAGGAAAAAAGTGCCGGACTCTTCTCAGAGTTGCATGAAAGGTGATTCCTAGTTGCAATAAAGGAAACTCCAGTGAAGTTTTTGAAGAAACTCTTTACCATCAACACAGTCAAACAGAGGAACAGAGAACCAGAGAGGACATGAAATTTCCATCCACCGAGTTACTCCTATTTCAATTGGTCAGGTTCCAGAGAAACTTCTGACCTAGTTGGCCCTGCTTGGAGAAGCAAGTTGGATTTAATGGCTGCATAACTTCTTCTGCAGTTCTGTGAAATAGCATGTTACATACATGTCCACTGTGCACACACATGCACAATAGCCCTTCTTGTTGCTGTATTGTTGCTGTATTGTTGCTGTATGTGTCTGTAACTAATTTTAAGACCTAGTGTAGTCTTAGGGTGGTTAATTGAGACATTTAAATTTTATATTACAAAGTATTCATAGGATTTTAGTATCAAGAAACTGGCATAAATCTCTGCTCTATATAGATCAAATCTTTTCCACGGTTGTGATGAGATCAACAGACCATGGAAAAATAGCCCAGCAAGCTTTCAGCCAGCAATAAATAAAATTAGAGAAATTCTAAACTCTAATGAATGTCTCAGTAGGTCTCTAATCAAACATCTGGATTTTTGCTGCTCTTTCTTGGTCCAGCCCCTCAGAACACAAAGTAGGGTAAGTCTGGTTCTCTTTCATAGAAGGGTTATAGGTAAGGACAAGAGAAAATGGTTTCACAGGAGCAAGTAGGATGGTCCTCACTTAAATCCCTAGTATGTCCTCTCCTGGCATCAGCACAGTATGGTAGCAAGCCATGTGACAGCAGTGAATCAAACATTTTTTAATTATTATTTTATGACCCAAATCTCATCATTTCAAATCAAATTATAAATTGGATTCATGTGCAGCATCCATTTCTATTGCTATTCATATGTTTTGGGTTTGAAATTTGCAGAAATGATTCTAAAGTTTCTCCCTTCCATCTCTTTTTCTTCTATTCTCCTTTTGCCTCACACCCTTTCTCTGTACAGCAAACCCTTGTCCTGTGCCTTTCATAATCCCTGAGAACGCCCTTCTGTCGGAGGTGGATTTTCATGTTGGTCAGAATGTATCCATCAGGTGCAGGGAAGGCTACCAGCTGAAAGGACAGTCTGTGATCACCTGTAATGCTGATGAGACCTGGACTCCAGCAACAGCTAAGTGTGAAAGTAAGTACGTGACACGTGGTTCCACAGGGATTGGTACTTTCCAGAGGGCTCTGAGAAGCTCTGCAGTAGACCAATGTGCTTTTTCTTTTTAACAGAGTTATTTCTTTAAAAGGTTCAGAGTACATTTATGTGGGTTGATGCCTCAACAGTATTCATCCTACTATCTACTAGGCCTTCCTGTAAATGTATTGTCTGTTTACCTATTGCAAGCCCTGGAGCTGAGATTGGTTGTTGCATACTCTAAATACCCTAAGAATTATTCCTATGAAATTATGGGTGATGAGACAACAGTTTCAGGAAGAGACGTTGCCTTTGATTGTATTTATTGATACAGACAGAAGGTATAGTGTCCTTTTGCAAGCATGCCTGAAAGCTTTTTGGCTTCTTGCAAGCAATATTGTTTAGATTCATGGGATCACGGAATGGCTTAGGTTGGAAAGGACATTAAAGGTCATCAAGTTCCAGCCTGTCAGCCAAGGGCAGGGATGCCATTCACTACATCAGGTTGCTCAGGGCACCATCCAACCTGGCCTGGAACACTTCCAGGTATGGGACATCCACAGCTTCTCTGGGCAACCTGTTCCAGCACCTCATCAGTGTCTGGGTAAAGAATTTCTTTCTGATATCTAAATTAAGCCTGCCTTCTTTCAGTTTAAAACCATTGCTTCTTGTCCTGTCTCTATCTTCCTGTATAACTACTCCCTCCTTTTAATAAGACCCCTTAAGATACTGTAAAGCTGCAATGAGCTCTCCCTGAGGCCTTCTCTTAACCATTTTGAATAATCCCAGCTTTCTCGGCCTGTCTTGGTAGGAGAGTTGCTCCATCCCTTTGATCATTTTTGTGGCTGTTCGCTGGACTCAGTCTAAGAGATCAATGTCTTTCTTGTACTGACAGCACCAGTTTGGATGCAGCACTCCAAATGAGGTCTCATGAGGGCAGAATACAGTGAGATAATTCCCTCTCTCACCCTGCTGGTCACACTTCTTCTGATGCAGCCCAGGATACAATTGACTTTTGGGCTGTGAGTGCACACTGTTGGGTCGTGTCCAGTCTCTCACCAAAAAGAATCCCCAAGCCCTTCTCAGGATCACTCTCAGTGACTTCTTCTCCCAGTCTGTACTTATGCTTCAGATTGCTCTGACTGGAGTGCAGCACTCTGCAGTTGGACTTGTTGAACATCATGGGGTTCTCATGGGGTTCTCAAGTTTGTCCAGATTCCAGGGCACCACTACTGATTCACCACCAGAGGTGTGTCTCTGGCACCACCCCCCCAGACAGCATTGTGTCCAGGGTTAGAACCTGTATTGTGTAGGCACTGCAGCTCACCCCCATCTGGATGATTTCTTTTGTTTAGAGATCTCTTGTGGTGCCCCAGCTCACGTAGAGAATGCTCTGATTCGTGGTAGCTCTTATCAGTATGGAGACATGATCACCTATTCATGCTACAGTGGGTACATGCTGGAGGGGCCCCTGCGGAGCATTTGCTTGGAAAATGGAACATGGACAACACCACCTACCTGCAAAGGTAAGTCTTTTTAATTAACAGGAGGATATCTTACCTTGTCATAAGCACAGAGGTGTCATCCTGGGTGCAATAAAAATGAAAGTGAAATTTTTGCTAGTTTCAGTGCAGTCATAGTTTAACTCAGGGCATTTAAAGTGCAGATTCTTGCTTTATTTCCAAGTTAAAGAGAAGACTTAGTTCTAAAGTCCTTGCTACTCTTACAGTGTCTTTTGCTACAGTGTTGTATCCCACACCTAGCATCTTTTCTCCTGACATCTTTTGTGAAAAAGTGACAGAACCAGTCATCGTTCTGACAAGCTGAGCTGTTTCAGATAGGCACTGCCAGTCAGTTTTTCACAGTCAAAAATCGAGCACTGCAGAAACCAAAATAGAACAAATGGCTGCTTAGTCCCTCACTATGTCTTAAGTATGGCAGCTCTTGAAAATCAATTTGCAATAAAAGATAGATTGATACAGCTCACTACATAATGCACACTAAGCAGTCTAGAAAATTCATATATTTAACAATATACCAAAGTTCAGCCTTTCTACACCTGGTATACCAACAAGCATTTGTAATTTTTTGGTCTGTTGCACTAAAACATTAAGTGTCTTAAAGCAAAGAATTAACTCTTCCATACAGAAGATTCAAATAAATAAAAAGTTTTGAAAAGAAAATGGGGGAAACAAACACAAAACAGAAAAGATTATAAACTCAACAATAAAAAACATACATAAGCATATTCAAATCCTAACCTAAAGTCATGGATGAGGCATACTAAAAGAGTTCCAGGGTGGAACTTTGGTGGAAGAGATCTTGCCATCTGCCACTTCCATATTAGAAGCTTGACTTGCACTCTGCTGCTGGGTAGCTGCAGAGCAGTGAGTTAGCTTCACCCTGAAGTCTTACTTCAGATTGTGGAACAGTCATCATATGACAAATTGAAACTTTCGGTATTTTGTTTAGAAAGCAAAAAACCTTACGACACAGCAGTGGCCAGTCACAAGCATTCCTCTTCGCACCAAGAGGGAAATTTCAAGGACACTCCCCTGGGAACATTGGAACCATCATCATATTTGTCAGGTCTGCCTCTCCCCCTGCAAGTCTCAGCTCTCCATGTCAAAATAGAAGCAGCAGTTCTTTCTTCCTCAGAGACCTCCTGTTTAGGTCAGAAGCCCTTAGACAGAGGATTCTATGCTGTGCTAAGCCTGGCTAATCAGGGACCCCTCATTAGTTCTTTTATATGAATTCTAACAGCAAAATATTATGAATGCTGACACCTAAACAAGTTGAGTTGCCCTACTCCGTGAACACAGAAACTCGGTTAAATTCCTGTATCTGATAGTTACGTCTTGCCTAAAAATCATGGATGTGTATAGCATTTTGAGGAGAACCAGAACCAAAGAAGTGGGCTTGCAACTCTTGAGTATTTCAGGAACAGAGAAGCTTCTCCTGAAAAAACAGGTTTGTCTTGGTTTTGTGACCATGGCTTGCCATGGTAATTCTTGCAATGAAGAATTACCCATCAAGCAGCCAAGTAGGGAAGATTTGAAGTAAAAGCACCTGGGTTACTTCAGTTGTCATGATATATCCAAAGTCCTGTTGGAAATTTACACTCGCAAAACACCAGGCTGTTTCTGAAAAGTTTATCTTTCTAAACTGTGATGGCTACAGAATTCAAGGGAGCTCTGCATAATAGCTACTTTACCTAAGCTAGAATTCATTAGCAAAATTATTTTGATACTATCTGTTCTGATTGTAACACTTCAGATTGCTCAACTGTCCCTTTAATTTTATTCCTTTACTTTTATTTTATATTTTATTATAAAATCTTTACTTTTTGTTCCTATTTAATATTTATTAATTAGGAAGAACCCCCCTACTTTATGCCAAGGTATATAATTGTCTGCTAAGAAAGGTTCATGCCACTGGTTACCAGAAACCAGGAAGGGCTGATCTGCAAAGCACGGTTAAACATGTTCTGTTTGCAACACTGCAGAGTCTACTGGGACTGTTGAGAGGAATAAGTATTAAGGAAAATTATTTCCAAGAAGTGAATTGAAGAGGTGCACAGATGATGAAGGTGGAAAACAAAGCAGGATAACCTGTGTATTAAGGGAGGGGAATAACAATTTCCCTCCTCTTTTCACCTAAAAGGGGAACTAAAAAGAACTAAAGATGTTTCTGAGAGGACGGTCCTGCATTTTCATGACACATGTCAAAGTGATCTTTCAAAGCTCCTTTATAATTCATGTGAGTGCTTTTCCTGACAAAAGTCCTACAGCACCCAAGCCTTTGTGGTCTACATCAGAAACTACATGAAAGCACTCTTTGTAATGACTCATGCTGCATTTCTTGTTTATGGCTGTGTGATTTGATTATTAATGTGTCCTAAGCCTGCTTGAAACATTCTGTCCTGGTTGAACAGGTTAGTTAACGTGAATATTATAATTAAAAAGCAGACTTCTTTAACCTCTTTGGAAGAGCTCTCACCACAACTGCTCTTGCCTGAATCACCACTGGTTAGAGGTTGCTGGTCAGATTTTGATCTGAGTTTCAGGGGTGAGAAGTATTTGCCTGGATCTGCTGATTGTAAATATCTGCAGGACTCATCAGGCTGCACAGATGCACACAGCTTATCTGACTCCAGTTTCTTCTTCCTGAAGTGCTCTAAAATCTGTCTTGTCTGTTTGCCCTCCTCCCACATTTTGCTTATCTGACTCCAGTTTCTTCTTCCTGAAGTGCTCTAAAATCTGTCTTGTCTGTTTGCCCTCCTCCCACATTTTGCTGGCTGTGAGTGGTCAGTGTGGAGCTTTTAACCAGAAAGTTCCATACTCCATCAGCAAACAAGGGAACATTATGAGAGGGAAGCTGAGGCCTGAGGAAATTATTCACTTGCAACCACAGGGAAGCTTTTCTGCAAAGCTGAGAACAGATAACAGAATTTCTTTTTCCCCTCATGCCCCATGTTTGTTTTGCAGCAGTGTGGTGCTTTTGTGTCCTGTGAAGATAACTCACAGGCATGGATTTACAAGGGGATTTTAAATGATTGATACCATGGATATGAGATCTCCTACCAGTAACTCAAGTCACAAGTCATGGTTCCTGTTCTCTGCCCAGCACATCAGGACTGCATTTGCCCCCTGCTTGCTTTTACAATAACCAAAAAAAAAAAAAAAAAAAATCCCAGCTTAACTGCCAGTCCCAAGCATTTCTCTAGTCTTGTCTGTTGATAAGAATAATCCCCACAGCTACAGACAAATAGTCTCTGCTTGCCTAAATTGGTGTATAACATGTGCACACCTAGGGATGATACTGTCTCACTCAGTTTCACAGCCAGGACCTGGGCAGAAATCCAGAAAAAGCCTATCTCTGCCTGACATCTGATTGCTGAGTGACATGGAGTTGCCATCCAAAGCAGTTTTTCTAACTCATGAAATATCTGCACTTTCTACATTGACAAAGAAAGAAAATACATTTCAGAGACCATATTTCATGGGCTATGAATTTGATGTGGAATTTCATTTATACATGAATTTTTTATCTCACATATCATTAAAAATTCATTGGAATATTGTTTAAGTGGTGTACATCACACAAACCTTTATGTCTTTTTCATTGCACAAAAGAAATCTGTTTGGCACACTGTTCTGCTTTAGTCAACACCCAGAGACAAGCTGTCTGTCTAGTAATAGATATTTTTACAACCAAAATTTTCAAAATTTCTGTTAAAATATTTCAATTTATGTTAACCTTTCAGAGCCTGAGGTTTCTTTCCATTCTCATTATCAGCTGGCACTTGATGAGAAGGCTCTTGAGATTGAAAAATAACATGGCAGAGCTTTGGCCTCATTTCAACAGAGTCCAAGCTGTGGCTTGCAGCTTGGCATGGCTTAGCTCCAGGAGTGACTCAAGTTTGTCTCTCTGAGGGAAAGATTTGCATTCTTTCCAATGTGAATTTCAGGTCTGAACAGTGTTTCAGTGTGCCAATCCACTGTATTTAATGCTAATATTGAACAAGGTCTGAAATACTCAAAGTGTTAAGTGCATACTTTGCTCACCTAATAACTAATTAAAGATAGGACGCAATTAGCAGTTCAGATTGAGTTTCCTGAGATCGTTGTCAGTCTGATTATTTATTTGTTCTGTAGTATTGTCTCAAAGCCACAGTTTTTGATTTTCCATGTACAGTATGTACAACAACCTGAGAAAGATTGTACTTCCTCTGATGATCTTTAGACTTGTGCATAGCTTTCACCTGATTTTCTAAAGTACTCCTGGTTTCCCCAGATGTATGAGCCAACATACGGTGCAGTGTGATAGAAATGACAATAAAGTCTGAAGTCTGTCCAGTCCAGGCAACATATTGGCTCAGCATGATCGAGTCCACACCAAATTCCTCACTTTTATGATCAGGTGCTTATGAATAGGAATGCAAGCCAAGGAGCACCAGTCAGCATGAATGCTAAGTGAGGTTTACAGTCACACTTTGAGTTCCACAGAAGAACACTTACTGTGCCACTGCTGCACCTTTTTTTTGGTCACTGCTCATTATGCTGGATGATAGTGCAGTAAAAATTGCTTGTTCTAGCACAAAATCTTACTTTTGACATACAGTATATTATGCCAGATGGTATTATCTTCATGTTTCATACCAAGGTTAGACGAAATCTTGATTCCAGAGTTAATTTAGAAGGCCTGGGGCAGGCGGTGAGGAGGATTATAGGTTTTTATGGTGTATTGTATGGGTATTTTTGTTTTGTTTTAAGAAGTTAGTGGGAAACACAGATAAAGCACAGTGTCAGCCTTGAAACACTGTCCAAATAGTTTATCCAACTATGCTAAATAAGTCTACATTTTCATTCTTTCCATGGACAATTTTTTGGTTGTCTTAATGGTTCCCACACTCTTACTTACAGTACTTAATCAAATGCACACAGCCAAAAGATGATGCAGCCCTTGAAATCAAAATCAAGCCATGTTTCTGAACTTCACTGCATTTGTTTGTTTTCCTCTAAGCTTTACAACTGCAAAGATCTGAGCAAGATGCTGAGTTGCTAAGCTTCTAATTCACTGTGCTGAGTTTGTAACTAAATTTGTGCTGTTTCCAGCTGTCTGTCGTTTCCCGTGCCAGAACGGCGGCATCTGCGAGCGACCGAATGCCTGCTCTTGTCCGGATGGCTGGATGGGCCGTCTCTGCGAAGAGCGTACGTATAGCCCCCCTAACTGTAATTTAAAGGGTGTTGTGAGTTGTAATTCATGTAAGGCAGGTGAATTTACTGCAGTGAACCAGGTGGGAAAATAAAAAGGCATGAGAGTCAAAAAAATAAAAATCATTACTATATTCTGCTTGACAAAGGAAAGAGAGCAAAAACTTATGGCTTGTTTCTAGAAAAATAACCATTCCTTGACATCTCCAAAGCTAAGCAAACCCCTTTAAAATTAATGTGATTTTGTTCGTGGGTGCTCTTTTGCTGTCGTTGAAGAACACATTGTTTCAGTTCTCCAAAATCTGTTTCTAACAGCAATACCTGATAGTTTTGAGGAACATGCAGGGATTAGAACAGGAGAGATGTGAATGTGCTGCTGGTGGCTGCATTAGTTTTTTTGCTTTCTTTTTAATCAGTCTGTGCTTATGAGCCTCATCAATTCACGTTCAAATAATGCAACATGTCGCCTTTTCTATGCTATCCCTCCTGACCTGTGTACTTGTGCCTCACAAATTCTAGACTGTCTTTCCCTGTCATGGATATCTGAATGATTAGACAACTGGATCTCTTTTCAGTGAAAAGAGATCATCTTTTCATCTGACTCTTAGCTCTGTCAGAGATTCCCTGGGTGACACTGGGGATGCCGGTTTGAGTCATGTTTCCCATTTTCTTCATGGTGGTCTTAGCACAAGGAATTTGGATGGTTTAACCCTTTCAGGCTGGCACAGCTGCTGCATGAGGAGCCTCATTACTATACACATAGTATGGCATGAGTCTATGTAGATAGAAAAGGGAAGTATCCTTACTGTATTTAGTTTTCACTATGTCCCTGATGTAAGGCTTTAGTGTGTCCAAGAACATCTGAAGCAAACATGATGTCACTGTCCGACTCTGAGTCACTGTCCCTGATTCTGAGTATACATGGAAACCTACAAAAATTGTGCACATTCTTATGTAGTTCTTGGAAAACAATATGGTTCAAGCATTTAAGATGTGTCATGTGTTAAAATGGTCCTCTGAATATATCTCTCCAGCTTCCAAGTCTTCTCTGTGGCAGTGTCAGTTACACATGGCACAAATTAGTGGTAGATACAGAATGAGAACAAGAGGTTCAGCAAGTTTTGTCTTTTTGCATTTATGGAAACTCCAGCCATGTGGTACATTCACACAGCCCCTCTTTTTTTGTCCCTATGTCTGTCAGTATCACCATTGCCATACGTGCAACCCAGCCCTGTAAATTTCACAGTTTCAGCAGAAGAGGACTGTACCCTGTTTCTGACAGAATTGTGTTTGGAATCCCACTGTTGAGTTTATTAGCTTCATCAGTAATGACACTTGAAGCATTCTCCAGAACCAGCCATTTAATTTATGGTCCCAGCCATTTCAATCTGTCATCCCAATTTAGATGGGCAACTGACTAGCCAGGTCACACTTCATGCAGATATAGGTACTAGTATAGGCACTAGCTCTTTTTTTTTTTCTTTTTTTTTCTTTCTTTTTTTAAATTTAGATTAAAAAAATAGTTAGTTATTTTTTAGGCATAGATAGTTAGAAGAGGGGAAAAGAATTCCCACAGTTTGTCAGTGTGACATCAATCTTTTATTGCTTGTCAAGCAACATGCAAGGTGAACAGAAAAAACAGGCTTAGTCTTTGAAGTTGAGGGCCTGTTCTGGAAGTCCAAGGAATTTTTGAGTGCTAGCACTGAGCACTGATCTGTCAGGATCAGGTGACAGTAAGGCCACTGACAGAATTTAGTCACCTTGTAGTTCACAATACATTTCACAAAAAAGATAAGGTTCATCTTCCTGAGAGGGTCCTGACCATTCTAAAAAACATGCAGCGTTACTACAGTATTAATGATATAGAAAAGTATTTCTAGGTGATACACATTAGTCCTGTGAGGTCCATGGAAGTTCACTATTTTTTTCTCATCCAGGCTGACTGTACCTGCTCAGCTTGATCTCTGCTGTACAGCAGAAGAGGAAGAATCCTTAACTCAGTCTGCTGCAGCCCCCCTCCACCCTCCCAATATAAAACTCTACTGGAAATGCCACTTGAGGGTCCAAATTTCAGATGCAGCTCTACTCTTGCTCTCTGATTAGAGCACGTTCACACAAGTACTTTGTTAACTTAGTGCAGTGGAGATGATCGTTTTGTGAAGGTACTTAAATCAGGAACACATGGGAGTTTTGCAGATCTGCTCACAGGAGCAGTATGGCTTGATTGGTGCTCTGTCCAGAGGTCATCAGCTGCCTGGTATATGCGTTGTTTCTTCCCCAAAGCTTACAGCCATGGTCTATTTCACCAAAAATGCCTTGTATCCAAGCTGCCTTTCCCCAGGGAGCTTATGGTGTCATCTGTCTCAGCATGTATTCACTGGCCTAGACAAAGTGCTTTTCTGTGGGCAGGGCACAGATTAACTTGTTTTGGGTGTTACATCTGTGAGCCCAGAGAATTCACTCACAATCCAATTTTTTGTAACTAAAGTATGAACTGGTTTTGTTAGCCACCATCACAGGAGTGGCCAATGTCTGTGGATATTACAGATACAAGCAAACAGCCCTGTCTCATTTCTCATGAACACAGAGCCTACAAGCATCTCAAGGACTCCAGCAATTGCTCCAGCCTGTCCATTTCTTTGCCACTACTCCTTGTCATATGTGGCTACCATGCCAGTCATACTTCTTTCTCATGTCTTTTGGGTAGCTCCTGCTCCACCCTGCTGATACTGCATGCAAACATTTCAAGGTGTAGTGGAGTTTCTAGTTAAACCTAAGTTCTTCTCTTGCACACTCTATTCTTTTCTTTCATGGGAGATAATTATTTTCTCTGGTTCTCTTCTCCTCTCACTAGCAATATGCATTCTGCCATGTCTCAATGGAGGTCGCTGTGTGGCCCCTTACCAGTGTGGCTGCTCCCACGGATGGACTGGATCACGCTGCCATACAGGTAAAACTTCTCACCTGCATTTTTTCTCACCTTTTGTGTCTCTACTAGCAATACCTAGCACAGTTCTCTAGGGACTCATGGAACTCCTAAACTTCTCACAGGAAAGCCCAGGCCAACAATAATATTTCTGGAGGGTTTTCTGTCCCCAGTTGTAAATTACTTTCAGACTAGTCCCTCCCTGATGAGTCTTTAAAACTCCCAGGAAAGCTTGCTCTGAAAAAAGACAGACAGTATTCACAAAACTACTTTCTGCAAAAAGCAGTGCAGAGGAGAAATTGTTTCCAGGGAGAAGAATAAAACTATTCATCTCAATTCCAAGTGCATGATTTTCATTTTCATCTTCAGCAAATGCAGGTCACCATTAAATTCACAAACAAGCTGTAGATGTTGTAGAGTTTTTTCACCAAATAGCTGTCTGGTTTGGTGGATTCCCACTAACTGCCCAGGTACTGAATCAGGCAAGAGAGCAGAGCAAAGCAAGGATTTAAGGATAGTTGAGTTTAATTGGTACATGGTACGTGCGTACCTTGCATTAGGTATCATCTGAGTTCTCTGAAGAAATTCAATATTAACTTCTTTCTACTAGATCTCTTACTTGCACTTAACCAAAGGTGAAAGGCATGGAGCACATAAAAATAGTGACGGGTAGGAAGGGAGTGATTCTGGTGTCCAGGTCGGTGTCCTGACCAGTCAGTTTGTGTGAGATGAGGTCAACTGCAGTTACGGAAAATAGTTGAACCCAACTTTGGAATACGGAGTTCCATATCAAGACTGAACAAACACCAGTTTTTGAAAGATTTTTCCCTGTGAAAAGACAGTAAAACTCAGCAACTGAGTGATCACTTAAATGTCTTCCAATCGTTAATAAATCTGAAACACTTACAGATATTAGTTATTAAAAATATTTTACAGTTACTTCACTGTATTTTTATTGCCCAGGTGCACCTTAACCGATTTTTAACAGGGACTTAACAGGAAAGCACGATTTTGTCTTTTTGCAAGACTTTGAAGTGGCTGACGGTGTGAGCTGGAAAAGGAATCCATGCCTCTGTTAATGAATGTTCATAGTATTTGTTTAACTGATAGGAATAGTTCGTCTGGGGGATAAGCTGTGAGATACACTGCAAACCCAACAGCAAATTGAAATTCCAGAGAGAACATTTTAACTGTGGACTATTATCTTTTGAAGGGACTCTTGCCTAACACATAATGCATCATTTCCTCTCATATTTCACAAGCTTTGCAGCTAGAATAGGTGCTTGAGCAGGATAGATGGCTTCTTCACTTTTGGGCCAGCAATTCAATTCTGTACAGGCTTGACTTGCTCTTCAGTAGCTAAAGGGAAAATTCTAGTGAACAACTGCATCTGCGTCATAAACACTGCTTATGAAGTTTTTGAATCACTTCTGATTTCAGCAACTGATATTGACCTTTTGCCATGACAGAGAAATACTTCAGTGATAGCTTAAGATGTTTCAGTCATATGCTTCATTCCAAAATCAGAAGTAATTTTCAACATTACCTACTTGGTGCACTTAATTGCATGTGGATGGCCTATCACTGTAGCCTCCTGCCATTGTTTGTTCTTGTTTGGCCCAGAGGAATTGGAGTAGTGTTTTTGCATTCCTGTAACTACTCATTTCCATTTCCTGTAATTCCATAATAATCAGTGCTTCCTGATGCATATTCCTTGCAAAAATATTACCCAGCATTTGTCCTCACTAGTATCTTTAGGTCTGTCCCCTACATATGGCATTGTCTCTTTTAAAGAATTACTATCTTTCAGTTTTCCTGCAAATATAAATGTCTGTGTTTGAAGGAGTTCATCAAGTGTATCTCTAAATTGGTTCTGTAAATTGTATGACTATCTTTCAATCTCAAAATTGATAGGAACACTTGAAACTTTGACTTTTATTTGGTTACTTGATATCCTTGAGTTAGACTGTCACACAAAAGCATGTTCAGAGCAACCTGTAAGGCAGACAAGGGTTTATTCTCTAATGCCCTATTGCACCTAGTCTCACTTCTTAGGGCTATCCAGTGTCCTTCAGGACCTTACTGTTGCTCTCCACTTCCTTTCCTTGTCTCCATATAGGAGACATTTTGTGAAGTCTTACTCCTTGCTTGCTATTGATCTGCATATGGCTTTCTGACATTTAACTTCCCCTGCTTATGCTGTCTCTTTGTATACTTTTTTACCATGTCTGGTGTCTGCTTGTCCTGGCTAGTGTTAAGTTGTCACATTACTTTAAAAAAAAAAAAGAAATCTACATTTTATTCCTATTCTCCTGCTAATCTTATGACTCTTTTAATTCCTTCTCCAGCTTCTGCTTGCATTCTTTTGTTGCCTCAATTGGAATAAAGAGCAACAGAATTTTAAAGGCAATGTAAAATTACACACTGGCTGTTTCATGCAGCTCATACAATGCATCAGACAGCAAAAGTAATGGAAAGAATCAAATCCCAATCAGCAGAGGTGTTCTTCTCAGGCTGCCCTTTCCATTCTTAACAGAATAAGGCAGGATGGGGTTTCAGTGCCCTGTTCCTTAATCAGCTTGTTGTAGCTGTGCTCATTAATGCCACTTCGTGTGTGTGTGTTTGTATGCAGCTGTCTGCCAGTTTCCCTGCTTAAATGGTGGGAAGTGCATACGACCAAATCGGTGCTCCTGTCCCCCTTCCTGGACTGGACATGACTGCTCTAGGTGAGTGTTGCTGAGCACTGTCCCAGAGCCAGGCTGAATCACACCCTACTGAACTCTAAATCTGAAGAATGAGCAATTAATTTTAGCCTTTTGAGCATCTCTAGATTCTGTAAAACCTTTAGATGGCTCAAGATTTATGGGCAATATGGAAACATCTTGGAGAGTACTCTACAAAATGAGTTCCAGGCTTCTAGAAAACTCAGAAAATTGTATATTTGCATGTAAGCAGACAGGCAAATATGCAATATTTAGATTGATTTTTTATTATGTAAATGGAAGTGGGGTTTTGACATGTAATACAGAATATTCTTCAGGAAATTTTGGTGGCCTACTGTTTACTAGTGTTCATTTTGAACTGTATATACCTCAGCTGGATCCATGTTCAAGACTAGGGTCATGCAACAGTTGTTATAAATAATAAGGTGTAAGGTCATCTTACACCCAGCACTGAGTGATATAATCATTTAAAGGGTACAACACGGTGCCCCTGAGGCAACACCCAGTTCAAATCTCCTGGCAGTTCTAGGGCCATGAAACACATGATAGCAAAAATGTTTACACCTCAACTCACACAGGCTCCTGGTGAACACATTGATCATTATCCTGGAGAGCTAATTAAGAACCACATGAATATATATATTATTCTGCAGGAGACTGACGAAGGCTGTGACATTATAATTTTTTCTATTCTTCTTTCTGGGGAGATAGTAACAGACATTCCTCCCTATCCTTCTGATATACAGTTTATCTTATATGTGGAAGATATACAGTGTAGTTTCTCAATCAAGAGTTGCTTGATTGAGAAACTACACTGTCCAAAATGAATAGTTTTCATTTGTCAGCTGTGATTATATATGCCTTAGTGAACCAACTTATATGTATTGCCTACAAACTGTACCCAGCTCTAGACTGAAAAGTATTCATCTGAAGTCTGATAGCATTTCCGTTTGGGATATGAAGCAGAGAAGCCCAAATGCAGTGGGTATAATAGCCAAAAAAAAATGGAGTTTATCTCTGAGGCAAAGCAAATTTTTAGGCTATTACCAAACCGGACTCATCTTGACTTCTTTTGTTGTTTTTTTTTGTCCAAGTCCATAGCTCTGTGCAGCATTGGAAGTCTGAGAGAAGGTGGGTCATTAGCCCTGCAGGATTGGGGTCTAGCAGCTTGTCCCTTCCAGAGCTGTTTGAGAGGAAGTTTCCCAAACAGAGCTGGGTGGGTGAAGTGAAGACAGAAACAAGCACTGAGATCCGTTCCATGTTTTGTTAAGCTTTGACCTCAGTTACTAGTGGTTCTTTATGGGGTATGATACCTTTCTGAGGACTCTAAAACAATACAGACAAATGCCATGAGAGCAGAGATTCACTGCTGCAGGGTAACAAGGTGTGATTTATAAGGGGAAGCTGAAAGGTCCCAAAGCTTTTATCAGCATGCAGAACAAGATTAGCTCCAAACTACTCTATGACGAGCCATGACTTAAATTAAGTGTCAGATCTCTCTATCCCCATGCCCACTCTCTTTCCCACTTTGAGCTGTGGCACAGTAATCCCTGGTATACTTTCAGACAGCATCCTCTTGTGCCTCACTGTTGATCATTTGGTATGTTCACCACTGATTTTATTTTGTTTCACTTTTTTTGATGCAGGAAACGGAAGGCTGGATTCTATCCCTTTTGACATCAGAGCAGCAACTCTACATTCAGATATCTTTCTTCAGCCTAGGAACCAGGGCTCGGAATCTAATGCATTGTAAATCAAATCCACTGTTTCCCTTCCCCCACCTTTCCCCAGCTCCCTTGTTTTGTGTTTTATTTTGTGATACATTTTTACAATACCTTTCAATTTTTAAAGAAATCCTCTGTATTTCTCATTTACAAAAGTATTATCAAATATATGCTGCTACACAGATGTCATACACACATACACATACAAATGTAAAGATTCCTACAGTCCACTGAGGAAGTGGTTTTTTAAAGTGAAGTCCCTCCCATTTCTTGCATTAAGTGATCTAATAAAACTGTACTATACTGCCAACCATGATTGAACAGAATATGGCACTTCTGCTTACCGGCTGCCAAAGCATACAACGTCCAGCAACTCAACAGTAAAGAGTGTTATGCAAGGCTGGCTGAGCCGCTAAACTCTGCATTGGGCCTGTCTGTGAACTTCAGTCGATAAAAATTATAACTGCATGTGATAAAGTCTATGTTGAAACCACAGGTTCTGGTGAGCATAAGAGGAAGATTCTGTAGTGTAGTTCATGTGATATTAACTTCATTGGAGAGTGACTTAATGGGAGGCATTGGCATGAATTTTACCTGAAATTTCTTGGTAAAATAGTAAAAAAATGTAAAAGAGATGAGGGAACATAAACTCATTCAGAGAAAGATTGACTAAGTCTAGCCAACAAGAGCCTTTAAAGCTTTCTGACCTACAGACATTTCAGGTGCAGCTCTAAACTGGATAATCCAGGATCCAGCAGTAGGAAACAAGCAGGCAGATTACTGAAACTTGCACTTTCCATTTGCCATGGGCCTCACCACCTGCCTGTAACCACCATTCCTTTCCTATGTAAATGAAGTACATATCTAGCAGTTATGTGCCAGGTGAATGTTTTTGATATCTGGGGTTTGGGTCACAATATTTGACTGCCCCTGAGATGGAGAGAGAAGGCACCAGTTATGTTTACAGGTGAAAGTTTGCTATCTGCTTGATAAATGGCTGCATTTTTGTTACGCAGAACCGTCAGAGAACTGGAAAAAGCCTCTCTTGAGAGCACACACAGGCAGAAATGCTTAGCTGACTGAGAAATACTGAGAGGACAAGTGCTATCAGATTTCTCATTCTCAGACTGGTGATCCCATTGCATCTGTGAAAAACATGCACCTGAGTGCCATCATTAAGTCATGCTCTGATGGATTGAAATGCTAAGATTTATAATTACGTAAGGTGGTGGCATTACAAGGCGGAAATCACATGCATTTTTCAAAGTCACATGTTTGGTAATTGCCGTCAGTTGGCAAAAAGTCTGATCTATGAAAAGAGATCTTAGAGTCAGAACCTGAGAGGCATTGATCAAAAGCTCCATTTTTCCCAGCGATAATAGAAAAGTGTAACTTGCAGTCATCATTGGGAAAGAAAAAGGAGAAATAAATTTTACCTTCTGTAGCTTCCTATTCCTGCTTAGTTACCCTCCAGATAAAGAGTGTGCACAACTGCCCCACCCCACCCCTCTTTATGGATGTACCTTCCTTTTATGCATGAACCCTGATACAGGAAAGTGATAAGACACCAAAATGAGCTCACAGTTACAGTAACAGGGCTCTAGTAAATACTGACACATAACTGATGGCTGTTAGCCCAAGACCAGAAATGGGGAAGAAAGAAACAAGCAAAGCTGTGAGCCATTAGGAGCTTTCAGCCAATTAAAAGAAAAACAGATATTAAAGAATAGGAGTCATTAGGGGATCAGATTAATGTGAATGTAGATTCCTTCCCAGTGGGAGCTGCAACCAGCTGAAGAGTTGTGGTTTTAGCTCCCACAACCTTCTTTTTCTAATGGACTCTGCTAGCACGTAGCAAAAACTCTTCTGTCTCCCAGCTCCACAGCCATCAATGTTTCCAGCTTTGACTGAAGTTAGTGTTCAGTAATGTCCACATTTCAACACACAGTCACCACCATTTGTAGGCACTTTGTTCCTTGACTTCCTTGCTGCCTTAACAGCAAATGAAGGGAAGCTGCAGAGAGCAACACAGGACTTCTTAAGGAAAGAGTGCGTAGGTGAGAAAAGCAGACCTTTATTTATATGTAATTCTCATGGTTTTGTCGCTTTTCCGATGTGCTTCTCTGGTGTGTCTCCTGACTCTGTCCTGGTCATCTCCAGAGCAGAACAGCAATGGTGAGGAGAGTGCTTAGAGCTGACAGGACTTTGCTGGAGAGTTTAAGGCTGCAGAGTAGCTTTTAGCACCCCAGCTTCACACTAGTGACTAGTACATGGAGTCCCGGGATCAACCCAGTCAACATGTTTTGTAAGGAGATGTGGTGTTAGGACAGAATAGCTGAAACTAGAGGCTGTTATATTAGTGCTATTGATGATGTTTTGATACTTGCTGGAATATTTTCCCCTCCCTACCCAGTACTGTATTGTCATTTATGTCACTGCTTGTTGTGTGTTTTAAACGACTTCCATGTGATGCACTTTACACTGTAAATAAAGTTGCACCCTGTTTAGTACCTGTATAGAGGCAACATTGCATTCTTTTCATAATGCCTCACAACAATGGTATTAACCTGCCCTTTAGGATCTGCTAGCAAAGACCAGGGAAATGGACCTTCATTCAAGCACTAAGACTAAATAATTGCCAGCAATCTTAAAAGGTTGTGTTGGATTAATCCACATTTGACCTGTAGATAAAAATGCACTTAGCGTCTAATTTTTCAAATCCTTTCTGCTGCTAGGCCACAGTTTAAAACCTGTAAGGGCCAAATTTACCACTGGCATAAAGAGACAGATTAAAACTTGCTTCACTCAGTACTGATGGACATACAGCTTGTTTTATTCTGCACCAGTACTGGAATTTTTAAAGCTATAGAGACACCCATATCCCCAGAGAGGTGAGATAAAGAATAACTGTAGAAGAAAGAAAACTGTGTAACTCAAACACCACTCCTCCAAACAAGGAGCATATATAAAAAGACAGCCAAAAGATTTAGGATGTGAAGTTTTGGAGGTAATATTGTAAGCCTTTCAATGTTTTGATACATAGGCATAAGTGGAGACTTGGGACTGCAGAAAGTGGTCAATGTTTGAAAGCCTTCCCCTAAAACAGCAACTCAAAAGGTGGTGTGAAGTTACTGATAGTTTTGTTAATGAAAGCCCTGAAATTTGATGTGTATCTTATAGAAAAGGTAGAAATTTGCATCTCAAATTTGCAGTACTTTAAATACTGGTAATAGTCCTGAGTGGGAACAGCTGGGCTGCCTGTGCACATGGAATCAGATCCTGTGCATGCTCTAGAAACACAGAGGACTGCCTTATTTCAAAGGAAGAGTGGTAAGAACAGACTCCTTCTCTGGCCCTGTTCTCTTTGTTGTGAACACTGAACAATCTAAAACTCTGAAGGGAGTCTACTGACACCTATGTCTCTCTGCTTGGAAGTACAGTGGGACATGTTTGAGCATTGACTTTGATGTTATGGGGGGCACTGGACAGGGTTAGTGTCTACCAGCAGTTGTTACCGTGAAGAGTTATGTTTTTACCTTAACAATCTGACCAGGGAATTTTTTGCATCTCAGCGCAGGAATAGTTTGTGCATCTCTGAGTTGTCTTAGAGCAGTTTGGATCCTCACTGCAGAAAGGATCCCTGCTGCCTTTACCGCACTGCAGATCCTTTTCTGGGAGAACCTACTCTGACCACACATTTCCAGCAGCAAGAGACAGGAATTGCAGTACCCAGAGGCAGGGCAGGTGGAATGTGCAGTATCATTATTGATCTGTTTCTCTAAGGTTATTTCCATCCATGCGCATGATGCAGAGCACTTCTTCAAGTACCCATCCCATTTATGGCTCTGCTTCTCTCCCAGGAGCAGGGCTGCACTTCCATCACCCTTGCTTTCTAGGCTGACGTGTTGCTAGTGCCTGTCAATATCAAAGTCTGCGGGCTTGCTGCCTCTCCCTGCTGAGCTTGGAGCACTACAAAAGCTGATGCTCTTCACAAGCTGATTGACGCGGTTCTTCAGCGCAGGCTTGTCCGTCCTGCCAGGTGTCACTCCTGTAGATGGACCAGCACGACCCCTTTGTGCTGTGAGAAGCATCATGCATGACCTGGTGAATATGACACTTGAGTTTCTCCCAGCCAGTGGCAGATTGAGCCACCACAAGAAAGCCAGTATAAGTCTTCCCATTTTACAGGTCAGATGAGCCATTCCTCCTCCCCCAAGGTGCTGCAAATTTAAAAACACAGATGAGATTTAGGCATGATTATCATCTTTACTAATGGTAGCCCTTCTGCAGATGTCATCTGCATATCTAATTGCTAGATCAGTGGACCAGGACAAACCTTAATCTTTTCAGTCTAGTGTCTTTGCTGAATGTAAATCTTCCTCCTTCCCACCGTCCAACCAAGGAAGGTTGGAATGCAACCTTCCTTCCTTTGTTGGTTGCAAATTAAATCTTGCATTTTCATTTGCAACCAACATCTGCTGAGCAGCTTGTCCCGAAAACTCAAGTTCTCTCTTTATCTCCAGAAATTCTAAGGCTATGACACTGTCATCAAGCCCAGACTGGCACCAGTTATGCTTGGAGCCAGAGCCTGCATGCAGGCAAAGGCCCAAAAAGGAGGCTGCTGGGCAGAGACAGGTTGTCACGGTGATGCTGCTGGCCTGCACACACAGCAAGCCAGGAGTGTGATGAGGACTGACCCTGCATCTCCTCTCAGTACTCTTCTCTCCTTGATGACAATTTTGCCATGCTTTATGCCAGCAGCCTCAGGAAATAAGTCTGTCTGACGCAACCAGGTGGCAAAAAACAATCACAGCAGTCACCATTCCCAGCTCATCCATACCCCACAAACAAATCCAAGGCTTTCCTGGCTGCCTCTTAGTCATGCCTTCCCTTCCTTTCCCCTCCTAGCTTCTTCCTCAATACAGTCCATTTATTTCACTTTGTTTTCAATAGCTTGGTTGTAGTACTTCCTTCATAGGAGGAGTTGCATGGAGTGGCATAATTTTTTGCAGCTAACTCAGAAGTGACCAGGATTCATTGGATGTGAAGCCAACAGTTTCACTTGCTGGGAAGGAGGCACAGTGTGAAAGGTGATGAAGCTCTGCAATTGCTGGTGCAGGCAGGGCTGGCAGCCTCTGCAGCACACAGTTGTAGCCCTCCAGAGTTGAGCACTCCTGCAGCTCCTACTGCCTTGCCTTGCCTTGCCTTGCCTTGCCTTGCCTTGCCTTGCCTTGCCTTGCCTTGCCTTGCCTTGCCATCTCTTCGTCTTGCACTCCTTGGCTAAGCTTTTCATTTTACAGATACAGGTTATGCTTGCAGCTGTCGCTGTTGAGCGGCTAGCTGAGGACTGACCCAAGTTCTCAGACAAGGAAAGAGAGGAGAAAAGGAACTTTATTGTTTTGAATTCCATATATATAGAGTCTACAGAAGTGCCCCAGATTGGTCAGCCCGAGACCTCCCCCTAGGCCCAATTGGCCAAGCCCGAACTCACTCAATCCGGAGAAACTGTTTGCAAAACATCCAAACTTTATCTTGTTTATGAAATATAGCAAAATGTTCCCACGGGAAGAACCTGTGCTAGCCACAGGCAGCTGCTGAGAAGATGTCTGCATTTTCCAGGCAAAAACCAAAGGCATGGAGCAGAGGCACATCCAGATCGGCTTGCAACAGCTGGGGAGAAGATGCTGATCCCTTCGTCCCCTGCACTGCAGCGGCCTAGAGTTGCCCTTTTCTCTGACATCTGCGCCACTGCTATGGCTCATGACTGATTTCTGCATCTATCCTTGTGCAGCTCTGTCCACAGGGCTGCAGTTTCATAGGTGAGATCATGAGCAGGTCCTGGGCTGGCACACAGGACATGAGTCCAGCAATATGCAGAGACCCCATCTACCTCTTGTGTACAGTAGGCAGGTCCCAAATATTTTTCAGTAACAAGGAAATTATTAAGGGAATTACTGCTCTTGACTGCTTCTGGAAGGTGCAATATCAACTGGCAGCCTCCAAGACACACATAGCACCACAGCCAGGCTGCATGCCCATCCCTGGCTCCGCTGAGGAGACAGACAATTCCTCAAGGACAGTGTAGGTTCACAAGACCCACTGCAAAAACCACAGCCTTGGAGTTGGATCTTGTCCTGGCTCTGCTGCTGCCTGTCTACCCTGGAGGAGTGTGGAGCCAGGCAGTAACACAAGGAACCAGACATGGGAACCCAGGAAGGACTATAGTCCATCCCTGGGAAGTAGGATGGGGGCAGAAATGCCTGCAGTGGTTACTGGTGGTACTGAACAGGTAAAGTCTTATAGCTCTGCCCTGGGTGAGCCTGGGCACAACTGCAGACCCATCTCATCTAGCATGGGGCATCTGGGGGATTCCCAAAGGTTAGGGGAGGTTTTTCCATGCTGGAAAAAAAAGGATGGCAAAATGGGAGGCTGCATGGTATGACAAGAATGGAAACCTCAAGAAAGCTGCAGTTTAGAAAGCACTTAAGTATATGGTCATGTCATACAACCATTAAGGGTACCTAATTGCACCTATGCAGTTAAAAACACATTTAAGCATGCTTCTGGGCTGCATCCTTATTCATTACAAGATTCTAATAAATGTGAAAAACTGTGTCTGCCCTGCAGACACTGGTGAGATGGCTGCAAAGTGCCTGGCACCAAATATTTGCCATCAGCTGAATGCAGAAAGTTGATAAAAGAGGTGTCTGCCCAGTCAGGTATTGCTAGGCCAGATGGCTGGTTTGATTTTATTAAACAGCTTGGTTAGCAATTTAGGGTAAGGGATAAACAGCTCATTAATTAATGTTGTTTATTGCAGGGAAGTGCTATGACCACCTGTGAGAATAAATTATGCTAAGGAAGGATAATCATATTAAAGAAAAATGATGTGAAATTAAAGTTTGAAATGACAAGTCAGTGCTTCCTGAGGGAAAAAAAAAAGAAAAGGGAAAACAACAAAATGAATGTGCCACTGGGGAGGAAGGGAAGTGTGAAAGCAGGCTGGTGACCTGGCTATTCCCACCCACACTTGTTTTGGGTTTCATGCTTGGAAACAAGCCACACTGGCAGAGTCCTAGGCAGATGAGAGGAGAGCAAAACAAAGACCAGCCCACAGCACTGGGGAGATGCAGCAACAGAGCTTGTGTGAATTTTGTTTCATCTTAGTTTTGGTGCCACAAGGGTATGATTTCTCTCTGGCCAGCACCAGTGAGAGAATGCTGCTGCCATTCCTGTGTGTGCTGGCATATGAAGCTGGCAACTGGTCTCCCCATGGGAGGAGGAGAAATGTCACAAAATCTGGAGTTTCAACGCTCTGAAATGGCAGATAAATAAGGGAAAATAAACACAGCCGGGCAGGAGGGGCAAGCAGACCCTGTTCATGCCACCAAGGATCACACTGCACTGCACCTGCTCAGAGTGTGATTTTGCTATCTAAATGTTCCAGAAGCATGGGGTTTTTCTGATTTCATCCCTGGTAAGATTACATAAACCAGATTCGAGTAGCTGCCGTGTATAAGTACTACATTTGAGGACACTTCAGAGAAGACTCGCTGATGGTTGCTATGGGGTTATATAAAATAAAGAATTGAAAATAAGCAAAGCAGATATCCCACTGCACCAAAAAACATGAGTTTTCTGGGTTGCCTGTGGGCTGGGCTCCCTCTAAGGAAACACTGGACTTGATGAGTTGAGTTAGTGTGAAACAAGGCATGATACGTCATAATAAGCATACTGTACAGTCAGAGAGCTCAATCCAGCAGGTTTCCTATATTTCTGCTTTCAAGAAGCTACGGGTTTTTTTAAAACTTTCAGGTTATTCAGGAAAAGATGCAGAAGTAATATAGAATGCAGTCTGGCTGGGGATGAATGTCTCGTCACACAGACACCAGCACTCTGAAAATCATCAAGCACTTAAAGACCAAGGATTAGAAGAAGGAGCCTTGTCCATCCACTTACATTTCCCAGAAGATCTGTAATTGGGTCTTAGGGCAATAGAGGTAAAAGCTGTGCAGCAAAAGTGAACCACAGAATCACAGAATTCTTGAGGCTGGAAAATAGCTTTACGAACATTGAGTCCAACTGTTAACTTCGCACTACCAAGACCACCACTAAACCAAGTGCCACATTTACGTGTCTTTTAAATACCTCCAAGGATGATGACTTCTGGGTAGCTGTTTTCAGTGCTTTTTCAGTGAAAAAAATTTTACTAATATCCAATCTCAACTTCCCTGGTGCAACTTGAGGCTGTTTCCACTTGTCCTTACATTTGTTTTCTGGGAGCAGAGGATGACCCTTACCTGGCCATAATCTCCTTTCAGGTAATTTCCTTTTCTCCAGGCTAAACATGCCAGTTCCCTCAGTTGCTCCTCATAAAACTTGTGTTCCAGAACCTTCCCCAGTTCCACTGTTCTTCTCTTGACGCACTCCAGAAGCTTAATGTCTTTCTTGTAGTGAGGTGCACAAATCGGGCAGAGCACTCAAGGTAGTGCCTCACCAGCTCACAGAAAAAAGGAGGACGGTCACTGCCCCATGGTCCTGGTCCAAAACTATTGCTGGCACAGGCTAGGATTCCACTGTCATTCCCAAGAAGGACATCAGAGCTCACATCACTGAGCTGTCACATGTTCAGCCAGATGTTGACCAGCATCCCGTGGTCCTTTTCTGCTCAGCAGCTTTCCAGCCGCTCCTCCTGCCATGATGTGAGGTTGTTGTGACCCAACTGCAGCATCTGGCACCTGGCCTTGTTGAACCTCGTACAATTGGCCTCAGCCCATCATTCCAGACTGTCCAGATCCCTCTGCAGAGCCTTCCAGCAGATCAACACTCCCACCCAGCTTGATGTTGTTTGCAAACTGACTGCAGGTGCAGTCAGTCCCTACATCCAGATCATTGACAAAGATTTTAAACAGGACTGACCCCAACACTGAACCCTGGGGTACACCACTAGGGACCATTTCCCCTTGACTTTTAAGGGTGTCATTCTACTCTACATCGCTACCTTTCAGCCCAAGTACCCCGAGGACAACTGATCTTAGTATCAAAGACTGAGGAAAAGGATACATGGAGTAGACTTGCACAAGGACTTGCCTTCACTGATGCCAAGTCAAGTTTCCTGTCAGACCCAAAAAGGTTCAGGACCCTGTCACATTTGACATGTAGATGGGTGCACAGTCTCTCTCAGTCCTGTCCTCAGCACCAGTGGATGCCTTTGGACCAAAAAACAGCTGCAGATATCCCCAGCAATCAGTATTCATAGCTGGGCAAAGGCCCTTCTGTGTAGTTTAATGAAATTCAAATCAAACCAAGGATCAGGATCTATATGAGGCATCAGTGGGCTAGAGCAGGAAAAAACAGCCAGGGTGACTACCTGCCAAAGGACAACAAGACCACAACTGGATTTTCAACACAGTGCAACACCCCAAAAAATTCCATTGGGAAATAAAGTTACTTGGGCGTCACTTAATCCAGAAAATCTCTGCTATCAGAAAACCTTCATGGCTGATATTCACCATTAGATGAGTTATTGTTATACCTCCCTCATGCACATACACATGCACAGAGGAGCCACTGTCTGCCACCTGTGGGGAAATAGTGTCAGCTCTTGTGGCAGCTCCACATCTCCCTAAGCATGGATGGAGAGTGGGATGCAAGAGAAAAACCAGACCAGCTGCCCATGGTTAAAGCGACTTCTCCAATCTAAAAACATCAAAAGCCTGTTGGTGGGAGGTTTAGTTGTGCACTGCCTATGCAGGCACAGTGGGGCAGGCAGGCATCTTCAGGACTACAGGGCATTGAGTTAGAGGCAGAGCAGCCAGTGCCATGCAGCCTTTCACAATAGAACCCATTGCAGGGGCAGGTCTGCTCCACACAGCAGCCACAGGGAAAAGCAATGCCCAGCACACCGTCTCGGCTGCTTTGGCAGAACTGTACACAGGGTGTACATCTCCATAGTGCTTGAGTGCAACCATCCTCCCAGAGGGGTGTTTTAAGGCCAAGAGTGCCACACCACCTGCAGACAGTAGGGATGTTTTCACCCAGCAGGGAGCAGGGCAAATGGGACCCTGAGCACACAACGTCTGAGGGGTCTTGTGAGGGTTAGTCAGTCTCCAGGGCAACAAAGCTGTTGTCCCTGTACAGACTGACAGGAAGCTGCACTGGCCCCTGTCTCTTGAACTATCATGCAGCTGTCATGTTAAAACCCAGGCTTGGCCTCCAAGAGCAATGCTATGTCCTGTATGGCATCCTGCTGTACAGTAACAGGGCTACAGAATTCCTCCGTTGCCTACATTCAAAGGCAGAGCTGGTTCCCAGGCAGCAGCCCAGAGTTTTACATAAGGGTGCCAGAAGCTCAGTGCCACCCCTGCCCAGATGTGGTGGGCTGATGGGATGGATGTTGCTGCTGCTCTTTGCTCCTGCTTCACCCATGTGTAACTGCAGCTGGGTTGGTTTTGTCACTCTTCTGACAAGATGAAGTGTGGATATTGCTTGGTGTGATGCCAGGCAGCTGTCCTGACTGTCACAGGTCAGATCCTCTGTAGATGGGCGTTGATGAGTTTGGCCAGTTTGCAGACCACAGCTAAATGTAATTAATTTCTATAGCAAGACTTGCAGGTATTGATGTCATCGACAAAGATGGAGAAACTAAAGAACAGGCATAAGGTAATCTGCTCAGCCATGCACTGGAGATGGAGAGATACAGTCTGGGCTGGAGCTGGAACTTTCCTGTTCCTCTCTCAGGCTGTCCTGCTGCCAGCCCATGTCTCCAAAGCAGAGCTTATACTCAATGACTGCTGGGGCTCTCAACGGTGTTGTGGGGTGTCTGAGGATGCAGGAGGAAAAGTGCTACATGTCACTACTACCAGGGTACCCTCTGCCTCAAAGACAGACAGAGGAGTATTAAGAAACATTGGGGGAGCCACATGCCCGATCACATAGTAGATCATCGGGACCATAAAAGCAGCAAATAACTGGAAGCAGTGAGAAATAAAAAAGATCTGAGTGGGCAAAAACCTGAGTCTTAGGATGTAATGGATTTGGACTTTCAGGCTTACCACTCCCATTTTGCAACAGTGTGCAGCGCCTTGCCTGCTGTAGCTCTGGAGGGCTCTGGGCTGCTTAGTCCTCACAAAGTTTCTCTAGAAAATGGCAGGATTTCCATTTCCCTTTGGCTCTAGCCACTGCATCAGCAGCACTGCCCACCAGATCAGTTTGCGAGACTGAAGCAATCAGATGTGAAGTACTGCAACTGCATATCCTCTGCTGAAGATGCCTGTTAGATTAGAGTAAAAAAACCCCGAAACTCAAAGAATGTCAGATGTGTCATAAGTTTGTTTCATGGTGTTCAGTGTTGCCTGAAAAGACCCATGTCAAACCTGGTGTATTCCTGCTTGCTGTGAGGAGGCACTGGGAGCACTCACCCTCATCCCCAACTGCCCACCCAGGACAAGAACAGGAAGGCCTGAGAAAGGGCTTTTAAACCTGCTGATACTTCCCACAGACACAACCCCAAATATGTCTACCTGTAGCCTGTATTTTGCCTGCAGACACAGCTCCTGACTCAGACCAGCCTGGCAACTCCACAAGAAAGGGCCCCCCCACTCTGCTCATGGCATATTTGTTGGGGGACTGGATCCTTCTTCCCCACTGAAAAGTGCACAGCTCCCACACCAGTGCAGAAAAGAGGTCTACATTGTGCTACAACGAGAATCTCCTCTGCCTTCTCCCTGAAAATGGTGCTTGCATACAGGTACCTGAAGAGCTTTGCTATCACGGGTAAAACAGTCCTTTTCTGAGGGAATTTTGCTCTCCCCTTGGTGAAAACTAACATTTAGCTGCTGTCTTTTTCCAAGAACAGGCTATTTTCATTGGTCTTCCTCCAAAGCATCTTTAGGAGGAAGGATTGCTTTTACCATATGAGCAAAGCAAGTACATACTGCTCTGGTTTGGCCAAAAAAAAGGTCAGATGAAGATGGCTGTTTCCCCGCCAACCTTGTGATGTTTCAGCCAGGATTTGATGCAGTCTGATTGATATGTCCAAATTAAATTTTCCTATGAGCGGGTCACATTCCTGAACTCTAGCTTAAATCTCACAATAGGACAGTGACTCTCCTGGAAGTCCAGAGTTGCTGCCTATGCCCTGCCACTCTCTGCAGAAACCCCTTTGCCCCCATACCTTCCCACAATGGTCTGTCCATGCCAGAGCTGAACTGGCAGCCATAGAGGGATTGCCCAAGACAGAATTTGGCTTTCTCTGTGCTGTATGTAACCGCAGCTGTATCTTTCTCCTCATCTCTACAACATCTTGTACAGCTTTTTTGTCTTTTTTCCCCTACCTTTATCCTGCTTGTGTTTTTCTTTCCCTGGGAGATGCAGCAACCATGTCCAGCCAGAGCCTTTTGCCTTTATATATGTGGTATCAGCAGTTGTGCATCCCCACTAGGTGCCTCAGCAAACTCTGTTCAGGGCAGTGATACATCCCAGTGAGCTGGACCAGGGCTCCTGCCAGCCCTGCTGTGGGCTCATGATGTGCTCCCCTCATCCCCCACCAGTTTCCCTGTACACCTTGGACACAAGCTGCCTTTGCTGGGCAGGCACAGACAAACCCACATCCAAGTGTGGGTTGCACAGGGAAAAGCCTTTTCCAGACCAGGTATAGGCAAAAGCCTAACTCACAGTCCCAGTCTGCAGCTCCATCCCTCCTGTCATCCCAGGGAACTGCCTGAAGTGCTGGTGTGTCTCCATGCCGTGCCCAGAACACACAAGCCCTGGTTTGGACATAGATCTTGTTCTTAAAGGCGTCTGTAAACACATTTTCCATTTTCTACTGCTTTTGTTTTGTTTTGTTTTGTTTTGTTTTTTGTTTTGTTTTGTTTTGTTTTGTTTTGTTTTGTTTTGTTTTGTTTTGTTTTTCTGCAGCACCCAGGAGGCTGCCACTTAAAAGCCTCAAGGCCCTGCAGAGTATAGTGGGAAGATACCCCTGATCCCATGGTCTCCTCCAGTGCACTGGTCTCTGTGGAAAGGAGGATGGCAGAAAACCTGTGCCTTCCAAAACAATCTATATTTGCTACATCCTTTATCATATCTATTCATGGTCTTCAGGGTGTTTTGTTTCCTGTTTGTCCTAATTTTATTTGCCCAGAAACAAGGTGAAAGGAAGGAGGAGGGAGAGGTAAGAAGACAGGGAGAAGAGAATAATCTCTGCTCTAAAAGTGTTTACCTCCAGGCCCAGGCATCTCCAAGGCCACCTCTCCAGGGAAAGATAGCCTCAGGGCCACCCACCACCCAAGGATTCAACAGCCAAAGGTGTTCTTGTGTTTACCCTTTTCATGGATGAGGACCCTCAACAGGCACCTTCATGAGGCACCCTCTGCCTCAGCCACCCAACAGGCACCCCCTGCCTCAGCCACCTCCCAGACATCTCTGGTCAGCACGCATGAGCAGCATGAGATAACATCTTTCATGTCCTGTGCTGATAATGTAGGGGTTTATATTTTCCTTTTCTACTTTGTGTGTCCAGGAGCAGCTTGCCAGATATAAGAAGGGGAAGAAGTTTCCCAGACATACTGCAGGGATGCAAGTGAGTTGTTTGCGCCTGTCCTTTTTCAGAGTAATTCCTTTTATTAACCAAACCACTTTTCCAGTTTGCCAAGATCATTATCATTATTCCTGTGCTTCAGGGCAGCGCGTCCCAATTCATCATCATCTGTAGATGTCAGAACCACACACCACAGTCCAGCATTCAGGTCAACAATGAAAACACTAATTGGGACCAGACTGAGAAAAAACATAATAGTAATAAATCAAGTACTCCTAAAGTTTGCTTGAAGTATCTTTTCAGTGTGGCCAGAAGTCACTGGCACAGATGCAATCATCCAACAAAGCCTGCACCCATCTTCTAGTAATCTCATTTACACCATGCTCTAGAGAGCCTCACAGGAGAAGGTATAAAAGGCCTCAGCAGTACCAAGAGATGTGCCAGGTGTATTGCGCCTGCATGTCAGCATCACCTCTTACCTCATTACAGGGGCAATCAGGTTATTATAGTACAATCTGCTGTGCAGGTGTCATGATGTACTTTTTGAGTCTTTTGTTACATTTCCTGCCTTCATCAATTTTCATTGGTAATTACAAATAGATCTGGGATTAACTGAGCCAGCTCTTGCGTTGTTTGAAGATTAATTTTGTCAGGTCATGACAACTTGTCAGTGCCTCACAGCTGCGGGCTCTTCTTCTCCTCCCCTTGGCTGAGATCTCATTGGTTGCTATTACTCTTTAACATCTGGCTCAAAAACGCTGCATGCACCTCAAAATTAAGACCAGTGCAAATAGAGAATTAACCATTTTAGCCTTTCCAGTGACAAAAGTTGCTGCCTGTTTTTCCACTTTGAGTCTCGCATGCAGCTACCACTATATGTATTTACTGGGATTAGAAGTATACCTGTTTGTGCTGCCATACTGAAACCTTGCATGGAGTAAAAATTGAAAAAAGGCAAAAAATAAACAGAAAGAGCTTCTTTTCTTTAAAACTTCCCTTCTCTATTGAAAATATACTTTTAACAAGCAGCAACAAATTGGTCCTTTCTTGGCATGTCCTTGAACCCCTGAGTAGCACTGAAAACTCAGTTTTAAGTTTTGGGTCTGGCTGAGGCATTCCACAATGAAACAGCCTCAATGGAGGACTGCGACACACCTGTTCATATTCTTTGAACATACGCCTCACTTGCAAACTCTGCTTGCATTAAGGTGCAGGTTGTAAATTCCAGATATGTTTCAGCTGCCCCCTAACTCCCCGTTCCCATTCATCAACTGAACTTCCTGCTAAGTTATTTCATTTGCAGTGGGCTGTTTGAATCAAGCAGCCCACTGCAAATGAGAAAACCTAGCAGGAAGTGCAGCTGTGTGGCTTTGCTTATGGGAATGAGGGTGCCGGACCCTACACCCTACACTGGCAATACAGAAAGGAGACGGTGCTGTGAAACACAGATCTTGGTCTTTGCCAAAAGGTGTGTTTGGGAAGAGGCATTAGCTCACTAATGCTCACCCAATGCATGAATGTCCTGCTGATACTTTTTCCCCTCAGGCAAGTTGCAAGCATGAGCTCCATTAATTAGCCGTCCCACACTGGTGTCACAAAGGTGCCAACACAAACAGGGCAAGAGCATAACCATCACACTGCTGCATTTCAGGCAGGGAAGGCACTGTGTGCAATGTGCTTTTAATGGAGCAGGTCAGGATGTGAACTCCAGGCTCAATGGGTAGCTTTGGGATTTGCCAGACAGGCAAAAGCACTTCAAATGTATGGTTGCACCAAAGTAATCAAGTGTGATGGGCACTTTTTTGGCAGGTCGTCACCATTGCCACACTCAGAAAGCTTCTCCTTAGCCAGTGGGCAAAAAAGTTCATATGCCCCTCTCTCTTCTGGCCAGTTGTATTGGGTTTGCATGGCAAGATTTTGGTAGCAAGATGGCTACAGGGGTGACTTCTGTGAGATGCCAGAAGTTTCTCCTATGTCTGAGGGACCCAATGCCAGCTGGTTCCAAGACAGACCTGCCACAGGCTAAGCCCAAGCCTATTAGTAACAGTGGTAGTGCATCTGCAGTAACAGATTATAGGGCAGGGAAAAACTGCAACACAACAGTAGCTGAAGAGAGGAGTAAGAATATGTGAGAAGTTTGGAGGATGCAGTTCTGCAGACACCAAGGTCAGTGAAGAAGGAGAGGAAGAAGGTGCTCCAGAAGCCAGAACAGAGATACCCCTGAAACCCATTCTGAAGACTGTGCTGAGGCAGAATATTCCCCTGCAGCTCATGGAGGTCCACAGTGGAGCACATATCCACCCGCAGCCTGTGGAGGACCCCATGCCAGAGCAGGCAGCTGCCCAAAGGAGGCTGTGACCCTGTGGAAAGCTCTATTTTTCACTTTGCCTAACAAAGAACAACACTAGTGTGAAGTAGTTGTGGGACTCTAAATGCCCTTCATTCAGAGGTTGCTTTTCCCCCAGACTCTCCCACAGGCAGCAAGGTCCATCCTCTAAGCCCAGTCTGCAGGTGAGGGCTGGGATGTATCTTGGTGAACCTGGCACCTGTCCATTTCAAGATGCTTTGGTGCTGCTCCTTCTATTTTTGAAGTCTGTCAATACTTCTTAGAAAGCTAGCTGTGGGCTCTAAAATAGCTCCACATTTTGCCTGGTAAAACTCTTCCTGAAGCTGTCAAATGAGCTTCTGGACCTGTTGTTATTAACAAAGCAGTGCAGGTGATGCATTTAAAAAATTAACTCTGTGCCTCATTTTAAAAGTCTTTATCCTATGAAGATGCATTTCTGGAGCCATTCTTCCTCCAAAGGAAATGGTTTTAAAACACAGCGTAAATTTGCCTCCTGCACTGCCTGGGGCCCTGCTCTAAGCCAGATTTTTGGGCTGATTGTGACCTTTGGGCACAGCTGAAGTCTACCTAAAAACATTCCCTGCATTTGGAGATACGCTGCACAATCAAGGCCATCCAGCTAGGAAAGTGGCAGCTTTGGTTTTTTTTAAACATTCAGAGCATTGTCTCCAGACAGTCCAGCCACTTGTCTCCTGTTGGAGCAGTGACTGGCTTCTGGGAAGGCAGGATTCTCTCCTGAACCCCCCCCCAGGGTGCACCACATGTTTTTCTGAGATACCAACCAGCAATTGCTCCATACCATCCAGATCAATTACACAGTCTTGTTTAAATCCAGCAACAAGGATTTAACCCAAGGACTACACAATGTAGGTGGGATGTGGTCTTAGCTGGCCACTTTCCTGAAAAGTTCTCCCTGGGACTTACGACTTTGTAAATCCCTCTGCTAGAAACAGGGTTTGCTCAGAAGCATGCACAGCAGATACACATGTCCAAAATGCTTTCAGCTGTAAAATAATAGAGATTCTCAGAACTTGGTTTTACTTATACAAAGCACTGCTTTGTTACCTCGTGACTGTACAAGTAGGATAAGGAGGTTTACAAGGAATTTGTCATTGAAGGATTAACACGTGTTGGTACATTGGGCAGACATATTCACATAACTACATGAAAATATAGGGATGATGTGACTATGGGAGATGGCAACCGTCTCTTGCACCATTAGCGGGGCTTGTAAAAGAGAAGGGGAAGGGACTTGCTTTTTTTTAGTAACAAAAAAAATACAAATGCCGGTGAATATGGATCACAGAAGGGAGATGAGAAATGTTAAAGCCATCTTGGCTTTAACTTGGGGAGCTTCTACTGATTAAAAGGGGATGATGATGAAAAGCATTCCAAACATTGAGTTTCACCTATTCTTTCAGTTGCATGCCCTTTTTACCCAATGCCTAGTTTTATTAACTGCACTGGTTTTGTGGCTATATCATGAAAAAGTTTATTTTGATTGCCAATGTTCATTATGGTGCTTTTCCCTCTCACTTAAGTGGGCTGGCCCTGCTTCCTTAAACATAACATGCCAAGAAGGATATTAATTTCTACCAAAACAAAGGTGCTGGGTATCTCCAGTCAGACCCCACCAACAGGCCCAGATCTACAGTGAACTCCAGCATCCCTCCAGCACTCATCACTGGTGTACTACTACTTCCCTGATAAAAGTGGACGGGATCATCTGCAAGAATGATAATAATAATCCTGGCACTGTTCTCTTTCCCTGATGCATAAGGCCATTGGAATTCAGCAGCTGGCCTGAAGGCAATGAAAAGCATAGTCCTTTATTGGCATCATCTGCCTTTAGCAGGTGTAAAAATGGCAAGCATAGTTTTAAAAAGTCTCAGGTGTCATCAGCTGCCGAGATGCCAATCCCAAGTAAGGGGGTACTCACCCATCAAAACTTCTTGCACAAAAGCTCCTGCAGAAGACAGAGCTCCTCTCCACGGGGCAGGGCAGCTATTTCTTTGCTAAAGAGAAGCTGTGCCCTGAGCTGCACCCTTGGGTTGACTTATTTTGCCCCAACCCAGGCAGTGGAAGAACCAATGGGAGGAGAGTGGTGTGCAGCAGCACAAGGTTTAGGGCCTTCACTTTTGCAAGCAAAGTCAGAGGGACTCAACTTCTCCACTGGTCAGATGGATTCTTTGTTGGTTGTTGTTAATTTCTCTTGTTTACTTGAGGGGGTTTTGTTTCTTTTGTTTTATGTCTCTCTGTTACAGGCTTTTCAGGTCTCCACAGGGAAGTGGCTTTCAGCTGGGTAGTTAACAGCAGGCTTTCCTCCTGCAGACTCATGCAGACCATCCTGTATCACACCCCACATCTGCCTGATCTTGAGGGTTTGGGCTTATAAGTTAGGTTTCACCTAAAAGCTTTGGTGTTTGCAGCCATGTGGGGAGGGGAAAGCTGACCAGGCACATGGCTGTTGCTGTGCTGCAGCAAACTAATCTCATGCTGCACTTGGAGGACTTAACTTGGGCTGATTTTTCATCTGCCTCTGCACCTCAGTGGCAGGAAGAGTGATCCACACTGGGTGCTGCCTAGGCAGCACCAGGAATCCAGCCTTTTCCTGGATGACGGCTGAAGCACCAATAGCTAATCCAGCTGAGTAATGAAAAATTATTTCCACAGCTGCCATTTGGTTGCAACAGCAACCCCAAGGCTCTACAGAAACCCACAGAAATAGATGCAATTGCAAAGGTACTCCTGCCCATTCCTCTTGGCTCCAGTACCAGCACAGTCCAGCTCTGACCTGCTGAGGCATCACTGCATGTCCCTGTCTGCAACCACCCCTGGGCACTACTGGCAATAATACCTCTGGTCTGGCTCAGCATGGCCCTTTCTGTGCTCCTATCTCAGGTAAAGGATTGCTTCAGACTCCTATGGCTCCCTTTGAAACCTCCCCATTTTTCAGAACTCGTAGGGATGAAGAAGCCACACTCAGTTTTCTAGCAAAAATAATATGCCTATGCCTTGTTTGCCTTTAGTATTTCCCTATTTAATACACTTAGTGTATGACAGCATGGAAAATACCTGTTTCCTGCTGAAGAACACATTAAAGACCTAAAAGACCCCAAAAATATTAACTGATCACCTCTGTCTTCTGAAGTCAGAGTTAGTAATTTTCCATCCTTGAGCTCTTTTCCACTCACAGCTCTCCCATCACCGTGTGGCTCTGCATTTGAGGAGTCTTTCTCATTGTTATATCCTGCTTCCCAGAGATTTTGATCACATTCAGGAGCCTTAATCAAAGAGCAAGCCTGCCTAGCTCAAGCTCTGCACTGGTTGCTAATGAAAGCAGCTTTTCATTTGACTTGTATGGGATTCAGTTTGTTAATGCCATTTTCCTTCTGTTTCACAATCAAATTGGATTTCCAAGTGAGGAAGCCCCCTTACTTGGATACAGCCCTAGAGGAGATACTCGAATCCAGAAAGCCCTTTCTGGCCTCTCTCTGGCCAGCACCATGTTTAGTTTTACATTTCCTCTCATGCAAAGTTGATTACACATATGCACCCACACATACATACACGTATGCACACACACTCGCATAGGCATGGTCAGATGAGGATGTGGACAGATCCCCAGCTGAGGAGCCCCAGTCCTTCTAAGCCTGAAATTTGGCAGAAAGACACCCCATACCTGGAGAAGTCACAGCCTCATGTCCCATGCCTGGTGGAGGTTACTGGAAGTACCTGGCGGGGTTTATTGAGAGTGCATCTTGCTGTGGTGCAAATGAGAACACGTGACCCAGAAAGGCTGGTACCAAAATCCCAGAGGCTTTGGGATGTCCCTATTATAGTTCCAAGGACTCTAGGGAAAATGTCTGTCCAACAGACACAGAGTTTTGTCTGCCAAAACCCAGGTGCACACAGCTCCCAGCAGATGGGGCAGGCTGCTTCCCAGTCTGAGAGACCTGTCCCCAGAATCAGAGTGAGTGAAGGATGCACTGGTGGATAAATGTGTAAGCACTACAAACACTTTATCCTAAAGCCCTCAGAAAAGGGGGCTTAACACCTGAGCTGATTTCTCAGGCTGTCAGTCACAGAAAATTTCAGTGGTGTTAAAGCAACCAAAATGAGAATAAGGGTAAAAAAGACCAATCTTTCTTCCCTTCAGGCCTGCTCTTTCCCCTAAGTTAATGTAAACCCCTCTGGTACCTCATCACATTTTATTTCACTGATGCTGACCTCCATGTCTGGTGGGGCACAATGCAAAAAAGGTCTGAATAATTTATTATTCACCTGACAGGGGAAGAAGCAAATAATGGACAAATTGTTATTGAGGACCCTTCAAAATTAAGGAAAAATAAATGTTTCACTAAGGATTAGAAACACTTTCTGCTGATAAATGACAGCCAGGTGTGATCACTGACAAAAACCTTGTTCAATCGAATGTTCCAGCTCTGGCATTTTCCTACCATGCTGGTACAGTGCTATTTGTGGCACACACCACCACACACTGGAAAACCCATATGTGTGGACACACACTCATGGAGGTACGCCTATGCACAGGGCATGTGCCACCGGGACAAGGAGGCTCCACACCCAAAAACTCTGTGCCAAGTCTTGTTCCCAAACTGGGACTATTTTTTTTGGTGTCAACGCCTGGACAAAGTGTCTTGCCTGCAGCAGGAGCTTTCGTTAGCATGGAAATCATCAGGATCTGCAGAATGGAGTCCACATTAAAGAAAACTTACCCAGGAGACTTGCTAAATAAGAAAAAAATGTTGAACTGGACCTGTTTTGCTGAGTCAGGATGATGTAAAGGTGCTTGAGAGGAATAAATGCTCTCAATTCTGAGTCATCAGATAAAATCACGTCCTTTGACTATGTCTTAACTCTGCTGATATGAATGACTTATACGGAAAATACTCAGTAGTTTGCAGATTGCCAACTTCAAGAAAGCTTTTGGGAATACACAGACTGACTGGTAGATGGGTGTGTGCTGCACGTTGTTCTATGGATTTACACAAGCTTCTGATCTCGTTCGTTGACAAAGAAGGAGTGCCGCTGCACTGAGAATAAAGCTGAGCTAGTATAACAATGGTGTATGAACAAAGCCAGACGCCTGGGATTTTTTAAAGCCCAGAGAGCACAAAGGAGTTTGTACCAGGGCACCTTTTCAGAAGCCGGGCATTGCCCTAGAAATCTGCTACTTTTTGCTAAGAGCAAACGGCCTGCAAATACAGCAAGTTCCCCAAGAGACAAGGTATAGACTAGCAAAACCCTTGGGTTAGTGGAGAAGAGGTAGAGGTTGGGGTGCCACCATGCATGCTCTTGCCCAGGGCTCAAGAGGCTCCTTTGCCCCTCAAAGGTAGGTGGTCCACTGTCACCTGGATAGCAGTCACAAGTAAAGCACTGGCTGTGGTAACTGCATCTGCTCTGGCAGGGCTTCTAGATTTGTGTGTGTAGAAAGGGGGAGGAATAAGAGAGGATGTCTGTGTCGCTAACAATGTTCTATTCAGTTTGTCCCAGACTAGTCTTTTGTTCATCTAGTGCAAATTTGATAGCCATTTTTAGCTGAGAAACTACTCTGGCTTTTAGCATCCCTTTTTGTTGCACAGGGAGTGCTCATTACCCAGTGAACATGAAGGTTGCTGGGTCAGAATGACCTGCTGGCTTGTGCTTCAGAATCAGACAGCTGAACAGAAGTGGGGAGGCACCCAGCAGAGCTCCTCTGTGGGCTCTGAGAGAGCAGAGACCCTCGACCCCTCATTCTCAGGGCATTAACCAGACACTGCTCTTGCTGCTTAGGGTGAAAGTGAAGCAGAATCCCAGCTCTTGGGACTTAATAAGCACCTATAATAAAGACAACTAATGCTATAAAATAGTAAAACAACCATCAGTTAGGCTGAGAATGTCACTAATGGATATTTTTCCATTGTGCTTCAAAGCACAATGATGGGCTTTCAGCAGAGCAATTAAAACACTGCCTAGAGTGGAAATATCTCATATGAACCAAGTTCCTCTGGGTGGTTTGGCTGCAAATTTTGCTCATGCTTAAGATTCAAAGGATGTAAAAAATTTCAAAAGTTCAAAAATTTGGGGAAGGGGGATGATGCACATTTTCAAAAAATAACCTCTGGCTCTTCTTCAGAGAGACAAATCAGGAACTATGGTGCTATGGTATGCTGGAGAGGTGACCTTACCTAAAATTGGTTGTCTGGAGGAAACAGACAAAATTGCTTCATCTGTGTCTCTCTGTTTCTGAATACTGCTGTGCTGTGCTACATCTCCATAAAGAAGGAGTGTTTCCTTCAAGCACCCCCACAGCTGAGGGGAGGTTTGGGGTCTGCTCACCTTGCAGGATGTGGAGGACACCAATTGGACTATCCAGACCCCTGGGAGCACCTTGTGCTGCTGGGGTGCTGGGCTCCACCATGTCCTGATGCTGCCTCACGATCAGGCAGAGACCTGCTAATGCACAGTAAGCAACAGACAAAAGGTGGGATCAGGTGGAAGGTGCAACATTTTCTGTTCTAGAGGACAAAGTGGGAGAGCACTGTGCTGCAGTGCTAATCCCAGCAGCAGTGGAAACCCTAATGTAGTGTCCCTGATTCTGGCAGAGGCAACCAGGATTATTGCTCATGGTGAGAGCTGTGCATCACCAGTGCAGGTCAGCTCTCAGCACCGTGTGAGTCTCACTTACAGACAGCTATTCTGATCCTGAAACAAACCCCAGATCCTGAGCACTCAGCTCAGGTCATGACATCTCTAGAGGTACAAGATCAGATAAACAGAAGTACAGGGTGAAATGCAGCATCTGGATTTAAGGGCAAATTCTGAAACTCCCTAAAGCTTGGGAGGATTTCGTCCAAGTAATTTTGCTTGGCTTTCTTCTCTTTTTCACCAGTAATCCCTCCCCCCAGCCAAAAGCAGGCCAAGCTTTGTATGGACTCAGGTGTACTGCTCACAGAGAAAACCCTAACTGGCAGTACCATAGACCTGCAAAGATCCTCTGTCTTTAGCAAGCACAGTGGAAGACTAAAGACACTTCCTCACTGCCTCAGTAGCTTGCTTTAGTAATAAACTGCTGCAATCATATGTCTTCTGGGAAGGAAATAAAGTTCATCTCTCAGCTCCAAGAGAATCAAGAAAATGCACTCTGGAGGAGTGGATGGTTTGTAAGTGCTGTGGTTTGATTGCAGAAGAGCAGCCTGTCCAAACGCATCCACATTCAAGGACATTCTGCAGCTCTTCTCTGCCTATGAGTCTATGGACTGAAGACAGCATGCTTAGGTCAAAGAGCACAGCTTCTGTGCTGCAGACAGATTGCCAAAAGGTGCTGAGCTTGTTACATGCCATTGTGGCAAGTTCATTTATTCTACCTACTCCAAAAGGAACAAGAGACATAATAATGTTCCCTAATTTTGAAGTCAGTTTGATATTGCTTAAAGTTTGTAAAACAAAGACTGAGTCGCCTCTGTTTATAAAGTCCAACAACATTAGGTCTTGAGCATAAAGCTCAAACTACACAGACCCCTTCCCCAGACTGGAAGAATTTGAAACACCAACTCAGCCAAGTTGCAGTTCCATTGAACTGCAACTACAAGAGGCTGCCTTTTCAAGGGTCAGACCAGTAAGTAAACAAAATTTTGCATGTAACATGTGGCAACTTGGGTATAAGGGAGATATGAGGCATCAAGAAAGAGGCATTTCCACTTCCTAAAGTCTCTTGTCTGTACTCTAGCAACTGAGCCTTGCTATAAAATGAAAAAGGAATCAAACTGCTCCTGGATTTGATTCTTGCACCACCAAATTCTCAGATACGCTAGAATATGAGTCCAGAACTAAACACCCAAAATTACCCACTGATTCAGGTTTCTTGGAAATACATACTGGGCATCTAATGCAGCTTTTGTTTCACATGCTGGAAACATCATGATTAGGTCCTACTCAGTAGAGATCTTTCCCGGTACAGATATACATAAGAAAGGAGGTTCCAATGTATATTTCTAATATTTTTGCCAATCTTTGCCCATTTTGTTTAGTGGTAACAGAGTGTACAGCAACTAAACAGGTGATATTAACATACCATATATAAAATACACCTTTTCCTTTGGTTTTCTGGTAAGGATTTTCAGTTTCTGGGAAACAACCCTGTTCTACTCAAGCTACCAGATCCATGCCAGCTGATAAAAAGAGATGAGAAAATTCAAACCAAATACAGATAAATAAAACATCATGTTTTATTACCAAAAATAGAAAGGGTTTCTAACCATGTGCCAGGAAAATAATGAAGGATTAGCTGGGCATTTCCTATTTCAAAACCCTGATCTTTTATCACTTTTCAAATTTCCACCTTGGTATGTACACTTTGGAGAGATGACTACTTCTCATCATGAGCAAATCTCTTAATTGTGACAAACACTTAGAAAAGAAGTCAGGAAGAAAAAAACAGGAAAAAGCAAACCTCCTAGGGAGAGTGGGGAAGCAGTCTGTGTAGGACTGAATACGGACACATCTTCCACTGAAGGAAGGTGGTGCGTTTTCTCAAAAATATGCTTCAGAGCACCCTTTCACAGTCTCTGTGTTTAGTGGCCACTTATTTCTATCTGTGTCAATAAGTCACTGGAGCCTCAGCTTCTCCAGGCCTGGACCTGGCTCTCTTGGAAGAAAACTGCATGCAACTCAAACACACCTCTTTTGCTTTCAGTCCTGAGGGCCCAACATAGACAAGCCATGGGGACAAAGGACAGGTATATCTTGAGCAAAATGGGAACTAGAAACTCAAAGTTTACACTGTCATGAATGAATGGTTTAGGTCGCTTAACAAATCACCATCAGAAAAAGCATGTTTAATATAAATTTATAAAAGCACAACAAAGTTCGATGGCAGGCTCCACTCTAGTACTTACTGCTTAGAAGAAACACACAAAAGAAGATTGTATTAGGATCATTTTAGAATTATTTATACAGAGGCTGGAAACACGGGGAGTCCCTCATATTGAGTCACAAGGTTCTGTGAAGAACCCCTTGCTTTCTAAAATCTTGATATAGCCTAGGTGTAGCTGTGCCCAGACTTAGCCCCAGAACAGTTTATGGCAAAAGGATTTAACATCCCTTAATCATTAACTAATTTAATACTTACAAATTATTCGATACATGTACTATAACCACAGCAGTAAAATTGAGATGGCAATATTCAGGCTATACTTGCTACAGGCTGTAGGGTGTGCAAATCAATTCTTATATGTCCACACACACAGACATATAGAAGTATGAAGTTATATATGCCTGTTTAAAAATCCCCCTCATTTCAGAAATACCTCAATTTCAGAAATACTCAAATGCCTTTGCATTTCTCAATGGGCAAAGGACCGACCCTCAAGGAGTGGCGGGTATCAGCTCATGTCCCATGGGCAACTTTTGGAAACATTTCCTAGAGTACCACAAGTGAGACTTGGTAAACTCCAAGAGGCATTCCACTCAGAGAGTGTGGTAGGTTGACCCTGGCTGAACACCAGGTGCCCACCAAAGCCACTCCATCACTCCCCTCCTCAACTGAACAGGGGGGAAAGGTTCATAAGTTGAGAAAAGAACAGCAAGCAATTACCCATCAGTTACCGCCATGGGCAAAACAGATTTGACTTAGGGAAATTAGTTAAATATATCACTAATAAAAATCAGAGTAGGAGAATCAGAAGTAAAAAAAAAAATCCTAAAAACAGCTTCCCCCCACCCCTCCCTCCATCCCAAACTTAACTGTATTCCTGAATTTCTACCTCCTACCCCACACTGGTGCAGGGAGACAGGGAATGGTCAGTTCATCACTTACTGTTTCTTCCAGTGTTTCTTCCTCAGGGAGAGGAGCCCTTTCCCTGCTACACAGTGGCAGCTTTTTCATGGGAGACAGTCCTCCATCATTTCCTCCAGTGTGAGACTTTCCCACTGGTTGCAGTTCTTCATTAACTGCTCCAGCAGCTAATTCACAAATCCCGCCACCAAACCTGCTCCAGCATTGGCTCTTCTCTCCAGGGTTCTGCAGGTCCCTGCCATGAACCTGCTTCAGTGTGGGCTTCCCACCAGGTCACAGCCTGTGATGGTATTTTTTTGGCATCCGCCTTTTCCAACATGGGGTCCTCCACAGGCTGCAGGTGGATCTCTGCTACACTGTGGTCCTCCCTGCTGCAGGGGAACATCCTGATTCACCACGGTCTGCACCACAGTCTGCACCACAAGCTGCACAGGAGCCTCAGCACTGGTGCCTGTGGCACCTCCTGGCCCTCCTTCTCCACTGACCTTGGTGTCTGCAGAGCTGTTCCTCTTACATATTCTCACTCTACTCTTCTCTGGCTGCAGCTGTTCCTGTGCAACAACTTTTTTTCCTTCTGAAAGATGTTACCACAGAGGTGCTACCACTGCTGCTGACAGGCTCAGCCTTGGCCAGTGGCAGGTCCATCTTGGAGCCATCTGACATTGGCTGTGCTGGACATGGGGGCAGCTTCCATTAATTTGTCTGAGATGTCACCCCCATAGCCCTTCTACAACCAGAATCTTGCCACACAAACCCAATGCAGAGAGATGCAGAGCCCGCTGTGGTCCAGGAGAGCTCAAAGTGCTTCACTCAAGACCACTGTTCTTGAGGGTTGTGAGCTGATTTGCTCTAGTCATCCTGGTCACAATCTGTGAATTTGAACTGGAATTTTCCTCAAAAAAAGTCCAATAACAACAACATTGTTCCACTTGGGCTGGTATTTAGATAAAAATAAGGTTTCAAGGCTATTCATTAGAAAACTGGAGCTCATTAGACAACAGAGGCTCCTGGGGACACAGTTCTTCTGATAAGCTCTTAACTGCCCATTAATCAAGGTCAAGGCCTAACAAGAATTCCGTGATCACAGAGTGGTCAAGGCAGGGAGGAAGTGGGGGATGCACACTGCCACATACACCCGGGGTCATGTACAGTCTTGGGGTGTCCTTCTCCAAGGCTGGTTAGTGTCTAATTTCAGGACCAAATAAACAAAAGCATCAGATTAGGCATTTTCTTAGCCACCTTTCAATGAGACTGCATCTCAACAAATATCATTCAGCTACCGAAGGCTTGAGCTACAGTCTTGAGGCATTGCTAGCATTTTGGGTTTAATTTGTGCTAAAAAGGGGTTTAATCTATGCTAAAAAAAAAAAAAAAAAAGAAGACTGTGTTGTTTTTACAGGCTCCTGAATATCTATATATTGTATGAAGGCTGCAGAAATTAGAGCCTTGAGAAGGTGTTAAAGAGATGCCCAATGCTTCTCTGTCCAAGCTAATGTACATCAGCTGATTTCCAACCTATATGGCAGACAAAAGCAACACGAGCCAGCTACAATAAAAGAGGTACACACACACAAACATACTCACACACAAAAAAAAAAAAAAAAAAAAAAAAAAGCAGGGTGCATGCAGTTCAGGAGCCTTTCCTTCTGCTCTGACCAAAAAACCTAAAAGACCAGTGGCCAGTCAATATAAATTAAGACAGAAATCCTCCTGGAAGCACCAACTCTGCCTGGAGTCAGGAAACAATGGGTGATTGGTGTCAACTGCCATTGAGAGCATGGGTGTGGTCCAGAGACAGCCAAAGGCTGGAAATAACTCCCAGGTATTGCAGCTGTAAGTATCAGCCCAGCCCTGAGTGCCCTCACGGTCTTGTTCTCTCCATTCCACCTGCCTTAGAAAACTTCCTTTGACCTCCTTGAGCCAGCCGACCACTGGCCTCACTCCTAAGAGAAGCAAGCCTAGGCTGGGTCCAGACCAAACCCAATAGCCAAACTCTCGCCTTCTGTTCGCACCCCCTCCTGACTGCCAGTGCCAAATGAAATGTGTTTGCAACGATTTACCAGTTTCAGAGCTTTGCTGAATTGCAGCCTAAAACCTGTGTCCCAAACCTCATGGTGCAAGCTAGCACCCAGAAAGGTACAAAGCTGTAGAAACCTGGTTCCTATCTCCCTGCGACTTGATTTTCAGCAGATCAGGAACAAAGCTTTCAAGTAACAGCACTTGGGAATGGGTCCAGGCTTCCCACTGGACCATTTTCTTTTTGCACAGAACCCTCCCCCAGAAATAAACCAGTTTGTTGCAATGACAGTTTTCTGAAAGAGCCTGTTGACAAAATCTGGGCCTTTATTCCAATACTGAAAGGAGAAATGAGTCAAGGCAGTCCTTAATCTTGTCAAGAGCTCAGAGAACTCTGTAACATTAATTGGCCTGTCTAGACCAGCTCTGTGTCTGGACACTGTTATTGCAGCCTCTATTGCAACTGTTGAAATTAGAGCTTGGGACCACACACACAAAAAAAGATTTAATTTCCTTTCTTTACATTGCATACCCTACGTCCTGCTTGCAGCCTCTTTTCTTTTAGTTCTTAACAAAAAAGAATATACTTCTCCATTTTTATTGATTTTTGTATTGCTAAGTTTCTGTGCTTTGTATCTGCTGGGGAAAAAAGCTAGGGCTGTGATTGCTTTAGAAGGAAAATAAATGAATATGATTCTAAAGAGAAAACTTAGGACTGAGGGGGTGCTTATCTGGCAAAGACATCATTATGTATCACAATCTCAAGGGAAGGGCCCCTGCTGATCTCCGCAGCAAGGTTCAAGTTTACATATCAAATTTCGACAAAACCTGAACAAAACCTCCAAATTCTAAAAAACTTGGGATTGACACAGGATTTCCCCCAGACCACAATCAGAGCAGACTCTTTGTGGAGAAAAGGATGCCTCATCTTTCCCTGTAAACTGGTGTTTGCCTGGTGCAGTGCTGCAACACTGGAGGGAAAAGCCAGGGTTTATCAGAAAGCAGATGGCCAAGAAGAAGCCCACCAGCCCACTGGGACTGTCCAGGTGCCCCTCTGTAGAAACCCCCACAGCTCCAATACCACACACAGACCTCAAACATGGGGTAGTCAGGGAAGAAATTGATGTCTATCATTCGGCAGGGCACCTGTACCCAGGTACAGGTGTCCAGGCCATTTGTCTCCGGTAGCAGGCAGCAGCAGTGCAGTCATGCAGAAGCATCTCTCATGAGGCCAGGGGCACCCAAAGGCTGTTAATGAGTGTCACACTTCTCAGAAACATCTCATAAGTCATTCCGGTGTTGCCATGAGAGGAAATTGCATGGCAATAAAGCAGAATTATTTGGTTCCTGGTAATTAACCAGAAAGGTGGTAAACATTAACTATCATTGAGAATCATGTGATGTATACAGATGTTCAGGTTTCCCTCGTGGCTCAAGACTGTTTTGGTTTTATTCATTTGGAGGTTTCTGGAGGCGGGCTGTCTCAAGGATCCTGTAGGATATGACAGCACGCTGAAGGGGAATTAAATGTCCAACACAGGAAGGAAAAGCAGCAGCTATGGCTCCCTCCATCATTAATCATTGTCATAGCCTTTGCCCTACAGCAATTCAGGGAGTTGGTATGACAGCACTGGCTGCAGCAGCATTCACCTTTCCAGCAGAGCAGAAAATGGAAGGAAGATCCACACATTCCCCTGCATCTCCACTATGCATATGACCACAGCTTCACTGGAGGTCCATGGTCCAGTAACTTGAAAACCTCTTCTGGTTAGAGGCTGAGGTTCAGCCTGGCTATAGAGAGGGTGTAAAGAGACCCATTGGTCCTCTGTAGCACACGGGAAAGCCAAGGCCAGGCCTTCTCCTCATGCCCTGCTGGTGACTGGGAGATGGCTCTCTTGTACTCCTCCACTCCAGTAGACAAGACTGGTGCTGACAGATGCCTGAAACACATCACTGGCACCTTTTTGACCTGTAGCCAGTCATACAGTTGGGTACCATCAGTGGTCACCCTGGCCATATGGACAAACCCACAAGCCCCACATACATGTTGGCCAAACAGCTGTGAAATCCTTATGAAATAGGTGACACCTGCCACCAGCATGGATGTGACAACATTTACAGCATCTCTCCTGCCCACATGTAGCAGTGGCTTGAGATGTCTGATGGATAAGTCTAAGACTAGAAGGGAGACTCCTCTGTCCTGGGGCTCTGGCTGTGTGGTTCCTCAAGACTTCCTGTCATTGCATGAATCACAGCCACCTCCAAGCTTGTCAAAAAGGCAAGAGCGCATGTCTCATGAGGTGGCCAGCTAGTTTTGTTTCTTCCTGTCTGCTTTAGGGCATTTCAGCCCTGTTTTTCAAATGCTTTATTACAGAAGCCTTTAAAGATCCTAAGTTTTTCCGGGATGTGGTGACCATCTTCCTACTCATCCCTGAATATTTGCACATCTAAAAATATAATTGCTTTGAAAAATGTCATCTGGACAACTTCTGCAGTGTAAACATGGGCTCTTCAGCATTATTTGTTCAGGCACAGAAATGCAATTGCATGTGCACTTTTGGAAGTGAAGCCTGTGCACATCTCTCTTCAGTGAATATGATGGTTCTGTTAAAAGAGCATCATTTAAAAAATCACAGACTACATGTTTTTTTTAAACTTGACTCCATACCCACACACAACCATCCCCTGATCTGAGCCAGCAACAAGAGAGGAAGCACTGTTGGTTTTGGGTAAGAAAATGAGACAGTGATGGTTTATGGATGCACTGCATTTGCAAGGCAATTATTTTGTAGTGGAGGGGAGGCAGTGTACAGGGGTGGCTTCTGTGAGAAGCTCCCAGAAGCTTTCCCCATGTCCAGTGGAACCAATGCCAGGCAGCTCCAAAATGGAGCCACCACTGGTCAAGGCCAAGCCCATCAGCAGTGGAGGTAGCTCCTCTGGCGTAACAAAAGGGGAAGAAGTTACTGCATAGGAGAGAAGAGCCAGGGAGAGGTGTGAGAATATGTGAGAGAAGCAACACTGCAGACACCAAGGTCGGTGAAGAAGAATAAGGAGATATTTCAGGGACCTGCAGTGAAGACCATGGTCACCCAGGCTATTCCCCTCTAGCCCACAGATGTCCACAGCAAAGCAGAGATTCACATCCAGCCCCTGGAGAAATCCAGGCCAGAGAAGGGGAAGAGTGTTAGGAGTCCTCCCCCTGCAGAAGAAGGAGAAACAGAGACAATGTGTGATGAACTGATTGCAGTCTTCTCCAACTCCCTGTATTGTTGGGAGATGAGGTAGAAAAATTGTCCAGGAAAAAGGGAGAGGGGGGTAGAGGGTGGATTTTAGCATTTGGTTTTCTTTCTCATTACCCTACTCTGATTTAACTGGTAATAAATCCAACTGATTTCTCTCCTCCAAGTCAAATCTGTTTTGCCCGTGATGATAATCAGTGAGTGATTGCTTCCCATAGTTATCTCAATCCACAAGAATTCTCTCCTCTGTCCAGCTGAAAAGTGGAATGACAGAGCAGCTTTGAGAGCTCAAAGCACCTGCTGTCCAGCCAGGGCCAACTCACCACAATGGGCCTCAGAGGCAATCTTACAGCTGCATTTTAAGAGACTCATCAACCCCCCCAACCTAGAGACAGTGGGTGGAAGGGTAAAAAGAAGCACTGAGGCAGTGCTCTAGTGCTCTGAGGTGCACCTTGCGGGAGGGACGTGATGCTGTCCCAGGGATAAGATAACATGAAGGCCTTGAAACACCTTGGGATGGAGGCTCAAAGCTAGTTTGCCTTTCTCTTTCGATCATTTTTCCTTCAGGATGCTGACAGTTTCTTGACTGCATTGCTACAATGTCTCCAGACATCAGATCACCCACATCAGGGTCACAAGTGGAGCATGAAAGTAAGAGCAGCAGGGAGATCCTAAGCAAGATAACACCCTTGCTCTTCTGAAGTCAGTGAAGATGACACAGTGCTCCACATCCATTCTCGATTTTGGAGCAGAGAGCACCATAGAGGGACTCACTTTAGGGATCCTGGGGCCAAATTTGTCTCTGCAGTGGCCCAGGGAGAGTGCAAAACTGGAAAGATGGGGGTATGTGAGCCCGACACCTTCCCAATAATGCTGTGAACAACTCTCAGTGTACAAACCAAATCATGTATTTTTAAATCAGACCTGACAAATGCATGACTGCTGAAGGTCAAAGTCTCTGTGGCTTATGCATCTGGGTCCCTCAGCCGGCAGGTCGTGCAGGAACACAGAGGTTAGTGAAGCAGATTCAGAGCTACACAGAAATGTAGTATTTGACTTCCATAAAAAAAGATGCAGAGCATGGTGAGAAATAAAAAAGCTAGGAGAGGTCAGGAATTAACAAAAAAAAAAAACCAAAAACAAAAACAAAAAACAGGGAAGAGGGTGAAGGGGTGAAGCTTAAAGAAAAAGAGCAACAAAGCAGAACAGCTTTGGGCACCAGATAGTCAAAAGCAATGTTTGTCATTGACACTGGTTTGTAATTTGGATGTAATGCAAAGCAAAATGAAGAAATAAACCTTATCCTCACACTCCTTCTCACACACTCGTTCCTGCAGGCACCAAGGGGTGGTCTGCCACAGCCGGCTGCCAAAAGACACTGGACTCCTACATGTTCGATCAGGAGATCAGAGCCAGGCTGCATGAGAGGACACTTGAATGGTGGCAGTCAGATCAAACACTTCAGGAAACCACAGGAGCCCACCTCTGGTACATAGGGGCTTTTTCTGTCTGTGAACAAGCTTTTAGAAGGCAGAGAAGGATAATTACAGCTTGCAACTTCTCTACAGTACTTTACAAAGCATCCATGTGCAATGTCAACACTGTTAACACAAATGCATTAGTTCAGTGACAACACACAAACTCAGTGTATTTCATTCACAAACTTGAATTTAAGATTAAGAAAATCAAAAGCACTGGGCAAACTATGCTAGTGGATACTGGCTGGGCCCTAATGATTTCCTGGAAACCCTCTGATGAAAAGGGTCCTGCCCACACAACAATCATCATGTCATTAGTCATTTCCAGGAACTAACGGTATTACAAATAAATTCTAAATGAAAAGCACTAGACCAAATCCCTGATGAATTGGGTTTATCCGTGAAAGTTTTTGTAGCAGGGGACCTGCAGGGGTGGCTCCTGTGAGAAACTGCTAGAAACTGCCCCCATGTCCAATGTAGCCAATGCCAGCCAGCTCCAAGATAGACCTACCACTGGCCAAGGGTGAGCCTGTCAACAACACTGATAGCACCTCTGGAGTAACAGATTTAACAAGACACCAAGGTCAATGAAGAAGAAGGGGGAGGAGATGCTCCAGGCACCAGAGCAGAGATTCCTCTGCAGACTTTGGTGAAGAGTACCATGTGGCAGGCTCTGCCCCTGCAGCCCATGGGAGTTCACAGTAGAGCAGGATCTACAGGACCCACAGTCTGTGGAGGACTTCTTGCCCAAAGCAGGGGGATGCCCAGGAGAGGCTGAGACCCCATGGGAAGCTCACTCTAGAACAGGTTTCTAGCAGAACCTGTGGACCTATGGACAGAGGAACCTATACTGGAGCAGGTTTGCTGGCAGGACTTGTGATCCCCCAGGAGACCCAGACTGGAGTAGTCCATGCCTGAAGAACAGCACACCAAGAAAGGGACCATCACTAGCATAGTTAATGAATAATTGCTGCCCGTGGGAAAAATCCACATTGAAGAAATTAATGGCGGACTGTCTCCCATGGGAGGCACCCCACAGGGGACCAGGGGAGATGTGTGAGTGCTGCTGCTGCAGAGGAAGGAGCAGCAGAGACAACATGTGAGGAACTGGCTGAAGCCCCCATTCCCCATCCTCCTCTGCCACTGGAGGTTAGGAGATACAGAAAATCAGGAGTGAAGTTGTGCCAGGAAGAAGTGATGGGTGAGGAAATGTGTTTTAAGGTTTTTCCCTATTTCTCATTATCCTATTCATGACTTTAACTGGCAATACATTAAATTAATTTCCCCAAGCTAAGGCTGTTTTGCCTATGACAGTAATAGCAGAATGATTTTTCTGTCCTTTACTCACAGGACTTTTGTTATAATTTCTCTCCCCTGTGCAGTTCAGAAGGGGGAGTGATGGAGTGGCTTTGGTGGCCAGCCAAGTTCAAGCCGCCACACCTGGAAGCAATACACACACCAGTCGATCTGTCCTCAATGCAGACACCACATACACACTTATTCCCCATGACCTGCTTCCTCAAAGACATCTCCACATGTGCATCAACAGCTGGTCCTGAAACACCAATGTTTGCCTATAGTCAGGCCAAATCAGCAGATACTGGCCCCCTGACAAAAAAAGGGAAAATGCAGGTAAGCCCAAAAAAGCAAAAACCTTTCATCTTCTCTCCAGCAGTCTCTTCGTCTCCCACTCTGCAGACACCCAGCACAAGCATAGCAACCAAAAAGTGCTGAATTTCAGCTTCATGCTTTGGCAGCCTTGAAACTCTCTTTTCCTCTTTGTCCACTGCTATCCTCAAGCTCAAGAGACTTGTAATACCCTTCTGCTCCCCAAAGAGTCTTGTTCCTTAGTAGCAGCAGAGGATATTGGGTAGAGACAAATCCGGCAGCATTCCCTAGGAAAATGAAGGATCCCCTAAAAAAAGATACCATTCTCTAGGAAAAAAAAAAAGAAAACACAACAGTGTCTCATAGGAAAAATGCAAGTCTGCTTGCTCCAGCCTGCTCTCCTACCCAAGGAAGAACAGAGGCTGTGAGCATGGAGGAGGTGACTGAGTATGAGACAGTTAAGGCAATTACACAAGTGTTGTCTTGACATGAGACCAGACGTGCCTTGATACTATAGAGTGCAGATGAACATTCCCAAGTTTTCAGACATCATGCCAGGGTATCTTCCCTTCTGGAGACCCAGAACATGCCATAAACCCCGGTGAGTTCACAGGAGCTTTCTGTAACAAAGAAAAACAGAAAGCTACTTTCTAATAAAAGTCCCAAAAGTAGAAGCTTCATCAGCTCTGGAGTGTTTTGAAATTCTTTTGTCCACAGAACTTACTAAAAATGAAACAAAAATGAGTGTGAGGGAAGCAACATGGATATTTTCTTGATTCCCAGAAGGGCTTTGTCAACATGCACCCATGGTAAGGGGAGATGAACTGTGGCCAAGATCTTTGTTCTCCTTTTTTATTCCTCACATTTTACTCAACTTCTCATTTTCAACCTGACATGCCACACCAAGTGTTCAAAGTTGTATAATTGCTCTGGGCAAATATATCTGTAGTACATCAGCCAGGGGGAGAGAAAGAAGCATGTTTCCTCTGTGACTTATGCTGGTACAACACCAAGCACACCTATCCAATTATTAAACTTTTATTGCACCTTCAGTAGGACAGTTACAAAAGCAAAATCTTCCAGAAGGGCAGGCTGGAGGGAAAGTGAAAGTATAATTAAAGGCTGCTGCTCTGTTGCAGTGTCAGGGCCAGGTGTAACACTCTCAATTGCCACTGTAAGACACTGGCAAATAACCTGGTTTTCCTATGGTAAAATCTGATGTTGCTGTGGCTGGAATTGTTGCCTATAGCAAGGTTTCTGCAACTGTCTGCACCATTTCTTAATGCTGGACATGACTGACCATCTGGGCCATGGCTGTAGTAGTGTCATCCTTGTAGCTGTTACACTTACTGAATAACATATTTGAGTGGTCAGGAGATTTAACAATGGTTTTGGGAGAAAGAAATTTGTCTTGGATATGCTCAGAGGAACTTGGAGAGATTAACCTGCAAGAAGTGAGCACAAGCTGCTGGATCTGGTTTCCTGCTCTTTTTTCCCATTTCCTTTGTTCTTCCTCTTCTTTTTTCCCTCTTATTTTCATGTTTCCTCACTTTCCATTGCATGCCTATGGGGAAATGGAACATGAGTGACCATTGTGTGCCAGAGTCCAAAGCATGCAAGTGCAGGTTTTGCGTTGGTTACTGCTTTGCAATGCCACAGTCAGGATGTCCAGCTGCAGACTTCCAGCCTACCTCATGTCTCACCACTCAATGGTGTTTCCTCCAGCCACCAACACGCACTGGCATACAAAGAAGAAAAGACAAATTGAGCTCTGGAAAGCAGATTCATGGTTCTAAAGCCTAGTAGGTTTGCTTGCCCTTGACTGCTGACAGGTAAACAGATCCATAAAGCCACATGGAGCCGTGGGCATCACACTGGGACCAAGTGTCACAGCTCCAGCTCATTCATCCAGATGGACACCATGATTTACAACCTGCCTAACTGATGATCCTGTCAGGAATTACAGCAGCCCACCTCTCCTACCCTGCTTCCAACCTCTCCCAGCAGCTCAGAAAGAACTGAAAATGTAATTTGATCAGCCTCCCAAACCTACTGCAGGTCTGACCCTGAACACACCCTGAGTTCACTTCCAGCTCTGAGTGAAGCTCTTCCCTACTACTGGCATAATGTTGTTCTCACCTAACAGGTGACAGAAATCAGCACAGGGGAAGTTCAAAAAAAAGGATGCCTTCCATCACAGGAGCTTTAAAGGTGACTAAAACAAGCCAAATTTTCATTGAATTCCCACCTAGATGTTTGCGAGGATCGTGGCATAGCATGGGCTCTCCAAAAATACAGTCCTTTTTACTGGCCTACACCTAAGTGGTTCTGATTAATTCTCTCAAAGGCACCTAAATTTAAACCTGCCATCTTCCTCTCCCACATTCCTTCTACACATCTAAGGGGTGTGCAAATACATACTTACTTATTGTGCATGGGTAACAAAACAGGCATTTTTCTATGTCTCCTGACCTTTTGCAGGAGAAACTATCTAATAACTGATTTTTTAAGCTTACATTGCACTTTTACTCTGTCCCTCCTCAGGCGACATTTTCTGACTTTCAGAAGCAAGCAAACACACCTTCCTGAGTGTATTTAAGTGCTTCCTGGTTCCCCCCTGCATTTGCCTATTGGCCACCATCCTATCAAGCGACTCCTAGGTATGACACATCATATAGCAGTCTGCTGAAGCATGAAATTCACGTGATTTTCAACTTCTCCACAGTCAACTTGCATATTTTTAACATCCACTCTCCAACAGCCTGGAGGAGAGGAGTATGTTGCATTTGTGGCTGTGAGGAAGGTGGGTGGGAGTGAGGGCACATGAGAAGCTGAGGCCCCTATGGTTGAGTGACTGTGTGCACGGGACAGCTACAGCATTGTTGAGCTAAACAATGAGATGCTCCGCAGTTTAAAAACCAACCAACCAAACCAATAAATAAATAAAAGCACAAAACTAATAAGAAAACAGGGTGGTGTTTTCTGGGTGTGTAGATTTTTTGTCCCCATTTAGAGGACACGCATTCCTCTGTACCATTTTTATTATGTGCTGTCATGATAGTAATTACTACAGTCCAAGAATCAAATACAGATCACATAAATTATATTACTGTCCAGATATTTTAGGCATCAATACAACAATTCTACAGCAACATTTTGGACTTCAAACTGCTGTATGCCTAAGTCTGTACTTGTCTGTATGCACAGCAGGAGGCAAGTGGCCACACACGGCACCTGAGTATGGGGGCACCTCTCCTTGCAGTTTAGAAAGGGTTTACCCACCCACACTTGCCTATAGAAAGCTGTTGGCTTCTAAGAATTTATTGTCTGGGTGGGCAATTTCCTGCCTTAGCTTGCACTGGCTTCTGTGAGAGCCACACGATGCTAAGGCTGAGCTGGGGCAGTCAGGAGATGGATTTTGAAGGTAGTCTGGGCTTCTTACCATTTTAACCTACCGGCAACAGGTTGTAAAGCAAGGTGCCTTGGCTGATGAGGAATTTCTGCTTTCTCTTGAGCTAGCAGCAGCATCTGCACCTCCCCAAAACAGCACAGGGCACATGTGCCAGCTGCCTCGGTCAGCCACAGGGCACACAGACACAGGGGCAGCAGGGACCAGCTGGAAGAAGATGGAAGAAAATCTCAAAACCAACAGAAGCCACCCAGCCCTCATGGTGCTGCTTCTCACCTACAGGCATCCTGGCTCCTCTGGTGATGCTACCAAATTAAAAAAGGGGATGCTTATGGCATCAAACAGGCAGGGGAAGAAACAGGGAGTGTAGCATCCGAAGTGCTTCAGGCAGGCAAAACCTACCAGGTCTGGAAAGAGCTAGACAGGCGGTGACCTGCTGTGGTGTAACTAAAGTTGAGCAAAGGGGATGCAACCACAGGGCCAGAAAAGAGATTAGTAGTTCTGCTGCTGTAGTAAGCCACACACTAAACTTCCAAAATAAAAAATTACTTACTCAGTTTCCACCACAAACAAAGCAACATATCAGGGCACATCCTGTAGGGATGAGTTGGTACCTGTATCCAAGCCAAACTGCTTTTTTGTTTTTTCTTTTTAATGAAGAAGCGTGTTTTTTATTCAGGACGTGCACTAAGTCTTCCCATCCTGTGCTCAGGAGTATCCCACAGCAAGCCTTTCACAGGCTGGTAACCCAGCTGCTAAACACGCAGAAACAGCCTATTTGTTACACACCCGGTACCAACATCCCAAAATCTAACCTTTCCTGTGTCCCGTGCGGTGGGAACCGCGGTCAGCAACCTGCAGAGGCCAACATGAAATCCTACCAGCCCAACAGGAGGAAAGGAGGGCTGCGGCAGCCCCGTTTTGTGCAGTGGGGTGGGCAGTGGTGCAGCATGCGGCAAAACAACGGATGTCTCCGAAACACAGAGAAATAAACGAGACAGACAGGAACTTAAGGTTCCACCACAGAGTCCCCTCGGCTGGGAAGGCCGAGTTGTTACTGTAAGGAGGCTTTCTGGTCCTGGCCGAGTCCGTCCATGAGGGACGCTACGGGATACGGTCAGTGCTCACCCCGGGCAGGCACGGCTCGTGTCGCTAAGCCTTCTACACGGCAGAAAGGCCTGCATCCCACAGAGAAACGGCGCCACTCCGCGCTTTTGGTGGAGGGAAGGAAAGCAAGGGGGGAAAAGGAAAAATTAAAACTATTCCCGTGATGTATTGCCGCCTTCCAGCTCTGCAGCAGCCGCGCTCTGACCGCACTACGGGCAACACCACCTCCCTTTCTCGTAAGGCGAGCAAAGCGCCGCGCCAGACAGAGCTGCTCCGCGGGGCGAACGCGGGGGGGCACAGCACTTCCTGCTCATCGTTACACAGCACTTTTCCAGCCTTCCTAGGCTTTCCTTTCTTCCGCTGCTGCTGCCGCTTCGCCCCGGCCACCAGCAGGGACGCAGTGTCGCCTCCCGGCCGGGGCTAGGCGGCGCTCGGCCCGCGCCCCTCAGCGGGTCCCTCAGCAGCCCCCCGCGACCCCGAGCCCGGGGGCGCCGTGGGCGGGGGCGCGCGGGGAGCGGCAGCGGGCGGGGCGGGCCCTGCGCATGCGCGGCGCGGCGCGGCGCTGGGCATAAAAGGGCGGCCGGGGCGGCGCGGGAGACGCGCTGGGACGGCAGGCGGTGAGAGAAAAGAGCGAGCCGAGCGAGGGGAGGAAGCCCTTGGTTTCTTGCCTTTAAGCCACCGACTCTCCTTTCCCAGCCGTCGCCGCCATGGTGAAGATCGTGGGCAGCCTGGTGAGTCCGATGGGCGAGGCGGCCATGGCCTTTGGCCGTGAGAGGGGCGGGCGGCGGGACGAGCATCACCTCCCCGGCAGGCGGGCGGGCGAGCTGGGAGGGAGTGCTGCCGGGGGCAGCTTGGCAGGCGGGGCACTCTGCGGGGCTGTCCTGGGCTCCCGAGAGGCCTCGGCCTGCGGGAGATGGCGGGTGGGAGCCCGTGTGCTGCCCGGGCAGGCGGAGCCTGCTTCAGCCATGCGGCGGGAACGGGGAAGCCGCGCGGAGGGCTCGGTCCGACCGCGGGGAGGGAGCAGATAACTGCGCGACCTCAGGCTTCGGCTAGGCGGAACGAGCAGGGAGGTGATGTAATTTCACGTTATGACAGGTTGTTGCTCATCGCACTTTAAAGTCTTAAGGAAAAGGTTTCGTTGCTCAGACCGGTGAGAAACGGGGCGTTGCAGCCACCGGAGGAGAGGACACAGTCTTAATCGGCCTCAGAGGAGGTTTAGGTTGGGCATTAGGAGGAATTTCTTAAAAGACGGGGTAATTAGATGTTGGAATGGGCTCCCCAGGGAGGCGATGGAGTCATCGTCCCCGGAGGTGTTTGAAGAAGGACGTGGCACTGAGTGCCATGGTCTGGTTTACAGTGCGGTGTTCGGTCACGCGTTGGACGCGATGATCTCGGAAGTCTTTCCAACCTGGTTGATTCTGGGGTACAGGACTGTAATTGAGCTGTCCCGACTTGCCCTATGTACTGCTAGTGTGTAGGGGACCAGGTGGCTTTCTTAGAGTTTGGCATAAGTTCTGTTGTGTTGCTGGGTAGGAGATCATGGAAGAATGAATCCAGTTTTCTTGACTTGAAAGGAACTGCTAGAGCCCATTCCTCATGCTTAAACAGCAGGAGTTGCTGGCATAAGAAGTATTTCCCTTCTTATGGTGCTGTTTGATATATTCCGTATGCTAATGCAGCACATCACTGTTTGTATGATTCTGTGAATACAAACACATCTGTGGCTTTGAGGTACAGAATAGTAGTAAAGCGTAGACCAACACATGGAGAATACTCTGCTGGTGGTGAAATAGCATGTGGTCTTGTGCACAGCAGCTGATGTGGTTGACAGACAACAGACTGTAACTTAGCTGTAACTTAGGTACCCAAGTCTCAAAAAATATTCTCTCTGCAAGCTTAGCAAGCCCTTCATTTCAAGAAAAATCCTGTTGGACTAGTCTCACCTTTTGAATTTGAAATTTGGTGGAAGTGTCAGTTTGATCTCATTTTGATGCATCAACAAGTGATGCTGTGTGGCATCCTGTAAGGCCCCAAAAAACTTGTTTGGCGAGGTTTTTAGCAGGGCTTACAGTTGTTCAGGTACTCGGAGTTAGACACGAGGGGAGATACAGACATGATATTCTCAAGACGTCAAAACAACTAAAAATACTTTACTGGCAACTTAGAAAATCAGAGAACTTTGGCAAAAGGCTTAGTGCAACACTCAGTTAACATAAAATGCTTCTCAAAGCATCAACTTAGCAAACTCTAAACCTGTTTGGTTTTAAGTTACTCCAAAATTCTGAGATGAGGGAATTAGAAGAAGACAGAAAAGGTATATAAAAGGACACATAAAGCTACTAATTCGTGGGTCCCAGCAGTGTTCAGCTGATAGAAATTCCAAGAGGCAGTAGGACCAAGACATATGCTAGCAGCATGTTCAGCCTTAAATACCTATTGCCTCCAGTGTGCCTGTGACTGGCAGCCACTGTGGGGCTGAGATACAGGCTCTAGGACTGGGGGATGTGGGGCAGTGTGCTGCCTCTCCAGAGCAAGGCCTGACCTGCCCCTTCCCCCACACATGTGCACTCCGAGGACCTCAGTCGTTCTCGTCTCACACACACCCAAGTTTGTCTTCTAGGCTGTGCTCTTCTACAGTCAGTTCACTTTATAGATGAAAAGCATGTCAGACTTCTCCCACTGGACCGCAAAAGTTTTAACGTCTGATACATAAATATACAAACTAACATTTGTGACCACAGCTCAAAAACCTGCGAATGCAGGAAGCTCCTTAGGATGAACGAAATGCCTTACCACTCCGTGCCTGGAGAGAGAAGGTGTGTGAATGCAATCTGAAATTGTTGTTCCACTTTGCAGCTCTTCCCTTTCTCTGTTTATGGAGGCACAGGACGGGAAAACTTTTTGAGTGAGGTTTGAAATTTTTGTTATATGCAGGAACAGACTAAACATGGCAAATCAAACCTGGTTCTGGGGGAAGAGCCTGTTCTAAGTTAGCTAGGTTTCCCTTATCCTCCTAGCTATGAGCATTCATTAATAGTTGGCTGTAGTTAAAGCACAGTTTTGTTGCTCATCCATGGAGAGTGTGGACTCAACAGTCATGCTGACAACAAGATTTTAATGTCAGCAACACCCAGAGTATTCAAGTACAGTGCAGCTGGGATTTCTGGATTAATTCTGGTTTTCAGTAAAGCAGGTTTGTATTCTTCTCTCATACAAAGGGGAAAACCCGTTCTTGCACTGTTTGCAAGGGCTTTTATGAGAAAGAGCTAGCTAAATGTCTCTACACACCACTTCAGAAACAGACTAACTTCTGAAGAGTGGCTACTTTCAGGGTGCTTGACTGATCCCTCTGTAGTACCTGTCAGTGCAGAGAAGGAGCAGTATTTTGGTCACTTTGTAGTGGTCTTGAGATGAGTGGTTAGTGTGACTTGTAAGAGGGTTTGACAATGGGATGTACTGCCTTTTGTAGCCAAAGCTAATGGGGAATGTAAACTTCAAAAGCTGATGCTGGCAAAGCTTTCCTCCTCATTCTAGCTGCCTCTCTTGTTATCTGGGTTAAAGAAAATGCTGGAAAATTGCAGCTTTAGCTACAGGTGATAGTTATAGAAGTGGTATCTGCTAGGGAGTTCAGGCAGCTGAACCTTTGGTCTGTTTATGCTAGCTTCTGTATTTAAAAAAACTCACTAAATTACATAGTAACCATTGGCAGTCAGCTGATGACTGAGCAAGTTCAAGGGTGACTTGATATGTGTTGAAAATAATGTTTACAACCAAGCTTTAATCAAACCTGCCAGATAGTATGGGCCTATCTTATCTATTGCTGAGAGCAGCAAACTCCTTTCAGCACTGTCTGTGGCCAGCAGCCTCCATTTTGAGGCATTACCTGGTGCCGGGAGCCTCTGAGGCACTAGAGGCTTTCATTATTAGAGCTTCTTACTTGGTCCTTGGGAACACATGCCTGCTACCAATGTGTTTATTGAAGGTAGCATATCCTTTTCTGCTGGACAACAGTACAAGCAAATTGAGGTCTTGTATGTGCTCAGGGAGGTTGTAGTTAAATATTTAAGGAAAAAACTGAAAAACAAAGAACAAACCAATATTGACCAGCATGCTAGCTGAGGTTTCCCCCAGTGAGCTACTACCTGGAGAAAATGCTGTTTAACAAAGCTGTAAGATCCTCACAAAGTGTGGTGGGAGGTTCCCCTTCTGGTAACAGAGATTATTTGGGTTTTTTTTTAATATGAAAGCTTGTTACTTTACAGTTAACATAAAAGACAACTATGAAAGTCAGTCGGACAGGTCAAGCAGCTTGCTTTGCTCCTGCTAGTGTGTTCCTTCCTCCAGGGAAATCAAGCTCTCTAGAAAAACTTTCAGAACTTCTCACTAGTTCAATATTTTTTAACTTGCAGGCGTAATACCTTTGGACCCAACATCTGTTTTCACTGTCCTGCAGCAATTTTGGCTGATAGTAGAGATGATTTGCAGGTAACACTTGATTTGTAGTCAGGACCAGGTCACCAGTGGTGAATGGTGTGTGACCAGCTGGTATCATGCCCTCCCACTTTCCCATTGTTCTGTGCAATAGCAAACCTGAGGTGTGTGGCCATATGATGAATGCATTCCAGGGCTGGGCTTCCTTTTGCAGAACACACTATGTAGCTGGACAGGAGACTTACCAGTTAAAAGAGGATGGTCTAATTGGCAGCTGCAGGAAGTGGAATCAATAGAGTGGTGATGTTACAGTGCAGACGTCTGAGAAGCTATACCAAAAATCAATATTGGGATTTCAAGGCCAAAAAGTGAGGCTTGATTGAGGAACTTACAGTATAAGTACTGAGAGGGAGCAGCAAGCATGGATTGCTGTGTATGGGGACATTAAACATTGTTGGTGGGAATGGGTGCAGGAATGCATACTGTGTCAGTATGGGAGTAGGGGAATGTTGGGCAACAGGAAAACTTAGTTGTTCACATCGCCTTCAGAATGCAGGTTGGTGGGGAGGAGTGTTACTACTGATCTTGTAGCAGAGACTGCAAGACTTTCATCTTGGAAAAGATGCAACAATTTTAAAACCATCATGGAGGCTGCGCCTCTGAAGACAGCTACATGGAGAGGGAAAAAGTCTGTTAACAGGGAGATATAATGCTGGATGTATTTGAAGGAAGCTGTGGAGACTTTGACATAGGATTATACTTGCATTAGAATGCTCATGCAGGATCTCTGCCTGCTTGTTATGTTTGTGTCCAGTTTGACAGTGTGCACTTCTGGCTCCTCACCTGCATTACATTCTTTAGCTTACTAGAGTGAAGTCTCAACTTATTGTGGCCAATTGCAGAAGCTGGTATGAATTAGCTAGCTCCTCCTGCACTGCAAAACCAACCATCTGGCAGTAACCATACTTCTTTCAGTCAGCTGTTGCTAACAGAAATCCAGTGCTTTGCTCTGTTAAGCTGGGCAGAGTAAAGCAGCTATCCTTTGAAGTTTATATTAACAGCTTTCCTGAAGCTTGATTGCCAAGACAATCAAAAGTTGAAAATTACTGAAGTGGCTTGTACTTTCTTTGAAAAAGACAGTCCCAGGAAGCAGGTGATCAGCACTTTCTGCTTTTGCCTGAGATACTTTTTTGCCTTTTGCTAGCATGCAAGTATTTATTGCTTTTAATGTCTTTCTTGTCTTTAATGTCTTTCAGTTCTATTAAAGCATTCACTTTTTGACCAGCAAAAATTACTAGTGGCATGTAAGGATGTTTAGTTCCAAGGAATATTGTCCAGAGATCATTGGTATGACTAAGTGCAACACACAGACTTGAGGACTCTGAAATAAGTATTGGGTGTTTACTTGTGTAGTCTGTATGTGTAGCATTGCTTTGGCTAGTGGTGTCAAATGTGGGTTCACTTGGCAAAATAAGAAAAATAACTATCGTATGAGGTTGCTCTGGAAAACATGCTTTAGAGTAAACCACAGAATATCGTTGTAAGGTTAGCTATTGATTGGCAAAGACACCAGACTGGAGGACTGTACAAAGGTTTGTGTCTGTCCTTTTCAAATTCTTCAGAGAAAAGTCTGTCCCAGGAGAAAATGAGAGTCTTACTGCCAGGACAAAAATGAGAATATGGATTATAAAAAACTGTAAGGATCACATTTTGGGGATAACACAGAGCTGTCAGGGTGAAGCATCATAACTAGAGAATTTCTGTCTTAGGTTTCCACAATTCAGTGAGTTAGACTGACTGAGCACTGTGGTTGTTTTCTAATTGGAGAGTCATAAGGCACTGACTGCTGCTAACACCAATGAAAGCAATTCATACTGAAGCACTTACATGATGGTACAAATAACCCAGTTAAGTGTTTAAAGAGCTGCTATAATGATTACTGTGTTAGGTTTCAGAGCAAGCCAGCACTGGGACTAGTCTTACAACATTTAGGAAAAGAAGGGGAAAATCATTAATGTGTTCAATTTTTATTCTTTTTTATGTAGGTTGAATTTGAGGCAGAACTGAAATCTGCTGGTGGGAAGCTTATTGTGGTTGATTTCTCTGCTACATGGTGTGGACCATGCAAAATGATCAAGCCCTTTTACCACGTAAGTAGTTTTTCAGGGTTTATTTCTGCATTAAATTGTATATAAATCTTCTTGTGTTGACAATGACGGAGGAAAGTTCCTTTTGCCTTGTATGATTACTAGCATTTTCTGGAAAAGGAAGAAGTTTCAGTACTATCTATTTTTAAGACTACCAAGTGAAACAGACTGACCTTTGATACAGCTGGAAAATGAAGTGGGGTTTAGCTTTTGTCCTGGTGCTTACACGCATTTCGGGTCCATAGAGACCTGCCAGTTGCACTGCCTCAAGCGGTGGGATACAGAGGAAGCAATGCTTATCCTTCTGTACACAGTTAATGTAACTTCTCCAGCTGCCTTATCTCCTGATAAAGTATGAGAAGCTGTAGCATCTTTTGGCGATCAGTTGAAGGCTGCAAGAGAAGGCCTTCCACCTATGTCTTGGGATATTTGAGAACATGGGGAGAACGTGTTTCAACAGACTCCTCCAGAAACTGTCTGGAGTAGAGCAAAAATTTTTTTCTCTGGTAGTAGAATAGCTGCTTTAAGGTAATAAAGCGTGTTTCACTAGGGGGTTGAGCAGCACCATTCAATTTATATGAATGCATCTTTTAAAAGAAAGGTTTCCTGGAACACTGTAACTGCATCGCTTTTTTTCTTTCTTTCCCCATTCTAGAGTTTGAGTGAGAAGTATGGTGATGTGGTGTTCATAGAAATTGATGTGGATGATGCCCAGGTAAGATCTGGGGTGGTATTGAGGGAGAACAGCTAAGGACTTTCACACAAATGACAGGGAAGAGTTCTTTTCAAAATGTCTTCACACATGCTGAAACAAAACAAGAGTTTACTTCAGCTTAAAACATAGGCATTTAGCTGGAAGGAATGACTTTTGTCAGAGAACACCTGAACAGAATAAACTGCCTTGGTTATCAGCTTACTTGAAGTCCTATGGCACATGTTGGATAACTTCAGAGTACTGACACTTCACTTTGGGAGGGAATGTTAGTCTAAGGTCTTAAGCTGCTTTGATGCAATCTTCCTTAGACCTAATGGTTCATAACCTACTGATCTGTCTGGTCCCTCCACTGCTCTTGGCACTGTTTTGTCTTTCATTAAAAATGAAATTAGGTCTTGAATTAAGTGCAATAAAATGTCTGCTGTATTGCAGTTCCAGCGTTGGCAAATAGTGACTTGAAAATGTCACATGGAAGCCCAAGAGTTGCCACAGGGCTTTTGAGTCTTACAAACAGACATGTGTTTTGATGCAGAGGTCTGTTTTTTTACAAACACACAATACAGGTATAGTTAAGGTTTTTGTTATTGCATGAATTAAATGTTGAAGAGGGAATCATTAAGGCTTACTTCAGGGAGATGTTAACACTGCACTGGTTTTGCTACTGATGGACTAGCAGAAATACTTTTGCTTCATCTTGAGCATTAATGGCTTTGCCCTGTCACCTAAACAGAAGTCACATAGAGTGGGTTCTAAATTTAACATCCTTGAGACTACACACAGTTGAAGATTTGGTTTTTGTCTCTTCCAGGATGTTGCTTCACACTGTGATGTGAAGTGCATGCCAACGTTCCAGTTCTACAAGGATGGGAAGAAGGTAGGCTCTGCTTTTTTGGAGCTGGAACAGGCAAGCTAAATGCTTGAAAGAAGATTGGGAGTGTTGGACTACTTAGTCTGCTTTCCCTTGATTGTGTATCTGGGGCACCACTAGCATTAAGAAACTCCTGAGAGCAAGCAAGTTCATCTCAGCAGCACAGCAAATGTAACATGGACCAGCAGTTAACTGGTGATACAAACTGTGTTGTTCACAGGTAGTGAACTGAGCGTTACATGTCAATCTTAAGGCAGGGCTTCCTGGGAGATAGTGGGGTGAGATGTCTGGGTTAAGACTGCTGGTCTGTCTGCCTAGCACCCTGGTTTTTACTTGGTCAGTGTTTGTTGTCTGGATGCAGCTTATGTTCAAGCAGAGACATGCCTATACGTGCCTGTTGAATCCCACCTAAGTAGAGGTCTCTAACCTGGTTGAGGTTCTATATAACAAAAAACTGTTTTATTTCACATAGAGGCTGTATAACCTTTGAAGTGAAGGTTCTGTCCCTGTTAGAGGACTGAACAGATGTCTTGTATCTGCTCTGCGAGGACATGGATGACATGGGATGCAGACTGTGCCCTGACAGCATAGTGGGCTGCATGTACAGGATAGTTTGAGTAGCTCTCTGCCTGAACTTGCTGAGCTAAATGTGTTGTCTTAGGATTTTAGTTTGCCAAGCAAGCTGAAGAAGCCTTGCCAAAGCAAGGCTTTTCTAAGTGAAAACAATTATTGGGTGTTAAGTTTCGTGACTAAAGGCAATGGAATTGCACCTTGGATAGTTGAGAGTCACATGTAGGGTGACTTTAGTTCAGTATGTGGTCAGTATGAACCTTTGACAGTTCTGTTAGGGTGAACTTTTGCAACTTCATGATGTTGTTGGAAGAATTGTGATTACAGCATGACAGTCAGTGTGTGGCTTTTTATATCAAGCAAGCAGTCTCTGCACCCCTGTAGATGCAGGAAGACAGAGCTGCCATTTTTTGAGATGGCAGATGAATGTTGCCTCTATCTTTTTGCCCTGTAAGTTGCAAGGAGAACAGGAGAACAAGTTCTCACAGGACAAGCCAAATGCAGGGGTAGGCCATTTGGAACAGTCCTTCCAGAATTTGATTGGTTGGGTCCTTAGCAATTCAAGGTGACTTTGAGCTGCCTCTGATATGTGGGGATTTTCAGAGTCTATTCAAGTCTCTGAGTCTGACACAATATTAATTCAGGATCAATGGTAGTCTGGAAGTGAATGTTGATAGGTTTTTTTGTCTCAACTTTTTCATGAGTTGAGTGGGAAATAAATACAAGAACATCTGCAAAGTACTCCCTGTTTTAAGGGTGGGAAAAACTTAGATTTTTAGCAGAGTTAAATAGGTGTGTATGTGACGAGATGCTATGCAACTAATGTTAAGAAGCATTGAATGCAAGAGTTCTAAAAGTCAATCTCTCTTTACAGGTGCAGGAATTCTCTGGGGCCAATAAAGAGAAGCTGGAAGAGACCATTAAAAGTCTACTCTAATCTCCAGACATGAAGACATTGAAGCATGGCTGCTTTGGCTAAATTACACCGTGTAACTTTTCTACTATTAAAAACACCAACTAAACAAGCTAGCTAGGTTAATGGTGCAAACTATCTTCTTGGTCCATGTAAATGAGTACAATAAAGTATAAACTCTTCACTTTTGGATATTGCTGTGTGTTTAACAAAAATGTTAAGAATTCAATAATGTCACTTGGATGTCAGGTTTTGCTGTGTTAAAGGAATACTGTCTGGATACAAAAACTTGTAAAGGACAACCTGATCTATTGTTGGCATGGGATAGCAATGGCAGTTGCTTTAGGAGAAGTCTGCTGCCACCTTACTCAGATGATGGTCACCACGCTGTAATCTGGTTTACAAATACAGAACGGGGAGTTGGAGAAAAGAGGGGTGTCACTGGCTGGGATAGTTTGTTCTTTTGTTACGCCTTTTTAGTTAAATACTTATAAAATGTTTCAAGTTTCATTTTTGACTTCAAAGCTAAGACTTGTCCTTCCAGAGCATAATGCCAGTCCTACCATGGAAGTGCAAGGCAGGACTTGGACCTGCTATATTTTTGTGTTTTAACTTCTGCCTTGCCATTGTTATGTGTACCTTCTGATTCTGTAAGTAACAAACTGTGTTTAGTCTGAGTTGGGCTGCTTTTTCCTGGGCAATATTCTTGAACAAATGACTGAAGAAGTAAAACTTGTAATGTCTTAAGCTCAAGAGAATTTATATTGATACAGTCTTGCAATTTTCACTTCATTGTGCGGTTGCACCCGTAGAATATACTGGACACTCTGATGGATGGTGAACTGGACACTGTCATCCTCCAATCCTGAACTAGGCTGTTTGGAGGAGTGCTGACCTGTCAGCGTTTGTATATCTGCTGTTCACTTACTCTTGGTACTGTCAGCAAGAATTGTTGTGGTTTTTCCACTGTATCAAAATGGCTTCCTTGCTGGCTTGGATGTTGTCCTGTATAAGAACTCAGTGAAAAAGGGAGCAGGGCTGTAGCTAGCAGTGGGTAGGGCTTGGTGAGCTGTGCTGCTCACTGAGTATCACCCATGGAAAAGCAAGACTTCCTGCTGCATATGCAGACAGTGTGGAATGAGTGAGCCTCTTGTCTTTGTGGTAGGGAGCTCACCCATGACTCAGCCTTACACTCACTGCACAAGCATGCATAAATTTCTTCATGGCTCTTGAGACTAGGGGCCTTGAACAGCTTAATGTATATGTTCCCAATTTGAAACAAGATTTTTCTAGTCTAAGAAGTGGCCACACCCTTTACTTGAGGATGAGCCATCAAGGTTCTTGGATGTAAGCTGAGTTGTGGTTATGCAATGAGAAGAACATGGGAAATACTTTCCATGCAGCTCTGGCTGTTTGACTAAGAGGAGTGCAGCTGTGTGTTTGAACAATAGTTCACAGGTAAATGAGACACCACTACCCCCTGTGGTGCCATGGACAGACTCAGGAGGAGAGAATAAAATGAAGCTGGAGCAAGTATGCATTAACACCACACCATCTGCAAACAAGCATTGTTTTTGAAAGCAGTCTCTGCATGGCCTCCATATTCCCTCTGGGCAGTAACTGTGAGCAAGAAAGGTTTAAAAAATTCCTGCTGAATGTTCCAGGTGAAGTTCAGTAAGAGGCCCCAGCATCCCACTTCATCCTTAGGAAATAATACTAGTGTGCGCTGCAACATACAGTGTTCCTGCTGAGGTGAGGCCAGACCAGGTTGTTGCCTATTACAGCAGGGGAGAGGGCATTGCTGCTTGTGTGTTGAGTTTGACTTAACACGTAATTTACTTTCTTAATAAGATGCTACTCTGCAGTAGCTTTGGACAAGCCAGGTGACAGTGACTGGAAATTCAAGTCATAATTGGGAAGACCAGAATAGCTCTTGTGCTGAAGCAAGGGGTGCAAAGCAGTTCTTAAAAGGGCAATGATTTCAGCTTCCTGTGCCACAGTATCTTCCCCTCCTGAGAACTGGCAGGTAGGAATACTGTGATGAAAATAACTTGCATAGCCTAATTTGAAAGACATGCTTTAAGGCTTGGCCTTGGACAAGTATGCAGTGAGGATCTCTGTGTTAGGTAAACTTTCCCTTTAAAGGAAACAATACATGCTGCTCAAATGTACAGTTATACCAGAATTTGAGTGTTTGTAGTTGGTCCTTGTCGTTATGGGTGATGGAAAGCAAAGCCTCTGCTTTGTTCTGGTTATATATAAGAGCCTTGGTTACTAGAGCTAAAGTGCCCTGACTGGGAGGAGAGAACCCCAGTTCAGGATGGGAACTGGTTTGAGTCTTTCAACAGGCAAGGAGAGGGTGTTTCGGCCTTTAACAAGCGTAGGTATAGCAAATAAACATTTTGTCCTAAATGGAATGGGTATGAGCATCCTTGCTAAAGCTTAGGGCAGTATGCCCTTCCACATGGGTATCAAGTAATGATACTGCATAGAGAGCTCAGTGGGCACCTTTTTTTACCTTGTTTTTTGTGTGAAGGTGTGAGACCAGTATTGCCATGTGCCAGGCAGTAGTACAGCATTCACTCTTTCATTATGCTTTGTGGTCTGATGCGTGGGCAGAACTGGCTGCTTTGATTCAGTGATCTGAAAAAATGCCTTTAAGAGGGAAGTGGTAGATGGCCACTGAATGGCCTGACTTGAATGTTTGGTAAATTCGATGTACATGGCAGAGAAGAAATAGCATAGGTTTCTTTTGGGAATAAGGGTTTCAGGAAGAAGTTCTCCCCTCAGGCAATGATTGCAGTCTGTGTCATTTGGCTGTGAAATAGCTGGGATCTGTGCCTTGCTGTCAAACAAGAAAAGCAAGATGTTTTTGTCTGCAGGCCTGTTATATAGCTTGCTTATAATGGGCTGGCCAACAGGAAGAGAAGTACTTCCTTGAGTACAGCAATTAAAACACATAGCTGGAATAGCTATGCTTAATGAGAGAGGACTAACTAATATGAAAAGAAGGGCCAAGGGGTCACAGTGAGTGGACAAGGGCACTGTGCATGATCAAATTGCAGTGGAATAGTGACACTCCTTACCTCCATCCATGGGCTCTGAAAGGACTGTTGTGCACATGTGTACGTCATGACTTTAGGTGCTTAACCACCCACATCTCTTCAATCTCTTCCAACTTCAACTCCAGCTAGCCACTGCTTTCCTTTCATTCCTTGATCTGAATGAAGGTAGACTTTGATTCCTCTCTGGAATCATTCCAATAAGTATATTGGTAACCCTTCTGATAACTTTTGTGATTGTTCGTACATCAACACTAGCTGGATCTACCAAGCTAAAAAAGGCTTCTGTTGTTTTACCAATGCCACAAACTGTTGCATAGCAGCTCCCCTGAGCTGCGCTCTATGACACGCAACTTTCAGCCACCCAAGGAATTGGCTTAAAGGAGCATGCTGTTGAAATCGTTGCTGGACTAACTGTTGTGCTGGTCCCTGGCCCTTGGTGAGGGATGGGAGAGTGTGACCTCGTGAAAGTGTCTTACAAGATGATTTTCTTGTGTACTCTTGTTCCTTTCTCCCTGCCACTGTAGTTTAATGCTTTTATTTAAACTCAGATATCACAGAGGGCTTGGCTTTGGCCATTGGTTAAGTCCCTTTTGGAGCTGGCTGTCGCTGGCTCTGTCTAGTGTGGTGGCAGCTTCTGGTCCTCACCAGAAACCACCCCTGCAGCCCCCCCAGTACCAAAACCTTGATAAGGATGAACTAGATGAGTGTGAGAAACTTGAAAAAATCTTTAGGACATGTTGGGGAAAGACATCCATATGAAATGCTGTTTTTCCTTCTCTGGAAAGAAAAAGCTGAGATGGTCCACATTGGTAGACAGACGAGATGAAGAAAGCATGGGAGCTGCATGAAGTCCTATCTCTACCTGCAGCTGACAAACACAAACGTGTGACATGCAGATTGCCACAAGGTGGCCATGGCTGTCTGTGGGTTTTAAACACGTGTAGACAGGCAGGCTTTAGAATGCCTTGTGTTTGCACCTTTCTGACAGCACTGGGGTGATGGTAATACCTCTAGGTAATGGGCTAGAGGGGAATGCATGGGCAAGGTGGGCTCCTATATCCTGGTGGCACTATCTGCCTGGCTGACAGGAACTGGAGCATTTGTCATGGATGTGACAGAGGTATAAACAGACTAGGGGGTGGAGAAGCCAGGCATTAGGTCCAAAGGCATAGAAGGAAGAAGAGTTTTAGACCAGGCTTGGGTCATCTCCCCTCTACTTGAGCCAGTCCATGACATTTCCTCAGGGACACAATGAAGTCTGGTATTTCACCTGTCTTTGTATCTCTTTCTAGTTCCTCTGAGAAGAGCACCTAGGGGAGAGCAAGGACCCACACCATGAACAGTACTCAGAACTGTGAAGCCTGCGGATAAGGGAAACACAATGGACAGTTTTAGTACCATTTAGCAGGATTGCTCCAAAGGCTTTCAACTGCCTAGGAGGCTGAGCCCACACTGAGCTAGTGATGATGGGCTGAGGATAGGGACAGGAGGCATCTCCCTGCACTGCAGGTAATGGCCAGTAGCAAGCTAAGCTGAGGGACCTGTCTGGAGCTGATGGTGTGAGATAAAAAATTAAAGTAAGGGGTCACGGGAGCAAGACAAAAGCAAAGGATCCGAGGTATGTTTTGCTTACTTCAGTACAGGCTACATCAGAGGTGGTGGCAGGTTTAAGCTTGAGTTTGATCCAGCTGGGGAACAGATGTCATGTTAGAATGGATGCTGTGGCTGGGCCATGATGTCCTCATGACCCCTCCTGTGGGCACACACCCTGGGGGAACCACAAGAGAAGTTCTACAGGCAGCAATGCACTCCAGGGATAGCTCCTTGATTTCAACAACCCACAGCATTTTGCAACAATTCTCAGTGTTTCCTGAGGCCACTTTCGGTGTGGCAGACCATGGTGAACTCCTCAAAGATGGTACCCACTGTGTCCTGAACTCAGACCAATTATTGCCGCCGGCCCCAGCTTGACAGTCGTTAGGAACAGGACACAAAAGGTGCATGTTTATTAGCCTGGAACACCTCTAGTGTAGAGACTGCTTCATTTTGCACAGGCAAGCATAAGGTGTTAGGCAGTTAAACCACTAGTCTAGAAATAATGAGATGTAAAATGAAGAGCTGTTTAGCCAACAGATGACGAAGCCTGCAGCTGTTTACATTTTACATTCCTCTTGCTCTCATATATTACATACTAAATTAACTGAGATAATAAAGTCTCAAGAATCCCCCTACCTGCAAAGTGTAACTTATGTAGTAGCACAAACATGGCCACGTGGACAGGAGAAAAGCATCTGATGTTCTGAAAAAGACCAGAGATCAGTATCAGCACAGCCATAGCTGCAGGGTGATTGAAGAATAGGCACTGCACCCTGGGCAGAGGTGACATATGTCCTTCAATACCTGTCTGTATACCATAGTAACAAGTTCTTGTTCTGTCTTTTTCAGAACATCAAAGATATTTAGTGTTGCTAATCTCTGTGTCTCCTTGGCTTGGCACATTGTGTGTGCTGGACACCAATTTAACACAGCAAGGACAATCATATTGATCCCACCTTCCAGGAGAGTCAGGGTGAGCACTACAGCAAGGTCAACTTCAAGTTTGGACACCAGTGACAAGTTTCTCAAGGATATTAGTGATTTATCCACATCATCTGTGCTAAGATCTGCTGGGATAAACAAGTACTTATAATATTTTAGCTCCACTGTATTAACCACAAGGAAATGAAAGAGAGAGTGTTCCACAAGCAGAACCGTAACACAAGCAAAGTATATATAAAGAGATTTATTTTTCTTTTCCATATTCTCAGAATAACTGAGAATACGTTTAAACAGAATAACAGTTTAATAAAAGGAAGAAAAAAAAAAAAGCCAGCTAGAGACGAAGCTGGAATCCCCAAGTGTTGTTAGCTTAGCTTGTCCTCCACTTCTTGGCATTGGTTAAAAAAAATCCCTCTTGCCAAGGTCTGGGCCAAATCAATGCATAAACATTAAATGTGCCATCAGCTAGCAAAGCTTTTCAAATTGGTTTTCCTTTCTACAGGCCTGCTCATAGAAAAGTTCAAGATACTATCAAATCTGTTACAGTTCTGATTTTCATCAATTTTAAGGCACTTTGTTTTTATGTAGCTCTGGGAAGCAACTCTCAATTTATTCAAGAGCAAAGTAATTGGAATATACTTGGACTTATTAGCTAAACCATTAACAGAAGTTACCATCATCAAACATCTAGCAAAAAGACTGAAACATACTGATCATATGATTTGACAAGTTAATTAAAAGCATTTAACAGAATCACATTCTCCTGCACCAGTGTCCCAGGAATATCTGACCTTCACACTTTTACAACAGCCTTTCCAAGATTTTCTCCCTTTAACATTCCAATAAAAGCCATCGGCATGTTCTCAAATCCTTCAGTGACTTGTTCATGGTACTTCACTTTTCCCTGTCAAAAGTAAGAAAGGAAATTCCTGAGTTTTCATCCACCAAAACTGAATAAATTGGAGCAAAATTTTCTCCAGCATGCATGTTTCATTTGAAATATGCAAGCTGGCATGCACCAGGATAACTGCAAAACTAGGTGGCTCTTGTGAGGATCTGCTTTTGTTGTAAAAGCTTCTACTTGGAGTCATAATAGCAAGCAAAAGTCACTGCTGTAAAAACACACCAGGATAGATTTACTGCTACTCGGTGACCAAACAATTAACAGGTAGGGGATCATTTCCCAAAAGCCAGGCCTCTCTCTACCCATACAAAAGCATGGAATTGCAAATCCAATGATCAAATGCAGATCCATCCCAAATACTCATGTTTGTAAAAGCTAGAGCCTCTTAGCCTTTAGTGTTCACATTCACAAACTTCTCACATCCATGAACCAACCTGGTTACTAACTCAGCCTCCATCTAGAAAAATAAAGTATATGAAATTCTCTATTATGTCCCTTTAAAGCCCAGCTCCAAATTCTATAAAAACATTGATTCTTGCCAGTAACTTCAGCTCAGTAATACAATGGAAATCCTGGCTCATACTACAAATGACTGAATGAGAAATACACAAATTGGTCTAAATATGAAAATCTTCATTATCAGGTAAGTGTTTTGAATTATTCTGGAAGCGTTCTGCTTCAAAGCCTACATGTATTCTGGAATATATCTGTCTACAAACTAACGTTCTAGGTCTCAACAAAGCAGAAGAGATCAGGCATATTTACTATGGTTAAAGTGTTCCCCAAGAGACTCAAAGGTCAAGGGAGACGCAAAGTGTCATGCTGGGACCTCACCTAAACAGCTGTGACAAGAAATCTCTTGCAAAGAGGGAATCTGCAATGTGAGTACACCTTACAGAAAACTGCCTGTTGTGATAAAAGCTGCAGTTTCCCCACCCATTTCTTCCTTAATGTGTTTACTCTTTTCCCATTGTCCTGCTTTCCCCACCCCACGTGGTCCTGGTCACTCCCTCGGGTTTTCCCTGTTGGTTCCTGTACCCTAACTCTGCCCATGTACTGCCCCTGTGCCCAGAGATCACTGGGACAGTGTGCTGTCCCCACCCCTCTGTCTCCCTAGAAAACTCCTAACCCTCTGCCATGTTGTTGTCTATGCACATGGTCTATGCACCACGTGTGTCTAGGCATGTGGATGTCTATGCACACGTGTCTGTGCATGTGAGGTCTTTGCCCATGAGGCGTCTCAGCCTCTGGGAGGTCATTGGCCTCTGGTGCAGCCATGTGAATAAAATCTTCCATGGACCCTGTGCGTAGACCCTCCTCTCCTCCTTTATCACTGCCGGTTGCGAAGAGCAGATGAAACCAGAGCAAGCCTGATGGCTCCCTGGCCGGTGAGAGCGCAGTCTCCAGCCGTGGGACGGAGGGTTTGGTGCACTGAGGTGCTGAACCAGGCTGGGTAGAGATGCTCTCGGGTAAGGTCTGCCGTAATATCCTTGTAAACCACAACCACAGCTCCTTCTTTGCTTACCTCCATGACCCACTTTAGCAGGGCCTTCACACCTTCATCCCGGCGGTTGCTCCATCGGCTCACAATAAACCCTTCCATTCGAAGCTCTTTGAAGATCACTGGAACCTGCACATAAGGCCCTGCAACAGAAAGGAACCAGCAAGCCACCTGCAGTATCATTTCAATTCAGAATAATTCTCAATGCATAAAGTGAGATTTTAGCCAATAAACACCACTGTATCACTGTGTTTCAGCCAGAAGCAACAAATACATTTTTCCAAACAGAATTTCCATGACAAAGACCAAAGACCCATGGATAGACAGCCACCTAGGCAAACAAAGGCCTGATCTGTAAAGCTGTGGGGCTAAACATGTGTGAAAACAGTTTAATTCAGAAGTGGGGGACTTCAGGGACTGAGGGACTTCAGCCGAATCTCAAAAATACTGTTTTAACAGCTTGTTTGATAGCCTGCCAGGCTCTCATGCTCTAACTCCCAAAACTTAATTTATAAACTCTAGAAAACAGTTTCCTCAATCACAAAAATGTGTAATAGTCTCCTCATTCTCAAAAGCCTGTTCTATTTTTGTTAGGTGATCTGAGGGTCCAAAGCAAGTCAGTTGTCAAAGATAATACAGTCCTCCCTTTTCTTCTAGAAGACAAATTTGGAAAACTTAACGCTATTGAAAATTAATATTAATTTCAGCCACATTTCTCAGCAGTCTCATTAGTAGCTCAAATCTTATGGGAAAAAGAAACCAAAAACCTTAAGCTGTATCATCTAAAAACCTGAAGGAAAACCATTATCTCATCTTGAAGTATACACTACTGTGTAAGTGGCATCATGACACCACACCTCCCTTGTGCTGATCTCTACCTGCTTAGAACCCTGTGGAGTCCTGTTTCAAGTATTTTAGCCACTCCTTCATTTCTAATCAGCTGATGTTAACCAGATATTGTGCACAAAGGAGGAGGAGTGCATGTATACTGTGCAGGAGTGTGGTCCCAGTGTCCCACACCAGCAGTTATTTACCCAAATGCACACATATGTACACTTAAATGGCACAGGGACACAAACAGTAGACTCCCATTGTGTCTTTCTGCCATCGCCAAAGAGAAAATAAATTTTGACACAATAAAGCAGGCCCACACCTTTCTGAGGCACAGAGTCATTGTACTGAGAGATGGCTCCACAGACTGCAATCCTTCCATATTTCTTCATCTGGTTGATAGCAATACTGGCAAATTCTCCACCCACCTACAGGAACCAGAGCATGTGCAGCATTAGAGACAATCCACTGTTTAGCACTGACTGCCAACATCTGCCAACATCGCACTGTTGGCACCTGTTGCACCAACAGTTTCAATCAGGGGGAAGTGACGTGCACTACCCCAGACACTTGGTGGCTGCAGAAACCCTTGTACTTTACACAGCATAGTGAGGACTCAATCTCACTCTTCTAAAAATTAGTTATGAATGTGGTGAATCAGTTTTAATTCCAAATCTGCTTTATGAAGCTTGGTTTGGAAGCATGAGGTAGGACCAGCATGCAGATCCCTCCTAAGGGTGATAAGAAGCACCACCCCTGCTTTTCCCAAATACCAGTCAGCGCTTTTACATCTTCACACTGTGTTGATGTCAAGTTTTTACTTAATGGTTCTCTTCTCCAAAACAGGGATGTGCCATGATAAGAAGCTTTTAATGGTGGGAAGCTGTGAGAAAATATACTGCTGTGGGGAGCTCTGCACAAAAGTTGGAAGTGAGAATGAAAGGAATGGATGTGACCATAAAACCTATTTAAGACCTTAGCAGCACAGAACATGAAATTTTGAAGGCTAATGCAACATGTTGGGAGTTCCTGCCACAGAGACAAGAAGCACTTTGCCCTGACACCAAACATTCCTCTCAATTGCCAGAGAAAGGCAGAACCTCGTGACCTTCATCCCTGGATTGGCAGACACGCTGCTGAAGGAAAGACATGCTGAAGAGGTGATGGCTTCTTTTAAACCAGGTAGCTGGCCAGGGAATTTTAGGCCAGTACATCAGCTGATATCCTTGTGCCCAGGTATTATATTATCAGGTATAATGCATATGTCAGCTGTAGTAGGAAATTAAAAGAGCCAGGGCTGGTTCTCTGTCTTGAAAGTGAACTGACATGAAAGTGAACTACATCCATACCATTAAACTTAGCCTTCAAAACAAGATGCTGACATTCAAACAGCCTGTCAAGAACAGTACACAGTCCCCATTAATTCCAGCTATATTATATATTATCCAGAGGATTCCAGAAACCCTCTATAGACTGCTCCAGTAGTTTTGCAAGTAGGCCTTGCTATTGTTTTGTTTACAGGTACCAGTGTAGCCCCCCATGACCACATAATGTGGGGCCATTCACATTCACTCCCCTTCCAGCAATAGCAGAGAACTGGCCAAAGTGGTCCACTGTCCAAAGTGGGCCCAGGAATGGACTGAATCAGTTAAATGTGACTGTGACACTCATCTCCCCAAAATGTGCAATGCTTTTTAGAGAGTGAAGTAAAACTCCTCTCTCTATTCACAAACACTGCCAGCAATCCAGCTTTGCCTTCTGGGTTTTGTTTTTTCTGCTAGTGTCCAAGTCAGCTGCAGAAATATGTGTGGAAAGGGAACAGGAAAGCAGTAAGCTCCTACAGAGACCACTGATTGATGAAATGGATTTCAGTATTGAGTTCCTGGTGCAGACTTCAATTAGATATATACAACATTGAGTTCCTGCTATAGTTAAAGGAAAATGACAGCTACCCAAGGTGAGGCCTCTCTGAACTTACATTGTCAAAGAAACAGTCATAGCCATCAGGAGAGGCTTTACGCAGTGCTTCATCCAGAGATTTAACAGTCTTGTAATTAAAGGCTTCATCAAAGCCTATTTTTTTCAGATAGGCAACCTTATCATCTGAGCCAGCACAGCCAACCACTTTGCAACCCTGCAAGGAAAGGAGAAAAACATTTCTAAACATCCCCTGACAACACAGGCTGCCACTCAGAGACTGCTGGGTGAAGGGCTCACCGTTGGTCAGGTCATTGTCACCATAGGAGCTCCGGAAACATTCAACTAGATTTGCTATGTCTTCAGGAGCTTTTCCATCCCAAGACCCTAGCGTAGACAGGCCTTCAGGGATGATTGTCCCACTGATCATTCATGGTCTTCTTGCCCTGTTCTAACAGCTAAGCCTTCTCAGCAGCAAGCATGAGCAGCTCAAGCCACTCACCCCAATTTTAGCAAGCTGTCCCACCACAGAGCCCACAGCACCAGCTGCAGCATTAACCAGCACCGTCTCTCCTGGTTTCATCTTGCAGACCTCCAGCAGACCAAAATATGCAGTGAGCCTGCAAAGAACAGGAAAGAACGCTCACTGAGGAATAAAAGATGACAAACACAGAGATGTCACTTGAACCACATTGAACCAAAATATTGTCACAACCAGGACAAGATTAGGTTTTCCTATTTTGTGAAATACAAAAATTAATCCAAGCTTCTTAATTTGGCTTTTTCACAGCCATTCCAGAGAGAAACCACAGATACACTGCTGGAAAAGAGAATGTTGAGCCAGAAATCTCTCTAAGGTGAAAACAGCTTTCATTGTGCTCATAAGTCAGAAAAAGAAACACAACTCTGTAATGTGACAACTCAGTTACATACTGGAAGAGAATGTAAATCCAAATTAGGCATAGGTCAGTTGCCAGTTGGTACCTACCAGACTGAGGCAGTTTAAATGATATTCATCACAAATCAAAGCTGGCAGAAAAAGATAAAAAGGGTAAGAAAAACTGGCTGAACTGATGGGCTCACTGCTCCTGAGGACTACTGTGCATAGCTATGGCTACTGGGTGAAACATAGCATCATTAAAGTTGGCAGAGACCTTCAAGCTCATTGAGTCCAACCTTTGAGTGACTTTCACCTTCTCAACTAAACCTGAGCACTAAGTGCTTCATCCAGTTGTTTCTTGAGTGCTTTCAGGGATGGTGAGTCCGCCACTTCCTAGAGCAGCCTGTTCCAATGCTTGACAATCTCTTTTGTGAAGAAAGTCTTCCTAATGTCCAATCTGAACATCCCCTGATGCAGCTTGAGGCAATCTCCTCTTGTCCTGTCACTTGTTACCTGGGAGAAGAGACTGACCCTCACTTGGCTACAACCTCCTTTCAGGTAGTTGTAGAGAAGAGTAGGGTGTCCTTGAGCCTGCATTTCTCCATGTTAAAAAAGTCCAGCTCCCCCAGCTGCTTCTTATCAGACTTGTGCTCCAGATCCTTCATCAGCTCCATTGCCCTTCTCCGGGTATGCCCCAGCACCTCAAAGCTGTTCTAGTAATGAGGAGCTCAAAAGCAGAAACTGTACTTCAGGTCTCACCAGGGCACCAGTAATCTGTAGGAAGCACTAAAATAGCTTATTGACTGGCCCAGAATTCTACAAAACTCTTCTTCTGATTTCTAAATTCAAGCTTAGAGCTTCCCATGTGGTCTCAATTGAAAGGGTTAATTGAATGCTCCACAAGACATCTGGAAAAAACATGCTTCTTCGACTGATTTTAAAATGAAATCTGAGAAGTTCTCCATCACACACAATTTTACAGTAATTTTGAAAGCCTTCCAGGTCATTAGGACTGACTAAGTCCTGATCTCTCACAAAAACTACAGAGAATGAGATAAGAAATGCAAGCAGATGACTGAGAGAGACCGATAGTAAACGCAGATTCCAAAGCACAGCAGTTCTGTCTGCTCTAGTGCAATTCAAAGGACATCTATTTTGCTGCATGATAGAGCATTTGTCTTTTGCATTTTGGAGCTGATTCTGCAAATACAGTGATAGTGACAGAGCCCAATCAGAAAAAGCAGACTAATCCAGGTCACAGTGAAGTTTGAGACCTTCCACTAAAGTTAACACAGACTGAACTAGATTCTTTCAGCTCTTCCTGGATTGTCTTCCTGACTTAATACAGCTACTCAAGGAGAAGCACAATAATCTCCAAGGCAAATCTCCTTTGATTTAGAGCATGGGCCAAACTTCAGGCCCTGTACAGGGTAAAGGCATCCCGAAACTCAACTTTTTTACCAGCGTGAACAGCCAATATGTTAATAGAACACGACAAATGGCAAAGGTCATAAAGATAGGCAGAAACCTCTTGCACACCAAAATCCAGGAGACAGTTGCCTTTTCATCTCAAAACTTACCCTGGCATGCCAACTGTTCCAAGAGCTAGAGATTTGGGAAGTGATTCTGGCCAACTGGAAGGAAGCAGTTGCAGGTCTTTCCCATCAGAGATGAAATGAGTTCTCCAGCCACTGTTACCCACGGCATAGGTACCCACTGTGAAAGCAGGATTCTTGCTTTCTACAATCCTGTTTCAAAAGAAAAAACAAACAAACAAACACACACCCTGTCAGAAACAAATAAATTCTGGCTCTTCCATTCTTCCTGTAATTCAGAAAATAAATATTTAATGTCAGGATTTTTAGCCCATACCTGCTGATGCCGTAGGTGTCGATTGCCTTTCCTGAAATGCCTACAACCTCTTATCACAAGGGAGATACTGGCAAGACGATTTTGGATTCAGCCCCACCCACAATAAATCCGATTTTCCCAGATGAGTGCCAGCTCTTTCTTGGACTAGCACCACTCTGGTATGAGTTCAGACTAGGCTTCTGTGAGTTAGAATGCAGGAAAGATGATGGCATTAAAGCATGGAACAGCAAGGAGCTGCTGATAGGCTGTCTGTTCTCAGACAACCTGCACCTCTTTTACAGTTCCTGAAGATGGAATGTCCTGGTGTAATGAAACCAGATAGAAAGCAGTATCTAAAATCAGGGAGAAGTCCATATCAGCAGTGTCTCTATGCCAAATGAAAATTCAACTTTCTTAGCTCTACAGGAAAAAAGTGTTAGAAAGAGGTAGATAAGCAGTTTTGAATTACTGGAAACAGTTGACCTCCTATTTAGCAGACTCGGTTTTTAATTTATCCCAGTCCTCAATGTTTCTGCAGAGAAACACAAGAGTCAAAGGCCACAGATGTTCCTAGGCAGCAACTTATAGGCAGCACAGCAAGAACAAGCTGACAGAGGGAAACATCTGTGTAGCTAAATTACCACAAGCTCGGGAAAAGGATTTATTTAAGGTTATATAACCCTTTGGTTAAAACTGTATCTTCTGTGATGCTGAGGTACTTTCAGCTGGAGTAGATAGCATGCATGGTTGCAGGCATGCAGCTACTTGCACATCGGGTCTTAAAATGTGAAGTTAACACTTGTGGCAAGTACAATGGTTGGTCCTTCATACCTGTAAAAACTACCTCTGAAGACATTATCACCAAAAACAATATATAGATTTTATTAGAACCCTAAATGGTCTCCACAAAGGCAAAAGAGCTTCTTAGAGGAAAAACACGTTCCAACCAGTTACAGATAAGATTGTCAGCAGCAGAAGTCAAGGATAGGTAACATAGGCTGCAGATGTCTCAAGTATCAGCAGACTCCTCTTGAGATCCACCATGTGCACTGGTAACAGGAACTAAAGATCTTACCTGGCAACCTGTGTGCCTATCATAATGTCCCCTTCCTTCATGTCCCTTCGACTGTAAGGTCTGTAACAGAGGCAAACACAGCTTACTGTATGCAACTTTAATAATGTTCAAGACGCACTACGAAGTAGTAGCAACCATTTGACCCAGAAAGAGAATATCAGCAGTGCTGTTGAACAGATCACAAATAGCTTGTCATTGTAACAGCATAACCAGGTGTTTTCCAGAGCCAGCTACTTGAGCATCCTGGGCAGGAGCATTGGGGGGATGATAGCAATAATCTTCGCAGCATAAGCCACCACTACAAGAAGGCTGAGACTCAGAGAATTATCTCTGACATTACCATCCACCAAGCCTCTTCAAACTACCCAGTCTCCCTGGCAGCTTCAACTACCATCCATTAACATGGTTAATCAGCAATGTCCAGCTTAGGATATGTGTCCTTAAGTGCAAGGCTGCAAAGATAAATTAAGTGGGAGCTGCTACAGGGCTCCAGTCTCATTTGAGCACATTGCATTCCAGTCGAAGACATGACAAGGAACAACAGCTGATTCCAAGAAAAGTCTAGGGCAGCAGAAATGTTACCCCAATATCTAGCTAAATCTGGCACAGCTCCATATTTTGAGCCTTGTAATTAACATGCGTTTTATAAAAAGCAGATAAAGGCATTGGGACTCTGGCTACAGTGGGTGCTGCCAGTACATGCTGTTTTGAGGTTTAAGTGGCAGATAACCACCTTAGGTTTGAGGTGCTTTAGCCAGAAATTCAGAAAGGAGAAAAAGGTATACCTCATGTAAGGATCAACACTGAGAAACACTGATTCAAGCAGTAACTCTGCAACAAAAGACAAAGCAAATTCCTGAATATTAGCAATGCACTAGAGCATAGTTTCTACAAGTCAGTCTTTCAGCTAAATTGATATGAACTCCTGACAGCTCAAAACCCCCATATCCCATCTTTATTTAAGGAAAACCTACCAGAAACAACCACTACATTTGTTAGTTTTGGGTTATTGGCATGATGTTGCAAAAGAAACTTTCTGCAATGTACCTTTAGCAAACTGTCTTTTTTTCAACCCTGCAATTTTGCATCTGTCTCCTTGCTCTACAGAAGGACCAAGCAGCCAGAACCTCTAAGCAAAACTCTAATTTTTATGCATATATAAAATGTCATCCCATGATTCAGCCAGAAGAGGGTGGTAAGACACCTCGGCACAGGTCAAATATAAACTACTTGGCTGCCTTAAAAAGGCATTAGTTTATCTTTTTAAGTACCCTAATCCACTTTGCTGTCTCTAATGACACTAGTTCTTAGGAAATACAGCATTAAACATGTTTTAAAATTCTCATTCACACAGCACTTTTAGCTGTTCATCTCCACCTACTAATATTTTTCATTGACTGTGCTGCAGTGGTCAAGCTAGTACAAACTAGAAATATATTCAGATGTAAACACCTTCCCATTACTCGAGAGTGAGCAGGAAAGCTATGTAACATAACAAGGAAGGCCATTGCCTTTAAAAGTGCCACTGTGGTATGAACTTATGCCTCTTCTTGCTTTAGGGATTAAAATAGGAAGGAAGGAATTACTCCATGTTCTTAAACACCCACAGGCATGACATTTTTAAGTGTATCTGCATATGTAAGAAAAAATCAGTTTTCAAACATTCAAATTGCAGACATAATCGGTACTTTATTGCAACTCCTCCTGCACTCCTTTTAAAAAGTAGCAAATTTTGTAAATGACAACTGGTGGGATGATGCTCAAGACCATATGGTACAAACATCCTGGTGAAACCAAAAATCAAAGTTCATTCTTTTCTAAACAGTTCTTGCTGTGGATATAAGTTATCATACTCCTTACTCTTTTCCAAATAAGAGGAATACAGGACTAAAAACTGTCCCTCTTTGTTTTCTATTTACATTCATTCTCTCTTGTTGCAAACAATCAAATAAGAGAAGCACTGGCAAAAAAATAGCTTTTGAATGCAGGCAGAAGTCTTGCCATGTTGTTTCTTGAAACAGAAGACCAACTTTCACTGACTCAAGCCCTGACATCTTCCAGCTGCAGGCTCATTCCCAGTGCAGTCACTCTGCTCTCCCCCACTATTATCCTCAATATTTTTCCTATCAGCATAAAATACTCTACTGAAAACCTATTGCTATAGGGTGTCATCTTCATAACCTTTTTCCAAAGGATTTTGCAAATTAAAGTAGATAAAAACCTTTTACTAGTAAAACATGTTAGGGTTTTACTACAGTTACCTCACTGGTTCTCTGTCACAGTCCACTTCTCTCTTTCTAAATTAAACAAATTCTGTTTTCCTTGCTGCTGTTGGTTTCAAGCCCATATCACTTCGGCAATTTTCTCCAGTAAATTTTACTTGCAAACACACTTGAATGCCTTTGTCATCAGGCAGCAAGTGTGATTAGGCGGAATGAAACTGTGAAAGCTATGCAGCAATTGCAGTGTATTGGACTTAGAAGAACTCAGTCATTATTTCTAAGGGTATTATCAGAAGCCAACTGTATCTTTGAAACCACAAAACCAATCACTTGTTCTTCAGCAATTGTCCTTCTCCCCTGAGGTCATCCAATTTTTGAAAGTACAAGCCACAGGAACATCTGAACAGTTTTATAGATGCATGGCCACATATCAGCAATCAGATAACCTCTGGAAAAATTAGTAACAGGTAGCACTTTGCTCACCTCCATCCTTTAGATTTGGTAGCTCTATCTTTTTCAGGTCAAAGTCGCTGGTTTTGGGAAAACCATCAAAATGTTTCTTCAGAACCCATGCCTTGGCAATCACCATCCTGTGAAATCAACACAGAAAAAGCACATCTGTCAAAGTGATGCCCAACAGTGCTGGGCTGCTCATGGGGCTGGTTTAGATTTCATGAGGCAAAACATTTATCTCCATAATGTGCCATCACAACAGAAAATCTCTGCTTGCTTCTGTGGGAATATCGCCAGATCAAGAAAATGTCTGAAAAGCCCCTTCATTGCTTTAGCAACCCAGAAATTCCTGCGACCTGCCAAACCCCCCTGACTGCTGGCAGCAAGTCCTTGTGTGGTAAGTCAGCCCAAGAAAAATGTACAACTCCCACCCTAAAGATATTGAAGCAAGAAAACCTACTAGTTTTCGGAGAAAAAAAATGCGCTAGGTAAAAAACACAAAAAACTTAAGTCTGTTGCCCCCATTACCTGAGGTGTCTACTAAACCTAATTAATGTTTTACAAGCTTGAACCAAAGTGCAAGTGAGAAAAACAAAAGTAAGCAAGACCTCTTTCTGTGACACTTATCCTATTGACAGAAAATGCTACTCCAGTTGCCACGCTCAGGGCTTGAACTGGGAGCACATTGTCACCAACATTTTCCACAAAAGACAGAAACAAACAAATGACTTGCATTAATTCTATCCTTAGAGGCCCTTTTCCTTTCTTATTCCCAAGTGTATCAACAAGGACAAAGAAAGAGAAGGCTATACTTAGAGCAGGCGGGTGGAAAACTCTGTCTTCTGCTGACAAATCAATAAACTTCTGCGTCGGACTCAGTCGGTGGCTCCCTCAGTCACACGCACCTCTAACAGGCGAAAATGTCTGCTTTTATAGGCAGAACAGGTACCGCCCTCAGTACACTTCCCCAGGAGCAAGTGTAAACGCCCAGTAAACATAGCCTAGGGCGCACCCATTGTGATTCACCTTCCTCCTGTTAAGATTTCATATCATCCCTTCTGACCCCTCCCCTAGTTCAGTGCCCTGCCAGCTGCACAGATACGTTGTCAAGCACACACAGCTAAATGCACAAACCCCGTGGTTCTAGAAACCGCAAAATACTGCAGTGTGGAGACCAAGTCTATCCACCATAACAGGAGTTTCCTCAAATCACATTTTACTCGTCCAGCCCTGAAACTCTTAAGAGTTCTGCCTCTGGGGGAAAATATCTAATGAAAAATTAATGTCAGTTTCATTGTTAAATTCTTCTTTTAACACAGCAAATGGCCCACACATTTGCCACTCAAGGCGCGTGCTCTGGCATGTTTGCTGTTCCCAGCTTGTGTGGCTAAGCCTCTATCGATGAGCCACCTTAAGAAACAATAGCAAACTTTGGCATTTTGCCCCAGCTATGTTGCAATGAGGTACGCAGCAGGGGAGAAAACTCCATCCAGCGTACCGTCTTCAGCTTTTGTTCTTGTGAAAACACACAAGTACAATATGAAGGTTGAAAATTGTGAAGAAGCCAATACATAGTGGTATGTTCAACTACAAAACACGTGAAGACAGAAGTACTAATTAGTAACAAGGAGCTGAAAAAGAAAAATAAAAAAGCAAAACATATTTATTAAAGATGCACATGCAAGGACCAGGGAGAGCAGGGCAAGCTCTCCACTATTTACATAAACGAGTAAGTCAGCAAATCCAGAAACTAATCAACACTCAACAACTTTCTGTGATGAAACACAGATATTCCGTGTTCCTCAATGACAAAGAAACGCAAGTGAAGGTTTCCTGCACCAGAAGTTTATGCTGGGGAAATCACGTTTCACAAAATAAAAAAGATATCATAGAAATGAATGTCAAAGCATCCCACAGTCGGTAAGAGGGCAGCCAAAGCCAGCATTTGTATCTGCTGCTCTACGTATTTTCTTTGGTATCAACAGTGCTTGGCTGTAATAAAAGATACCATGACACTGCACCAACAACAAAGCAAAGCCAGAAAGTAGGTTTACAGGAGCAAAACGTGAGTTCAGAGTAACACAAAACTGATCCCACTCACTGGCTTGCACCCACAGGCATTGAGAGGGGTTTGTCCACCTGTGAGTCCTGCACTCAGATAAGTGCTCCAGCCAGGAGTGACCAGGGACAAAGGGATGCTCGTTAGGCTGGCACCCATTCGCTGATGTGCCATTTGTACCCCGAGGGAGCCAAAAGTGATTCAGAAATGCTTTGTCTCCCCTCCTGTCCCACGTGTGTGAACCATCGGTATTGACTCCTTGCTTTTTGTCTCTTTTGTCTGTGTGTCTCCAAGGCTCCAGCCCTGTTGTTTACTTTCCCACCATCATATCTTAATAACTTGAGTCTTCATGTTTGAGTATGGGAACTAGATACTTGCTTCAGGCTGTCCTTTGTTTCCCCTACCTGACCCTCTCAAATATAATGTAATCATGATGATCTGCAAATCTATATGCCATGAGTGCTGGCCATCTCTGCCTCTCTTCTGTGCTTCCATTCTGAGACCTCCCATTCACACGAATCCCCACCTTCCTATCAAAAAATCTCTGCTTTTTGTAATGCATGGATTTTTTTCATCAGAGAAATGATCCTGCCTAGGAACAATATGGAAAGATTAATTTCACTGAACCTTTTTTTTTTTTTTTAAATATTTAGGCCTAATTTTGGAAATAGGACAAATTTTCTGCTAGCCATTTATCTTTTTCTACTGAAATCACATCATTATAGCCACTTCAAGGCTAAGAGCCTTTTCTATAGGTTATAAAACAAAAAGCCCCAAACCAAACAGAAAACTGAACACACGCTTGATTAATGCATCCACAAACCAATTTCCAGCTTAACAGTCCAAGATTATTTCGTATGTTGAGATATAAAATCATAAGAAGTGGTAAGGACTATATTGCTTAAGCATATTAAGTAAATCCACAGGATTAGCAGCAGTGATGCAACATTTGTGGGATCCAGTTAAATCTTACTGGTCTGAGTCATAGCCACAATCACAGCTCCAAGAACAGTAACCTGCTCTTGTAAACTGTAAAACGACGTTGTTAGTAGGTTTGATTAATAAATTTCTTTTGACAGCATCTTAGTTATTCAGGAGTTTTGTGATTTTTAAAAATATTTGTAATGAACTACGTTTAATTAGTTTAAAAAAAGTTTGACTGTGATTTTCGCTGGTTTTGATTTAGATCTTTATTGGCTGATTGTCAGTAGAAAACCCTGAGAAACTACCTCACTGCACCTGCCAAAAGGAACTCCATGGACCCATACCCCTTAGAGAATTTAATGAATAGTTGAAGAACAAAATTCAATAAAGTACTGTTCAATGGTTATCGTATAACTACAGATTAATTACATGTCATAGAACAAGAAAGATAACTTGAGAAAATTAAGGAGTCAAAGGTCTATACACCCCCGAAAACTTGATTAATACATTACAGGTGCAGTAAAGGAGCCATTTCATAGTTGAATACACCCCAGAAAACTCAATCAATAATAACTGTCTAACCAGGACAGTAAATTAAATAAAGTGTTGTTTAGCTGAATAAAACTTGGGTTATCCATTAAACAAAGATATATGAAATGTTCTGGTAGCAATTAAACAAAACAAAACACATATATCCTGATGCAATAAATTGGACAGATTTTTGAGAGTGCCTATAAAAATTCTTGGATATTATAGTGTATATAAATGCCTGAAAATTGTTTCTTTGAACATGGCAAAATTCAACACTCAACATTTCTTTGTCTATGGCAAATAAATTCCCACTATGTTCCAAATTTTGACTCAAAATTGTTATTAGGAATGTTCACCTAACAGCTTTTTGCTGTTAGATTTAAAACTCTTTGTTTCACTTCTGTGTGTTTTCTGTATAAAGTGTTTCATAGACCATTACAATCATTACAGTGAAGAGACTGCTTTGAAAACTTGAGAAAGAACAGCCCATGACAGTGATAAAAAATGCCTTTAAAAATAAGGTGATGCATTTCTGCTTGATTTTCTTACAGAAGAACCATCAAGGCCCTTGCTGAAATTGAAGTACAAGTCAACATTTATTCTGATGTCCTTCAAACCCTCCTTGCCCTCTGGTCTAGTTATCAAACCAAGTTATTAAATAATAAAGACTATCTTGGAAAGAAGTAATGGATTGGGAAATCTTGTCTCTTTGCACTAACATTATACGTAAAAAAGCAAAGATCCTGTCTGTGTTCAGACGCTGCAGTTAATGCCACCTGTAGCAGAGCTGAAAGCAAAGCACCTTTACACAGTTTTCACAGGTCACACACACTTCATAGGTCAGTGCCCAAAATCAGCATGGGTAAGGAGCCTCACAATTCAGGGGAAAATGGGAGAGAAGGGAGAGGTGAAACTGGAATTCCATAATACATACTAGCAACTACAAAAGTTCAGGAATAAAAGAGACAGACAAATCTGAAAAAATTTAACTAGATTTGTTGGAGGCTGAAGAGCTAGTGGTGACACCTGAAATCTGGGAATCTTCACACTGAAGAAGGAGAAAAACAGTAAAGCTCTCAAGGGAGCATGAGTTAAACCAGAAAAGGTTCTTAAGTACCCTCAGCTGTTACTCATCACTGTTGTGGTATGGTTTCCTAGCCTGGACTTGCCCAAATCTAACCTTGAGGACAAAATGCTCTTAGAAGCCTGTCAGTTACTAATGAGTTCAACACAAATTTTGGGTTAGCTTAACAGTTCATCTTCCTGACATTCACAATTTGCAGATATGATTACGGTACTTTTACCTCCATGCTGAAGAAGTTACACCTATGCTCACACACACATTGGAAAAAAAGGGTATGATTAAAAGTTGAGTAAAATGTATCTCTCAGACATAATTAGTTTGTAGATGGGTGCTGAGGAGAAATTCACCCATGACCAGAATAGCAAAGTTCTTCAAGTAATCATCATCTTATTAATTTTCTTCCCCCAGATCTAACTCTTCTGCAGCATTTCAAAGAAAACTTCCAGCAACCAGCATAAGGGACAAATACCTAAAATAAAACAATAACCCACAAAAAACCCCCAACAAACATAAAAGGACTTCTTGGCAGTAGATAGTGCCAAGGGAGTTTTAATCCAGAGGCTACCTCAGGATTTCCCATTCACATACAAAGATTACCCATTACCTAGGAGTGAATATGGCCTCAAATCCTATGTGCCTACAAGTTTTAGCAAAAATTACCTGTTCCTCCCCTCTGGCTTAGTTCTTACAATGCCTTCTCAATTGTATTTTCTTTCCCCCTGCGGTAAAACAAAGTAAAGGCAAGCCGCTCCCATGCTACTTTTGGCAGAGACTGTACTGCAAATATCCAAGCAAGCATGACACTGCATTATGAAACAATAAAGCTGGAACTTAATTTCTTATGCAAGACTATCAAGTCCTGGAAGAAGGTCAAAGATTGGAGTCAGTCATTACTCTGCTAAAAGATTGCGCCACCCTGCACTTTGTTACAAGGTTGTAATTCCAACAGAGGTTCAAATGAGTAAGCTCACACAGGGAAGTGAAACGGGAAGCCAACACCATGATGGAATTAGGTCACCTACCTTTGGCTCTTAGAAATTGCGTAAAAAGTAAGACCTTATCACTCTCTACAGCCATCTGAAAGGAAGCTGTAGCCAGGTGAGGGCTGGTCTCCAAGAAACTAGTGACAAGATGAGAGGAAATGAGCTTAAGCTGAGCCAGGGGAGGTCTAATATTGGTGCTATGAAGATATTTCTCACAGAGAGGGCTGTAAAGCATTGCAACATGCTGCCCAGGGAACTGGTGGAATCACTGTACCTGGAAACGTTCAAAAATCATGTGGATATGGCACTTGAGCACACAGTCTACCGATGAATGTGGCAGTGCTTGGTTGGACTCGATCTTTAAGGTCTTCTTCCAACCTTAGCAATTCTATAGTTCTACGGGGTATGGCAAGTGATGTGGGCTGACAAACAAAGCTGAAGCTTCTTGAAGGGCCAGCTGTGCTTTCCCAGCCACCGCACAGCACTCCTAAACTTCTTTCAGACAAACACATATTACAACATAGGCAAATGCAAAACTTCATCAAAGACGTAGAGACATCCTACAGCCAGCTTTCATTTCTTAGGTTTGCAGGGACAGGCCTGCTATTGCACTGTTACAACGTGTGTCTATTGCACCACAGAGAGAAATGTTTAATTTGCTTGATTGTACAGCTGTCAAAGAAACCTCAGTTTTTAAAAGCTTAGATTTCTACAAAGGCTAAACGCCCCCTTGTAGCGTACACATCTCTTGTAGTGTAGTGTACTAAGTGAACTCAGAAGGGAAGTGACCAACTTCAAGTTAGTGCTTTCAAGCACCAGCAATCTCTTTGAGGCCCTCTCCTGAATTTCTGTATTATTACAAGGGTAGTTTCATCCTTGTACAAGCTCCTGCTTGAAACATGCGCAGCCAACTTCTCCCTCAAGATGGAAACTCGTTGCTCCATCCCGCTTAGCACATACAAGACATACCTCTTACCTGTTAACTGTTATCTTATTAAGGAGACTGAGATGGATAAATGAAAAAGTCAAGGGACATGAGGAAAAATAAAAAAGGTGTGTCAACAAGAGCCTAAGGTATCAGGGTTTAAGAGTGGAAGCACAGTGATCAGCACAGATCAGATTGCACACAGACATGCTTAACAGTATTATTTTTGAAAGATAAAGATTTCATATTTTCTTCATGCAACCTGTTCCAATATTTGTCTTTGCCATGGTTAGGCAGGAGGAAAGCTCACAAGTCTCGATGTTCATCAGAAAACACTAACACAGTTTTGCAAACCAGATTCATCATCTCTTACCATGTCACAGTGCAATCCCCTCTATAAAACTGGTTTCCATTCTCTTGATACTGTCTTGCTAATCAGCTGCACAAGGCAACAAATCTTGCAATAGCTTTTGTTTCTGGATACCAAACAAAGCAATTTCTCTCTTGGTTTTCCTTGTTTGTTACTTTTTCCAGTCCCTTCATCATCTAGGTGACCCCACATTGGATTTGCTTGTGTATATCAGTGACTTTCTTCTACTGGGAGACTGTGAACTCTGGATACAGCTGGGTCCAAGTTCAGGTGGTGGGGAAAGATTCTGTCCTTCCAGGTTATGACTGTCTGGGTCTTTTATAAGGAGATAAAAAATTATGGCTAGTGACAGGAGGTCAACTGGACTTTGTTCTGCTGTGGACAATCCTCCAATCTAGGGACCAGTTTAACTTACCAATTTGTCTCTGAGGTAGGACTAGAGGAACACTCACATTTACAGACCATAGGAAATATCTCAGTCAGAGCTCACACCCATGACCAGTGTTGATCAGTGCCAAATCTGTCAGGGTCCATATGTCATTGCAGAATGACCTCTTTGTCATGACACTGGGACCCTTAGGATGGCATTTTTCACAGATCCAACCCTGCCGTTAGACTTTCACTTACAGTGGGGAACACTTCGCTGCTCTAGTCCCCAGCCTGCTGTCCATCCACCTGTGGCATGTAGAAAGAGAGGTGGTTTGCCACTGAAGACCAAGACAAAAAAGTACCTCAGACTTCTCGTCCATTGCTACCTGTTTGCCAGCCTTGCATTTCCCATGGCAGTATGTGTGTGTAGACTTTATTTTTCCTTTCCTGTCTGGGTAACACACCTGTAGAACTCCTTCTTGTTATTCTTTGCATTCCTTGTCAAGCTCAGCTCCAGATGCGCCTTGCCCTTCTTCAGCCCATCCCTACGCAATCAGACTCCTAATACTCTTCCCAGAATACCTGTTTCTAATCCCACTGTCTCTTCATTTCCTTCTTGCCTTTTAGTTTGACCAGCAGTTCCCTACTCATCCATGCCGGCTTCTTGCCTTCCTTGCCTTGCAATTTCTTGTGCTTGGGGATCACTAGCTCTTCTGCTCTGTGGAAGGTGTCCTTAAAACTGTGTCAGCTCTGTTCCACTCCCTTGTCCAAAAGGACAGCTTCCCAGCAGGTTCTATTGACTAGCTCCTTGAAGAGCTGGAAGTTTGCTTGCCTAAAGTTCACTATAAAGTTATTATGATGTAACAATAACAAAACTACTCCTAGACAGGCAGCTGCTAAAAATGCATTTTCCTTCCTCAAACCATGTGTTATACTCATTCCAAAGTGCTAACTGCATGTTAAGTAGCTGCAACTGAATTTTGTATTTCTTAAAATGAAGCATTCAAATTTAAGGCTTATGAAGTCAAAGCTATTACAGAACTACTTAAGAACTGATTTCTTAATACTTAAGAAATTATTTCTTTCCCTCATGTCCTATCCAAATAGCTAACAAACCTGGTTATCTTTATAGCAGGAAGCCTCTCACATCAGAATTTATTTTGCTTTATTTCCATTTCCTTATTTCCTTATTTCAGTTAGTCTGGAAGGGAAAGGAGCAGGTGTAGCAGGTACAGCACTAGCTACCCAGCTGCCAGCTCCATCAGCCGCACATTGACAGTGATTCTGGCCATTTCAAAAATAACCAGGTGCCACCTTCAGTGTAGTCCAAGCAGCTACCTCTAACAGAAACAAACCAGGAGCCCTCCTGCAGGAAAGAAACACTCAAGTGCGTTTGCCACAGTTGGCAGATTAAAAAATAATTTGGGAACATTTTCCATTCAAATAAAGAGCGGCATTTAGTGATGGCTGTATAGTTACACAGTATCAATCTGATTCTTGTCCATACTTCAAAATCATTTTTCCCAGGATGGTGTCCGGATTTAAACAAGTGAAGAGCAGATAAGGGACCATCAAGTGCTTCTGGCTGCAGTACTTCTAGCAGCAGTACTGTCATAGTAATGCCTTTAAAAACCTGCATCCAACGTAATTCCTGAAGCAAGCAAATACACTATAGCTTTTCCCGTAACGTAATGTAGACCTGCAGTCTGAATTATTTCAAATTACTAAAATAACATCAAACTCAGTAGCTCACGACACCAAGTTTTACACCAGAGCTCACCTGTAACACTGTTAGTTACACTGACAGCTCGAGACTGGAGCCCTCCTGCGAAATCCTGTCTATTTACACAGCACGACTAATGGAGGCTCAGGAAGGAACAAACGCATCCAGCCGACTTTGCTTTCCCGCTTTGACTAGTGCAGCAACTAGAAAGAACTACTGTTCTTTCAGTGACACGTAGTCACAGATTTTTAATAAGTTCTCCTTATTGTGTTTGAATGGAAGCACGTCTATGTAAACCACAGCAACAGATTCGAACCTGCATTGACGGCTGATTTTTTTTTCTTTTTTATTGGTGGGGGGGAGATGTGGGGCGTGGTGTAGTAGGAATGCATGTAGAAAGTATAGAACCGTACTTCCTTCGTTTTAATATAACCGCAGGGTGTACAAAGACACTTCCCGCCGCCGTCTGGAGTTAACGCTCAAGCTCCTCAGCCCCGCTCCGGACCCCACACGAACGCCCAAGTGTGCCTTCTCGTCCAGCCCCTCTCCCCGGGCACCCCGGGCCGCCAGCCGCCCTCCCTCACAGCGTCCGTCCCACACCCGCCATTTCACACCGGGCCCGGCCCCCGGCAGAGCCAGCGCGGCCCCCTCGCAGCCATGCCCTCCGGGCCCCATCCCTTTAGCCGCGCTGCGGCCGCGCTCGCCCTTCTGCCAGGAGGAGCCAGTGACAGCCCCTAGCCGCCCCTCTCCCGCCGGGAAGGGAAGGGAAGGGAAGGGAAGGGAAGGGAAGGGAAGGGAAGGGAAGGGAAGGGAAGGGAAGGGAAGGGAAGGGAAGGGAAGGGAAGGGAAGGGAAGGGAAGGGAAGGGAAGGGGGCGGCCGCCATCAGGCGCCTCCCCTAACGGCTACGCCATTTCGGCGCCAAAATTCGATCCTGGCGGGCGGCGGGAGCGGCGCTGGCCGGGGCTGAGGGAGTGAGGCCCCGGCATCGGGTAGCGGTGCCTGCCCGGGGTGAGCGAGTGAGGCACCGGCATCGAGTGAGCAGCGGCCCGGCCGCGGACGCTTTGGCATCAGAGCCGGCAAGGTGGGCTCGTGGAGCAAGGTCCCTGGCGGGGCCGCGGGGGCAGCGCGATGAAGGCGGCAGGGTCGGGGATGGGGCTGTGATGGGTCCTGGTTCGCGGTGCCTCAGGGCCGAGGCTGCCGCTTCCCTGGGATTTACCCCTGCGATTTACCGTTGCCTGTCTGAGCAGGCAGTTTTGCAGGCGGGAAAGGGAGGCTTTGCCGTGTTCGGAAACCCCTGGGCCTTTCCTTCCCCCTCGCTAGCGGCCATCTTTGTGAGAAACTGCTTTGGGCACTGCTCACCCCAAGTGCCGCGATGAGCGCGGTGTAAAGGCCGCTTGGAAGTGCTGAAGTACAGGTTATGGTTGGCGTGCTGCCTGGGTCTGTGGTCTGTTTGGCTTTTTTCATTTAAAAATGCATGGTATTTTCGTTGTAAGAGCTATGCGTTCTTTCCATTTTCTCACACGTTTAGTTGTGTTTGTTTGGCAATGTGATTTATTTGCTTTTTTCTTTTAGTCTTTGAATTGCGTAGGATTGTAATCCAGATACCTTTCTTATTGCTTCTCAGAGGAATACCTTGCGTGGTCCCTTGGGAGCATTGAGAAGATGTATATAAAGTCAATCGTTCTAGAAGGTTTTAAATCCTACGCTCAGAGGACGGAAGTTAACGGCTTTGACCCGTTTTTCAATGCCATTACTGGCTTGAATGGTAGTGGCAAATCCAATGTCTTGGACTCCATCTGTTTCGTGCTGGGAATCAGCAATCTGTCACAGGTAAAGAGAGATGGGATATTCAAGAAAGATGTTGCTTCTGTCAGCAACATTTCGTGTTACTCTAGTGAGTAATCTCCCATGGAAGACCTGAAGTGGTGCTTCTTTGAAACAAATAGTTTTAATATTTGGATTTTTCATTACATACATCTGTGTCTTTGTCGTTCTTGTTTATTCTTATGTTAAGGCTGAAATACAATTTCATCCATATACTGCAGCTGCACAAAGTATATGGCTTAAAACAACAGACTAAAAATAACCACTTAAAAGGTAGCAAATTCAAGCCAAAGGTCTTTTGCATCTAAAGGTACTAATTTACTGCTTTGTAATTAATATTTTCAGTTCTGGATTGGGTCTTAAAATCTGGTTATCTGGTTCATCTGAAAAAATTTAAAAAGTGGTTTTCATGCAATGCCTGCTATTTAAGAGATATTATATTTGTTGTATTCTCATAAAAAAAATAGTGTGCTCTGACATCAATCTTAATCTCTGTCGGAAGATGACTTTTGTATTTCCTTTCTTTCCCACCCTACCTCCCCCCAGCAGCTCTTCAAGGAACACTTTCTGAATCATTTTGCTGTGAACTGCATTGTGAAAAATAAATTTACTGGTGTCTGGCTTATTTTAAACACGTATTCAGTGTTTGTCAGGTGCCTCATCCAGAAACAATTAGCTGGATTAATGCCTTAAGGATTTTTAGCTTCTATTTTTCACATATCATTAGTTTTGGTGCGTAGCTCTAAACTCAGTTTAAAGTGCTAAAAACCTGTTCCCAGCATTTTAGACAAAACAATTCCTCTCAGGAATTTGGTGCCTCAGAGCCCAGAAATATGTAAACAACAGTGAACTGGGGGGAGCAAGCTTGGGGTAATTGACATTATCACCTGAAGGTGTAATTGGAGAATTAAGGCCAGATATGTGAAGAACTTGTGACTTTTTGTCCATTTTGGGTGTAGCCTCTTGAGTAGGCTTTGACTGCCCTAGATGTACCTTAAAGGCATTTTATAAATTTATCTGCTTTTTATTCTCCTAACTTTGTCTAGCCTCTGTTTCAGGCATCAGGATACCTAAAACTAGACTGGCACACACTGGTTGTGTTTTTACAATGATAGCACCTTGCAGCTCCCATGTGTCAGTTCACATGAGCTCTTAAATATGCTGCTAGGTCTTCATTTTTTTCATTCATTTCTTCAAAACCCACAATGAATATGTGAAGCTAATTTCTTTTAAAAAAATTTATCTTTTCCATGGACTTAGGTGCGAGCTTCCAACTTGCAAGATCTAGTTTATAAAAATGGGCAAGCTGGAATTACAAAGGCAACTGTGTCTATTAACTTTGATAATTCAGACAAGAGTCGAAGTCCATTGGGATTTGAAGCTAATGATGAGATCACTGTCACTAGGCAGGTGAGTCTTTAATATCTGTATTGTTTAAAAACAAATATACATTATTACCATGCTCAGCAGAGTGACTGGTCAAGTAAAAAGAAAGGTAATTTTTAAAGTCTGTGAGTTTCTGCAGGAGAGGCAATGCTTCTACATTGCCTCTACAGTGTAGTTAGTAACCTAGACTGTGGGAGTAGGCCCAGTGTTCTAGCTAGAAGTGTTTGTAAAGCAATGTACAATTTTCTACCTTGTGGCTTTATGTGCTTTCTTATCTTCCTCTTAATACCTGAACAGTGGGTTAAATTTGGTCTCTAAGAACAAAGGAACCTTTATTTTTCTGATGAAGGTGTTGGGGTTTTGGTTTTTTGGGTTTTTTTTTTTTTTGGTTAGTTGGTTTTTTAAAGTAGAGTTTGTGGAAAGTTTCTTGTCAGTATTGTCCTCAGTGACTAATCTTTCTTATATTTTAGTTAAATATTTCTGAATGTCAGACAAGTTCTAATTTGATGTTCTGCATAGTATTCACATACACGTGTGTGCAAAGATATAATACGTGTGATTTTCTCAGATTTTTTATTCCTTATTGCAGTTTGTATTCTCATAACACCAGCCAGTTTTTAAACCACCTGAAGTTCCTTCCATTTGTTTTTGCTCTCCAGGTTGTTGTTGGAGGTAGAAGTAAGTATCTTATCAATGGTGTTAATGCTACCAACAGTCGTGTGCAGGATCTCTTCTGTTCCGTTGGACTCAATGTCAATAATCCTCACTTCCTCATTATGCAGGTATTGTATGCATCTTGATAAAATCCAGAAAGAATAGAACTTGCACTAAAATTTAAGGCAGGAAGATAGTGGGAGAACAGTTAATTTCCTAATTAGTGACATCAAGTGAAAATTAAGTGTCTGCTAAGTAGTTAAGATTTCCAGTACAGCATAGTTTGACGCTAAAATACATGTTGTAGCACAAGACCTCACATGGCCCTGATGTTAATAGACTTTTCTAAAACATGTTCTCATTTTATTTTCTATTTTTTTTCTCCTCAACAGATAAGTGTCGCTTTTATTATCATGCTAAAATGACAGATTTTATTTCCTGTTACTTGTGTTCCATGTTAGACAGTATTTTGAATGAAATTGAGATATGTCCCTCCTTAAGTCACATTTATCAAAAGAAGGCTGATGAATTTGGAAGACTCTGTAAGGGACTAGGCAAACCCCGGAAATATTTGCAAGGAATAACAAAACAGAACAGGATTTATTGTTTCAAATGTAACTGTCTCAAGTTGATGGCAAAGGTGGGGATGGTTTTGTACATATACTGCTTATCCCTAGTTACGTATGAGCTACATCATCAAAAGGGCCAGTTTATGATTAGGAGCTTATTTGACATCAGCAGCCCAGTAAGAGTCTAGAACAAAATGTTTGCATTACTACTTTAAGATGTAATCAGGACTGTGGAGGATGAGCCTGAGATAGGATGTAAGGGCCATTTCAAGCATCCTACCTGAAAGAGTGACTTATTTGAACTCTGAAGGGCAATACAATTGAGTAAACTAGATTATCTTTGTAGCAAAATAGTAAAAGAAGTGCCTGAACTTAGGATGCAACATATAAAAGCCAGTGAGGGTTTGGGGTTTTGGTTTTTCATTCTACTACCACATGGTACACAACCACTGTTCTTGTTTTATCTTTCTGTCACCAGGGACAAATTACCAAAGTTCTAAATATGAAGCCACCAGAGGTAGGAAAGTTGTGGAAGTTTTTTTGTTTGAAGTTTTACTGAAGTGATTTGAATGATAAGAATCTATATTTTGGGAGGGGGACAACAAAAATGAAGGTGTTGGAGGGAGATGACATGTTCAACTGAATTGAACCAATCTAGTATAAGAAAAAACATCAAATTTTTGTTGCATTGCTTTATTTTAGATTTTAGCTATGGTTGAAGAAGCAGCTGGCACTAGGATGTATGAGTGCAAGAAAATAATTGTCAAGAAAACCATAGAGAAGAAGGAATCCAAACTGAAAACCATTCAAACGGTACTATGTGTTGAAAAGTATACTTTCTTTCATGTTTGTTAAAGATAACTGAATAGTTAGTTTAGTGTTGATTTTGACTTGTAGAATATTTAATTTCTGTACCTGCAACTAGATACCCGTGCCTAGACACGTTTATAGTTTAGAGCTCAGTAAAATCAGAATATGAATGTTCTGTTATGTGTTTCAGATCTTAAATGAGGAGATCAATCCAACTTTACAGAAACTGAAAGAGGTATGGAAAAATTAGAATGGTGGTGAGGTAGACCCCTCAAGTATTGTAAAAATACTTTCAACTACCCTGAACCAGTGTTTTGGCTAAAACAACAGCATCTTTTCATACCCTGTAGAATCTTGTAAGAGAGAAGATTTATCATCTTTCCAAATACAAGAATGTGACATTTTGGACTTCCAGGAAATCCCAGAGGGAGAGGGAGGGAGAAGGCAGAAAACAAAAGAATTAGATAAAAATAGATAAAAACATGTCTTACTGTTTAAAAAAAACTAGGTCAAGTGGTATTTCTGCTGTGCAACCAATTCTATGAGTATTGTTTTAGCTGAGATTTTTTTAAGCAGGCCTGCAATGTGTAATATCAAGTATACTATATAACATGGAAAATCCTTTCTCTTACTTACAAATACTGATGTGTAGTGCTTAGAAGATTTCTAGCATAGTCTTACATTGTTTTTCCATCAAATTTTTGAGCTTTTTATTTTATTTTTGTCTGTCCAGGAACGAGCATCCTATCTAGAATACCAAAAATTAGCACGAGAAATAGAACATTTAGGCCGCTTTTGTATAGCTTATCAGTTTGTTCTGGCTGAAGAAACAAAGGTATCCTCTGCTGATATGTTAAAGGAAATGCAGTCTAATGTAGAGAAGTTTCAGGAATCAATGGCTGAAATTGAACAGAAAGTGAGACAACTTAATGACAACATAGCAGAAATGGAAAAGGAAAAGGATAAGGTAAGTGAGAACAGAGCTGTGCTCATCTGAATACCTGAATACGAAGAATTTTAAGACATTTAAGACATTATTGTAACAGATAATATCCTCTGGAATTTTTATCTTCTTCTGGCGGGTTGCTTAGATTATGCACTGCTCATTGTCGGTTTTGGCCATTGTCTAGAAGACATCCATTTAAAGGGGTTTTTTTGTCTGAAATACAAATGAAAAATAATGGAAGCATAGAAACTGTTTGCCCTCATGTTTCCACTCTGTGTGTTCAGTGGTAAGTTTTGCCAGAGACTTTTTTTTCTCCCTTTTTGTTGATGTCTCAAGAGAAGAGAAAAGTAAGCAAGCTTTTGTTTGGTAATAATCAGTATTGACTTCAGTTCTGGAGGTGGGGAGTTTAATTAGATACAGGATGACCCATAGAGTCTTTGGATGTCTAATTCCACCTTCTGTACAGGGTCAGTGTCTTGTCTTATGGAATGATGCAGGTCTTCAATAGTAGCTTCAAGTTAGGTTGGATTTCAGAGGGAAGAGATGTTCTGACCTGTTTGTGTTGGAGACTACTGCCTGCTTGGCCAGATTTCCTTCTACATGAAGGTGTGAACAGAAGATAGTACAAATACTATATTGGTTCCAGAGGCTAAATTAAATTTCCGTTATTACTGATTGTAGGAAGTTGGTGGTACACTCCAAGCACTGGAAGCTGCTCTTTCAGAAAATCAAAGACTTAATATGAAAGCACAAAGTGCCCTTGATCTCAAGAAGCAGAACTTTAAAAGTGAAGAGGTTAAGTACAAAGAATTGTTAACACGTATGCAGAAGGTAAGATATTTGTATATAATTTTGTTAACGTAGTAAATTAATTCACATTGTGGGAACAGCTGGTTTTTATTTCCTAGTATGGTAGAAAGAATCCTATGTTTGGCAAGAATTACACCAGGAAAGGAGAGACAAATGTTAAGGACATTGTTTAATTTGTGCAGCATAGGTAGTAGGTTCCCATTAGAAGTAGACACGATGCAAATACAAATAGAGTGCAACTCTTTATGGTTTCCAATTTTCAATTAAGCTTAGCAGAAGTCACTATAGCTTCAAACTGTTATGCTCTCTGGACATATGTTACTCTTCATATTAAATGAGAAATCTCTGCCTTACATGTTTTTGCCAGTTGATGTTTTTGCCAGTTGATGTTTTTATGCGAGAGGATCACTTTTTAGATATTGGGAAGAAAGATTCTCCTAGTTCTTGGGCAGTTGTTACCACTTCCTGTATTTCATCTGTCTGTAGATAGTCAGTGCACTTATGGGGCAAGTAACACATTTGAAAACATGCAGAGAGATATTGCAAGGTCACAAAATCTGACAAAGGTTCATAGAAATGTAGTTGATGAAACTGCTTGTAGCTCCTCATTTAGACAACATGAATTTCAAGGTAATGGACTCAGGTTCTCTCTTAGTTGTTTTACTTTTGTTCCATGTTTTGCTGAAGGATTCTAAAGCATTAGTGTCAAAGGAGAAAGAACTAAAGAAGCTAGAGAAAGAGCTAAGTGTTTTACAGGAAGAAAGTGAAAAAGATGCACATGCTCTAGCTGCAGCGCAACAACATTTTAACGCTGTGTCTGCTGGCCAGTCCAGCAATACGGATGGTGAAGAAGCTACTCTCTTAGAGCAGATGATGATCTGCAAAAATGAAATTGGCAAAGCAGTTACAGAGGCTAAACAGGTAAGAAAAAAAGCTCTGCCTGTCTCCAACCTGTCTTCATGCTTTTGAAAATTGTCTGAAAACCAATTGACGTGCATGGAAGATAAATGAAAAGAGGTGCAGAGTATCTATGCAAGATATGTTACATTTTAGCATGTGTATTAAGCTAACTTTTTGATAAAATATTAACAAAATATCCCTGCACAGGAAAGTGCTTGTAGCGTTGCTGCGAGGAAGTATAGAAACTGGCATTTGAGATATAAAGTAGGACACTGTGATACACAATCAGACTAAGAGATTTCTACAGTAAAACTTAATGGAATTAAAATGAAGATACCTCAGATTGTGAAATGGAGAGTTTAGAAGAAACTATTTTCTCCTTAGTTAAGTTGTGTGCTCATTGCACAACTGAAAGAGACAGCACTTGTTTTGTCTTAAGCTCTCCTAGCAAAAATAGAAGGCGTTGACTCATGAAATCAGCCAGCTGAGAGAGCTGAATCAAAGTTTAATAGCAAAGTTTTCTCATCTGCAGTTTACCTCTGCTGCTGATACTGGAGTTTAAATTTCCAAAGTTCACTTTCCTTGTCTCACTTAAGGAGTAATTCTTCTGAGTAAAGTAACAAAGACAGCTATATTCCACATTATTTTACTTTCCAAATAAACTGTGCCATTATTTTCAAAAGCCAAGTCTGCTTTTTGTCTTATCTGCAACCAGTGGAAATTTTCGTAAATTAAATGGACAGCTTGATAGTGCAAGTGTTCTAAATCTGCACCTGCAAGATTGTCTTTGAAGATCTGGTTCTGTATTTGTTTACTCCTTACAGGCTCAAATGAAGTTGAATTATGCACAAAAAGAATTAAAGACAAAAGAAGCTGAAGTTAAAAAGATGGACGAAGGCTACAAGAATGACCGAAAAGCATTTGAAGCTGTCAAAAAAATGAAAATAACTCTAGAGAACCAAATAAAGGAGCTGAACTATTCAGGTCTGTACAGATTTCTGATGCATAGTTTTGGGGCAATCTACAGAGAAGTATAGAAGCGTTGTGAGTTGACCCTGACTGGATACCAGGTGTCCACCAGAGCCATTCTATCACATCCCTCCTCAGCTAGACAGAGGAGAGGATACATGGCAAAAGGCTCATGGGTTGAGATAAGGACAGGGAGAAGAGATCACTTGGCAATTACTGCCATGGGCAAAATAGACCTGACCTGGGGAAATCAATTTAAATTAATTTTCCAGGCTCTGTTTCATTACTGATTTTCTGTACCTCTTCTCTGTGAGTGGTGCAGGGGGACAGGGAATGGGAGCTGCAGTCAGTTCCTCACACGTTGTCTCTGCCACTCTTTCCTCCTCAGGGGCAGGACTTGAGTCCTTCCCATGAACTGCAGTTCTTCACAGACTGCTCCAGCATGGGTCCCTCTCATGGGGTGCAGTCCTTCCAGAGCAGGCTGCTTCAGTGTGGGTCCCCTGGAGGGTCACAAGTCCTGCCAGCAAACCTACTCCATCATGGGCTTCTCTGTCCATGGGTGTACAGGTTCTCCCAGGACCCTGCTCCAGCATGGGCTTCCACAGGCTGTAGGTTGATATCTGCTACACAGTGGGCCTCCATGGGTTGCAGGGCACAGCTCCCTCAGCATGGTTTGTACCACAGGCTCCAGGGGAATCTCCACTCCAAAGCTTGGAGCGCCCCCTCCCTGTCTTTCACTGGCTTTGGAGTCTGCAGGGCTGTTCTCTCACATATTTTCACTCCTCTCTTCAGGCACTGCAGATAGGTTTGGCTATTTTTCCCCTTCTATGATATTTTATTCCAGAGGCTTTACCACCATCAGTGATGGTCTTGGCCAGTGTTTGGTCTGCCTGGGAGCAGGCTGGAGGAAAACAGGAAAACAAAAAAATTTGTGCTCTGTTTCCTATCAGGAATCAGGAGGCAATGTTGAGCAACTTCCTATGAAGTAGGACCTCCGTATGCATAAAGGCATGTTTTGAAAGATGTAGGCCTTAATAAGAGGGTGCTCCCTCCCATCCTCCTTTCTCTTAGCTTTTATTCGTGAGCACACCCTCATAACAGTATGGAATAAATATCCCTTGGACCCCATATCCTGGCTATGTCGCCTCCCAGCCTATTGCCCACCCACAGCCCTCTGGCTATTGGAGGAGAGGCTGGAAGGGCAGCCTTGTTGCTGTGCCAGCGTGCTCAACAGTAGCCAAAACTACTTTATTGTTACATCTAAGCCTTTCTGCTAGAAACACAAAGAACAGTGCTATGAGGGTTCTGTGGGGGATGTTAACTCCATCTCACCCAGACCCAATGCAGGAGGGAAATGAAAAATCAAGTATGCTGCTTTCATGCATAAATTTCTCTGGTCTAAGTTCTGCAAACTCAAACTTCCACAGAAAGTAGCTTAAAATAATTTGATTTTTATAAACTTTGGGACAAATGAAGTTTCGTGGCAAAATTAAATTCCAGCTAAAATTTAGGTGGAATAAGTGACTGACCTCCCTATTGCTTTCTGGTTTTCTGTACCTAAAACACTTCTTAGAGTTTGTTTCGAATGCCAGGTAACATTTGTTTCAGACACTACTCAAAACTGTTAACTGGTATTCCAGAATAACCTTTGGAGAATTCACAAATAATTTTAGAATGTCTTCCAAGTAAGTATTTTCTACATATATGTAGATAAACGGTGTAGGATACCAGTTTTTAAGCTAATAGATTTCTCTGCTTTGGGTATATGTCTACTGCTTGTGTTCAACTCTGAAGAAGAGAAAGGAGAAGCCCTCCTAGCAAAAAAGAAGACATTGACTCATGAAATCAGCCAGCTGAGAGAACTGAATGAAAGTTTAATAGCAAAGTTTCCTCATCTACAATTTACGTACAAGTAAGATCTCAGCGTGATCCTGAAAGATGTTTGAAAGTGCTTTTGGGTGCCTTTTACCAGATAATTACACCAATGTCTTAGCTCTTGCTTTCCTCTTAGTGCCAGTAAATAATGACTGTCTTACCTGTGCTGCAAAGTGAAGGGGGAGGGCAAGGGCGAAGTCGGGAAATATTACAGTCTTACAAAGCCACTAGAATTTAAAAGTATTGTCTGATGGCATTTTCAAGTCATAACTTTGGTAGCTAAAGCCATAGAATCCAAAGATCTAAACTCCAAAAATATATAATTATTGTTTCCCGCCTGCGGACACGAGTAGACTTGCTCTTTGGAGGTCAGCTCTGTATCTGGCTCCACCAGTCAAATGCCTGTATCCCCAGGTTTAATTGTTTGTGTAATAGGCTGAGCATATTCCTATAGCGGTGGTAATAATAGAACCCACTGGAAAAATCAACTGAAAACTGTGTGAATAAATCATACTAAAATCAGGAATGAGATTCGTTTAATGACTATGTAACCTGACTCTCTATTGGCAAGTTTCTTGCTGTGAAGTATTTAATTTAACAATTTTCTGTGTGGGGTTCTTTTCCTCATAGAATTTAGAATTGCTTGTACCACTATAATAAGCATCTTGAGTTTTAACTATAAATTTTAAAATTTATGGGAGAAAACCAGATATGATTCATAGTCATAATTTATATTTAAAGATATCCAGAAAAAAATTGGAATCCAAACCGTGTGAAAGGCCCTGTTGTGTCTCTTTTCTCCGTGAAAGATCTATCCAAAGCAAGGGCCCTGGAAGCTGTGGCTGGAGGCAAGCTCTATAACATTATTGTGGACACAGAGGTAAATTTATTGCTTTAGTACAGAACTCTGAATTTTGCGATGTCTTATGATTCTGGTTCAGCAAGCACATGCCTTGTTGCTGAGGGCTTGAGAGGGGTTTGGACTGATGTGTTTCAATTGGCATGTGCATTGTGCATTCAATTGTTTGTGCCTAGTTGGTGGCAGCAATATGTTCTTCCAATGCCATATTGTCTGACTTTACACAATGAATTGTGTACTCAGGCACGCTTTGTAATTATTTTTCATTTGAGGTTACTGCTAAAATGCTTTTAGAAAAGGGTGAGCTAAAGCATCGATGCACCATCATTCCATTAAACAAAATTGCAGCCAGCTGTGTTCCAGAAGAGACAGTCAAGTTGGCCCAAAGCCTGGTATGTAAATAAATATACTATTTACACTATATTACTTCTGTCCCATTTTCATTTTGTTTCTGTACTAAAAACTTGGGGTTCTTAAAGGTTATACTAACATGAAGTTCTATAAGGTTTGAGGGTATATTGATTTTGTTTTCCTTTGTATCTTTTCAGTTACGTGAGGTCTAAATGGGTGTTAATTATTCCACTTGTAACTGAAATAGTTTTAAAATGTAATGATACTTTTAGAAAGTGTTTTTATCAACAAAAGACAGAAATTGGAGTTGAAACTTCTTACAACTTAAGGCATACTGATTGCTTATCATTTGCTTTCTAGACTGGCCATGCTAACACGCATTTAGCCCTTTCTGTAATTGAATATGAGCCTGAACTGCAGAAAGCAATGGAATATGTGTTTGGAACAGCATTGGTCTGTAATAACATGGATAATGCTAAGAAAGTGACTTTTGACAAAAGGATAATGACAAGAAGTGTTACTCTTGATGGAGATGTGTTTGATCCACAAGGCACTCTGCATGGAGGTAATTGCTGGTTCTATTCATATGGTAATATTTTGTGTCTGTTGATATGTTTGCTGCAATTGCATATTTTTTATACAAATGAGCAGTAACCATTTTGTTTGGACACATACCGGGAATTATCTGTTTGAGCTAAAATTGTATTCAGCTGAAATAATATTAATTAGCTTAAGAAAAAATTAATGACAAACTTTGCATAGAGTAATTTAGATTTTAAATACTTAAATGTTACTTAACTGTATAATCCTCTTGGAAGCAGAAGTGCTTGGAATCCAAGCACTTCTTGAAGTCATTCACTGATTTGTGATAATTTTGTAAATTATGAAAAGTTAGTTGTTTGCACAAGATGTGCACGTGTAGCATCCAAAGCCTGCGGAACTAAATTCTGTAGTAGAGGAGGTGGCCTTTCTCTGCTGAGAACTCTAACTTTGCCTAGCTGCCTTATCTGTTTTTCAGCTAAAATGAATCACCAATCTGCATCACTATTAATGTCTAGAATTCGCAATTACTGGTGGTGAATCCACTGGTCTAATTCCAGTTAGCCAGGTTTCTATTTTTTCATTGAACAGGTGCATTGCCACAGGCTGCACCAATATTGTCTAAACTTCAAGAAATGAAAGATGTTGAAGCAGAGCTCAAGACAAAGGAATCTGAACTTGCAGCTGTAGAGAAGGAGTTGGCAAGCTTGAAGAAGGTTGCTGAAAAGTAAGGTTTGCACTATATAATGTGTATCATTTCTCTTAACGTGACTGAGTAAATTTAATATGATGAGTTGTTTTGGGAGGGCATAGGGCCTTTTGAGAATGTAGTGTGCAGAAAATAATTCCCTTCCTCCCTGTCCTCCCAATTTAATTAGTAAGTTCAGCAATCAAAAAGCAAATCCAGTGTTTAGATAACACATGCACAAAAGTTTTGTTTTGGATAATACAAGGGGGGAAAAAGGGTACGCTTTGATGTCTGCTTGAAATTAGTTGAAGTTTCATGAAGTCCACTGAAGAATGGATCTGTTCCAGACATACTTTTAACACCCATACAGAATTCCAATTTGTAGTCACTCTTATTTTCTCAAAAGAAAATAAGAACATGTTAAAAAGGAGTATCTGAGTGATACTGCTGTAAGGATTTAAATTAAATAATTTTAAAGTATATTTGATTTTCAGCTACTCAATTACTGACTACCTTATTAAAAGATGAAATGGAAAAATATGTTTAGTCAATATGTTATGGAATGCAAAAATGTCATAAAGAGGTAGTGTTGCATAATGTACTATCTACCAGCTGGGTTTATTCTTTCAAATTGTTTTGACCTGCAGTAGACTTTCTGAAATACAGCCAAAAGGAGGAAGGGACTTTAATTACTTTTCTTTAATTCTTTTCTTTAGTCCTTCAGGCTAACATCTATCATGCTGCTAGTTGGGGAAAAAAGTGATCTCGGAATTGTTGCCAAATTCCATGTGTTGCATTTGTTTTTAATATGTCAGAGTAGGGCTAAATAGTAGGAGCTATATATATATATATATAATAACTTACGTGCCTACAAGTCTCACAATTATTATTAAAGCAATTATTTCAGATTTTCATTCATCTAAGTGTGTTGGCCCTACAATCATCACTGTTTCTCACATGAGAAAGGGAATATAGGTATTTACTTACTTCAGCTTTGAAAGGGAGATGCTGGGTATCCTTCCATATAGCAGTGTGTGTCACTACTGTCTCCAAAGGTACCAGCAACTGAAGCAGCAATGGGAGATAAAGTCTGATGAAGCAGAGCTGTTGGAAAAGAAGCTTCATCAAAGTGCTTATCACAAGCAAGAGGAAGAGCTGCTTGCCCTGAAGAAAACTATTGGTGACAAACATGTTCTTACTCTTTTAACTGAAAACTAATTGCTGGGAATGAAATGGCTGTCAGGCTGTTTGAGTAGCAGAATCTTTATTTAAGAAAAAATATTTTTCACTTTGGAAATACTAGCTTTATATTTTGGAATATGTAACAAATACAGAATCACAGTATACTTTATCATAGAGGTGATTCACTTAAAGGTGGTCATTCTCTTATAGAAAAGCATTTCCTCCTATTAAATGTTTTACATACTTTATTGTAAAGGAAAATATGTCTTTAGGGAGGTTTAAAATGAATTTAATCCCGTATTTGAGTAATCTTTGCTTTTTTCAAGCCATCTGTTTCTGTGGATATTTGAGTAATATAGTTTGCATAAGAAGAAAGAATTGGAAAGAAGGTGTTCATATAGCTAAGGAAAGACATAAATTCACAAAATACAACATAAGTAAAACATCTAAAGAAAAAAATGCAGAGAAGTGATATATATCTAGATGTATACATAATAAGATATCACATGAAGTGATATCTTTTTAGGTAGCCATCTGATTAATTACTTCTTGGTCGTGAGACTTGATATATTCTTCCCCTGTCAAAAAAACCTCCCATATTTTTATAATGGCTGGTTGTCTGGTTCCCTAGTAATAACTGATAACAACAGCCCACTGTCTTAGAATAATCATTGAAATATCTGACTTCAGCAACTAGTGAGTGTACAACCACTTTTTTTCTGTTGGAGGCAAAGAGAGATTTATTTCATTCGGAGTTCAGGATGTAAATTAAAAGCTGAGAACAATGCCCAGTCTCAGTACTCTCCTTCTTGATTCAGCGGAGTGTGAAGAGATGTTAAACAAAACTGAAGAGAGCAAAAAGGAAGCAGAAGAAAAATACAAGGAATTAGAGAATAAAATTAAAAATGCAGAAGCAGAATGCCTAAAAGAACGAAAAAATGCAGAGCAGAAGCTAGATGATGCCAAGAAAAAGGCAGACACTTCAAGCAAAAAAATAAGAAATATGCAGCAGGTAAAACTTCACCTCTGTTGGCAGTTTCTCAATGTTGAAAGTGGCTGCAAAAATCAGAAAGTTTAATTCTCTCAAGGTTTTAATGCTCTCTGTTCTGGGTCTTAATATATTACTGTGTTGGCACTGTCATAGTCACTGTCTGAGGTTTTTTGTTTGTTTCTTGCTTTGTTTTCGTGACATTGCACCTTTGCTCAAGAATGGGTGCTTTTAATCTTCTACAGCATTTACTACATCGAGCTGAATCTTAATTATTTCCATTTAAGTATAACTAATAAATTGGAAAACATCTCTGTAGGAAGTTGAAGCTTCAGTTCTGGAACTTGAAGCGCTGAAACAAGAACAGGCCTCCTATAAACAGCAGATAGCAGCTGCAGAGGAAGCAATCAAATCCTACCAGGAGCAAGTTGATGCTATGGTGGCTGAAGTGGCTAAGACAGAGGTAAGAGTGAATACTGTGTTTCATTATCCATTTTGATTTTACTCTGTGTGATCCTCTGAACCTCACACTGTAATGTGTATTTTATTCTGCAGACTTGCTTAACACACTCAATCAGCCTAGGTAGTTATTTTTTTGCTTGGCTTTCACATGTGAATTTTTTCTTCTTGTTGTGCCTATTCTAATAAGGGTCTAACGCCAGCTTTAAAAGAGGCCAATAAATGTCTGCTGATTTGCTTTTTCAGGAATCTGTGGAGAGGTCACAGAAAGAGCTTTCCAAGCAAAAGGAAATAATTGCATTACATGATAATGCGATTAAAGACAAATCTGCAGAGATGGCAAAATACAGAAAACAAAAGAATGAATTACAGTTTAAGATTAAAGAATTAGAACACAGTATCACCAAATGTCGACAAGAGGCTGCTGATGCTTCTGCTGAGGTATTTCAAAACTGCTTTTCTTCACATCTTGTGACCAAGCATGGTTATTGCCCTTATCACATGCAAAGGAAATAGCCTTTTTTCCTTAAGCACTGTCATATTTGCAGCTCTCAATGTGAAAAGTTTTATCCAAGGAAGAGGGAGCGGAAATTGCACATTGTAAAAGAGCGTATTCATATGGAGTAACAGAGGGTAGATCACAGTGAGACAGTGATCAGTAAGAGCATTCCAACTGTATGGACAATTTAGATAACTAATTAAAGAAGGTAATTCCAAGATATAGTGACATTGGCATAGTCCAGATGTAGAAAAAAGGTGTTTCAAATAAGTAAGATATATGTGAAAGCTACCTTAAAATCTTGGTTTGTCCACAGTCAAGGAAATCACACAAAGCATTGTAAAGATATGTACCTGTGCTGCATTGGGATAGAAGAATTAATGTGGTAGAGTAATTTCAGAATGTTAGATGGGGGGCAGGTGTCAGGTTTCTTTTATTTTATTTTTAGTCCACATTTGAGAAGGGTGAGGAAAAAGCCTCAACATATTTTTGTTTACAGGTGGCCAAAATGCTCAAAGAGTACAAGTGGATAGCTTCAGAGAAACCACTCTTTGGTCAGCCAAACACAGCCTATGATTTCAAAAGTAATAATCCTAAAGAAGCAAGTCAGAAGCTGCAGAAGTTGCAGGAGCATAAAGAGAAGTTGGGAAGGAATGTGAACACAAAAGCAATGAACATGCTTTCTGACACAGAGGAAAGGGTAAACATTCTGTGCTTTAACCTGTAAAGATTAGGCAGGCTGGTCACATGGTGTATACAATAAATGTACATATACATACTGTGGCTTTATGTTTTCATATGCTCTGTTTCTCAATACACCAAAAATAGAACTAAGCCTTCATGAGACAGCAGGAAACCTTTTGTTGGTTCTTTTGTTCTAATCTTACATCTTAGAACTGTTCGTTGGTGCACCAGTTTTCAAGGTTACTCATAATCTTGATTTTGGGTGGTAAAAAGTATTATTTTATTCCTTTCTTCCCCAGTCCATCCTAAGTTGAAGGATTTGCAATCTTTAGGCATCCATTAAAAGTATTGGAGAACTATATACTGTATATATATACTATATACAGCAGATCAAAAAAATAGTCATCTTCAAGCATGACAGCTTGAAGGTGTAGCAGGGTTGTGTAGCATCAGCTATTCCATATCTTCAGGCTATTCTAGGGTTGTCTCAAAACTGCCCACTGATTTTACCCTTCAACTTTTCCAGTACTGTTTCCTCCTGTCAATCTCCAGGAGCATCCTTTCTTCTATGGAAAAGCAAACAAAACATGATTAACTTGGAAGTCCAACTTCCAGAGTATTGTTGTCCTTCCCCTTTGCTGATTGTTGAAAATTCTGATGCTTTAATTTCCAAGTAATCCCAAAATTTACATCCTTCATGCAGATAAATGAATGCATTATTTTTTAATCTTGTGATTAATGACTATTTCATAACTACAAAATGATACAGTGAAGCTGTAAGATTAGCACAAAATGTATTTGAGCACAAATACATTTGATTAAATGTTGATAAGTTGATAAAGTTATAAAAGTTTATATAGTTGATAAAAATCAAACTTTTCTTCTCATTGCACCAGTACAATGACTTAATGAAGAAAAAAAGAATTGTGGAGAATGACAAGATAAAAATTCTTGCAGCTATTGAAGAGCTTGACCAGAAGAAAAAAGAAGCTTTAGATACTGCTTGGAAAAAGGTATCACACTTGAAATTTATCTTCATGTTTTAGTACAGGATCAGATTTATCTTAGATTACTGTTTTGTTTCTTTCCTTGGGAAAAAAAGTCTGTTTTCAGAACTAATATCCTTGATCTACATTTAAAAATAACCACTTTGTTTCTCCTGTTTATTCTTACTTTTGAAAATAACACATGAATTCTCTGAGAATTGTAAAGATCCAGTTAAACATGCAAAACTACTCTACCATTCCTTTTTAGAGTCTGCAAAAATTTCATGAAGGTTAAGGTATATTGAAATACAGTCAGGTTTTATTTTTGGGGGTTTTTCTTCTTAAACCAGTGTTTTACCAGTGTTTGTAAAGAAAAAAAAATCAGAATTTTCTGATTCTGTGTTGCCCTCTGCACTGTGGGGCTTGTGGGGCTGTGCAGCTGGGGTACTGCTCCCGTTATTGTCAGGATTCGAAATATGGGGAGAGAGCAATATCTGATTTATGCTTCTGTTACCTAGGCACTCTGCCTTTTTACCAGTTCTCTCTTATAATGAATTATAACAAAAGTATAAAATTATCCCTTTCTATGTGGACATCTTTTGACACCTTCTTTCTTGCTGTACCAGCAGAACTTGTACTTTCTGGCCTTTGAGAAAATTTATTTTATCCAAGATTAAATTGCACATAGATTAACTGTCTGTTTAATTATTAACTATACTGCCTGTTTGCAGGATATCACTGTTAAAATGGTACCTTTCCATTGTAAAAATTGTGTTTGGCAGAAATTAGTGACCTGTATTCAAAAGCATCACACATGGTGGGATGAGTGTGTTTCAGATAAATTCCTAAACCTACAAAATTTTAATCTGTATTTACAAAGTTGCATCCCATCCCATACCTGGACACTGCTTAAGTAAACCTGGAAGAAAAAGCGTGTGGAGGATGCCAGTGTGTATCTCTTACATGGTGTTTGCACATTTAGTAGTCCATTAATTGGGAGAAATTGCAATTTATCAATTAATAAATCTGAGTTAGGGCATAACCGTTACCCTGGCTGATAGGATAAAGAAGCCTTCCAATACTTCTTCCATCTGATCCTTTTAAAATGCTTAATATTTGAGATGTCATATATCCTTTGGTGTTGCTTCTCTCTTCAGTACAGAGAAAATAAAAGCTAATGTTTTCTCACTGTCCTGTATGTGACAAGGGGAGTCATCATGTTGAAGAGGGCAAGATATCTCAAGCGTCGTGCAGCTCACCATGAAGTTTTTCACTCTTTGTGCTCTTGATTCACAGCACATTCATGCATCTTCTGTGGTCTGATTTGTAGGTGAATGAAGACTTTGGTTCCATTTTCTCAACACTCCTACCTGGAGCCAGAGCTATGCTAGCAGCTTCTAAAACCCGTGATGAATTGGATGGTATGGAGTTCAGAGTTGCCTTAGGAAACACTTGGAAGGAAAACTTAACAGAACTTAGTGGAGGACAAAGGTTGGTGAATTAATTTGTTTTCCATTGTCATTGTGTATATAATTGATATACCTAACTAATTAAAGTTCTGACAAGCAAAAAATTAATTTTTTCCTTGTCAAGTCAGGGACTCTGCCTCCTTCCAAACAGACTCAATATTGGAAGCATTATTAATACATTCTGACTTAGTATAAGATAACAAACAAGATTTTACTCCACACAGAAGTGGCAAAAAAAATCAATTGAATGGTGAGAAAACCATGTTTAACTCTAGGTAATACTGTTAAAATGTTGAATTAAATGCTGCTCTCCTTAAGGTGTAACCACAAAAATCTATATAGACAAGTATTTCCCCAGTATGTATGTTGTGGCAACAGTTTTCTTCCCCAGTGTCTACAGCTACTGTGTAGGGATATGCTTCTTTATAACTTCTAAGGAAAAAAAAACCTGAAAAGCAGAAACAGAATTTTGGAAGAGGTGAGACAGAGATACAGAACTTTCTAAGGACAGAATACTTTCAGAACCATACATTGAAAAACATCATTGCAAAACTCAGAATTGAAAATAGTTAGAGCAACAGCATAATTTTAAATATCATCACCCAACTAACTTGATCTTTCAATAAGAAGTAATACTTGCCATTTCTGACAGAAGACTTCACATTTGGAAATTGGAAGCTGTCATTCCATCTCCTCAGAATAATAGCAAGAATCTGCTTTTGAGGGAGCATTTTAGGATCATAGAATCATTTAGGTTGGAAAAACTCTCTTAAGATCATCAAGTCCAACCATTAACTTAATGCTGCCAGGTCCACCATTAAACCATGTCCCTAAGCCTGGCATCTATGTGTCTTCTAAATCCCTCCATGGATGCTGACTCAACCATTTCCATGGGCAGCCCATTCCAATCCTTGTTAACCATTTCAGTGAAGAATTTTTTTCCTGATATCCAATCTAAACTTACACTGGTATAACTTGAGGCCATTTCCACTTGTTCTGTCTCTTGTTACCTGGGAGAAGAGGCTGATGCCCACCAGGCTACACCCTCCTTTCAGAGAGCTGTAGAGAGCAATAAGGTCTCCCCTGGCCCTCCTTCTCTCCAGGATGAACAACCCCAGTCCCTGTTTCTTGTCAGACTTGTGCTCCACACCCTTTACCACTTTTGTTGCCTTTCAACAATTGTTTTCAAAAGCCAAAGCCTTTCAGGCAAGAGTAAATCATAACTTTCTTGTCTCCATACTAGATCGTTGGTGGCCTTATCCCTGATACTAGCCATGCTACTCTTCAGGCCTGCCCCTGTTTACATCTTGGATGAAGTGGATGCTGCCCTTGATCTCTCTCATACCCAGAATATTGGACAGATGCTTCAGACTCATTTCAGACACTCTCAGGTATGATCTTGAAATTACTGTGTTAGTAGAATGGTTTGGGTTGGAAGGGACCTTAAACATGATCCAGTTGAATCTCCTGCCACAGGCAGGGACACCTTCCACCAGAGCAGATTGGTCAGAGTTCCAGCCATTATTTCCACAGGCAGACTGGCAATTGAGGACTCTGAGCTCTTTTATTCTAGGGCTGTGCGTTACATTTCTGAGTTGTCTCAACTGAAAGCTAGACTGATGATATGGCAATGGTGAAACTTAAATGTTATATTTTAATGAAAGCTGTTGCTGCCTTGGTTAAAAGGGAGCAATAGGGAAGAGCATCAGTGATATGCTCAATTTCAGGCATGACAACATCCTGAATTATTTTTTTTTTCCTAGAGTTCTTTAACCTGAGGATAAAAATATTTCAGGTTGACCCTATTGAAATAAGTCAGGCACTAGTGGAAAGAATCCCTGTATCACTGTGACCTGTACATGAAAAACAGGCGCTACCTATCTCTATTTGATGCAAGGACATGACCATTCCAAATTATGAGAGTGAGGAGGGAAACATTTGTTTACCAGCATTGTAAAATTATTTGAGTAGTATCTTTTGACAAGGTAAGATCCTACATTCTTACATAATTAGTGGCACTGTTTTTTCCCAGTGTTTTCTCCCACCATGAACAGGCATCCTGCATTATATCTCAGGCCAAGTGCTGGGATATGGACAGAAGTGTTGTTAGCTGCAGAGAGTCTGGCCCATGGATGTACATAAACCTGCATAGCACATCCTGTTGGTGCCTGAGTTAGTTTTAGAAAATTTTTTAAGAATTATTACTGAGGTATTAGCCAAATGAGGGAAAAGGAGTCCTCTCTTTGGAAGCCTTTTCTAGTGATGTTTGAAGTCTTTATTTGGATAGCAACATTTATTTTAAGTGTTTCTGGTTTGTTTTAGTTTATTGTGGTGTCCTTGAAGGATGGAATGTTCAGCAATGCCAATGTCCTCTACAAGACCAGGTTTATGGATGGTGTATCCACTATTGCAAGATACCAGGCTCAAAGCAGGAAAAATGAGTCTGCCCACAAGAAAGATAGGAGAGTGCCCAGGAAGAAGTGTTCAGAGGACCTGCAGAGCAGGGAAGCAATGGTCCTTGCTGTGTAGTAGCACCTTCTTCAGTGTTCCCAGTCACTCTAAATTTGTTTCATGTGTTTTAATGTGTTTTAATGTTTTTTAATGTTTTTTAATGTTTTTTAATGTTTTTTAATGTTTTTTAATGTTTTGGCTACTAGTTCATAGCTGCATCTTTTTAAGAACTGAAAGTCATAGTACTATTATGTATGCCAGACAATTTTAATCCTCTTGGTGTGCTGTAATTCTTGTCATCTCTCTACGCATTTACACATAGATGCATATAAGCAGTAGCTAGGTAAACTTAAAACCTTGCAGTGAGGAAAATCTGATTCAACTACAAGCGTTCTACAGCAGTCAGATCTGTTGCAAAGTTTAGTAAAAATCTTCCTCACCTGTTGTCAAACTCCAGAGAAAAGTGTCATAGCAATTTTTAAGTTACTATAACTGATTTTTAAGAAATTAAGCAATCCCAAGCTGTTTTTACAATTAACTTCTTGCTTTTAAATATAACTACACAACCTGATGGTGTGCGCACTTTTCCTTCCTCATAATTTTTCACTGAACAGTGCGTACTCAGAATTAAACCCTTTCTGTTTTGAACTTATTTCAATGTATCCTGTTGCTGTCACTGGCCAGAAATGACAGTTCTGTGGGGTTCATGCCCAAACACAGCTTTGTCACAGCACTGCAGAGGCCTTTGTTCAGCACAGCACAGGATGCATGTGTGGTCTGTGTTTGGTCTCACAGTATTTCTCTCGCCAGATGGTGGTTCAGCCACTTGGTGGTCAACATCTATGAAGTTTGTATTTCCATGCTCTCATCTGCTTAGCTCATTTGTGTCACTTCTTTTTCTTCCTTTCCTTCTTTGTACCATTTAGAAAAGTACATATAACTGAGGTTCCACTGCGGGTAAATGTATGCATATCTGGAATAAGTTGGAAATACTAAGTTCTTGAATATTACTTAAATAAACTGTTAATCTCATGGCCTCATTGCTCATGTACATACACTATATACAAAACTGTATATGTATAATATATACAAAGAGTGTGTCTATGTACTACAGACATGTCCCCCAACCCTGCCAAGTTCCAGGAGACCAAGCTGTGGGTTTAAAATACACAGTTTGTTCCAGGGCTGCAGAGCCACCGTGTGTCTCCAAGGGGCCTGAGGGTGGTGGGCCAGTGTGGAGCACAAGCAGCAGCACTCTGAATCTGGAGCACAGGAATGCTATAAAATACCACAGGAGAAAAAAACACTACCAGATACTCTGAGGAACAGGTCATGCAGCGTTTATTTAATTTTACCTTTTTGGTAAGCAGGAGGGTTTTCTTTCAACCATTCACATAGTTGGACAGTACAGATTGCAGTGAATTTGATGGAGATCTTGCAACATTAGAAAACTTGTCTCAATATACATCCATTTAAGCAACAGCTTGTAAGTCAGAGCGAGAGTGCTAGAGTCGAGTCTGCGCACTGCACTCCAGGTATACAAAGCATCGCAGCAGCACAAGAAATGCCCGTGCTGGGCAAAGTACAGTGTGTTTTACATAGTGCAATCACTTTTAGAGGAGAAACTCTAGGAAGGCCACATCTATTTATTTTTTTTTTTAATCCTATCAAGTTTACAAATGCAAGGGGGGTAGAAATCAAACCTCTGACGTAATTTTGTACAGGTAGGTTTTGTGTATAGGCACATGCTTTAGAGAGGAGCTCTGAATCTGCTCTGTAATCACGAGAAAGACATATTGCTTTGTGATTCAGAAAGTGTCATACCATCTCTAACCTTCCTAACACTCTTGGCCAGAGTTGTTAATCCAGCTGTTTGTTTATAGAGTTCCTAGAATATGCTCTTCCCTCTTGTGTAAATCCCCAATAGAGAAATTCAGGTTGCTATTGACAGTGATTACAGTTATTCCACGCACAGTCATTTGACTGTACTAGGCATTGCCTCTGATTACTCCAGTCCACAGTGAAAACTCAAATTACCAGAGACATGGAGGCTCTTTCTTGTCTGTTACTGTCACTCACCAATATGAAAAAACCCAAGTCAGACAATGAACTGCTACAGCAAAGCATCACTGATAATATTCACCTAATTAAAAAAAAAAAACCACTCATGACACTACATGTCACGGTAAGCAAGTTTTTAAAGATACTGCAAAATTATTTGCTCAGTAAAATTTTAAAATGTACACTGTGCTCAATAGTTCAAACTACACGTAAACAAAGAGCAGCTCCCTGCCACACAGTGTAAATCAAAACATTATAGCACCAGCTCCCAGCACCAAGGAGTTGCCCACTGACCAGTTCTAGTGTACAATGCAATAGTGCTCGCTGAGGTTTCTGCTACACGAGAGCCACAGTGGGACAGCTCTGCCCATTTCTTCCTGACATTCTCTTACCAGGCGTGCACAAATTACATTCTTCCCTATGGGAGAGCAAGTCAGACAACAAGATTGTTACAGTACCAGGAAACACTGACTGGGAAATGGCACCTGAGGGGAAAGTAGGTACTGCATACCTGAATCTGAATAGATGGGCATGGAGGAAAGGATGTCATCTGAGCAATCCTCTCCCTACCAGAGCAGATCTGAAAGGAGCTGCAGACTGCAAGAAAAGAAGCAAGCCTTCCTGTGCTGAAAGCCATGAACATGATATTGCCCACACTAATGATTTTATTTCACCATCAGCAAAGCATTTATCCCCAAAAAGCTGTACACATACTGGTCAGATTATGGAGCAGTGCTATCTTTACACTATTAAAAGTCTGCTGCTAGAGTGGTCAGATTTGTCTTTGTTGGAGGAGGGGGAAAAAAAGGAGACAGGCAGCAGGGCCACATCACCATATAGCAATTTTACTCCCATGTTAATGCAGATATAATCTTAAGTGCAATTTGCTAGAAACCAGCATGACTTGGGCTCTGATAAATGACAGATGAATCAGTTTCTTACAAATATTGACAAGTCTAAATCGTTACAGGTTTCCAAAGCAAGAACAGGTTTACGAACAGGGAAGGGAATAAAACATTACCACTATTAAAAAATGTGTCATTTCAAACTTCAAACACTCTTCAAAAACATATCTAGAAAAGACTGTTTTCAGGTTTATTTCCTGGAGCTAAGGAGTGTCCATGCAAAACAATTTTGAGAAGAGCAGTGTTCCACCTGGGTACCAACTAGGCTCAACTTTGTCCCACACAGCTCAGTAAAGTGCTCTCTTGTGCATCCTTTGGGAGAAAAAGTTATCATTTAAAGTTTGAGAGGCCGAGGTTGCCAGCTAGGGAAGGCATAGTCTCAGTCAATCCATGCTGAGGTCAGAGAAGGAGGAAGGGGTGAAGTTAACAGTACTCTGCCTTTCACAATGCACAGACAACAGGCTGCAAGGGAGGAGCAAGTGGAAGCAGAGGTGGATGTCAGATGAAACCCTGCTGCTGGGAAGCCACAGGAGTTTAACACAGGCCTCAATCAAAGGAAAGCATTTTGTTCTCTACAGATAACAAACACCAGCGCTACTGGAGTAGACACCAGTTAACAGATCTCTACACACAAAAAATGTGAAAACCAAATATACTCTTCACTTTCTGTGCTGGTGGTTTTTCAACGATTTCTTTGAAGGACAGAGGGGGTCTGAGTAACATTCTTCTGCCGATTAAAAAAAACCCACATCTTACCCTTGCATTTTTAATGTTGCAGGCTTAGGAACATTCTAGGGCAGATTGTTAGAGGTATTTGCTGATAAAACAACTAACATTTAGCTTAAGAGTAAAAATAATATTAATGGGGAAAAGAATTTAAGGCATGTTTTATTTTGGCCAGCAATGATGCATCCTACAGAGTAATCTTCATTTCCCCATTGGTTTTCAGACCACTGCACTTTTTTGTTTTTGTTTTACATGGCACTTTGAAGTTTATGTTTTACAACTTAGTCAATATTTTCAAGTGTTTTCTTCAACATGAATGCCCTGTCTTGTAGCTCGGGTCTGCTGTCTGATGCCATTGTAGACAACGAACGAATGAGGTGCTCTCTGCTTTCTGCTGTCAGGCTTTCCCACTGTTGAGCTTCTGTGCAGATAAAGACAGACAGACATTGGACATGAACACCAGAACACCAACAAAAAAAATCCAAAAGGACATCACTTTCTCCAGACAGGCTAAAAGAGTGACTGCTTCGACCTTTTACTTGCAGTCCATACTGTGCTTCCAGGAGAACTCAAATTCACCTGGACACTCAGGTGCATGTGCTGCCTCCTGCCCAGGGAGTTGTGCCTCTCTAAGCCTGAAACATGGGAGTGCAAGAGCCTGAAGAACCAAATGTGTCTCATGTTGCAACTGGCTCACAAAAGAGGCATGTAAGAGTTTTGCTAGAATAAAGGAAACACAAAATGCGTAACAGAAAACCAAAGGAAAAACTTGCTATGTAACAACTGCAGACCCACATGACCCTGAGACCTAAGAAGACTCATCCTCTGAAGTCAATTCTGCAAGGCTTGAATTCTAAATAATGAGAAACCGAATTTGACACTGAAAAGGGAAAAATCACTCTTCTGTACTAAGAGGAGCTCCCCCCTCTATGCAGCTTGAACATAACACAGACAGTTTTGACGAGACAGTTCCGTGTGCTCCATGTGGGACCCTCCTTCCTGAACATCTTCCTCACCAAAGGAGTAACCAACATTATTTTAGACCTTGATACTAGCTCCATTTACTTCCAGCCCTCTCTAACTTCCGAGTCCCCGCTTCCCCAGAATCACCCAATGCTGCAAGCAGAAGGTAAGGCAACCTCTGCAGGGTTCCAGTCCATACAGCCAGGTGCCATCTCTACCAAACAGTGGCTCTTCCAGGTGGAAAGAAAGAAGTCTCACCTTGTAGTTTGGTGAGCAGCAGCTGTATCACAGACAAAGCTTCTGTTCTTATGGATGTGTAGCTTTTGTTTTCTAAGGGATTTAAAGAAAACAGACAAGAAAACCCAAAACCACATTGAGAACCAAATGCACTAACCTTACAATAAGCAGTCACCTCTATGATCTCCAGACCACTCTTGTTAGCACAGTTCACTGAGCTCTTGTTTGTGCTGTCAGTCTCCAGTGCTCCTCAGGCACATTTGAATGGCAGAAAGTGAACAACTGGAGGTTGAAAAGTCAACTAAACCTTGTGCATTGCCTCTGCCACTACCACAGAGCAACAGTTCCTTACACATTCCAACAGGGAACAAAATGCTGCCATAGCTGCAGTGTGACGGCAAACAACTTCTGTGCATAGCAGAGTGTTCTGGCAAGTTATACTGGCTGGAGACCATACAAATGTTAACAAGTAGCATTAAGCACGGGTACATAAACCCTATGCCAGCCATCATGCCCAAACTTGTCACAAAAGTTACTTGGTTTGTGAGCTAAGATCTTATTAAGGTGAGGACCTCAGTCCTCATTCCATGAGTACTGATACCTAAAAGAAACTTTCTCCAAAGGGGTCTCTGAATTGGTAGCTAGCACCAAAGCCGGTGCTGTGTTTAGGCACATCAGGAACAAGACCACATGCAGGTATGAGATTTGGGGCACTGTTACAATCACAGGACAAGTGGGAACACTACCAAAGCAATGTCAACATGACACAGGCAGCACCAACATCCCCTATATATGGGTGCCCTGCTCACATACAGCACAAACTGCCTCAAAGCCTTGGAGCTTCATCCACTAGTTATTTGAGAAAATTTGGGGTTATCTTTTAGATACTTGAATACTATAATCTTGGATACATAATGCATATTTATCCAAGAAGTCTGAACTGTGGAGGAGAAAAGCTTGTGTTTCATTAAATCAGGAATAGCTTGATTATGTGGAGTCCACCTTCTGCATGGATAAAATTTGCAGTTCTGAGAGGCTGCACAGTTTGCTGTCTGCCTCTCCCTCCCCTTGCAGAGCTCTCTTGCACCAGCAGAATGCACTTCTCTGGGCACTGCACCCTGCACAGTACTGTCTTGAACAGCTGCTGCAACTTCACAATAATCCCACTGCAGTGCAAGGAAGGGCTAAATGTTACCTCTGATGCCTTATGATTATTCTGCATTTCCTTTGCTACACAAACCCCCAGAGGACAACATGCAATTCATCATCAATCACAAGCCAAGAGAAATCCATTTACCTAAAGAATGGGTGATAGAGGAACAGGTTTCCAACAGTATTTCTGTCAAAGCCACAGGGTCAGAGTGCTTCTCATCAAACAGCATTAGCCTGTCAAAGGTGAAAACAGTCAGGCAGCCTGCATCACCAGGAGAGAAGTCAGCTTAACTTCTCTGAGAATTCAGAGTCATCAAGTTCATTAAACAGTTTCAAGCAACAAAGAGAAGACAAATCACTGAAGTCGACTGCAGAAAGAAGAATTACCCTTGAAAGTAGGCATTCATGGCTTGTAGCACTCCAAGCTGCACTTTCCATGTGCTGAGTTTCAGACGGTCACACATTAACTTGCAAAACTCTTGGCGATAGCAACCTACAGAAAGACAAGGATGTCACTGTGTTACCACAGGGAAAGGCAGAAGGAAACACTTCCTGCTCTGTCTCCCAGGTGCTCCTCAACAAGTGACATCAAGCTGATCACTGCATATGACCAAGTCAACATCCTGTAACAAGTGACCCTGAAAATCTTCACCACATCAACTCACTCATTACAAATGCTGGAAGATGAAACAGCTGCATTACATACACTGCTAGTGCTAATAAAAGCTACCATTTATGGCTCCTCTCTACGTATTCCCAATTCTTCCACCTTGTACCAGCTTTGACGCAAACATAAACATGAGCAGCAGAGTTTGGCTTCTTTTCATTAGGCAAGCCACCTCACCCATCCTGCATGTCTACAAACTCAGACCATTTTTGTGATGTGAATTTAAGACAACAGCAAAGGAGTTTTCCCAAAAATGGGTTACCTTGCAGGAAAGGTGCTGGGGGCAGCTTTCTCACTGAAGACCCTTACAAGCTGCCAGCAGTGAGATCCTGCAGCTTTTCAAAAGCCTCCCCACTCTGCACATGATCCCCAGGTCCTTCCCTCCTCCCAGTTTTTATTTTAAGAGAAAGTAGTTTTTTCTGCATGTCATCAGCTGACTTACGCTGTGTCTCCGGGCTCCTCGGCCAGGCTTTGCCCAGGGTCTCGAAGGCACAGATCAGGGACTCCATCTGAACCTCTTTCTCCCTCATGTCCTCATCCTCTTCCTCGTGCTTTGGCAAAGCCGCTCCCGTGCTCTCCAGAGAGTTCTGCAGAGGCCATGGGGGAAGGTGTGACTGACAGGCAAGCTGGGCACACACACAGCACTGCAGCTCAGTCTTCCCTCACCCTCATGCCCAGCTCTGGAGCTGTCGGCAGCCTGCCCAGGAGCACAGCAGGCTCTGTCACCTGGCACACAAACACTGCCTGCGCTACATGAGTCCCACTCACAGAGCTGTAAGGCACTGCTCACACTAAACAGAAGCACTCTACACAGCTTCCCAGGAGCCTTTTGCTGCCTGTACCACAGCTAGGAATTAATTTTTAATGTGGTAGCAGGGCAGTGCTGGGCATCTGTCATGAATGAGTGTGCTTGAAATTGCACAAAAATCAGATCACACTGCAGCCTGGAAAGGAGTGGTGGGGGGCAGGGGTGGACCACCACAACATCACAGAGAGGACTCTGTTCAGAGAATGGTTGGGCTAATTCAGAATTTGGGCAGCACAGGTACAATCACCCTGGGGCTCAGCAACAGTCTGGTATTCAGCCCCATCAAAGATCTAGCTGAGTTTGGAGAATTCCTCACATTATCAGCCCTCTGGGCAGAAGCCTGGCATGCAGCCAGCAGCATCACGACTGTCACCATTTGGGTGTTCTGCTTTGAAAGAGATAAAACTCAAGAAGTTGAACTGTCACCTTCTTTATCATGGGAAAGATGATATCAGCAAGTTCCTGGAACCGGTCTTCCTTTGTGGCCTGCAGCACCCCAGCTGCACAGCGCAGTGCCACCATCTTATACTTCAGGTTTTCTTTACGACATTCCTTCAGGACAGCCTGAACAATATCTGTGATGGTGGGCTGACCAGGCACTGATTTCTGCAGCTCTGCACTGAAATGCAAGGCACACGGACACTTTCAGACCCATATTAATCTCTTCCCAAAAAATACTTTTCCCAGAGAGGAATTGATTCCTGTGTCCAGGCACTCAGTTGTCTACAAATAATTTTAACAGAAATTACACTGTGGTGCTCTTCTTCACTCTTTGTTCTATTTTCCTCCTTATATGCTTTCAAGGCACTTGCTCCCTCACTACTCTTTTACCTCTTGCTCTCTTTTCCCCTTTAAGGTCTTCATCTTCCGCCTTAGTCTCTGCCTTCCTTTTCGCATTTGTGGCCTCTCAACATCCTCCTCCTCCTCTCCAAATCAAGCATTTAATTCTGCAGGTTTCTCTGAAGCATCACTTGCCCCTCACACGCTGATGGGAGATCACAATGGTGAATCTCCTTGGCACCCTAACAGCAACACTGTACAACAACCTCCCTTTTAAGACCTCATATCCTGAGGGTACCACCTCATTGAAGGCACCCACCTGCATGCAGAGACGACACTGGCAATGGCCTTTAACAGCTCCTCCTGCAATGACAAAAGAGACACCACTGAGAAAAGCCACACAGCCAAACAGCACAGTCCTGCTGCACATGGCAAACCTTTGTACTCTTCTGCAAGGGGCTGTGAGGAAACATGCCTGCGACACCAGTTTGGAGAAGCAATGTCTGTCTGTCTCCTGCTACTCCTGCTTCAGAGGACTTCGCTTTAAGAATCTGAATCTGCATAGAACTGGCAGCAGAAAGGGGCCTTGCAGCACCTCTGAGCACCCTCAAAGCTAAAAATGGTGCAGTGGAATTAGTCTAAGTGGGAAGCCAACTCCTAAAGCAGTATGAATTTCACCTATCTATCTACCCTGTCATCTCTGTATCTGCTAAATGCAGAGCAAACGGCAGACTCCCTACGTCAGCATTCTTACCGAGCTGCCTGGCAGCACAGAACATTGCATTTCCTGGCTCCAGGGCTGTACACTGCTGGGCTCACAGCGAACCAGGAGCTGACAATTCCCTCCTTACCTTCCCAGTCCAGGTTCTCCCCGCCAGGCCTTGCAGCAGTGCAGAGAGCACCATTCCCAGATGTGGCGGTACAAGGGAGCCTGTCTGTTTGGCAATTGATGCCATGGCAGCTGCTCCCTGAGCCTTCATCTTCCAGGACTGCGACTGCAGAGCCTTCTGGGTGATGGATATCAACTCCTGCAAATACAGTCTGATCCCACCCTGAGTACCTGCATGTCAAATGGAGGAAAATGGAAATTTTGCCACAAATCAAACACAAATTTGATCTTACAAAAAAAAAAAAAACCAAACCAAACCCACCAAAACCCAACAACAACAACAACAACAAAAAAACCCCAACCACAACAAACCACAAGCAAACAAGCCCAACCCTACCCTGGAAAAGACAACGGGTTACAGATCTATTAGGATCTGATGCCAGGAAGCACATCAGAAAAGCCTACTTCAGGCAAAGAGGTGAAGAATTCCTCCCAGCCAGGTTGAAGATGGGTTCTTTTCTAGAGGTTCCAAATACAGCCTTTGTTGTGTATTTAGACACAGAGCTCATTTCAGTCCTTGTATGCAGCAGATACTAGACATCGTGTTAGCCTGTTTCTAAGGAATATGATGTCTTTTTCCTTTTTTACCCCCAAGAACAGGTCACTAGAAAACCTTTTTCCGCTCCTTTCTCAGACTCCACAAAAGTCATCTGGTGACTGAGGAATGAGATCTGAAACCTAAAAGTGTCAGCAAAACAACACTATAATGCATCCAAATCTTTCTCTATGGACAGAACAGCCCTTCTACAGCACAGACTTGTTCACTGAAGCTAAAATCACAGGAATTACCACAGAGATCTCCAACACAAAACAAAGGCCAAAGGCCCCTGTAACTTTAGAATGTGCAGCAGTCCCAAAGATTGGCAACAAAATTTTCAAAGATGTCTACTTATCTGTACCACCATCAGGGCCATATTACAGTGGCATTCACTGTCTCACTATTTTAAAATACTTCTGACTGTGCCTGTCCATCCTTGTGATCAATGCCCCTGTAATTATTTCAAATAGCCAGAGAAGCTAACCTTCACACAAGAAATCTACAGCAGGGAAGAAAATGGAAACAAGTGTCCCAAATCTCTTACCATAAGAACACTGCATCTTCAAATGGTTTCCAGAAAGCATGCTATTTCTTGTCCCAGTGCTTTCCAGAAAGCTTTACTATTCTTAATGCAACGTACCAGGTACATTTTCCTGCCAAACTTCAGTCCACAGAGTAGAATTCCCTTTCTCTTCTTTCTCTTCTTCAGGAACCTCATGCATTCCAAGAAAAGCCAATGGCAGCACATGCTTGGCATGGTTCTTCAGTACATCTGGGCTGTAGCGTCCCATAGCATGCACAGTTAAAGCACAGCCTGCTCTGTAAACTGGCTCTGAAGGACCAAAACAAGCACATTATGACTGGGAAGCAGGATTACCCTTTTAATTGCCTCATCTGCCTCTTGGGAAGCACAGTAATGCACAGTATTGTATAACAACGTATAGGAATTATTCAGCCAGAGAAACCAAGCTTTACAATATAGTAATGTTTCTTTACTAGCTTTTGCAATCACCAGGATAATTTTCTGCACTGTATTCTGTTAACTGAATACCCCAAAAGCAACATACCTTCCTTCTCCATGTACCAGCTGCTGAGTTTGTGCAGCAGCTTCTCAGTACTGCTGTCCCTGGAAGTCTGTAACAGGGAAGAGACTCAAATTACTCAAACACTCCAATGAAAATCGCCTACAAAAAAGCAAAATAAAACCTGAAGTCCAACTCACCCTGACTAGATGCCCCATAGCAAAGGCAAAAGACTTCTGTACCACACTGTTGCGATCAGTCAGGCCACTAAGTAAAGCACTCGTAAGTTTGCCTGTTGGAAGAGATTTTACTTTATCAAAAACACCATGTCTTATTACTATGGCAAGAATTACAATAGCCTGCATTTCATCACACTGCCTGAATTAAGGCATTTTTCCTCACGTTTAAACTAGTGCTAGTGTTTTAAGGAGTGCTAGTGCTAGCACTCCTTGACCGACAAGGTTCCTACATGCAACCAACCCTGCTGATCATGCTCTCAGCTTCACTTCTTTATGCAACAGAAAGATGACATTCTTTCTACCACCAGAGGAGACAGAATGAAGCAAAGTCCCTGTTTATGGTCCTCCCATAGCTCAAGTTGAAGGAACAGGTGAATATTGATAGTGTTGTCCTAACACCAGCATTGTTAGACTGCTCCAAGAAATTAAAGAGAAATTTTTGCCTATTCCTGCTGGGTCCTAGTGAATTCTCTCAACTCATTCCTCTACCTCTTCCAACCTGGTGAGGTAGTGAACATCCCCAGGACCTACTCCAAGCATGCGAATCTCAAACAAAAAACGTAACTTAAAACAGCACTCTGATTAAAGTACACATGTAAAGATCATTCTTGTGCTAAAATCAAGGGAAGAAACACCACAGTGACAAAAAGCACCTTTAAAACCTTACACCAGAGACAAACCTTACCTGAATAAGGTGTCAAGTCTTGAGGGCATTGTGTGGTTAATGACACAATTACACTGGCACAGCCTCCCTGTAAGATTTCAAGGGAACATAAAGGTAAGATAAAACAGTATTTGTCCCAAGCTAATACTTCCTGTGGTGCTACCTGCACTTGTAAGACATGATCTAGACCCACTCAGCTTCTCTTCTCATAAGCCAAGGATCAAAAGTAGAAGCAGTAAAAGTTTGCAAAATGTGAATGACAAGAATTGAATTAGAAAGTGAAAAAGGACCCACACTTAGGATAGATGATCCTGGAAGATTTACAGTAATCAAAGACAACCTTCTACACTCATGTCACAGAGCACAGCAGCCATGCAGCCCAGAGGAGGTTAGGACAACACACATTCAGAAAAGTAAAGTAGTGGTGTGGGACTCAGATGTGAAATGACTCCAGGATGTATGAACCCAAGCTGTTGCTTTAAAAGACATAGACAAAAGAAGCATATTTACATTGACATTGCTCTATATTCCCTTCTTCATTTCCAAAAGAACTATTAAAATCACAGACATACCTTTGTGCCAAGGCCAACTCCACTTTTGATCAGTTCACACAGGCGAGGGACCAACTCACCAAGGACAGACACATCCAAATACTGCAAGCTCTAGAGAAAGGCAAGGGATGGAGATAGAAGAAAAAAAAAAGAAAGGTAATGGTGGCAGACCTAAGTTGGTGTATTTCCAGCTGAGGCTGTCTCAGGACTGCTGGCTGGTCCTCAGCTGAATCATGAGAGTGGGCTGCATGATGAGAAAAAGCCAACATAAAGTGGCTTCCACCACACACAGATACTCTCGTCCCACTTCTCTGCTAAGCTGACCTTGCCAAAACTACCATTTGGTGAAACTGATGTACTCCTGCACTCCAACTCTTCAGAAAACCTGAAAGTAACATATTAGCAAGGAACTCCTCTTGGAGAGAGAATGAGATGCAAAGGCATGTATATCTTAGGACTACATCAAACATTTCCCCAACTCTCTGAAACCAGGAAGCAGTAACATACCTGAACTACACAATGACATGAAACCAGTCAAGACAGTTTTAAACAGGTCAAGACAAACATCGGGTATAAATGACATAAAGGTATGTCGGGGTTTGACCCTGACTAAATGCTGGCTCTCCTGCTCTCTCCTGCTGCAGATGTGCAGGAGAGGGGAAAGAAAAAAACTGTAAAAAAACCCACACAGCAATCTCATGAGTTAAGTGAGATAGGGCACTGGTAGGAGGATGCATGGAAGAAAGGGCAGACAGGCTCTAAACTTAAAGTTGCAAAGTGATTTAATTACTTAACCGAGTCAGAGGATAAATGAGAGGCAGAAATAAACTTTTCATACACTATTTTGCTCACTCACCCCCCTCCCTCCTACAAACCCATTTTTATTCACCCCCTTCCTTCCTTCTAACCAACAGGTCGGGTAGGGGGGCAGGGTGTGGGGTATTTTCTCAGTCCACAGAGCAGGTCCATAAATCTATTCATCACCACAATTCTTCTACTACAAATACTCTTTATCTCTACTTATCTCTGTCTCCAGACAGTTTCTCTGCTCTCACCCCCACCCTCTTAAGAAGCAATGTCTCCACTCACCCCTCCTTCCCTCTTTCCAAACCAACAGCAGGGGCAGGGGGCAGGGTGAGGGGTTTGTGTTTTTTTGGTTAGTCCATCAGGGAGAGGGGTCCTCTACTTAGCCACGGGGTCCCTCCACAAGAGACAGTCCTCTGGGAACTTCTTGGCGTGGGTCCAACCTCAAAAGCAGCATCCTGCCTGAATTCTGCTGCAACATGAGTTCTTTTGTCCATAAGGTGCAGACTCTCCTGAGCCAAGGCCAGGCTGCTTCCATCCCAGGAGCAAAGCTTTTCTCTCCCTTGCAAGGCCTTTGCAGTTTTAACTCTTAGATGAGACTCCAACTGGATCACAGTCTTTTCCTGGCATCCACCTGCTCCTCTGGCATGGGCTGTGGGTGAATTTCTGCATCCTTGTGGACTCCATGGGCTGCAGGGGGAACCTCCTGCTCCCCCATGGCCTTCAGCACAGCTAGCAGAGGGTTTTCAGCTCCGGCGCCTGGAGCACTGGAGCACCTCCTCCCCCACCTTCTCACTGACCTTGGCGTCTCCATGCTGTTCTTCCTTCACATATTTTTACCTCCACCTCCTCCTCCAACTACCGAGAAGTGCATGACTACCTTGTTTTGATTTTTTCTTAAATATGTTTTCACAGAGGCGTAACTAGCACCTCCAATTGGCCCAGACTTGGCCGACAGCATGTCCATCACTTTCAGAGCCATCAGAGATTGGCTCTGCTGGACTTGATGTAAAAACTTCCAGAACTTTCACTCAGGACACACAGGAACCATCTTTGTGCCACTCCCCACCCCTCAGACATTTTCTCAGGCCTACTACAACAGCTTCTGAGGGGTTTAAATTTCTCTTAGATGTTAAAAATACCTTGCTGATGTTTTGGGCCAATCAGAACCACCACAAGGTACAAAAGGGATGTGATTAATATAATTTTTAATCTGCTATGCCTAAAACGCCACTGGGCAAAACAAAGTGTTACCAGCACTCCGTGTAACACACTGTCTGCAGAGGGGAGATCCATTCTCCAGCAAATTCAAGGATCACATACTAAATGAAGGTAACTATTTCTGAGCTTCAAAAATCTGATAAACTGTTACTTCCACCTCCAGCACTGGTATGGTGAAGGAAACTATCCATATAATTGCCCACCCAGCCCCAGAATATAGAGAAGGTTGCTCATAAGCCAGGACATCTTCGCAATACTCCAGGGAAGCAATAACTATCTCTCCCCTTCCCTAGGAAATCCCAGTCAATGATCAGGGCACCACAACTGTCCTCCCAGGGCTGCAGGGTAGAGGCATGGCCAGCAGGAGGGACAGCAGCAGCTGCTGCAGCTTGCAGGGTTGCAACAAGTACACTTTTAAATGGAGCCTTCCATTCCCAACCACTTCACACTCTATTTATAGAGAGCACTTCACCTGACACCAAAACTCAACTCCACATGCTGTTATGTACAGGAGGGCTTGCTGTTGCTGTTTCTCCATAAGCAGAGGAAACAATTGCTCTGGTGGCTACAACACCCCTAAAACTGGCTCAGCCCTCACATCATCTGCCTGCCCACATGCCCCTGTTTGTGTACAATACCTGAGCAGAAAAGAGGGGCCTTTTTTTAGGAAGAAATAGGTTATTACAGAGGACAGGGAGTTCTGCCAGGACAGATCCTACCGCACAGTACCTGTGCATCAGCAACTCCCTCTCCAGCAGCAGGAAACTCTGGTGCCAGACACCACTTGCTGACAGTGCTTCTGGTGATATGAGTATCTTCTCTAAATATCTCCACCAATAAAGTATGGGCAAGGCCCAGGAAAGAATATCTAAGGCACCACAAGGCAATGGTTGAACAGCATTTGCGCCTTACAAACAATTGATGCCTTAGGATTTTAGCTTCTATATTTTTCATGTACTTGTAATCCTGTGAATTTCTAGTGCATAACTCTGGACTTCATACAGGGCACTAAGCTCCCATTCTCAGCATTTTTAGACAAAACAATTCCTCTCTAAGCTTGAAACTCAAGGACACCCTACTGTCTCAGGCCCCAAGATATGCAAACAACAGGGAACTGGGGGGAGTGAACCTGGAGCAACTGACTTCATTACCTGAAAATGTAGCAGGAGGATTAACCCCAGATATGCATGGAAACAAAATTTATAAAGTATGAAAAACTTGTGACCAGTCATCCATTTTGGGTGTAGCCCCTCGGGTGGGCTTTGTCTGACCTAAACGTACCTGAAGGTCCTTCAATAAATATAACTGCTTTTTATTCTCTTAACTTTGTTAAGCCTCTGTCCTAGGTAAGCCTGTCAAGGCATCACAATGACTATCATGAGTTGAAGGCCCAGATGAGAAGTTGTGGGCCAGAGACAAAGAGAAATGCTAGCTACCATAATCCAAAACCAGCTGAGCACCCACCCAAAGAAAAGCCCTTGAAGGATGCCCTCTTCATCAAAGCAGGCGCGTCTTCAGATAAAGAAACAACCCATCTGACTCCAAATGGAGCTGAAGTTATTAACAACTGATCTGAGGGGCAAGCACTGGTGACACAGTTAAGTTCATACATTAAAAAGAAAGTGAACAAACAGCCACATGGAGATGTGATAATAAAATGAAACTTGAAGAGATCGTCTGTACAGCTTCCATTTGAATTCCTATTCTTCTCCTACAACACACCTTACACTGGAACCCTTCAAATACTTACCATGTTAATGGTTTCCATCATGGGAGATGACTTGACAGCACTAAGTCTGGCACTATCCATTGCAGTCTGAAAAAAAAAGAAAAACCAAACTCATCCAGAAAAAGACCCAAACAAAAGCAGGAAGAAACACAACATGAAAACAGTGAAAGGACAACATCAGCTCTAACTCACTACCTCAGACTAAAATCCATTTCAGCTGCATTCAGCTGGAGAAAGCAATTATGCCTACAGACTATGAATGTTTCCCTTTTAGAAGCAGATGGATATTCTAGAGGGAGGGAAAAGAGATAAAATCCCACTCTGGATTGTTAACATTGCTCACTCCCTTCTCATTTGCAAAGGGCTAAGTTTGACTCTATTCTCTCCCACAATGAAATTACCTAAATTTGCTTCTAATGAATGGGTTTCAATCACTTTCCCAGAAGACTGCAGTAGATTAATATGGTTCTCTGAGAATAATTAAAGGATGCAGTGCTGACAACATCCACCTCCAGCCCACAGTGCTATGGCACACCTTCCAGGTTAAGTTATATGAAGTCCTGAAGTTTATCCCTTGGGAAAAACAGCAACGGCATTCAACAACAGATTACTAAGATTGTATTTCATTTTCGGTAACATTCGGAAACATTTTTACATTTTGGAAAAATGTAGTGGTCTAGGGAATAAATATAATCCCAACCTTTAAAAAAAACTCCCACATTTGTCCAGCAATATTCTGTGACCAAACTTTTTAGTAACTTATTAGCTAATTCTCTTTGTTTTTTGAACACCCCTCAACTAAATCTGCTATTTTTCTGTTCACTGAATAAGGGTTAAATCTTTGTTATCTCTGTTCTGTTTTGATACTTTCACATTATAGCTGCACTTACTTTCTCCTGATCTGTTGCAGAAAAACTCAAATAATTGAGGACTTGAGGCTCTAGCACACTCAAGGACTCCAAGAGGGCTGGGATAAGTTTTGGTGCATGAGGTTTCAGCATAGATCCAGCACTTTTACTGATCTTCACAAGAGTGTTAATGCTGAAAAAAGATTAAAGGGAAGGTCAGTAGCAATACACACAGATTTATCTCAAAAGCCTCTCATCTACTGTAGTCCAGATATACCAATATAAATCTTCCTTCAAACAAAACCACTTTGGCTTATGCAAAATTATTCCCTAGCCCTGAGCTTCCAAGTGATGTTATGTTATATTCTGGCCAGAGATTGCTTACTTTGGTCCAGGTATCACAAAGGGAATGGGCAAAGAGGCAGTACTGCACACAGATGTGGGAAGAAAACAACACACCCTCATGTTTTAAAGAAGCAATAGGCAAAGTCACCCTGAGACACCCATTGTCTCGGCCCAAGAAAAGGTAAGTTACAATAATCTATTCAAATCCTACTTGTCAGTTTCAGACTGATCACATCTCTCATGCTGCTTTTTGACAAAGGGTTTTCGAATCTTCAAAAGGAATGAAAAAAGTTCAAGAAACATTCACTGTGATTCATTAGAAGCCTTCTAGCCTTCCTAATAATTATTTTTGCAAAGACCAGCTAGCTACACTCCAACTCTGAATTTTCCAGTTTTCCGGTCCTTCAGTCAAAGGAAAGAATAAACAAGGTTACAAATTGACAAGCATATAAAGTCCCTACACATCAAGGGACGCTGAACTGTTACAAGACATAAAATGTGTTTGAACAGCATGACCAAAAGCAGTCACATCTGGGAAGTGAACTGTCAATACTCACAAGCACTTGTGAAATCAGACATGGCTGTTTGAAGAACCATGGGACTTTTTGTTTGCAACCAAAAAGATATCCAGTCCCAAAGGACAGCCTTAGCATGACACACTGCTTGTGGATCAGTTTGCTGATTGTACGGGGAGAAAAGAACTTCCTGCTGGAAACTGAATGCTGGCATTTGCAGACAGGCCAGATACTTCCAAAAGACAGGCACAGCTCTTGGGACGGCTGTTTAAATTCCATGAAAAAAGAACTCAGCAGGAAAGCTCTTTTGGGAAGCAATTTGTCACTTCAAACACAAGTACATTTTGCAACTCAGGTGAATAAGCTTGGTCTCTTGGGACAAATCATGACCCGACCCCCAGAGTACTTACATGGTGCAAAACTAACCTGAGAGATCGGACTTCAGCAACTGTGCTTACTATTCCTTTGTCTAGGAGGCAAGGGAGCAACACAGCTATCGTCTTCTGACCTGCTGCTCCTTTAGAGGGATCACACATTTTCACACAGACCTGGGGACACGTGAGAATCAGTGTTGCAAACATGTACAAACCTCCCCCTCCCACTACATTAAAGCACTGTCTCCTTCAGAGAGAAGAAGCCAACAGCAACTAGAGGAACTACTCATAGCCAAGCCCAGGCTCTGTAACACCTTCATCTTCTCTCCACAAGATACTTAAGCCCTAAGACTCATCCCTAAAAGGGGTTTCAACTACAATCAACTTCCAGAAAAGGCAAATTCAGAGCCTAGCAGGCCTTGACCTTATCCTGGATCAAGAGATGAACCAAATGGCCTCTCAGTTGAAGGACAGCCTATCTCAGCCACAGGGACTCAACCATTCCATGAGGCAAAGCAGCAAGTCCCAGATGAGAACAGATTAAGCAATCACAACAATATTTCACAACATTTTGGGACTAGATCCTCACTTGCAGCATTAAAATGTCACACTTAAAATTATGAAGACTATGATTTCAAACACAACACTTAGGATATACTCCCACCAGTGTGACTTTTTTAGAGGATTACCAAACAAAATTATCAAGTGGTTTATGTGTACTACATGCAGAAAACCTAGTCAGTAACAGCACCACAGAGAAGTCCATATACAATTACTCTGTTTCATACCAGTGAGGTATCACCAGCCTTGGTAAAATAGATCAGTCAGTCTTGGTAAACTGTTGAAGTTACAGTAAGTTTATTTAAATTCCACGCCCAAGTAAGGAAAAAACAACATCAGAGGAAAAAAAACCCAGTTCATTATACCCTTCCTTTGCCTGTATAGAACTTAACACCACATTACCCTCAAGCAGCAGGACTTCACCAGCATCAATAAAAGTACAGCAGAGTGTGTGGCGATGCTTACTATGATTGCTTTCTAGGGGGCTGTTCAGTTTTTCACAACTGCATCTCACACTAGAGAGCCTCTCAAGACAACAATCTGTGGTAAATACAGTCTACGGTCACTTCTGACATCAAAACCAACATGTCTTGAATACATGTGCATATGATGAAATTACAGAGTTTTACCTTGCTTAAAGTTTTTAGGGCTAGTTCTGCTGCCTTTCGCACAGTCTCCTAAAAAAGAAGTCAACAATCATTTCCGCAATTTTGAATTCTTCTAGAATGATTCATATTAATGGATAAGCATTAACACTAATACTGACAAGGCTATCTTCATGGCTAATACCTAATATAAAGTATTAATATCTTTACAAGAAAGTATTACAACATCTTTAAAAGAAACTCTGACTTTAGTCCATGCGAATATCTGGTACAATTAATACTTTAACAGAGCTCAGACCTGGAAGGACCCAAACACTCTGACTTCATATATGCAAGTCATTTCAGCACACAGGCAGCCCAAAATAAATGCTCCTATATTCAAAAGTTAAGCAACTGCTCAGGAATTCTTTGAAATCAAAGAAAAATCCTGAATCACTGAGAATAAGCACAGCAGGAATGAAAACCAACACTTCAAACACACAGAGAATTTCCAAGGTTGCACAGAAATTTTACTTGCAAGGATCATGAGTTTCTAGCCCAGTTAATGCTCAAAACTCCCATTGGCTTCAAGTTGACTTGTCAGAGAATCTCTCTTTAAACACCTCAGAGCTTGATCACTGTACTGTTTCTTGAAGACTCCTGTTCTGTTCTTGGTTCCATTACCTTAATGTCATCTTGCACTCTGAACAGGACTTCCCAGATCTCTGGAAGCTTGTCTATAATGTCATCCAAAGGTCTTCCTCTTAGTAAGTCATTCAGTGCCAGGCAACTGCAAACAAGGAATTTTATTTCTTTCACACGGTGTTCTTATTTGATATAGGTATATATACAGGTATGTTTATCAATATAAATAAATAAATGGTTAAAAAAAAAAACAAGAGAGCAGTTTTATATTCCTTATTTTCCACAAACTCTAAATCTACTCCGTCATAAGAACATCTCCTTTTGCAGAGAAAAAAATGCTAAGTCATTCAGGTAAAACCTGAAATAGTTGACAGGAAGTAAAAATGGCTGCTGTGGTGAAAATTGCTATTGCAAATGTTCTAGTTACAAAATTGTTTTACTCTTCTTTTCTTCAAGTACAGGCTAAGAAGAAACCAAAATGATATACAGTATGGAACTGAACCAAAAATTTTCAATAAGCATAGCTACAAACCATTAAAAACAAAAAGCATTTATTACAAATGGCATCCTGCTGCCAAGTACATAATAATCAGATTGACAAGGTTTTCTAAAAGAAAAGAATACTTCAGATTCAGGCATAGACAAGGACTAGTAACCAGAAAACTCATTCTTCAGAGAACTTTGTTCAGTATAAGGCTACATGCAATTATAAAATTCAGGCAAATAGCTTAAAGATTGTATCATACTTCCAAAGGCAGGCTACAAGGTTGGGCTCTACTCTGATGAAAGGATGTGCCCTCTCTCCCCCCTCAACTTCTTCAGGTTATTAAGTTCATGGTGAAGAAGAGGAAAGAACCAAGTTCAAAGACAAATGTAATACTTTTCCTAGCAATACCTGGATTCCCTGATCCTCCAAAGACTGCTGGTTAGGTTACTGATCAAATCCTCAAGAATTTCCTTCATGTATTTATCAACCTATTATTAAAAAAAGGAAAAATCATTAAACAAGCATGGCTGTGCACCCTTGTTCTTTACTCTATAAAAGAAGTCCTTTTGGACAATACAACCTGCTCTCATCCACATCAGACAAACTAATGCTTGCCAGTGCTGTGCAAACTTTCTCTGACTGCTTTAGACATGCCTTTCTCTGCACTGCCTGAGTCCTTAATATTGTGAAAGACATGACGAGAAAAGTTCCCTAAGGCCTTTATCAACCGAACTGTTAAAATGCAACACCAAAGATGCATTTACTCCAGAAGCAGCTGTGCTTTCCTGAGGGATCAGAATGAATGACTTCACATTAAGATCAGCTTTCCCATGATAACAGATTGCAAACCCAATTCCAGCCCTTGCAGAACCAGAGCAAAGGCATCTTATGAAAATCTTATACTTGGAATACACCTGGGAGGAGCTCCCCTCAAAATTCATGGAATAGCCTCCTTCCATGGGCTTCCTGCCACTTAAAAACTAAGGAACTATATTTAGATGCTCTTGCTTTGGGAAGGCATCTTAGGCCATAAGGATCCCTGAAGAGCTTTCCATAAGCAGTATCAAAGCAATATTAAAGTGGAAAGGCCCAATTTTTAGCAAATCATAAATTTTAACACTGGCTGCACAAACAAGGTCTGCAATATCCTTTTACATATGAGAGCCAGTGCAAAACTTCTGTGCAAGCTCCAGCTCATCCATGGATTCAAACATCTCCTTTCCAGGACAGTACCTCACCCCCTTCTGCACAGTCCCTCCTTTCACAAAATGCACGTGTCCCATGAGGATCTCTGATACACTGCTGGCTGGCAGCAAACCCCCAAGCCACACTGCGCTGGTCACTCACCATTGACTTGTCAGTGACCAGTGCATTCCAAATGCTGGTCATTGCCTGCCGAATGCCCAGATTGGGGTCAAACTGGTAACGGTAGAGCCGGGGAAGAAGCTGGGGCAAAAATGGAGCCAGCTGCTCTCCAGCCTTGGCAGCTATCACGTTGAAACCAAAAGCTGCTCCCTGAAATTACAACAAAATAGTATTAGTTGAAACATTGCTCACTCACTCAGTTATTGCTCCTAGGCACACCACAGCCAAGGGCAAAGTTGACTGACATAGTTCAGATTTAGACCAAATGAAAAGGACTGGAATGGTACTAGAACTAGCCCATCCTCACTGCTACAGCACCCCAGTGATCTCAAGCATTAAATCAAACGCAGCAGGCAACATACTGCTTCAAAAATTTCTTCCTTCCAAATTTCAAGACACTGACTGATCTCATTTGCAGAAGCAGTACTGGTGAATTGAAACTATAAAGATTCAAATAGGCTTTTCCAAAAGAGATTCTTTCTTGGCAAAACTGGTGAGGGTGGGCCACTGCTTCCTTACAGCTCTGCTGCATTTAGAAGAATTAGAGTAACTTAGAAACTGAAAAACTAAAACCAAAATAACTCCACCTTATTTCCTAAAACCTGAAATTTCTGGGGATTATAATTTTGCATCTGTCCACATTTACTTTAAACGTCAGTATTTTCCTATGATCTTTTCTTCCTCCAACACTGTCAGCTCCACTGTCAATTCTAACACAGTGGAACTGATGCTTGCCTGTGAAGTCCCATGGGATTGGGATAGCCCAAGAAGAAATTACTCAGTGAAGGCAGTGCAGGGACTGCCTCTTATGACTTCGAAGAGGAATAAGGATACACTTTCATCTAGGACTACTGCCGTGAAAAGTAAGAAGTTGCAGAAAGCATAAGGAAAAGGGAGGCATTGCCTGCAAGGCCCTGAACAGCATCCTCTCCAGCTCTTGTGGGGGCTTCAGAGCACAGACTTCCAGATGCCCCCTTCAACTTAAAATATTCTGCAAATTCTTCAAATGCCAAAGCTCTACCCACACCTTCTGAGTGGATTTTCTTGACTCATCCTGGCTGCAGAAATTCCACACGGGTTAGAAACCTAACTATGCTCCCATGCTTTTGAAGTCCCAGTACAAAGAGGGAAGTCTTGAGAGATATGCTGACTTGTCAAACTCTGGATGAAAGTTAAACCTGGGGCTTCTTTTTTGCTAAGTGGTGGTGTCAGAGACTCAAAACAAATTCTTCCGCACTTCTGTAAAGCCATTGAAAGGAGTCCCCACATCAACGTTCTGAATAGTACACTTAAATCTTCAAAACTTATGATGCTCCTTTTTTCATCTGGAAGTGGATCCCATAGCATTTTGGCTTTGCTAAAGCTCCCAGCTGCTTTAAAATATCAAAACTTGAGTTAAGATGGGATACTTTTGACAACAATGCTTTTTAGCAACTTGCTGCTAATTACCTTTTGCTCTGCCTCTTTAGATAACAAAGGTCACTTTCTCTGGCATCTGAAAATTCATCCAGTTTTGAAAATATTATCACTGTTTGAACACTTAAGACCTGTCTTTCCAAGCACACTCAAAAATGAAAGGATCTCATTTGATTCAGAGGGGACTGTAGGATTATATGAAGAATCTGATACCAAAGTTTTGTCACAAGAATTTCAAGTAATCCTAAATTTTTTTCTCAGGCTGCTAAATTTGCCTTGGAGTGATACCAAAGCATTGACACCCTCCACATGCAGTGATCCATAAAACATATAACCAGAGCTAGAGAAATGCAAGTTTTGTTTTCAGAGTTCACAGTGGGAATGGAAGTTGTATGAAAGCAGCGCGTTACCTTCCGAGAATTCCACATGGCATGATGGTTGGCCAGATTCATGAATTTGTACACCAGGTCTGGCTGATTGAGGTCACTGGCTAGTGAACAAAGCTCCTTGTAGGTAGAAAGGCCTTGACTTTGAAAAGCAGAAAGGGAAATCAGTGTTAGTATTTTTAGGTACAAATGCTACAATACCAAAAGCTCTTTTCAATTCATACACTAAAGCAGGCAGAAAAAGGTGAGAAGCACATCTGTATTACAAGGAAATAGTTACGGTAGTTCAGAAAACAAGAAGGAACAAAAAGCCTAGGAAGAAGATTTGTAAGGGAATTCTGTTTCAGCACTGACTGTGTCTCTGTCATTGAGACTGTCAGTAAACTTACCCATCTGGGGTTTTACTCAGACCTCCCTGAAATACCACAGTTTCTCCAGTCATCTCATGTTTGGCTCTGATAGAAAAGAGGTCCAGTATTAGCTTTACCAAATTCTACACTTGAATAGATGGCACACTGCAGAACAGGTAATTTGTTTTGCTTTACTAATCAAGTAACTTCACTTTTTTTTCAGTTCCAATCCCACAAAAAACCATATAGGCGTGCAAAGCTACATACACTGCGAGGAATGTCATTAACCTGTATCATGTGTAATATTAATGAGACATTGCAGAAAGAGAGAGTTTTGCTGTGTAGGCAGAAGGTAGAAAGTCAAAATACTGAATGATGGCTTCATAGCTCTGCCCAGACATAAGCCATATAATGGACAGCAAGTCGTTAATTCAAAATGAAAAAATACCATTTCCAATAATCTTATTTCTTTCTGCTTACCACCACTAAATCCCTACAGTCCAAGCCTAGGTTTTTATCAATTCAGTGGCCAAACCCACATCAGGTTAGACAGGACAAGGCTATTAAAGAGCATTTCCAACACTGACCAACACAGTCTCTAGCCATGAGTCTTGTAACACCAGCTTTTTTCGCACTAAAGTTGGCAAGCGACCATTAACAACCCTTCCTCAGCAAAAGATATTTTTCAGCACAAGCAAGTCCTCACTTCTGCAACATTCACAGTATGCAGAGTTGCTGCAAGTGGTCATTGTTCTCTAAAATTACACAATGAAGCAAGTAGCAAATCTAACCAAATCTTAACTCATTTGAACTGCTTGAATCAAGACTGACACATTATTTTGAAGCTTTTTGAATGGAACAAAAAAGGAACAACTTCAGTCATAAAACACTCTAAGCTGAATTAAGAAATGTTTCTGGGAATGGATATTGACTTGCCCTTGGCTCCAAAACATCTCTTTCCACACAAGAAAGAGACACATTTTTATTCCCATCAGATACATAACTCTGAGTACTCCATCACTGTGTTCTGAGTTCACTGTACCTTTTCCCAGTCATAAGGGTGTCAACGAGAGTAGTGACTAGCTCTTGCTGATCCTGTTCACTTCCTAGTTCATATATCAGCCCAAGACCTTTTGAAGCAACATCTTGACTAAGCTCTGCAAGAGATTTTACCAAATAAAATTCAAGATAAGCATGTAACTACACAGTACACAAATTTCAGAAGCAGGGTTCAACCAAAATCAGGACGTAGCAAACAGGTCGGTGCTGCAATTCACAGCTCTCCATTTTAGTTTAGAGCTAGTCTGTCAAGACACAAACTTTGTATTCTGAAGCAGCAATTTGTTCTGAAGGCATAAACCCCATCAAATTAGGTGGCATCTTCACATAAATATTTGCAAGTTTTGAAACAGCAGGAAGAGTTCCAAGGGCCATAGGCATTCTGACATGCTAGTGGCACCTGAAATCCAGCACCATTCCTGGCAATACTCTCTTCAGCTTCAGTGAGCTTTGCATAGGCTGCTGGACACCACTCTTTCCACTAGCTGCCATGGGTAGAGCTGTAAGCCAAACAGCTAGTTTGAAGAGGTCTCAAGAGCTCCTGTCCAGGCAGAACTCTGTTATATACATCCTGCTGCCCAAAACAGAGCACAAGTAACCACCTCTGTTACTACAGTCTGAAGGGGCAAATGGCAGCGTGCTTTTTAGCAAAATGCACAAAAAAACTATGCTTCTTATCTCTGCACATGATGCCTAGAAAAGAAATCATTCCTATTAATGTAAGAAATGGGAAGTTTCTACAGTCATCTTTTAATGCTGACAGGCAGAGTGTAGTTGACTGTCTGCTTGTTCAAAGATTCCCTCCAGTCTGCTGAATGCCCACCAAAAGACAAAACTCTTTAAGGTGTGGTAGTACTTACCATCACTATCTGACAGAATAGAAACAAATGCACTCTGAATATCCTTGAGATGAGACTGTAAGATGAGAGAAAAGGGCATTATTTTGGATTCTTTCTTTGGTCTCCAGGCAAGTTTCGAACAGATAACTAGAGGCTACTGTATCAATGGAGTTGCCTATTTGAGCTACACCTATGACAAGAACCTTCCTTCCAGACAGACAAGTAGCAGCCTGACTGGCATCTAGAAGATAACTTTAAGTTAATTGTCCAGACCACCATGTACATACACCACTGCCATTAGTAAACCGTGTATTTTATTTTCATTGTTTAATACAAGGCAGCAATGCATCATAAGTCTGGCTTGCAGCCAGATGGGACTTTCTTCATCCCCAAACTGGTGGGTTTTGCCACCTCCTTATAAGGTGCACTGTTTAGATGAGTGCAGTATGTGGCAAGATTTTACATCTAACAGCTTACATTTGCAAAGCACCTTGTCCCAAAGCTCTTTACCAACATCTGGAGAGTACAGACTGGTTACCTGGTCTCATCACAGTCCGCAGTACCTCTATGCAAATAGAGGGCATTTTGGTTCGGAATGTTTTATTTAGCCCCGTATAAGACTTTTCAGTTTCTCTCATTACAAACAAGCACCTTAAATATAAGGCTTCCATAAAGTGTACCACAAATACACAGTACATGAAGCACATCGTAACTGCTCCGAAGTACCAAAGCTGTGATAAACACCGTGAAACAAATGAGTTCAGTTCTCCCCTCTCTTCTCCTCCTAGATCTCCTTTAAATATTTTCCAAATATAAATCCTAAAAACTATACAGATACCAATCTCTTCTTCCCAAGGGAAGATGTAACGCTAGTTCATTTTACAATAGCTATTTACACTAAGCTTACTCTGACTTGGATGCAAGTCAGATGTTTACGAAGGTGACAAACACCCTTGTTCATCTGCCAGACAGTCTGCTCCTTTAGAAACAAAAGATAAGCCATGTCTCAAAAAGACCTCAATAAGAAGTGTACACGGGCAGAAAAGAGGCAATAGAAGTGAAGGGGAAGGAAGGGACAGAAACAAGGTGAGAAACAACAATAGGGACAAGGAGCCAGTGTTAGGAAAAAACACATTTCTTACCTTAATTGCTTTGTGGGTGCTCAGCTTCTTCACCAATGACAGAAGCCAGATGCAAGCTGCCTGCCTAACATGTGGATTGGGACTGATGATATGCTTGTTCAAAATAAGGTCTAGGACCCAGGGAACCACATCATTCACTTTCAAATCTATATGAAAGAAACAAAGGCGAGGGAGTAGCTTTGAGAATTGTCCACACCCATTTTAATGTCAAAATAATGAAAAACCTAATAAACCCAAGAGTACTCAGGTGATCCCTTAATCTCTGCACATTTAGGAAGTCACTGGGAAAGCAATAATAGTAGAATAAATAATAGAAATATAGAGTCCTCCTAACCCTTCATGAACATGTTTCAGATCCTCTGGTCAAGAACAGGTACCATTCACATTCACTCAGAGCACTACTTTATTTTTTTTTGTAACGACTCTAAATTTCTGGAGCAATGTCAGGGTTCGACTTCTACCACATGCTCAGCTTTGTGTACACTAGACATCTAAGACCACTCTCACAAAATTAAAACGTCTTTGCAAGTCTGAGGGTGATATTCAAACAGTTGCCTGATTTGTAGCTAGCATTTTGTCATACTTGTATTTCAATGAGTACACAAACTTAGTCCTTATATAGAATTTCTGCATTTACTGCATGTACATTTCACTTAATTGTATCATTTCAAGTTGTTGGAAAACACTTGCAATTTAATTTTATAACCCTATTTTCCTGTTCAGGCGTTAAAATGGCATTTTAAAATGTTTGTGTATTAAAACCCAAAAGTAACTCAACACGGCAAACAGAAAAGAAAAAAACAAACAAATACAGAGTCAAGTGGCAATGAATTATGTAAGAAGCTATCTAAACAGCCCATGAAATAAAGCCTTCTGCCCTCTGAGCAGATGGACATGAAGAAGTAAAACAACCTGTATATAACCACAGACATAAAACATCTCTTGCTTGTAGTTATAAATCAAAGGCCACAGAAATGATGTTATGGAGCCCAGTGTTACAGGCTTTCCCAACCCAAATGTTTCCCAATCCAGCCCCTGCACTAGGAAGGCCTACTTGAAGGGGGGATATATTCCTCCTCTGTGACAGTCCATGCATCCCGTGCAGCCACCGAGCTGGTTCCAACAGCAGCACTGGTAATAGCTTCACCAACAGTGAACTGCAGCTCTATTTGTTTGGCCTGAAAAACACATCAGAGCATTACTGACAGTACTAACTAAATACACACTAAAACTTCTGGCACTTTATCCATAAACCCACAGTTTTTTTCCCAGTCCCAGTTTTCCGCAATATCACTCTTTTGGTGAGCTTCTGAGACTACATGGCACATTAGACCCACTGAAGCTGATGGAAAATGAGGCAATGTCAAACTGTCCAAACTGAATGATAAAAGCTAAAATTTCCACAGTTTTTCAAAAGCATACCTTCAACAAAATATTTGCTAGTCTCTGCAAAAGTTCAACTTGATGAAAATAAAGTATTGGATAGATAGAATGAAAATAGAACTAAGTTAGAATGAGGCTGCTAGTGATCAGTGAAAATTACTATGACTTTATCTAATTATGTAGTATTGAAAGAGTCTCCTGTAATTCCATCCTGAAGCTGATCTCTTAAAAGATGCAGAAATCTGTTTTTCACATTAAAAGAATTCAGATGGTACTTGTTTTGCTTCACTGCTCTCCTTACACTATTCTCTGAGCCTTCAGGAACAGGATATGCCACTTTGTCATTATTTATGATGAATCTTATGTTGCAAGAACTGATTTCTGTACCTGCTGAGTACCTTCTAGACTGCATTCCTTATGCTTTAGAAGCACAAAATGCTCAGGCACTTGGAGAATTAAACTCTTAGCTTCCTGCAAGCTAAGATAATTTGGTTTTTCTCAAGTACATCTTTTATAAAGAAAGTTGCAATGCCCCCATGCAATTACAGGAGAAAAACACAGCACTCAGAAACATCTTTTGATGTTTGGGTACACAGTATTCTCAGTATTCTAAGTACAGTTATAGGACAAGTGGTTAATGGTTTCAAACTGAGAGTTGAGATATTGGGAAGAAATTCTTTACTGTGAAGGTGGTGAGGCACTGGAAGAGGTTGCCCATAGAAGAAGCTGTGGATACCCCAATCCTAGCAGTGTTCAAGGTCAGGCTGGATGGGGCTTTGAGCAAACTGGTCTTGTGTAAAGTGTCCCTGCCCAGAGCAGAGGGATTGGAACTAGATAATCTTTAAGGTCCCTTCCAACCCAAACCATTCTATAATTCTATGGCTCTTGCTTGTTTGATCACATCAGATTGGAGGACTCAGTAAAGCATGCCTGTCTCATACTCAACAGCCACTTCTACAATGCAAAATCCTCTGTCAGTATAAGCAAGGAGGAAAGGTAAAACAAGCTGTAAATGAACACTAAAAAAGGTCCTTTTATTTTGTTTTGTTATCTAGCATATTGCAATATGTACAGAAGCTCTGAATTACTGTGAAAGAATGCAGTGCACTACAATGATGCATTTAGACAAGAGATATATATATATTCCTACAAACTTCTAACTCAAGTGTGTTGTATTAGCTGATGTAGTTCAGATAAAAAAGGTGTATGTTTATTACCTACTTTCAGGTACTTTTGAAGGACATAGTATAGGCCTATGACTTCATTACTATAAGCTCTGGAGATTTTATATATAACAGCATGCAAAAAAAATCCATAAGCATCCTGAATGGAAATTATTTGTCTCAGACTGAGGCAGACACTTGGACTAGCAAGTTTTTAAAGTGTGGGATAAAACATTTTATCAGCCCAAAGTCTACCTCTGCTCTCTATTTCAAGGCAGTTTTAAAAAAACCAGAAGCGCTATTACAAAAGGACAACTCCCCTTGTAACCCCTGGCTCTGCAGTACATAAAAAGCATCCAAAGAGAAATACTCACTGTAGTATAAAGGATAATACATGGATAGTCTCTCACCTCCACAGAATCCATTAAACCCTGCAGCAGCAGCTTCTGGTGGGGAAAATCTTCATCTCCCACAGGGAAGTAACCTAATGTTTGTATTGCTCGTTCCTTCATCTTAAATACAAACAAAAAATAACACCATAATATAATCTTCTTGTCAGTCCATAAGATGCACATTAAACCCACTATTTCTCACCCTTGCCGAAGTTTCACTAAGGGTACCAGAAGCTAGATATGCAAGTGGCTTATTAGATCAATCAGTGCACCTCTCTTCCAAAGCAGATCAGAAAAAATGTCCTGTTACCTTTGAGGATTATTTGCAGATAAAAGAAGATACTCTCATTTTTCCTTAATTAGAATTATGACTATTCCTATTTTCATCCCTTAAGTCCCTACTTATGACTATAGAAAGCAGAAATGATCAGTGCTAGACAATATTAGAAAGACCCTGACCCTAAGCAACTCACTAAAGCCAACAAAAAGCCTAATTTCTTTAAAAAATGAGGCTGAGTTTGTCACGTAATACATATACCTAGTGAGCACTCAAGAAATTAACAGGAATCATAACAACACAACAAAAATCTTGCCTTATTTGTTTCCTTGCTGGAAGGGATTCGGGCCAATAAGTTTTCAACAAGTTGCAGTTTTGTAAATCCTGATCCTTCGTTGGGGATGGGCAAAGGGCCATTTCTGCCAATCTCCCCAAGAGCCGTACAAGCCCCCACCACAAGGAAGGGAGAGGTGCTGTCCAGAAAAGAACCTACAGGAAAAAGCAAAACAGGATGACTCAAATTTCATATTATTATTATTTAGCAGTGGGTAGGCATTTGTATTTTAGCAATGCAAGGAGCAAAGCATTTATCTCCTCTACAGCTGGTAGGAAGCTTTACACTAGAGAAAAAAAAAATCAAAGTGGAAGGAAACATTGAGAGGAATCTAGGAAGTGACACCATTCCTGACTGTGCTGTGTTGGTCTGTAAGTTATAAAGTCCACGTAAGTTTTGTTAAAATGTCCATACATCCAATCAGATTAAGTTCTTACAAGCTGTAAATTCTATCACAAAAATTGAACTCAAAATTACTCTATCTATGGGCTGAGTATATCAGAAAAATCCTCAGCCTGGGGTGGATTGAAAAAAACAACTTTTACATGCAGCAAAGTCTTAGGAGGGAAGTTACCTATTGTCTCTGTTGTCGACTTTATAAGTTGTTCTTGCTCCGGCATGACTGCAGTGTTTGGTTGCTCTATGCCATGTAGCTCCATTGTTCTGATTTTCCCTTTGGCCAAGTACCTTCCTACTGTAAATCCCAAAGCCAACAAGGATCCATGTTGGACCTCCGGGCTCTACAGACAACACCAACAGTGCAAAAAATCTCATTTTCAAAGTAAGTAACACTTTGCACAAAGCACCGATTTAAAAACACACATGGACAAGCCAGATCAGAAGGCACCCTAATGAATGCAGAGCTCTAACACACAATAAAACAACAGAGAGTTTGATATTGTTAGTGCTCTCTGATGAACGGAGTTCTTTAAGATTAATTAACAAAACTTAAAAGAGGTTAAGGAGGACAGATTAAGAATTTATCACCATCACTCACATTCCTAAAGCTACCCTTTGGTAGAGTGGGCTGAAAAAAAGCGAACTACATTGTCTCTACTTAAAAAACAGACATACTCAGACGAAGGTGACAAAATGCACTCTTTGGTAAAAAGCAGTAGAGGGGAATTGCTCTAGATTTGCATTGCTAACCATGAGAACACACCTGCCCTATGCTGAAGGCAATGCCTCTGTTTGGCAGACCACAAACGGTGAAACCTAATTATTATAACTAGATGTGAGGAATACCAATTTCTCCAAGGCTGATTTGGTGCTAGAACTATTTAATGACCATATTTGTTCCTAGAGGTGAATTCCAGCAAAAGGATTTTGTGCAGAAACAAGGCTGTGAGACTCAAATGCTACCTAAATGAAAAAAACCCCCAAAAAACAAAGGGAAGGGTGCAGGGGCTTAAGCCTGGATTAGTTAATATCTCGTTTTTTATCCCAACACTACAAAAAGTTGCACCAGTGCAATTGTGCTGCCAGAATGAGTCCTCAACCTAGCCTGGCCACCAGGGACCATTTGTTGATGTGGTCTCACTGCAAAGACAGCAGAAGATGGATCCTTCCCCCACCTCTACTTAGCTATCCACTCACACTGCCAGTCCTTACTGAGATACTAGGATCATCACCACCCCTAGCTGTACAAATTCAAGTGGTTTTGTACAGCAGCAACAAGTCAGAGCTCTAGCTGACTCAGACTCACAAAGGCATGGGAACACCCTGCCTTTTTTTTCCTTTCACAGTTCACATGGGTTAGTGGGGCTGAAAGCAGCAGTGGGGGCTTGGGACCCATTTGTGCTGGCTTCGTGTCTGCAGGAGCTGTGCCCTACACAAAAATGAACTATGACATGGCTTTGGCTCACAGGTAGAGCTTCCAGAGATTCAAAGTAAATCATGTTTGTTAACTACAACATAAAGCAATCAGCACTTCTTGTCAGCCTGTTACCTGCAATGTAAAATGCTGGCCCATTAAGTCCTTCACAGAGACTGATATAAAACCACTTTAGGGAAACAAAACCAAAAACCACTATTCCTTTCCCTCCCTCACAGAATTCAAAACATAGCAGCCAATTTGTTTTCAGGATTCCTTTCCCACGCTTGCACTGGCAAAATGGAGAAATAAGGATAAGGGGAGGGGAAAGGAGCTGCTGGAGGAGGAAGGCAGGCAAACCCAGCATGTAAAGACACAGCTGTGGAGGGCTGCTAAGCAGTCCATGTGGGATGAGAAGGAGGAAGGCACAGCCCTCACATAGCACAAGACCCTGAGGCAGTGAGGACCCAGAAGGCAGCTATGTCTCAGGAGCGGATGAGCTGAACATTTAACAAGAGAAACATTTTCTTGATTCTGTGGGTATCTCTGGATGCTCAAGAATAAGAAACTGGTAAACTGTTTGAGGTAGGTAGTGTGACCTATTACCACTCACTGGGATGTGGCTATTTAGCTGGCTAAAACTGGTTCAATACAAGACAGTGCTTTGCTTGGGACCTGCCTCCAGGAAATCCTTCTACTGACCTTAACAACAGCTTCACAGATTAATTTATTTAAAGGTCTGTTGCATTCACCTACAACAAAAATCCCTTGCCACCATCCAGCTGGAAGTCAGCTAGTTAATTTTACACCCAGATTAAGGTTAATACAACCTGGACACAATGTGAATTCAAATATCCTATCAATTACATGACATGAGAAAAAACAAGAAGCAGACAAAGGAAGGTAGTTACATGGTTGTCTTTTGTCATCTTGATCAGCTGCTCCAAGGATGCCTTAAGCTCATCTCCAGACATGGTAGACAATATTACAGAATAAAAGAGGGCTGCAAGCTCACGCATTTCCTCTTTGTTTGTGTTCATCAGGGTCTGTGGAAGTTTAAAAAAACCAAACCATGAAATATGGAAGCAGCTTCTTACCCAGACTGTTGATAAAGCGCTTCAATATACAAAGACAATTGTCATGGAGATACATAAATACTTCTTAATTCCAAAGCCACTCTTTAAACCAACAGCATTATCACTTAATAAGAAACAAACCCCTCAATTTAGCAAAGCATTCATTACACACTCAGTGTTCTGGAGGAAGAAAGCCACTAGCCACAAGAGGGCCACCCACCAGTTCTGCGTCAAAACACACAGATCGAATTCCTGGCCAAATTTTGTCTGCAGCTAAGAGCTTCCAGGTTTTGCATTCAACCTGCACTAAAAAGCCCACATCCTAAACCACTATTTTCCCTGAGCTGCTGGAGGCTTCCACACCCTTCTTATTAGTCAAAGGGGAAAAAACCCTCAAGAGGGTTAACCATTTAAATCCAACCATGCAAAAAAAAAAAAAAAAAAATTGTCCAGGAAATCACAGCTCTCAATGCCAAATTATCCACTTTGTATCTGAGAACTTGTATTGTCTAAATAAATTGCTAAAAAGTTGAATTTTGGAAGCCTCAGGTAATTTATTACGATATAAACCTATGTCTACCAGTAACTTGACGCATAATGCAACATAATGCAACTCCTGTGAAGAATTCATACCCAAATCTTTGAATGCCTTGGGCCACCACAAAGAAACCAAAATGAGCCAAGGAAACAAACGAAATGATCTGTCAGGCTCATGAAATGTGACACTAACTTCAAACTAGTATCAGATCATGAATCTGACTTCTAACAGAGCCCTCAACCTGTTTGCTTCACTTGGCAAGGCAAAAACACATGAAGCATGATTCACAACAGTATTTCTGAAACTCAGTACTATCAATAACCACCGCTAGAAGCTTAATTTTGCAAATGGACACTAGGTCAAAGACAAAGAAGGGTTTTCTACAAATGATGATGAATACTGAAAAGGGGAATGTTTTTAAGTACTCTCCTGTGTGATTCATACCTGCACACAAATGAGAAGTGATAAACTTCATACAGTGCAATGCAACACACATATCACCATGAGGAACTATTAGAGCACATTCTAATTTTTTTTAACCTTGACCTTTTAACCTGCCAGATTGCCCCTGTGAAAGCAATGACAACCTGTAAGACCTTCAAGAACCTTAGAGGTTTGAGGCAAATCAAAAAAACTCTCTGCAAAAGCAGAGAGTTGCCTGAGAAAAGAATCTAAGGAAAGCAGAATTCCCTTTGGGTTATTCCCAAGCAGACTCCAGTGTACGCAGTTTCTTCTGTCTGGGACTAATAAATAGAAAAAAAAATATCCCCACAGAAAGGCTTCTAAAACAATCAGGGATCTAATTAATTTCATCTTCTGAGAAAACATTCACTTCTTTCCACTGAAACATTCACATTGTTCAACAATTTCTTAAAAAATGTGCAGAATTTTGTCTTCAGTTTTCTTTTGGAGAGAAAAAAAATGGATTGCACCAACAGGATAGATGACAGATTACCTACAGCATGTAAGTCTGTGAACAAAATCATTAATATGAAAGAACCATAAAATAATTTTCCCCATCCTGGTACATATAACATTTCATGAGGTGTTGACTGTGAGTAGAAAAACCAGATTTAAAATCCAAGTGCATGCTTGGAAATAATACTCTGCTTCACCATGGGAAATGTGCCAGATTTTGCTAATGCCAGATCTCATCCAACCCAAAAAAATCACCAAAAAAAAGGGGTTTCACTATACCTTAATCCAATCCATTTTGTCTACAAATCTGGCAGCCAGTTTTTCCGGGTACACTGAAACAACTTCTAGAAGACAATACATGACTGGCAAACCTAAGCAATAATTAAAGAACCAGGTTATTAAACAACTCCAGTATTTACAATAATCTCACATTTAGTGATTAAAAGAGGTAAAGAAGTATCAGGCATTTCAGGCATTTATTTGTAATTCACTACAGATAACAAACAATATAGTATAATAGGGTGTAATATTTTCAGACATATTAGGGAAACTAATAAAAGCAAATACTCTGGTAGCAATGTGTTCTAAACGCATTCAAGTGTTTAAGACTACACTTGTGGCAGACAAGCTATTATCAGAGTGAGGGAGACATAGCATTCACTGGTGAGGAAGCTGTCATATACAATGGCTTTACAATTTTACGCTATTATATCAACAGATACTGCAATTTTACAGCCCTGCTTTCTCCCATCTGCACAACAGCATAGAAGAAAACAAGTTTAAACTAAATAGTATATAGTCCACGTTTCAACTCTGTGATTGCTGAAGCCAAGTTCAAAGCACTGGACAACTCATTTCTAATAAGAGAAGATACTTATTTCTTCAGGATGCTGCTGCACACAGCTTCTTACCTCCAACACCAGCTAAGAGCTGCTGAAGAAGGCCAATATATATATGTACAGGGTTGGTTTCCACATTTTTTGAAGAGGAGGAGGAAGAAGAGAAAGATATGTGGTTGCCAGACATGAGGTTTCTTATGTAACGTCCAATGGCTGGAGCATGATCTTGCATATCTGCCAAACTCTGTGAGGTTGGCACCACACCAGCACTGTGAGCAAGACACATCCGCAGATACAGAACTATCTAAGTAGGGAAGATAAAAACACAGGATCCTGAGTGCGTGAGCACTTGAAAACCCACATAGGACACAAAAGAGCAGAGAATATGCTGTATTCAATGTAACCTAAACTAGACAGCTTCTCCTTTAATCAAATCTAGACAGAAGAGTCAGTGTAGAGACAGGAATAAACATGAAGCGTAACAGATCTTAGGACCAGTTTCTGCAATACACCTGTCTAAGCAGACAACCCTACATCATTCTCTAAAGATAAAATCCTATGCAGACTTTTGGTTTATCATCAGTTAGTGCAACCTCCTTGCAGGCACTTCAGCCTGCACCCTATAGCAATTTGACATATGTACAAATGCAACCCAACACACTGCTAATACCAATCTTGCTTCCCATCTCAGTTTGTGTCTACAGATCACTGAAGCCTGGGATTCTGTTAGGAAAAAAACAGTCTCAAGGAGCATAATGGTACCTCTGCCCTGGACTGCCTACTATCTCATACTATTTTATTAGAGATGCTGCAGAGCAGTGCAGCAACCCCCTCTCATGAACATTCCTTCCAATCCCCTGTGAAAATCCTCTTCAGACTGCTGTTTACGGACAAAGGATGGAGAGTTAATCCCAACATTTGTCGAAAAGAATTTTAGTATGTAGAGTGACTTATGGTAGCTGTTTAGCTTCTTACTCTGTCCTCTAGATAAATAACAGTACACATTTCTGAGAAAGTAAATCCAGACAATTACCTCTCCAAATGTGGCAGGATTGAAAGGCAATGCTGCAGTTCCAGTCATATATTTAGCTGGGGTTTTCATTCGGTGAGAGGCCTAAACAACAGAGTATATTAAGAGTGGAACATTCAGACCCATAACAGCAGAGATGTTGAGAAGGTCAATGAAATTTTGCTGATGTGACTGTGTTAATCCTCCACTTAGCAACTGAAAATGTGTAACAGCTCTGTAACAAAAAGGGCACAATGCACTTGGTAATAGTCAGGTCAATCTTCTTTACATCCTAATCAACTCAGAAACTGGAAACTCTGGATGCATGAGAGGGAACAGTAGAGGAGGCTGAAGGAGTGTAACATTCTTCCTTTCAGAAAACAAAGAAGAACTTTAGAATTTGAACACAAAGTACCTCATAAACCTCCAAACTCTGAGGCTCCCTGCTGATAGGCAGCCAGAAAGCTTTAAGATGGCAGCTCTATCAGGAGAAGCTGCAGAGCAGTCAGCCTTCCCCAGTACTGGGAGATGGGTAGATGGGTGCCTCAGGCTATGCCAGCCAAGCCCGGGGAGTCTCCCAGACTGAGAGAGACTCAGAGGGAGTCTCTCCACCTGCTATGTGGAAGGCTGCAGCAGCAAGTGAGCAACTCCTTTCCATGCAAATGTTAGCTTTGACAAGCAGGAATATAACAGCAGAAAAACATCTGAACAGGAGGTTTTCAGTGACACTCACTGCAAAAGTTGCAGAAAAGCTATATATATATATATATATATATGTATATTTAACAGGCAACATGCACATCAGTAGTACGGCTTGATTTAGTCAAGCAGCCTTGTATTTGAGTAAACACACAAGGCAGAAGTTGCAGAAGACAACAGATCCTCAGTCCCCTTAACATGCTGTGATCTTTTGCAATGCTAATTTCAATGACATCCAGAATTATTAAGGAAAACCTGATTTAGTGAACAGACAATTCACACTTCACACTTACTCCTTCGAAGAATGGTTTCCCACCCATACCCGGCAGATTGGGTCCTACTCTTTCATATATGTTTTTCTTTCAGAAGGAGGGAAGTATGCTAAATCAGGCAGTCATTTTGCATCTCAGCCAGCTGTGCCAAACAATGCATCCAGACTTCTCAAACATTTTCAGAAGTCACAGATTACTGATAGTATGTTAAAATTCACACTTTGAGATACTGAACAAATACATGTACCTCCAGGATTTTTGAGTACACCTTCAGGACATGTAAAGAAGATCTTAAAAGTGCTCCAAAAATTTTAATTCCCCCATGATTGAGGGACTCTTGGTTTTCTCAGCAGTGATTAAACTACATTGATCCGTAGTTATTTAGTGGTATTACAAATGTAAAGGAAAATCTTAAAATTAACTTCAAGGGGACAGCATTTAAGAGTGTTATTTAGAAATCTGTCTTCGTGTCTTGCTTTTTTTATACCTATTTAATAGCCAGGATTCTGGACTAAAAGCAAGTTTTCTCACAGAACATCAAATACTTCAGAGTACTAACACAGTACACCAGCAGAGTACAACGCCATGAGAGCACACATTTCACAAGAAATCTCTCAGGTGTAATAGTTCTGCTATCAGAGACCTCTTGCAAAATCAGATGGGCTTCAACATTACATACTTCTCACATTTTTTTAAACAGCAGGCTGTCACAGGAAAAAAATACTGTCAGTGACTCTCCGCATTTTCTTTATTGCTTATAAGCCTGGTATAGCTACTATACACAGAAGTGTGTAAGACAGACTACATATTAACACCTCTCCAAATGAGCTCTCAGTGTAAACAGTTGACAGTAAACTTAGTGACCGTTTTTGGCATATCATTCTACTAAACTCATGAAAGGCTATTTACATGGCCATTATTCCACAAATTGCAATGAAGACGAAAAATTAAGCCTCTAAATCAACAACGCAGACTTCTTCCATTGTCTTAGCATCTCCTTTCCTAGCCTAGGACCCTTTTTTGGTTCACGTATATTATTTTTCACTGGCCTTCTTGCACCTTCAGGAACTGTTTGTGAAACATGCTGGATTGTAAGTCTCAAACGCTGGATTCTTCATTCCACATATCATCTGCACAAATTGCAAGAAAGCAAAACACTCCCTTCATTAAAAGATCTGTCCTGTTACTAAACACTAGGATCTCTTGCAATTAATGCCAGCAGAAAGTGATGACAAGTGGTAAACTTTGCAATGAAATACTTTGTGTAATCCTCATTGTGATTTTCACTAACTTTATTCCTTGAGGCAGCCGTGGGAAACAGACACAGGGAAGGAAAGACCACACATATCACATGCCTGAGCATCAGGTATCTATTTGTCATTTACTGTGATAGAAGCACTGTACCTTGTCTTGAATGTAATAGACCATTTCAGGGAAGGAAGGCATCTGCTTCCCAGCACTCTCCTTTTCATTTTTTCCAGAAAATGCTCTCAGTACCCGCTGGGCTTCTCCATGTACCTCCTCCCGCCTTTCAGAAGGAAAGATTAGAAACAGACATTATTTGTACAGAAAAAATGGCCTTTAGTGAGCAATAAGGTATATTGGGAAGCTGGGGGAGAGTGAACAGTTTCTAAATGATGTGGGGGTTTTTTGAAAGGAAGGGGGAAAAAAATCTTGCATTACAACTTTTAATTTTTTGTTTATTTTAGAGATAGGAAAGAAAAAGGGGTAATACCGAGTGCTATTCGCAGAACTGGATGAGCTCACTTCTGTTCCTCTTACACCCTTCTAATGCTCACCACCAGTTCCTGGTTCCCACATCCTTGTTTTCCTATCTGGTACTTCTCCCTGTCACTTCCCATAGTCAAGCTTCAGCTGCCACCTACCAGGTTTATCATTACCTACTTAACAGTAAGTAACTACTCCTAAACAGTGCTGACACTGCAATGACAGAGCTGGTTGTTGCAATTGATCTGTTTAGCTTTCCTTAGTTACACAATAGCTACTTTCATCAAAAATTTAGTAATTAAAGTAAGTTCGAAAAAAAACCCCACCATTTACACTGCAGCAACAGAAAACTGCAAATTAAATTATTCCTGTAATTTAATGAGTCACCTACTTCTCAGCAGAGAGAGGCAGCTCTCAAAACTTCATGCTCAACTCTCCACAAATACAAGCTAAAAATAGACTGAGAGAATTTGCCAGGAAAAAATGATTTCTGTACACTGTAAAAGTAATTTCAGTTAATGATTTTAATGAAATCAGATGTGATTTCATTATGATCTAATGAAATCTAATGAAATCAGAAAGTGATTTCAGTTAATGTATTTTTACTCTGCAATTGCAACTGATCATTAACATGAAGCAGTTCATCTGAAACATGAAAAACAATCTAAAGACTATCACTGAGTACAGTAACAGTTCTCAGTAGAACTGTCAAGAATGTCCCTAGGTAAAGGTTAATTTTTAAATTGCCATATTTGTTTTTCTTTGAGTCATTTATCTGCAAACTTACACACACACGTCTATAGATGTATTCATATTTAATCCAAATATATACTGAGTGCAAATACATGTGTGTGTGCATATGCATATATATACACATACATACATACATATATATATGTATGCATGTATGTGTGTGTGTGTGTATATATATGTACAAATAATTTATAAAGGAAAACAACTTACGGGTCTCCTGCAGCTAACAGGAGTAAGTATCTGGAAGGGATATGATCTGGAGGGAACACTGTGCTAGCGAATTTTACAGCCACTTGACGTACTTGAACTTCAGGCTTAAAGGAAAAAGACACAAACATATGGTTGAGTCTTAAATGACAGCAGTAATGACTTTCACTCACCACTTGTACATCATCAGTCATCTGTTTTGTCCTCTGGTACCAACATGATTCAAAAAGTTTAGACATTTTGAGACACTATTTATGCTTACTCAATCATACGGCAGGAAGACAGGGCAAAGGAAAGCTAACATCTCATATATGCACAAGTGGGGAATTAGACGTTTAATTTAACACATGCACACTCTGGGAATCATCCTAGCTCTTGAACAACTGAACTGCTCCATCCAGGCAGTTTTGAAATGAAACTGACATATATCATCTATCCACAGAAAACAGAGCTACACTTAGGAGCAGCATAGCCAGAGGTGGGAAAGAAACATCAGCTTCAGGAGGTCATTCCATCTGTAAGGTACAGATAGTCTCAAAAAGGTGCTGCCTGGAGATCTAGATCCCTTAAGCAAAAGGGTTATCATCATGAAAATTATCTCTTACACTAGAAATACATACACCTCCACAGTCAGCCTGAGTACCCATGCAAACACAGTGTATATAACACTCACTCTTTCTGAAAATCTGGGGTATTCTGAACACAAAGAAAGTACTCAGAAAGTATATGTCAGTGAAGTGTGGTTTAGTCTAGACAGACTAGTGTCTCAAGGCTGAGCTCCTAGAGAGGTTCAAAGGTGCTGTATGTCAGGTATCACTGAAACCCCACTCAGCAGTGAATGATCCTTTCTACCAAACTCTCTATGTCCCAAAGCATTTCAGAAGACACTGTACTTGAAGCATCTGCTTCTCAAAGTTTTCTAAGGAGGAGACTATGAGAAACTTACAGTCCGATTGCAATGAATTTGTTTCTTTGCTAAACAGAACACAAACAGAGAACTGCAGTGTTACCTTCCCTGCAGTCACCAAGCCATGTTAAAAGTATTTTATCTGAGCATACACACTCTGCCTTCTCCCAGACAGGCCAATACATTAAGAAAGGGAAGACATGCTCCAGAAGTATCTAACAGGAAGTGTCAGGAAACAGGAAGACAATTAACAGCTCTTTTTTTAAGGTATGTTATTTTGACTCCACTGAAAGTACCTTTATTAAATAAGAAGCTACAAGAGCTTCCATCAGGGTGCGCTGGGCTCCTTCCAAGTTACTATATGCTCCAACCATCATAGACAATGCCTCTTGAATGGCAAGCCTAGTATCAGCATCTTCCTGCGGTACAAAACCAAGAGTTTTCACTTTACAGAGTGTAGTGCCAAGAATTAAGCAAAATCAGCAGAAAACAATAATGATTTCCCAAAGCCCCATCAGCACCCACCTTACATAAGGCTTCAAAAAACTGCTGTACCAGTGCTATATCCTTGGTAAAGAGCTGAGGCATTCGGCTGAAAGAAGATATTTCAATCCATTAAGCTTTTGGTCTTTTAAGTTGGAATGCTTCACATTTCATTGGTTTTCCCCTCATTCCAAATATTAACTGTCAAACAACCAGAGTCAGCAGAGAAAGTCTGCCCTATCTTAGCCATATCCACCATAAAGCAGCACATTCTCCCATCCTTAACACAGTTTGGAAAGTGAGACATTTTACAGACAACCACTTAGATCACCAGCACATGACTAAACGTACCACTTGCCTAGCTTCATGCCCTCTGGTCTTTGCTGTACATTCCTTAAATTTGTATTTCTGGCAATCCAGAATGTGGAACTGTTTCTTAAATTCTGTGCATAATCCATGAGCTGCCATTAATCACTGCTAGAGAAGCTATCAGTTAAAAACATACTCCCTTTTACATCTCTGCAGCTGTCACAAGAAGAATCCTTTTCTCTGCACCAAGCACTCAACTGCAAACTTGGCATAGAGCTTGCTGCTGATAAATTAACAGATTACTCTGGAAAATTATTCAATTTCCCATTGCTTAAATGATGCTTCAATTACCTGGAGAGCTTTCCAACTGCTGAATATGCCATTGATAGCAGTTTTGAATCCTTGAATGATAAAACAATAAAAATTTAGCAAAATCAGAAATACATACAGGTATATCTTTTGCAAATAAACATTTACTTTAAATCCTTTAAATCCTGTCTTCGAAGTGCTTAAGCAGGCTTTAATGGAAAAAGAATCCTAAAACATAAAATACTCATATCCAAGAATAAAAATATTGTATAGACCACACTTGTGTCCAAGAAACAGAGAAATTGTAAATGGTGGCAAAATAGAAATCTCTGTTCTGGTCTCGGCTAACAACATTTTATTTCAAGAGAGACAGATAAGGAGATTCAGTGAGTATATGAAACAGTAGCAGAGGGACAGAAACCTTCCACTAGCTCTGAACAGCAGCTGTAAACAAAGGAATGCACAATGAATCCTGTGGATGACCAGTACAGCACATTTATACTCATGCGCTTACTTCCTCCTTTTTCATTTCCTTCCCAATGGCAAAGAGTCAAACGCCAAGCGTTCAAACATCAACTCAGGCCAGAAGGTCACATTCAACAGTTCAAATGAAGCAACAAGAAGTTAAAAGCTGCAGAAGAGGTGATCTGCAACATCAGCCCTTTCTAAGGTACGTAGGAGTATCATGGGGAATTTGACTTCTGAAACAGCACAGGAAACACCTGATCAGGCCAGACTGGCATGTGCAGCTGTTTGGTAACACCCTTCCCATAGCAATCCCAACCATCCCTAGACAGATAGCAGTGTGTTACAAGCAGGCCTATATAGATCCTTAATACAACGGGATAGGCACCCAGGGTTGAGGTCCCTGTGCGCTCCAGAGTAAGAGCAGCTGGGTACTACTTTGGCTTCCCCTCTTTATATTACTAACACAATTGTTTCCTGAGATTTTGCAATTGGTGCCCAAGCACATATCTATAGGTGTTAAATAAATAAAACAGTTGTAGTATATAGCATTTTAAAAGATTTCATTCTCTTCCAACAAAAATCCTTAAAACATATCCTTTGGCAGCCTCTCAACACCAAAAAAAGATTCATCGGTTTCCATGATAAAGGTACCCATATTTTGCCTGTATTCACATGAAGAACCACAGTAAATAATTTTTCATCTTACCTCTTTGTATTCATTGATCAGCTTTGTAAGTCCATTTAAAAGCATTGGACCTAATGGCTTTATTTTACTCTCCGGACAACTGCAATTAGAGAAATGAACAAAATATTATCTTTTGCATCCCTGAAACATATCTTCTCTGCTATCACTCCTCTTGATTGTGTTAAGGTAAGAAATTACAATTTATTGTGTACAAGCGCAGACACACAGAGCTTTCAAGATTAAGTAAAAAAAACCCTACTTGCTCTGAGTTGTAGTACTCAAAAGTTTAGTTATATCTTCATTAACCAGAGTGCCTTCTAGGCAAAAAAACCCAAAAAACGTTGTGCTGTCTGAACTACTTACATGATACAAATATGATGCACAAACTGCAACGACAGACTTCTCAGCTTTGCATTTGTGTTTGCACCAAAGAGTCCATCATACACCACCTAACCAAAAGGAAGAAGAAGCAGATTAGAGACTGTCTGGCTTCACTTTCAAAGGTTTTCATTCCTCCTCTTCTTTCAAGACTGTCATCAACAACAATACTTCCTGCCTCTACGTACTGGAGGAACTTCTTCATTGGGAAGAGTTAGCTTTGGAAAACAAGCATTACCTGAATGTTAGCTGGGAACATTTCTGCAGCTTGCCGGGACCGCAGAAGATGAGGAACTATCTTTAATTTAACACGGGTGCTGACTGATTCTCGTTTCATTTCTGGTTTTAGAACAGATCCCTGCCAGAAACAGAGACAAAACTGCATCTTTGGATACTAGTACATTTAAGTTAGCTGAATTACTTTCTGCTGCAAATCAGAACACACTAGCACAGAGAAAAAGATTATTTAAATAGCGTAAATGTTCAGTGAAAGCAGGTATAAAAGGAAGTGACAGATTTAAGAATTACATACGTATGCTTTCAAATAAAATAAGGCAACTAAAATCACTTCTTCAGCAATTAAGAAGATAGACAACTCTGACGGCAAATCTTACCTCCTTGGTTTTCAGTGGTATATCCCCAAGATACACTTTATACATTTTGTTGATGATAGCTGGATTGTTCCAGTCAATTAAACTGAAGAAAAAAATCACATTGAACACCAACATGTTATAATTCCAACCTTTGACTGTTTTTTAAAATACAGCATTTTGCATCACATTCATATTCTTCCCAAAGTTTAAACAGAACTCCTCAGTTTGACTTCTAACCGCTTTTCCCACATCCACATAATCATAAAGAATGTGAAGTGATTACATTTTCACAATTTCTGACAAAATGATATCAAGAAATTTGTGAGAAACCTACATGGTCCCTTCTCTCCCACTGAAGGAGGACAGACAGACCACAGTAATCTACCAATTGAATATCAAATGGTAATCTGTGAACTAGCATATATTTCTCATAAAAGACATTTAACATTACATATTAACACGCATTTTGTCCACACAGTTATTCTTCTCTCTGGGCAAAGAATACCAGCACAGAAGGAAAGATGAGACAAGCAGCAAAGGAGAGACCGGCCTCCTTAATCAGGGTACACCATTTAATGGAATCATCTCTCCTGTCATGAGTGAGGTACATGAACAGGCTTCAGGTGCAAAAGGTTTCACATTACGTATTTGACTCCAAGTTAAATAGCCCTACAGAAGCCACCTACACATTTCAAACACAGGCCTTCTCTCTCCAACCTCCTATGAACCAGCAAATCTCTCACTGTCAATGTCTCAGTAAACAGTACCAACAGCCATCACTCTGGCCTCTTGATGAGTTAAAGACAGAAGCATTGTCTTTAGATGATGAAAGGTGAACTGCATATGAGCAGAAGTTGCAATAATAATGACAACAGTGTCTGCCAAACTTTCTAGACTATGATCCATTTCACGATTAGTCTTAATAAATTAAATGAAAGTATACTTTTCTGTGAATCATTTACTAAAGCCTTATTGACAGTTGATAATCCACAGAGTGCAATGTGGAAACCACTGATATTCTTTACGATTTCTTATGAAAATGGCTCAAAAGCAATACCAAAAATGATCAAACCTACAGAGCTAAAGCTGCCAGCTTTGGAGCCAAGTGACATTCCCAGCTGCAAGACTGTGAGACACACCATTCCCAGCCCAGTGGGAATACATGGTAGCTTCACAGGTATACAGGGGTCTTCAGCCTTCCTCCTCTCAGAGCACAGCCTCTCTGGAGCCCTACATTCATTGCAGCTAGCTGTTTCAGGAACACTAACACCATCTTTTCCAACCATCCAGACCTTACCTTTGCTTGCTCTTCAGTTCAAGGTCTGCTGCAGTGGCAACACTGTGTCTTGTATCACTGGAGGCTACAACCAGGTGTATAACAGCTTCAAGTTCGGGCACTTGCTCAGCTTCGATGAACTTCACTATTCCCAGCTTACACTGTTCAATTCCAGGGAAAGACAGTGTTATTGACAAGAAAGCAGATGTTATGGTAACTGTAGCAGCTCAGTTGCCTGAAATAATGGCTTTTGCTTGCTTAGGGAGTAGTTCACCTGCTCTCCAACTTTTAACTTGCCTCCTGTCAAAGCAGTCATCTGCAGCAAAGTATCAGCATTATGATTAGGGGATACTCTGCTACACTACTGCTAAAACGGGATGCTTCAGAAACAGAAGGCACTGTTGCAACCTTTAGGAGTGAGACACCAAGGGTAGGCTGCAGTCATGGCTGCTTCCTAACCATCTTCCTCCCCACCCCACCACTGCAAAATTCCTTAGGGTATCACGAAAGATCCCTCAATAAATTCCCTCAGGGCAACTAAATTCCTGGTCAGTTACTTATTTTCCCTCCAGCTTTCCATTCGTGCATCTGCAACCACCCCTGTTACCACCCTCAGTCCACCAAGGACCAGCTCCACAGTTCTAAATACCTGTTCTAGTAGCTCTGGTGTCCATGGATTATCTCCAATTACCCTTTTGGCTGCATAAAAGCTCATCCCAGGAGGTGGCTGAGGGATTCCAGGACCTCCCACACTACTTGATGAAGACCCCTGGGCCGAGGGCATGTTTTGTCGACTTTGAGATTCATTCAATACAAACCTAAAAAGGGAGGGAAAGACTTCTATTAGAGCCTTTACCAACCCACATTAGCAGCTGAATTAGACTCCAGAATGGATAAATACACATAACTTGTCCAACTTCATGTATTTTTCTTCAATTAATCCCATGATTCTAACATAAGACAGAATCTGAGACTAGGCTGCAATTATCCCAACATATTCTGCAAGAGCCATAACAGTGTCATTGTAAATGAAAACAAACCTCAGTTAGGGAAGGAAAAGGTCCACTGGCATTTCCAGAAAGAGTTCTTAGGTCACAAACCAGAATAAATTATGTCTTTTGTATTAGAAGTAAATACTCATGCAGTACTACATTCAAGAAACTTGTGCTGAAAGCTTCAATAACATTTGTACGATTTCCATAAAAACACAAATCTAACATGGGAAATAAGCATATGCAACACAAGTGGCAGGAAACAAACCTTGATATAAGAAATAAATAGATTAGATACAGTCTTGGGAAATGGCAGTTTTACTACTGGGCAGGGAAGGAAAGCACAAATAAAAAGATGACGTTTACAAAGCCTGGTCTTTTGTAAGACCGGCTAGTATAGCTGCCCTGTGCTCATCTCCATGCTGTCATAAAAGCCACCCCACCTCTCCATGTATCCTTGGAAGCTGGTCAACACATGATGGCCTCAAAATTGCAGTGCAGAGAGCAACAAGAATTATTTTGCCCCCAGCCAGCCTTTCACTGTTCTGCATTCAGCACCCAGGCAACAGAAAGAGGTAAACTGTCTCAACAATAAGGATAAACATTCATTCCAAGTCTCATTAGTTAAAACTTTAAACACTTTATTATGAGCTTTAAGCCCTACAGTTAAGCTTTCTGGTTGCTTTACTGCACGCTAACTGGCAAGGCTAATTCACAACTGGGCAATGACAGAGCAAGTTCTAACAAGCATAAATTAGCCATAAACCACTGCAAACAGCTTCATCCCAGGGAGCAAGACTTTAAGAGACAGACATCCAGAGCCACAGGCAAGTTCAAGAAACTCTGAGCTCCTTCTGGAAAGAAAATTAAAGCCTTCACTTCCTACTTTCAACATCTGAATATTTTGTCTCAGAGGTCTTTTCCAAACTAAATGATTTTGTGATTTAAAAATTCATGCTTGGCCAGAGTATTAAAGTGTGGAAGACAGTGAAATCTCATTGCAAAGCCTAAAGACTTCATCTGTTGAAGCTACAGCCACAGATGAAGCTAAGAGCAGTAACCTGGGTGACTGAAGAGTGTGAACCATGAACAGAAGAACAGGCATTTTAAACTATACTGCAAGATTCTATACACTCAAACAAAAAGGAAGTGGCCCCCAAAATAGCTGATGGGGAACACGGCCTCCAACAAAGCTACGAAGAGAAAGATCACGTGCTCACTATTTTAAATTCATTCCATTAGGCTAATTCTCTCAGGTGAGCAAGAGTTACGAGTTCAAAAAAAATCATACTGGCACCAGTCCTATGGGACTTTTATTGCCAGAAAAAACAGAAATGCATTCTACCATCAAAATTATTTCTACTTGCTTTGAAAGCTAAAGCTCCCCTAGCAATAGGAAGACACAAAAAAACAGTGGAAAAAACATTTTGAGAAAGTATTGATTTTAGACACTAGAAGAAGTTCCTAAGAAGCAGTGATCAGTAAATTCAAGTTGCTCTGTACATTCTTTTTGCTTTCAAAAACAGTGCCACAGTAAGACCACATAATTACAGTCTGAACATTTTTCACCAGAAGACAGACAAAAGACAAACCTTGTTCAAAGGTTCAACTCTGGAAAGCACAAGTTTTTAGAGATTATGCTTACTTGTGACCGTGGAGGAATAAGCATTAAAACTGAACTGCAGGAAGATGAGCACACATTTTTGTCAGGCTTCTATGTGAAAGGGTTGGCTATTTAACAGATAGCTCATATGTCTCATAGTTTCACTTTGATCTCAGAAGAGGTAAGGACAAAATAGTGTAACACCTAATTAAGTAGAAAAGAGGCATTTTGTAAAATAAGGAAGACGGTGATCTGGTTCTTAAAATTATCAACTTCCTTTCTACCTTTCCATTGGCTTCCTTTGGGATAGGAAACAACAGCATACTTTAAATGAGTTTTCAAGGGTGTAGTGTGTACTGTTTCACACATAAAGAACACATCAACACTAGAGAAGACTGGTATCAACTCACCCATAAGGCATAAGAAGAACATCCAACATAAAGTCCAAAAGCAGCTGTACAGTCTTTGGTTTTTCAGCAAGATTAAATGGAGAAGCTGCTGATTTCAGTGGTCCAGCAGGGTATTTCATGTGAAAAAGGGCTGGTATTAGAAGATGCATTAGGCTGAAAAACAATTATATTTACTGCAACCATTAAAAAAACCACACCTGTTTATTTATAACATACAAGAGAGAAACCTTTTACAACAAACTTGGTCCTTACTAGCAAATCTTAACAAAAGTTAAACATTTTCACAATCCAGTGGGCTTTTTTACCACCTAATGTACCTTAAAATGGAAAGCAGAAGATATATTAGGATTTATCTTTAAAATAGAACATACATGTCTACATGCATGCACAAACATTTGGAGAGATAAAGTCACTGCCTTTGTCCAGGTTTTTGACAGTTTCATAATTATGCCACAAAATACATTCTAGGTCTGTCTCATCCTTAAGAAACACAGACAAATACAATGGCTGTATACCAGTACAGCCAGATTGTCCAAAGCTCTCTTCACTCATGTACGTGCTTCTTTGACAGGGATAAACCATGCTCCCAGGGGCTACAAGTATTTTCACACTAATCTCACGAATGGAAGCAAGATTTTACTCCAAGACCTTCAGTAAGGTCATTTTAAAAATACTTTTACACCATCACAGTATTTAGAGTGAATGAAGACATGATTTTAATAACATTTTCCAATGCCAGCACAGTAGAAACTCATCTCAATGTAGGTAAGAACCAGGCCCATCATTAACAGTTTTCTAGAGATTCTTAGTATACAGCAGTTCCCAACTTCAGTCTTTGTTTAACTTACTTACGACAACTTAGCTAAAATCCCTACTTACTTGACACACTATCTCTCAATTTATTGAGTGGCCAGTCTGATACATCTAGCACTGTTCCTGCAGTTGGTCAGAGGGTATCTGCTGAAGGTCTGGCCTTAAGCTGAAAACCAGAACCTGATGAAGATGTATGGGGCATATGGACAGGCATTTCAGTTCCATCTTAACACAGACCTCTTATCACACAGGGAGTCTGCTACTGCAGATCTTGTACATTATTACGGCATCAGACTAAAAGGACTTTTTGTACCACCCAAATGACTGAATTACAGATCCAAATTGTACATGCCAAGAACATCCCAGGTAATGAAGTCAGAGCTAAGGCAAAGAAATCTTTTAACAACAGATAAAAATTATTTTACTAAAAGAGTACCAACAGAATTCACTCCAAGAATAAGTAGCCATACCTGTCTTGTTGTGGTTGAGGTTTCCCTTCCATTGCAGTGAGAAGGGTTGGAGCCAGTTCACACTGTTTTTCCACAGGCAGACGGGGGTATCCCATCTTGACATAAATTATGGTAAAATTCTGAAGGAGTAGAAAAAGCACACAGTATTGCGGCAATGCAAAGGAAGTATGTGTTCTTTAACCTCTTCTTGTATGTCATGTTACATAACTGGGTATTGGAAATGACATATGTTTTGTAAGACCAATCTCTTAAGTCTCAGACTTATCAGACTGACAACTATTAAAGCGGAGACTCAGCAAGAAATACTCAGAGAGGGTCTTGCTCTCTGAGTGGACCTTCACTTTAAAAGGTGGAAAACAACAACACAAAAAAACCATCTCTGGTTGTCTTTTTCACTGCCAATTTCACCCAAAGCAGCTGCAACGAAGCAACAGCTTCAAAGAAATCTGTAAGGATCTCTTTTACCTATTTCTGAAGCAAAATGGAAAACAATATTGAATAAATACAAAGTCAGTAGCATAGACAAGATTTCTCTTGAAAACATGTTTCTAAATCACCATAATTAAAAGCTGCAAATGTAGTTAAGAGTCCAATGACAGGACAACACAGCAGAGCAATACTGCACACTACACTATCTATTATCCTGTTGATCTAAATCCAGCCGAGAACTGCAGGGGTAAGAGCTGTGTTCCATGACCTGGCTAAAAGAAGTGCTGAAGAGGAGTGCTGTAGTGCACTACACTACTTTGTAGATGACACTTTAGTTAAAATGTTATGAAGCCTTATGGCATGAAGCAATATACATCATTGAGATACATGAATGACAAGGCATTTTTGACAAGTCCAGCCAAACGCGGAGCTTGTCAAGTATGTCTTTAAACAAGATGGTTCTTTTTGCTCTACAAAATATATGCACTCCAGAATTCTTGGCCGTTTCTAGAAAGTGAACTCCAGATAATGTCACTTGCTTAAGGACAACCTAAGATTAGTTTTATGTCACTGCTGTTTAAAGCCTAAATATTCCCCATACATTTCTAAGACGTCATGTTTTTGATTTATGCTACATGCAAGACCGAATAGTAAAATGAAAAGTACAAAGTTTCCCTGTGATTTAATCACTTTTGTTTCATGATGATGATGATTTGCAACAGATCTACCAAAACTGAAATGTAAATTGTTTCATAGTTTCACAGTTTTGTAAAAACATTGTAAAACTATTTTCACTTTTTAAATTAGATTGAATGACATAATCTACAAAAGTTTCACCATCTATAAAATAACAATTTTTCATCTTTTCTTGCTCAGCTAAGGTCCTGACCCTAAAATCACATACAAATATAGGTCCTCATGTGTTCAAAGAGATAAAGGTTTTTTAAGGAAAACTCCAATCCTGCACATATCAGGATAAGGATTGATAGCTGCTTGCAAAATGCAGATTCTACCAATGAACAGACCTTTTACAATACAAGCAATGACAATTCATGCATTCATCAAATATCAAGAGTAATTGCCAGTAATTTGAACAGCAAAATGTCTTATGAAACTAAGTTTCACTCACACCAGACGATAAAATTGAGTATAAAAAAAGCTCTTAAAACATCAACCTCATAACAATTACATACTTGCTAGGAAAATGGACAGAGGTACATACAGGAGGTTTAAGGAATATCTGGCTTTTAAAGTAAAGCAGCAAACATTTTTGGAAGAACAAACACTTACAGTGACAAAAGACACTGCAGAAGGATCTTGATATTGAACTAGCAATGTCTCTACTGGAAGCTGGATTTTTGGTCGACTTTTGATGCGCTTATTCAGATGAACCAGCAGCTCCATGACCTAACAGGAATGAAAAAAAAACCAAAAAAACTTGAAAGAACCACCACTGATGTGACTACTTTGGGCTCCAATCATCAATCTCAGTCCACTAGGCAGGCTTAGTATAAGCAAATCAGACCTGATCTAACTGATCTTTTAATCTCTACCAAAACAGCAACCATCATTTATAGTATTATCTTGAAACCACTCTGACATATCTCAAGTCACTATTAAGACAAACACTCAAGTCCCAAAACATTCCACAATCAATAACATCCATCAACAGAAATATTAGAAAGAAAGGATTACTGATAATGACCAGCCCTTTCCACAGTTTGGTTACTATCTGTCAAAACTGACTCCAGCTTGGAAATTGGTGTTGTTGCTCTATATTGAGCTGCAGAATAACGTTAATTCACAAAACAGACCGAAAAAATGAAAAAATCCCCACCCATAATAAAGTTACCAAGTAAGCGTATGAGAACTGTTTGCAGCAGAACATTACAGAACTGAAATCCTTCAAAAAGGAGGAGAAGCCAACAGTAGTGCTGTCAATGTCAGGCAGAAGAGACGTGCAACCCTGCGTGGGCAGGCAGAGTCCCAGCAGCAATGCCAATGGGAACAGGCAGTTGCTCGAGGGGGATGGCCCTGGGCTCTGACAGACAGCAAGCTAAACTGGGGCCAGAGCGTGTTGAAACACAAGAGGTGCAATATGGTGCTCTGTCATGATGAAAACTAGCAAGTAGTGAAGTTGTACAGTCTTTATCCTCCGAGGTTTTTCAAGACCCATCTCATTAAAACCTTCACCTTCCTCATGAGAAGAACTTCTGGTGGACTGTTTTAGACAGGAGATTGGTCTGGAGACCTTCTAAGGTCCCTTCCAAGCTGAATTACCCCATGATTCTCTACAATCCCATTAAGTAGTTTGTAACATAGCATCGGCAAAGTGCCATTTCTAACCCCCCTGAAGGATGTCATAACTGAATGGAGGAATTGAAAAACCAAAATCTCTACTCTGGAACAATTATCTGTTCTGAGAAATCACACTGAACATCTTCATCTTGCTTGCAAATGCTATCAGATTCTCAAGCAAGGTGGTGCAAAAAAATGGAAGTGACATTAGATGAAATCAGTTCAGTTCCAGTAAAACCAAGCACAGGCAGTCCTAGATTCATGTTGACTTCAAGCATTGCAAGTCAAAAAGCCAGGGAGCCCTGTGTTTTTGACAGATCATTGCCTTGGTCATAGTAAACTGAAAAAGCAGCTAAACTGCTGTCACTGAAGTTTGTAATGGAAACTGTAGAACCCCATGTATGCTGGACTGTATGCTGAGCCTCTACGACACCATCTTTACATCTACTCCATGACTAGGTACCAAACTAAATCATATCCAGCTATAATCCACAGAAACCGAAGAGCTGACCATTAGCATGTGATTGAAATCAGAGATAAACTGACAAACATTGACAGTTATCAAATTTTGCTGCTGTAAACGTATTGTAACAGTTATACATTCATACTACTTTAGAAAGGAAAAAAACCTGTCTACAGGTTTTCTCTCTTTGAGAAAGGGTATGAGATAGTAAGAACTTGAGAAACATGTTCAAGTTACTAATGGCAGCTGGTAAAAAAAGACATGGCTGTATTTGGGTATGTGTGAGGGTTTAGCTCATGTCTTGCTTCTCTAATCATTAATACTAAACAAGTGCACTAAGGATCTAATCAGCACTACTCCTCAGACCTGACCTAAGCAAACATCTGCACTTTCAAGTATGACTTCCAGTGTTTTTGTTGGCCTCACATGGGCTGCATTTAAAGTGACAGTGGTATCCAATCTGGCAAAAATGCTGTCAGTGAAAAAACACTTTTTGGAGCACATCTGAAGAAGCAGAGTGAATTTACCCTGGATTAGTTCCTTGTGTGACATCGCTAGGATAACTGATTTGATAGAAGACATCCTGGAGTAGAATTTAACTCATTTGTCAAACTGTGGCCTGAAAAGAGCCAGAAGAGGGATTACCTCTTCAGCATAAAAGGATTTAAAGGGTATAGGCATTACAAGCTTATCCCCATAGTTAGATTACACCCTAGAACTGAAAATGTATGAGGGCAATAGTTCAATTTCCTGAGTGCTGCAGCAATAGTGACCTAATAGTCATAAAATGATGAGCAGCAATAAGACAAACGAAGGAATACATTAAGGCAACAGGAAGAAAAATGGAATTTAATTTCCCCTTTTCATTCTAGCAGGACAAGCTTGAGGACAAAGTTAGTCTGGGGAGTCAAAGTAAAATTAGAACATAGTCAATCCCTCTGGTGTACTCGTGAACTGAACTATGCCTCTAAAGTTGGGTGTAAGAAATCCTTGAACGACTGTAATGATCTACACTCAGCAGTCTACTCACAACACACAAATGCTCTTATTTGATCATGTATCTCTACTATCAAAAGCTACACTGTCAATTCAATTAAAATTATGTAAGTTTTTAAACCATGGTTAACTATATTGGCACACTTTTTTTGTTGCTGTGGGTGGTGGGTTTGGAGGTTTTTAACCACAACCATCACTGCAGGAGAGAGACATGACATGGAATGCCAGTTTTGTAGACAAGTCACTGTGTGAATAAAGAGTTTATCCTTCTCTTTCTATTCCATTTCATTTATTAGCTTTATTAGATCATCATTCCAATCACCTGAGGGCTTATACTAAAAAATACGCGTTTTCATTTTGCTTACGTTGCCTTAACATGATTTAGAGGCTGGTGTTGAACAGCAGGCACATTCTTAGTTATCCACCAGGCAAAACTGGCAACGCAAAGCTGGGTATTTGAAAATGCAGTAGACTTCTCAGCATGTTTTCCCACCACATTAACAACATATAAGAGCAAGAAGATTGACAAGCTGAGTTTTGATGCAAGTAATGTAAACAGGCAATGTGCACATTGAAGAGATTTATTTGCAGGTTATACATTACGCAGTAAATGTTAACTGATATCAGTTAGAATAAAAAACTGACCATCTTCCCCTCACCTCTTTCTCACTGATAAATTATTTTGCTATGTGAAAAATATTTAAAATATTCAACACATACAGAGCCTTCTTGCTACATTTGGAATTTATTATGAAAACAGAATATTGAAAAAGTCAAATGCCCTTCACTGATATGGCAAGAGCAGAATTCAGGGTAATCTACATGGCTGCAATGAATTTGACAAATATCAAGAAGTACATGGAAGTGCTATCATTGCTTCTATTATTATCATATGGTGTAGATGAAAATCAATAGTTTAAACACCTAAAAGGAAGAAATGCATTTTATTTCATTAATCACTCTAACACAGTAACTATTGACAGTACTACTACTACAATACACCCTAAGTATGCTGTCTAATTTCAAGAGGCCTCCTAAAATTTTATTTTCAAAAGAGTACTCCTCCCCATTTCCTGAATCTCCCAACACTCCAAAATAACTGACAACACATTCCAGCTTAGAGAAAAAATACCATACAAATATACCCCAAGAAATTTCACCAGCTGGTTGAATGCCTTTCTTCACAGCTTCAAGCACACATGGTAAGCAGGTATTCAGAAAAACACCCCATCTTAACTGGAGTATTCGTCCCTCAGCACAGTGGAATGGCCTGACATCTATGGATCCACTTTCATGCAGTCACTTAGGACCATGTTTTGTGTGGAACTTTGAGAAAAATCTATGTTACAGTTACTTGCAGGTTCTGAAATCTACTTATAAATGCAGTGACTGTATGACCATTTCCCTGTTTCTACAAGACAGAGGGACTTAGGAAAACCTTCTTTTCCATGACTAACCCCAACACTTCATCTGCACTCTGCTCTAAAAGGTTCCAGTCCACTCCAATCACCAAACCTAAAACGTAATGCAGGGAACTGAATATCCCAGATACATATTAAAGTCCACCTACAAAACTGCTTGGTCCTTGCTCCTATGCCTGGTTACAGACAAAAAACAAACAGTTCTGGTCATTCAGGTACACAGTAAGGCACCCGAATAAATTCTGTGATAAAACTGTCTTCTGTAGCAGGGAACTGAATTTTTTCAGGTAGGTTTCATATTTCATCTTCAAAATTATTTGGTTCTTGCTCTCATTTCAGTTATCAGCCAAGTGAATGACATCAATGGGTATCTCTTCAGGATACTTTGTGCACAGAAGCAAGCTTGCCTCACAACAACAACCCTGGAAGCCCAGGCAACTGTCCCTATGGCAGCAAGCCTTGGTCCAAGGTTAACTCAGAGCTAGTTGGCCTCAAGTGGATGCAAATGCAGCCTCTGCAAAATCCTGTGTTGATAAAAGCACTGACTGTTTCATTTAAGCTCAAACAGGTGTAATAATTTGATCCTCTAGTAGGGTCATGCTAATTTCTCCTCAAAGAGTAATTTTCTCCACAGGGAACATCCAAGCACAGCAAATCATGATATATCACAGGCATTTCCTTCTCTCTGATCAGGACAACATCTCTATGGTAAATTGAACGCTTACCTTTTTGCGAACTCCCTCCTGTGTGCTGGACAGCTTGAGAAGAACAGGGGGTAGGAATTTGGAAATAATGTTCTGTAACTGCTCATCTGTTTCTGCATGGCCGAGACGCAAGAACACACGCTCCAGTTGATCTGCAGTTCATTAAAGGAAAAAAAAAAGAAAAAGAGAAACTAGCTGAAAATGAGAGTTCCTGTAACAAGGGAACTTTTTCTGAACATCCCCTAATGGACTTCCAAGAAATGCTGCACAATGTTAATAAAGTACTTATATCTCAACAGCACTCATCACATATTTTTAACACTGAGAAAGCTATTGATTGTAGAAACCAGACTGGTGGCTCCCAGTACTAGCCTTCACAGGTACATGGAGACCATTCCTAGCAGACAGAAGCAACCTAGGCTGCCTCTGCAGGAACAAGCCACACACCTGAAAGCACAAGAAACAAGCTAGAGTGAAAAATCAACTGTTTTGAAGCTTGAGACTACTCTAAGTTTGATACTCACAGGTTAAGATTTGGGAGTATTCATAGGACATCTTGATACGGGGTAACCTGTCCAGCACCTGTCCACTGGGGCGCTTAGGTCTCCCAGAAAATCTGAACAAATGTTGGCTGAACCACTTATTTATTATCAGCTGATCTTTTTTCAAAGATCTGTTTTAAAACATTTCTGACCGGTTTTCAAACAGGCAGCACTATCATCAATAGGAGTAAGAGCACAAGTGTGAAAAATAGGACATGCTGCTGTGATCCTATCATAGCTCTACAAAGTGGCTGGAGTGTTGTAATTCACCTTCCTTTGGCCAGCTGATCTATTCCCCAAACCCACGAAGGAAAAAACAAAAAATCATTTCAAGGAAACAGATTAAAAAAATCTTCTGTCAATAGCTCAAGCACAAAGGCTGAGGATCACCTGTTTTTATAGAAACAAAGTAAGAAGTCCTTATTTTAAGTGCAAGCATGCAGCTGCCCCAACAGCTACACCAGAAGCAAAGCAAAGCCTCCCCAGCAACAGCAGCACTCTCAGTGCCTGGACCAAGAAGAGTCCTTGTGCCAGGATCAGGACCATCTGTTTTTCATCCTGCTGCAATGAAGGCCAGACCCACAGGCAGCAAGGACACTTTAGCTTTTCAAGTGCTAAAGGTCTTAAGACATCCTACAAGGAGGATATAATTTCCCCAGACTCTCTGAAGTGACCTATAGCAAGCCGTGATTACAGGGGGACCAAGGAGAAGCCTCCTTCAGCAGAGGAGGATCATTAAGCCGGCTGTGAAGGACTTCAGTGGAGAAAAAAAGAAAAAAAAGCACTGGTACAAGGTAGTGGTAAAGACTGAGGTGAATGGATGTGGTTACAACCAAACTGAACAAAAGAGATGTTGAAATGCAAATACAGCTCTAACCAGCAAACCTATGATGATTTAGCTTCAGAAGCCTTTACTGTCCTATTTTTAAAACCTGTGCTATCTCTGCATCATGGCATCATTCCTCCTCTGCCAGATGCAGATTAAACATAAACATACCACTTCCAAGATTTCATTCTCTGCTGAGCAAATATGACAGGCAGCTGAATGGACAGAGGACTATGAAATTTTACTGTCAAGGAAACTACAAGCCAAAATTCTGGAGCACCTATAATGTAAACTGAGATGCAAGTCAATCTCTTATTTCAGCCAGATTTCAAAGGACAGTTAAGTTGTCAACTAGTCAATGGCTTCATGAAACTTTTCTTATATTCCAATTTTTTAAAAAATCACAGTATTTGACTTCTCTTCACCTTTTTGTGTCTCCCTTCTCCCCACACCCCTCCCATCCTAACGATCCCCCATTCCAGGACCTCACTGGTGTCTCAATACCCCACAGGCATCACATCATGCAGCTGAAATAACTCAAACAATGAATAAAAACTGTCCAATCTTTCCCCTCGGACCTAAAATTCCAGAAGAACACTGAAGACCCATTGTCCTCAAGCAAGTCAACTGAGGAATCTTCTCAACATGTTCCTTCACACAGCAACAGATCACACAAGTGCAAGGAAACACAACTGAAGTTAGTTCTAAAGCCACTTGTGGTAGTCACTGGACTACACACACACCTTCTGAAAAGCAGAGAAACCTCTTCACATGCACCCTCAGGAAATGCAGCAATGCACTGAATTGCAAGCACCCACCCCATTTCCAGCTTCTTCCATTATTCTCGTTACAAGCAGCAGCAACCAGAATGGTGGAAATAATCATAATATCAACAACAATAATAGAGATCAGGAAGACAAAAAGCTATCCCGTTCTTTACACTGTCTGTGAGACACCTTTAGTACTTTTCTCACACTTCTGCTGCAAAATCAGTTAAGCCCAAGACTGTCATTGGATATCCTTCCCTTAACCATAATCACAAGACTCTTCAGCAAATTCAAGGATACCAGCCACCTGGCTGTAGTTAAAGAAACTGGTCAAGAGTTTGTCAGAGCACTCTCCCATGCTGCTGCTGCAGGCTGTGTCCGTAGCAGTGAGATAGGAAAACAAAGAGCTATAAAACCTCCCAAGTATTGTACATCAAACATTTCCCCCACAGTTTTTATTCTACTAACAATTAAGACCATTTCTCAAGCTGACAGCATTCATTACAGGAAAGCATAAACACTGGAGATTTAAAGCACCACACACAACGGTCCAGGAAAGTAACTGTGATGAAGTATCTGGGTCTGAGACGCTGTGTCCTATCGCTGTATGTGTTGCAGACCTGCTGGATGGCATGAGGAAGTGTCTTTCCCTCCTTTATGTCTTTTCACAGCCTCCACTCAGCCTCAGCCAGCAAGCAGACCACCATGCACCAGACAACAAACAAGACAGTTTACTCACAACCAATCTCACTTCCCCATACCATGCACTTCCCACGTTTTTAAGTATAAAGCTAAAATCTTCTCCATCAAGGGGCTGATTTTACAGCCCCTACTGCCAACTGCAAAATTGCAATTTTAGGAGGTTATCTGATAGTAAAAATAAGTAAAGCAAGATGTCCAACTTGCTTTACTACTTATCAAGGAGGGTGGGAGGGGGCGGAAAAGACAAAAATTGTTTGGAAAAAGCCTTAGCAACTGAAAACAAGTCTTAGAAACATCATATGTGTGCCACAGCTGTGACAATTAGCATTTTACTACATATTAAAAAGCAGAACATAACAAAGAATGAGGTGCATAAGTAAAAAAATTAGTAAGTAGTTTTACTTTTAAAATAATACAACTCACTCCATGGAGAATTTAAAACAGTTATTCATGTATTTTGGCACAATTACTTCTTCTCATGCTGCTTGTGTAGTACTTTCACACAAAATGGCAATTTTGTGGCACTTTCTCAAAGGGAAAAAAAGAAGGTGTTTATGAGAAGACAAAGATAAACATGGAGAACTTAACAGGCATTGAATATGAAGAAGACATTTCCTTTCACTTTATGTAAAAGAAACAAAGGGGCAGGAAAAAAGATGTATCCTTGTATCCCTGTTTCTTTCCAAAAGCAGTGTCCAATTTGTGTAAACTGACATGGTGTATCTGGAATCTAAAATCCCCAGTTACCATGGCAATGCAGTTACCTATCTGTAAGAAAATGCCTGTTTCACTTCTGGTTCTTTCCAATCTCCATTTAAGACCACAAGGAGGAATACAGGTTTCAGTACTTAACAACCTTGCAAAGACAAAAAAAAAAAAAAAAAAAAAAAAAAGGAATTGCTTTCAAACCACAGATAATGGATACAAACTCTTTTAAAAAGCCATATTGAAAATGAGACTCTAACTTGTGCCTTCTAAACTTCCAAATCCTGCAAAACCAGCCATAAAAAGGTCAGTGTTATTTTGTTACTTCAGAACTGACCTTGTAGTCTCCCAAGGTAACAGTAAAACCCCATAGCCTGTCTACAGACACAACATGCCCTTCCCCTCCATCTGGTAAGTATTAACATGGACCTTGTCAAAGAGAACTGAGAGAAAGAAACAAAAAGGATAAAAATAGGGATAGACAGTGAAATAGCTACCTCAATAAAGCCAAGAATTTGGAGTTTACCCTCATAATTTTAATAAGGAAGGAAAATGCCTGGCTTTAGTGAAGTAGCTATACAGCTGTTTTTCTGTATTTTATCACAGAAACCTCTCAGTTCAGCCAAGCACAGCTCCATTTCGAATCAGCTCCCTCTGGCATTTATACATATTAGGTACAGCACATCAGGTATTCCAAACAGACCCCTCAGCAAGGTATACTTGTGTAGTGGAGTATCAAGTAAAACACACACCCTTTCTTTTATGAAAACTGACTCAAGAAACTGCTGGTGCTAGGACATGTCAAACAAACTGCACTTCATGGTTTGACTACCAACCACAAAACATCGGAGGAACTAGAAAGAGTGTCTGAGTCCTCCTCAAAACAGAGCAGAGCATGGGACAGCAAAATTCTGTGCATAAAGGCTGAATTAATCTTCACTTTCCTGGGAATGTCTGTTTCACAGACTGGTGGAACCGCTACAAAATAAATAATTTCTACCATTGTTTCAGTAAATCAAACAAAACCCCCTGAAATCCTTCTCTATTACGTGAACTCTGTAGAACCATTACATCACACAAGCATCCCCCCACATTTTCTCCAAAGGGCCCTACATCAAATAAAGAGTTCTGGGCACAAAAGCACTTCAACTTCACCTCCTGGGTGGCAGGGGTAGTCTTAGGGGCACGTCCCTGCTAAAGCGAAAGGTTTAACACACCCTTTGGTCGCTCTAGAACTAAGCAATTGCTTCTGCACTATTCCACACGCAGAAGAAAGAATAAAGTTCTCATCTGCTGTGCAACTACTAAAATAGGAGTCAAATTCTTGTTCAAATGGTATTAGACTCTGGGAGAAAATATATCTAGTATGATTATAGCAGCAAACAGTGAGTCAGGATTTGCTCGTGCTATTCCTGGCTCTACCAGTAACCCATTGTGTGCCTACAGCCAAAAACTTGAGTGCAGTTGTACAAATAGGCCAGTCATCAGGTTGTTTTACAAGATCAGATGGGAAAAGGCTAGGAAGGCCCTTTGGAGGGGGACATATTATGGTTTTTTTTCCCACCCTATTCTTCTATTTTATAGAAAAGCTTATGTAAAAGCTTGAATAATACACCAGAATCCAAATAATTTGCAATTTGCCAGGCACACGTTCTCCATTTGAATGGATGACTACTATCACTCAAGATTAACTTGCCTCTCTTGCATCTGAACACTTAGGGCTTTGGCGCCAATTTACTGATTTCGCATTAATTTTTAAACTGCCATATCTTACGCTGCCTTCAAACAACCTGTCCTCTAAAATGGCAAGCATCCCTTACACAGCATTTATACAGAGTTTCTGTATTTGACTGGGGCTATAGATGAAAGCTTCCTACAGCCATGTGAATATAAAGCAAGGAAACCTAGTTTTTCAATCTAAAACTAACGGTAATTATTCTTGTTATTTTAGGACTAGTCATCAACCTATAAAAGAAAGGATTTATTTCCAAGTATGCTGATATTTAACTATTTGAATATATCAAAAGACAGCAAGCCCACATACATGGCTAGTTTCCCTCCCTTTCTCTACATGAAGTTACTCTTTTCTCCATTAGATTTTATTATGTTTAAGACTACTGTCTTAAGTAGTGACTTAAGTAACATTACTGATGCCTTATGGATTTTTTGTCCTTTTTCATTATACTTTTATACCCTTTTCATATACTTTATATCCTTTCCCATTTCTGTACTTTTTACTCCCTGTATCGTACCCCACATGTTTATAACCCTTGCACTTTAGCCTTGTTCAGAATTCTTTGGGGAAGACGAAACATCCCCACAATCTCAAGAACATGAAGCACCAACCTTCAACAACGGAGCCTCATGTCTGGAACATGTTTTTGTAAACTAAGTTGTGGCCTTTTGGGGGGAGAGATAATTAGAATTAGGGGGCAATCACTTAATTTGTTAGGTTTCTTACTGGGGAATTTTAGGTAGGTATGCTAATTGGTGAGGTCCATACAATTGCATATGTGTTGTACGCGGGGCCTTTTTTTGTCGTGGTTCCACGTTTGACGATGGTGCACCTGGGATCATACTAAACCAAGGTAAAACCCTTTTCCCTATACTGCAGTGTCTGTGTCTCATTTTTACCAGCATTTTAGGCATCAGTACCACAAGAAAAACAAACCAAATGAGAAAAAAAATCCCAAAAAGAGATTGCTCCCCCCACCCAAAGAAAAGAGATCTAACCCAACCAATAAAACTCCCTCATTTTTGAAGGATGCAGTAGCCAAATAACCTGAATGACACCATATTATTAATGCAAATCTCAGTCTAGGGACATTTCTTTTTAGTACAGTTTAACAGAAAAGGCTGTGTAGCAACAAGCACACAGCTGAGGACTAATTTTTTGCAGGATCAGATTTGGAGGGTGGGAAGATAGATTACACAGAGATAAATACCAAGAGTTACAAGGAAGAAATCTCACACTGACTGGTTTCACCAAAGGGACTCATGTGAGCATGGTAAAACTAACAACAGAATCTCTTAAATGACAGCAGCAGTGAGAGCCTTCACATCTTTACAGCAATTTATCCCAGTTGTTATTGGAACATGCAGCTTGGAATTTGGGCTCAAGAGTTCTACGATCAGTACGGGATCAAGATCCTTCTCTACTCCATCATGGGATCTTGCCCACTATAAGGGACGTCCCCACCATTATCATATGCCTTGCTCCACTCAGCCTCGATCCAGTAACATCTAACAAAGAGCAGAACTAGCATGTGGTCTACATAGCAGCTGACAACAAAAAAACAAAAAAAGGAAGAAATATCACACAGAAATGCCTTAGTACTGAAAGCTAACAGCGCTCAAATGTGCTCAAAGTATTTCTTCTGCCCTTCTTCTCTGACGACTGCCAAGTACTATTTCAGGGCAACCAAAGGCCCTCTCATTTGGCTGAGTCATATGTTATCTTGCTATTAACTCTTCACAGATAAGAACCAGCTCTATGCCAGTACAGGAGAAGCAATGGAAGAAAAACCGCTTTTTTTTAAGTTCTCCAAAGAGCAGCTGATCGTGTGCTTTGAGCAAGGGTTCTGGAGGTGGCAAGAGCACAGGGCCGAGCTCCCGCCGCCTGAACGCTCGGCGGCAGCGGCACCTCCGGTCATGTGCCGAGCGCCGCAGGGGCGGCCGCGCTGCGCTCCCGTACCCACCGCCGGCACGGCACCTCAGGGGCTCACAGCACCCGCTCCTGGACGTGCCAGCCCGCCTTGTATGCACACGGCTTCTGTGGCTCAAACGCGGGGGACGCACAACGCAGGGCGAGAGCACGGGCGGGCAGAGGCGGTGCCGCCTGAGCCTGCTCAGGAGCGGTGGGCGGAGGCCGCCCCCTGCGCCGGCAGCTCCGCCGACCCCAGGCTCCGTGCCGGCCTGCAGCCGCCGCCGTCTCCCCGCAAGGTCACGCAGCCGGCGGGGAGGCGCAGCCCCGCGGTCCGCGGACGGGCCGGGGATGCGGGAGGTGCCGCTGCTCCCGGTTTCCGCTTCCCGAGATGGCCGCCCAGGGCCGCGCCGGCCCCGCTGCCGTCACCGCCCGGCCGGGCCGGGGGCCGGGCCCCACCGCAGGGGGGATCCGCCGCGGAGAAATCCCGGCTCGCCCGCTCTCCCGCCCCCCAGTCCCCATTGCAAGCTCCTGCGCCGCGAGCACTTACTGAGCTCGTCCTGAGCGGCTGCGGCCATGTTGCCGGCTGCGCAGGGAGGGGAGGCGGCGAGAGACGCTCCGCGCCTCCCACCCCTCTCCGGCACCGGCACCGGGCCGGCGGCCGCCTCTCTCCTCCTCCTCCCCCTCCTCCTCCTCCTCCCCCTCCTCCTCTTCCACCTCCTCCTCCTCCTCCGTCTCCTCCTGCTGCTGCCTGCGGCTCCCTCGACAGCGGCGGCGCCCGCCCTTCAGTCACTGCCGGTTTATATTTAGAGAGAGCCGCCGTCCCCACCGCCCGCCCCCGTCGCGCACACGGCCCGGCCCCGTCGCAACCGCCCCGCCCGGCGGGCCCCAGGAGGAGGTTTACGGGGGCAGCACTGACCGGAGTCCGCGCTGACCTCCATGGCGGCAGCGCCGGCTCCGCGCTCGGCCCGGCGGCGCAGGGACGGGACGGCAGCGGCGGGGGGCGCCCCCGTGCGGCCGTGGGTGCGCCAGCAAGGGGTGGGCGGCGAGCCCCGCCCACAGCCGCACGGGCACGCCCACCGCCGGCTCTGCCGAGCGCTATTCCAAAGCCATTGCCTGAACGGATAAAACTGCTCCAGAGAATTCCTCGCGTGCCGTTCTGGGGTTACTCAGAGAGACCACCACACGGCGTCTTTCTCCCAGACTCTGCGATGCCACATCTGATCTCTGTAAGGAGCATCTTGGCAAGATGCCCCAGCCGAGGCATCCCTGGGCGCTGCTGGAAGCAGACGGCGTGGCGCCCACTCCCCAGATCCCTCACTGCTTCCTGCTGGTGACGTCTCCCTAAAGCTCCACGGCCAGTCCACGGCAGGAGTGAGTCCAAGTGATGGGTGTCAGAGAACCAGCTTCTTTCTCGAGTCAGGAAAAAAAAGGTGATGAAAGCTTCCGTGCAAATCTTTTGCTTCATTTGTATGATGTGTCTGGCTGATCTGGAGTTCATTTCCCCACAGCAGCCCTCACCTTGCTGTGCTTTGCATTGACAGCTGGAAAGGTGTTGGTAACACCCCAGTGTTTTGGCTATTGCTGAGCAGCACTGGCACAGCATCAGCACTGCCTCTCCAACATTCCATCCCCATCAGTAGGATGGAGGTGGCAAGATCCTGGCAGTGGACACAACCAGGCCAGCTGACCCAAACTGACCAAAGCAATATTCCATGGCATGTGTCGGCTCAGATATAAAAACTGAGGGAGGGAAGAGAAACAGGGGGCATTCGTTTTATACAGTGTTTGCATTCCAGAGCAACCTCTATGTGTCCTGAAGCCCTGTGCTCCAGGAAATGGCCAAACATGGCTTGCTGATGGGAAATCAAGAATAAAACTATTTTCTTCCTCTTTGCTTGTGTGAGCATAAATTTTCATTTCTGCTTTAGTAAACTGCCTTATCTCAATCAACAAGCCGCTTTCTGTCATATTCTCTCTCCTGTTCAGCTGAGACAGGGAAGTGATGGAGCAGTTTAGTAGGCACTGGACACCCAGCCCAGGTCAACCCACCACAATTTTTTAAGTTCAGGGTCTGAGAAGTTGATTCCCAGCCTCCAATGCTGAGAGGCTGGGCTCTAATGAGCTGCTAAGAGGTGGCTTTTTTTCTTTAGCAGATTTAGGACTCATCTCCATCTGAAGGAAATTGTAAGCATTTATTAATGCAGAAAGGAGACAGGCAGAGGAGGCCAGCTACATGGGAGGCATGCTCATTTTGAGCTTTAAGAATAGCACATGCTCTCTGATGAGCTAAACATTTTTTTGGTGAGTATTTACAGCATCAAGCACATATCTGGCTTTCCTAGGAAAGGCTGAACACTGAGGTAAAGTTCCTGCTGGTTACACCAGAGCAGAGATGTAATTCTCCTTTCCTGGAGAAGTCTTTCGGACTGCCACCTGTGATGTCCTACCATTTCAGGGAGCTGTGCATACAGAATCACAGAATCACATAAAGGGTCAGGCTGGAAGGATATCTGGTCCACCTCCCTGCTCAAGCAGGGCCATCCTAGAGGACATGGCACAGGACTGCATCCAGATGGTTCTTGAATTTCTCAGGTGAGGGAGGCTCCATAACCTCTCTGGACAATTTGTTCCAGTGTGCAGTCACCCACAGAGTAAAGAAATCTTTCCTCATGCTCAGGTGGAACCTTGACACCCTCCCTTAGCTTACTTGTAGACATTGAAGTTGCCTGTCAGTTGTGTCTTTGGGCAGCAGCAGGAGGAGCGCTCCCCACGGCTCTGCGCTATGGAGAGGAGGCACAGGGCAGCTCTCACTGTGGCACTGCCAGTTAAATTGTGCTGTACCCCATGTGACAGGTGGCCAGACCCTGAGCTCTGCCAGGAGCAAGCCCAAAGCAGGTACGGGCTCAGGAAGTACTTCAAAGGTTTCTCCCCTAGACGAATCACAGAATCATTAGGGATGGAAGGGACCACTGGAGATCATCTACTCCGACCCCTGCCAGGGCAGGGTCACCTAGAGAAGGTTACACAGGAACCTGCCCTGGTGGGTTTGGAATGTCTCAGACACGGAGACTCCACAGTCTCGGCGAGCAGCCTGTTCCAGTGCTGTGCCATCCTCAGTGCAAAGAAGCTCTTCCTCACCTTGAGGTGAAACTTCCTGTGCTTTTGTTTATGGCCTGTGCTCCTCATATTATCGCTGAGCACCACTGAAAAATCTGGCACCATCCTCTTGATACCCGCCTTTGAGATATTTATATGCGTTAATGAGATCCCCTCTCAGTCTTCTCGAGACTGAACCGGCCCAGCTCCAGCGGTCTCTCCTCATGGCAGACATGTCCCACACCCCAGATCACCTTCGTGCCCTCCGCCGGACCCTTCTCAGTAGTTCCGTGTTTTCCTTGAGCTGTGGCACTCCGATTTCACCACAGCAGTTCACACACGGCCCCGCTAGGGCTAAGTGCAGGGGCAGGATCACCTCATCGACCTGCCGGCAGTGCTCTTCCGAATGCATCCCAGGATTCCGCTGGCGTGGGTGCAACGCAAGGGCACAGCGCCGGCTGGAAGCACGGCGCGGGAGCAGCCCGAGAGAAAGCGGGGACAAAGAGCCCGTGCTGGCGCCCGGCACGCCGCGAAGGCCCGGTTCCCTCCCCGCCGCGCTCGCAGCGCGGGCTCTGTCGCCGCCCGCCTCCCGCCGCGCCCCCGCCAGCCCCGCCGCCGGCCGCGCGCACGGCGCGGAGCTCGGCCCGGCCCCGGCGGCGGCGACATGGCGGCGCGGTGTGCGAGCGGGCGCTGGGCGCTGTGCCTGTGCCTGTGCGCCGCGCTGCTGCCGCGGCCGGCCCGAGGCCTCACCGACCGCCTCTACTGCGGCCGCCGAGTCTGCTACGAAGTGCTGGGCGTCAGCCGGCAGGCCAGCAAGGCGGAGATCGCCCGCGCCTACCGGCAGCTGGCCCGGCAGTACCACCCCGACCGCTACCGCGGGGAGCCCGCGGGCGGCGAGGGCGCCGGGGCGCAGGCGGCGCACGAGAAGTTCCTGCTCATCGCCGCCGCCTACGAGACCCTCAAGGTGAGAGAGCGGGACCGCCGCCGCGGCCGGAGCCGCTCCGGTAAGCAGTCAGGGAGGGGAGGAGAAACACCCCGAAAAATCCTCCTTCCGTAGCCAGCCCGAGAGTGAGGGGAGGAGGATGAAGTTCTCTTGAAAATCCCTTTGTGTCTAGGATTCGTTCTGTTAACATTTTAAAATTTATTTTATTTATGTATTTATAACGAACCGGCTGGGCTTTATCTTGGAGGCATACCTTTAAAAGTAGCAGTGACTCGAGTAGCATATGGGATCTGTAAGGGAAGGCTTCTCAGGGCAAAGCATGTGTGACTTGGCAAAGATGGAACCCGGGAATGGAAGAGAGAGACCTGTAAGTGTTTCAAGGCTACAAGGCATTAAAAAAGGGAACTTTTTTTTGCGGGGGGGAGGCGGGGGAAAAGGGAGTTTGAAAGGAATGCAGTTGAGCCTGGCAAAATTAAATTTCCCATCCTGCAATTATGTGGAGAAAAATGATGAAAAAGTCAGAGAAAATGAGAACAATGAGGTTTTGAAATGGCCTTCCATTGGACAGATTCCATAGCCCTGCAAACTAATTCTTTTAAGTTTTGTAAAACCATCTCCTAATAGGTTCTTCATCTGAAAATGTTTCCTTGAGCAATATTTATTAATACCAGTCCATCTGGACTTCCCATTCTGAAGTTAAAAAACTTACTCTGTGTTTTTTGTTGCTTGTCTGTTTTCCAGTTTTAAATGCCTTTGCGCAGTGCCTGCTTATTCATTTCAAGACTACACATGTCATATGTGCATGGGCGAATAAATGTGAGAACAAATTAATTGAGAATACGGGAAAAGGACCGAAGATTTTCCTCTATGTTTCCTACTCACTTGGGTTGTTGCCAGTTTTACAGCTACATGGTCCTTAATGAGATATAAAACACAGCTATAGGAGGGCACGTGAAAACAGGAATTTAAACCTGAATGAGTTTTTCATCTCATCCTGCAGGATGAAGAAACACGTAAAGATTACGACTACATGCTGGATCATCCTGAAGAGTATTACAGGCATTATTACCACTACTACAGCAGGAGACTAGCACCTAAAGTAGATGTCACAATAGTGATCCTAGTTACTGTGTGTGCCATCTCCGTGTTTCAGGTAAAATTTAATGTTTAGTACTTCTCTGTGAGTTTCTGAGCAAGAAGAGAAGTAGCGGTAGCTCTCATGATGTGCCATTTAATAAAAAATGTCAGTGAGGAGCCCTGTTCATGTATCCTGTGGTCCAGTTCTGTGTTGTGTCCATAACAATCCTGAAGTCAGGATGTACTTAGCAGATTTCTGACTGCTGTTGGTACCTTGGACAAAGGCAGAGATTAGTTTCTTTTAATTTCATCAAGACAAGTGCATCTTTTCTGAAGAATTCACTTGATTCTTCCTGGCAGACTCAGAGTAGCCTGTTCCTGAGCTCAGGCAGAGCTAGTGCTCCAAATAACGTGTGTCAGTTTGTCAAGATGCATAAGTAAGTTTTTTAAAAACGGACTAATAGCACCACTCAATTCAGCTGATAGGACTGAATATCAGGAGTTTGCTAATGTGTGAATCTTGCATTGCGGTGTATTTTAAACACCACATTAATGAAGTCAGGAGAGAAGCAAATTCAGTTTAGCAGAGTTTATTCCGAATGTGGGTAGATCCAAGGTCGAGAAAACCACCTGTGTTTTAGATGAAAAAACTTGTGCTGTTGCTGTCACAAGAGGGGGAAGATGTATAACTTCTCTCTAGGATCTTTTGAATCACTAGTTCAAGACATCATTAAAAATACCCAGGAAGTTTAAGAGGTGAAGATAAGCTTATGGTGTGGTGGAGGTAGCTCAATGCTTAGTGGGATATTGGAAATTAAAATAAAAAATACGTTGATCAGAATTTGAAAACTTGGAATAGTAAATTCTAATGGAATATTCAACCAAATACCTAATTTGTCTTCAGACCTATATCCAATGGCCAAGTTTCATTCCCCATCTTATTTCTTATTTTGACTGTAAGTGGAGACACTCACTTTCTTGAAGTCCAACTGCCAAATTATTCTAAATTCAGTGTAACCACCTGTGCAAACTGGTTTGCCTATCTTCCTTTCTGTTGTTTCCGCTTGTTTGTCTTTGCTAAGGTTGTGTAAGGGGCTTATGTCTATGCTTTGTCTTGGTAAATGGTGCAAGATTCATCATTGTTTAAAAAGTTGTGTCCTGATCTGCTTGAATGTCCCAAGAATGAAAGCGAGCTGCTAACTTTTTCCCTCTTGTGTCTGAGTGTTTTTTTCTATGTTTTCCGTGCCTCATCTTGGGTCATTTACGAGACACTAGATGGGAACATTAGTTCTGAGCTAGTTCTTGTGCTTCTGTCTTCAGAGGAAAGCATTCTCAGAGCTGTGATGTACAGGGCTAGGAGTTGGACTTGATGATCCTTGTGGGTCCATTCCAGTTCAGGATATTCTATGACTGTGTTCACCCAGGCAGTATTTTTCTGGTTTGTTGTTTGGGAATTTTTTCCCACTCCCTTGAAATCCAGAGGACAGCTGGAGATCAGAGAGGGATGTTAAGTCTTGTAAAGTGAATACTGCCGAACTAATGAGATTGTCACATACTTAGTCCATGTTTAATGAACTGTTTTAAATGGTTAACAATTTTATACTTAAATGTTTGTATACTAGCTCCTTTATTTATAAGTATAAGAAGAGGGGCTTCTGTGAATGGCTGGCACAGCCTGGTATTAACTTGCAGGAGATTGCCATGTCATGAACAAAACCATTCAGAACAGTGTCTGCTTGTCCTTCCTTGACATCGTCAATTGCTGTGAGATACACTTCTATACTTCTGTTTTCCAGGTGCTTCACTGACTCTGGAGGGATGATTATAGCTTCTGTAATACCACAGAAGTACTGTTAGCTTCAGTTTTTACTCTTACAGTAATGTAACTGTGGTTAAAAGTGTGTGACAGCATTACTTTTTTTTTCTGGCAAACCCCCAAATAGGACAGTGTCTGTATAAAAACGTGGTTTTTACTTTTACTGTTCTTAAATTACAGTTCTTCAGCTGGTGGAGTAGTTACAATGAAGCTATCAACTACTTAGCTACTGTGCCAAAATACCGTATACAAGCTACTGAGATTGCCAGGCAGCAAGGTTTACTCAACAAGACTAAAGAAAAAGGCAAGAACAGACGGTCCAAAGAAGAAATCCGTGAGGAAGAAGAAGAAATTATCAAAGACATTATTAAAAATAAAATAGATATAAAGGGTGGTTATCAGAAGCCCAGAATATATGATATCCTTCTATTTCAGATCCTTCTAGCTCCTTTTTACTGGTGCAAATACATAGCTTGGTACTGTTGGTGGATTTATTGTTTCACTATTAAAGGGCAAGAGTATGGTGTGGAAGAGAAGTTGTATATCATACGAAGGTACATGAAAATGTCTCAGTCTCAGTTTGATAGCCTGGAAGATCATCAAAAAGAGACCTTTCTTGAACGGCAGCTGTGGATACGAGAAAACTATGAGGTGAGTAGTGGTACTGAAATCAGACAGGAAATAAACTTTCTAACACAATTTGAAGTATTACGAAGCAGGTATTCTTTTTCACAGCACTGGACACACTGGGAGGATATCTCCTCTAATCGAATGTGTGTTGTGAAGCCTTACAGCAGGGTATTTATTTCCATCATGATCATACATACTCATTATGTACTTCATAGCTAATATATGAACATCACTTTTCCTAGAACTAATTTGCATGCATCTGGCTCCTAATGAAAGTCTTTTTATGGTTCTAGAGTGCCATCTGAAGGGGTCTCTGATGGTTGTATTCACTGAGTGCTTCAATGTTACAGGTGACCTTTCCTTGACCTTTTTCTTCAGGCATGTGCTGATGCTTCTTGTTACAGGCCAAAAACCTCACTATATTGATCATTATCTGTTCATCCACTGGTTCCAGCTATTTTGACATTCTATTATCTTTTATTGCCTATTAGTCTGTAAGGTCCATCCATAAACTTCAGGGGAACTGAAAATTTCTATTTTCTATGTTCTTTATCAGTAGCTGTGGTAGAAAAACTAATGTTAGTTACCCAGCTCTCCCAGAGCAATAATAACAGTGTGGTATGACAAGGTTATTATGGTAGGTTGAAGACTGTTGCCTGTTCTCCAAAGAGTAATAGTTTGTAATAAGAATTACCCAGATTGTCTGAAATCCCTATTTCATCAGTCTTCTAAGCTGTTAGTTCCTAGCTCAGGGGGATATGTTGGTTTGTTTGTTATTGTTTCAGGGTTTTTTCCCCAATCTGTCCCCTGATAGTTCTTTGGCCTGTGGTGAGTCATGGACTGTTCTTAGAGTGCTGGATACTTACTCAAGTAAGTATGCCATAAGAAGCACCATTGGGCACAACTTATACTCTTGCCATGGACAGTCAATAAATCAATAGTCAATACTAAATAGTCAATATGTAATTTTAAAGAATTCTGTGAGAGTAGTGAAAGAGCATTAGCCACAGCACAGAGTTTGCAGTCCAGAATGATTTGGGATACCGGGGCATGGCAGGTGTACAAAACCCTTCTGTTCTTCCACAGAGGTGCATCTGTGGGCATTTTGTTTGGGAGGTTTCTGAAGAAAAACTTGAGAATATGAACTTGGTCTGGTTAAGGCAAAAAGAATGTGTTGCTGCTGTTCTGCATATGGTGGGAAAAGGGGTGGCGTGGGGGCAGGACACCAAAGATAACCTAATGCTTCTTCAAAAACAGAGGGGTAGATTACTCTAAAATTGAAGAGGAAATTGTAAAATAGGTGCTAATGTAAGGAAAGGATTAGCTGCCTAAGGTACGTATACATGTTCAGTTAGGATGGGTTTGCTCAAAAACAATCTGGAAGTCCAAAGACCAAGTAATGCTGCTAGTCAAAGCAGATGTTATTATATTTCTGTTATATAGAAAAAGTAAGATTGGGTGGATATCATGTTGTAGAGAAGAAAATTCTCTTGTTTCTCATCCATGCAGTTTTTAACAAATGATGTTTTGGTCACTGAATGTGGAAGAGCTGTGTTTGCTGTAGGTGAAGTCTGTTTAGCTCACACTTTTCTCCTGTGGTGGTCAGCAGTTGATTTTTCATAACAAATACAAGACAGTTGCACCTGTATAGTAATATTTATCCAATATAATTTGCAGCTTTGGGGCTTTCTGAAAAGGAAATGGTGTCTTTGTAGGTAATTGCTTTAATGAGTTTTAGCTAGTCACTTGAATGCATTAAAGCTTTCAGTGTCTGCTGTACCATATGGTCTTGAGTTCATCAATACATGTGGAAGGGGTGGTAAAAGAGGATTTTGGAGCCACCTGGCCTCCTGCTTATTCTAGTATTGCTGGAAATGGAGAATAATCATGCTCTATTCTCTTGTGGTACCTGTGTTACTGTGTACCACTGCCATATCCTTACTTGAAACTTAGTAATGTATTTTCTAGGCTGAAAAATACGCTGTAGTGTTTCTCCCCAAAAGCTGGTTTGCTCCATCATCACTGGAGATGTCTATCTGCTTATTGTTCAGGTTTCCAGTGTTGTTTTAGGATGAAAAAGGCCTGGAATTCAAGACACAGGTGCATCATGGAGCTCCACAATATTTTTACTGTTTCCTAGTGATTCTTAAAACCTGTATGATCACTGAACATTGAGTTTGTGTATTTATGTAGCCATCTGTAATATAATATTTTTTAAATCTTATTCGTGCATAGCAGAACTCTAAATTTAATTGTCCTTTGAGTCAGACTAAGTCAGATGACACTGAGATGATAAAAACATGGTTGGTATTGAGATTTATGCTGGCTGCATCTAGATAAACTGCCTTCCAGAATAAAAATGCAGATACTGTTGCTTTTTTTTAAAAAAGATAATTGATTTGCTGCTAACTCTAGATTCTGTTACAATGACACCATTTCTTGACAGAATGTAATTGTTTATCTTTTAGTCCTGTAAATACTGGATGTGGAGATACTAACTTTGTTGAGAACCTTCCGAGGGAAAAAAATTCCATAGATTAGATGATGACTTTGAAAAGGGAGAACAGCTAAAATGAGGAGCTGAACAGCTGCACTGAACAGTATGTTGCTGAAAGGGACTCACAAGTTTAGCTTTCTGGAGCATTAGCCATTGCTTAGTGTGTATTTTCTTTTGTTGAATGCATTGAGCATCTACTTCTTTAGAAAAAAAAAAAAAAAGTTTTGGAGCTTATAAGAAGGTAGTTCTGCTCTCAGCAAAAACACAAAGCATGCTGGGCAGCAGTAGGCTCTTGGGCTGCAGGTGCTTCAACACTTTGTGTCGGTCAGGATCTGCTTCCACACTGCAATCCAGTCTTCTGTGAGAACAATAAGTGGGCAAATGACTGAAAGTGTAAATACACCCCACTTGAGGCTCACTTAAGCTGTTTCTTAAGCCTTATTTAAAACTTCTGTCTGTCTTATCAGGTCTATAAACGAGAACAAGAGGAGGAGTTAAAGAAGAAGATGGCGATGGATCCCCGATGGAAGAGATACCGGCGGTGGATGAAAAATGAAGGACCTGGAAGACTGACTTTTATTGATGATTGAAAGTTGCTGAACAAAATGTGTGCTAATGCTGAAAGTGATTTGCAATACTTTTCATTACATCATTCAGAGTTTTGTCTGCTGTGGTTTAGCAGTGATCTAAAACTCAGGAACTTTTACATGAGGCCGATGCATAATACAGGTTTACCATTTTTATAAATCAGACCTATTAAACAGGCTCAACCTAATGTATATATGCCATTTATTTGGGGATATCAGTGTGGAATTCATTATTCCAAACAATGTATTTTTGCTAGATACTTCATTTTCATCATCAATGGAACTGTAATGCTAGTCTTTCTGAAAATGTTTTTCGTTCAATCCTTGACTAGTTCTGATTTTCCTCTTTAAATTGAAGGGTTCCTGCAAATGGACACTGGAAATGCGTACAAAGTATTCCGAAGCAAGGACCATTTTCTGTTTTCCTCTCTTCCCCCTACTTTTTAATCTAATGCCAAATTGGTTTTTTATTTCATGTAAACAATATGGGGATTATACCAGACTACTGCTATTCCTCCTTCAGTTGGAAATGGATTTTGTTCTTTGTGGGAATAAATGATGCATGATTGATCATCATTGTGATGCAAACAAGCCTTAATTCTTTGTTCTACAGAGTAATTAATGAAATAGTATGCTTGGATATTTTGTGTTTTTTCATCTTGTACATTGGATTATACATGCTTGTTCAGAACAAGCATACCAGTAAATATTAGTCTACTAAATGTGACATTTCTTTCACCAAAGTATTGGTTAAAGGGAAAAGTGACCCTTTTTTTAAAGAGGGCAATTTTGATGCCTTACGTAAATAAAAGTTTATATATGCAGACCTAATTTGTTTTAAATTCTAAATCTAAAGTATTCATTACATTTATCTCTTCTGATCAGACCTCCGAGTACTTAGAATAAATAATGCATAACAGCAGTCTGTGGTTTCCTCTGTAACAGCCCAGGTCAGAGAGTTTCTGTGATTTGCTGGTAAAAGAAATTCTGTTACCTTATTTCTCTTCAGTCATTTTACTGGGGAAGGACAGGTGAGAGCATAGTCTTTCTCCTGTCATCACACTTGTAAAAGTAAATCCCTTAGAAGGGAAGTGCTGGAAACAATGCCTTGTTAGCTGCCTCCTGTGGATATTGGTTCTGAGAGTGCAGGTTTTGAATTTGCTACTCCTGACCTTTCATAGAAACATTTTTGAAATGTTGTTTCAGTTTTCTCTTTAAAATAACATATTCAAAAGCACATGTTGAGCTTTTAAGCCCAGCTGGAGATGAAACACCTCAAAGCTGCTTGTTCAACTCCTCTCTCTTTCCACACCTCCCCCCGCTGGTATAATGGGGGTGGGAGTCAAAGTAAAACTTGTATGTTGAGATAAGAACAGTTTAATAATTGCAAATAAAGTAAAATACAATAATAATGGGAAATAATGATAACAAAAAGAAAAACAAGTGATACACAATGCTATTTCTCACTGCCCACTGATCGATGCCAGACTCCCCTTCCTGTACCCAGATCAGCCACCCTTCTGGGTAACCCCCCAGTTTATATACTGGGCATGATGTTCTCTGGTGTGGAATATCCCTTTGGACAGTTCAGGTCACTTGTCCCAGCTATGCTTCCTCTCAGTTTGGGGTTTTTTTGCATACCTCCTCACTGGCAGAGCATGAGACAAGGAGAGGAAAAGTCCTTGACTTCAGATAAACCAACTTAGCAAAAACCAAAATATCTGTGCGTTATCAACACCATTCTTGTTCTGAATTCAAAACACAGCAATGTAACAGCTACTGAGAAGAAATTGCCCTAGCTGTAGCCAGGACAATACCCACCATTTATTCCATACCATCTGTATCATGCCAAGTTTCACACTTCCCAGTATCCCATCACCATCCCATTACCTATTTTGATAGATATACAAACATCATTCTCTTAGGCAGTGAAGCACCTCTGTTAAGTGTTCATGAAACATCCACACAATAAAAAAAAGTTTGTTGAATTCATTTAGTCCATGACTTTAGCATTCATCCTTGGGTAGAGTCTTTCAAGCAGAAAAGTATTTCCCCAAACAATATCATCAATATATTCCAGGTGTTCTCAAGTTTCACTCTGCTCCACTGCAGTGTGGATCAGTCCATGGCAGATGGTGGGGCTGCGTTTCCACCCCTGGCTCAGTCAGGTCCAGGTCTACCGGACATCCTTCCTAGTGAAAGCAAACTGTGGCCTGCCCAGTGCTGCCAGAGGCATTGAGAGAAATGTATCAGCAGTGTCAGTGGTGGCACCACTTGGCTGCCTTTAACTCCAGCTCGTCCTGAAATTCCAAAATGCCTGGTATGGCATTTTGGAGACAGAGTGCCTCCAAAGACACAGAGACAAAAGACAAGAGACAGAGTGCCTTCATTCAGGTCACGATAGGCTACTGTCAGCCTCCATTCCCCATCAGCCTTTGGCACTGATCATAGGAGGCTGTTAAGGGGTAAGCAGGCCCTGCTGGGCACTCCTTGGCTCTCCAGTCAGCAGACCACCTTGTGGGTAGGAGTCATGGAGTCTCCGTTGGAGTGACATTGCCTCCCATGCACCACTGTGGTAGTGATTGGCACCTGCTGTTCTTCAGCCTTCAGCAACCCCACAGCACAAGGGTCCTCTGGGAGACCAGGCAAGGTAGAGCACTGTTTTATTCCCTCTGTCTCCAGGCAAGTTGTACCAAAAACCTACCAATACCATTTTGGATCTTCAAAATATCCTCTCCTGAGACAGTCTATGCCAAGGATGCTTGGAACCTCTGGTCCAGGCACACTAGGGTACTTTTGCCTCTAATTCCTAGTCAGACTAATCTCAGCCTCCAATACAGTCAGCTGTTTGGACTCCCCTGTACCTCCAGAAACACAGATGAATTCTGTCCCTATACAGCTTGACAGCATTAGGGCACAGTGTGCACTGCACCAGTGTCTACCAAAGCCTTGTAATTCTGTGGGGCTTCTGGGCTAGGCCTCAAATCCACACAGTCCAGTGAACCCAGTTACCCCCCTCCTCCACCTGGCTGGAGGCAGGGCCCCTCTAATATTGATCTCAAGGTTCCCCACAAATATCTTGTAGAAATAGACTAGAACTTCTTTCCATAGGGTCAGTAGTATGGCCAGACCTTCCATTCTGTCTGGAAAACTCTGCTGGATACTGGAGAAGCAACTTCCCTGGGGGAAAAACCAAACTATTTTGGTTGTTTTCCCCTGCAATTCTCATACCTGTGCATCTAGGATCAAGGTAGACTGCCCATCCCGCTTCCTCATATCCTCTCCATGGTCCTGCCAGTAAAACCACAGGGTACCCTGTGGTGTGTACCTTCCACATCCTCTCTCTTGAGCAAGAGGTCGCCTGCTGTCAATCGTAGAAATAGGGGCCTCTACAGGTGGGGAGTAGGACATATTGTTTCTGAAATGCTGAAAATCCTGGGTCAGTTTGTCTGATAGCTTCTCCATAGCCTCAGTGATGGGGGAAGGAATACCATCTTTGTATTCCTGGATGTGGAAGATTGCTTCACCCACTATTGGTTGTGCATCATCTTTCCAAACGATTCCTGACAAGGGTTTGGCATGCACTGTTGGTGCACTCTGTACAAATTTCCACCATGAATCATTGACATAAGACATCATGTGGAGTTGGAGGGAGCTGCACATTGTCCAGGTCAAAATATATAATTTCATGTACAACTAATTCCCTCAGGGATTTATTACCTTACCTATTGCAGACCGTTTGCTTAAGTTACGTGGAATATCTTCTTTATACGGTTACCTTGCCCTCATACTTGGCAAGAGTCACCTCTACAGACAAAGGACTGGTGTCTTTTTTCCCACTGTTTTGTCAATGCCTGGTTTCTTAGCAAGTGATCCCAGCTCCCTGGCTTCCTTACTATCTAATTCCACAGTCAGCCCTGTTGTCCCAGCACCAGAGCAGGCAGGTGATACTATACTCACCTGGACAATGACTGAAATCTTCCCATATTTCCTGTAGCTCACTAAGGGAAAGAGATCAAGTTGTGGTTGTGTCTTCTGTCTCCTCTTCCAGTTCCTGTGATGGCCTTGATGATGATTCTGTAATTCACCCTTATGATGGTGTTGCTTCTTCATCCTCTTTACTATCCCTGTCCTCCTTGACAGTTTTTGCTAAGCTTTTTTACAGGGTGACTTTCATGTGCATTTCTTCTGCTTCTCTACAGAGGCAACTGACGCTGGCCTGTTGATTCTGTTTCGGTGGTTTCAGTGGCAGTGCCTGTTGCTGGGGCTGGAGCAGCTGCAGTGTCTCTCACAGTGGTTGGGGCAGCTGCAGGGCCTGTTTTTGTCTCATTGTCAGATTCAGAGACCTTCTGTTCCCCCTGAGAGTACTGAGCAGGGCTGACCATGGCTCAATAAACCTGGGCCTGGCCCCACCATATTGCAGTGATTTGAGTCCTCTCTGGGGTGCCAGGGTGACAGCACACTTTTAAAAAATATTTTTCTAGTTTTCTGGATTCTGCACATGCTCAGCAGTAAGGTGCAAACATTTTGAAGGTGCCCACTGCCTTGCATACTTGCTCATAAAATCCCACACACCTTATCACTCCAAACTATTCAGCTGTCCTGGCTACAGCTAGGGTAGAGTTAATTTCTTCTCAGTAGCTGTTACAGTGCTGTGCTTTGGCTTTAGAAAGAGAATGGCATTGATAACAAACTGCTGTTTTGGTTTTTTGCTAGATTGTGTTTATCTGAAGTCAAGGACTATTTATTTCTTCCTTGTCTCATGCTCTATCAGTAAGAAGACACACAAAGAGAACCCCAACTGGAGGGAGCATAGCTGAGATAGGTGACCCAAACTGACCAAAGGGATATCCCACACCAGAGAACATCATGCCTGGTATACAAACTGGGAGAGTTACCTGAAAGGGCAGCCAATCTGGGTATAGGAAGGAGGAGTCTGATTTCAGTCAGCAGTGGTGACCAATTGCATTGTGCATCACTTGTTTGTCTCCTTTTTATTCTCATTACTATTATTTCCCATTATTATTATATTTTACTTTATTTTCAATTATTAAACTGTTCCTATCTCAACATACAAGTTTTACTCTGATCCTTGTCCCCATTCCACTGGGTTGAAGGTGAAGAAGAGGGGATGGAGCTGAGCAAGGGGCTATGTGGTGCTTAATTTCCATCTGGCATCAGGCCACGACAGTCCTTTTGGCACCTGAACATGGACTGAAAAGGTTGATACATGGACAGGTCTGACCAAAGAGTGTTAAAATAAAATTGTTACAAATGTCCATTGTAGTAGTTTAACAGTTGCTAGTTACCATGTGGACTTATTTGTTCTCATATTTGTTGCATTCTGTCTGTATTGTATCAGTGATACTTTACTTGGAGTACTTGTTCTCTGTGGTGTATTTTGTAGGCTGAGACTGTGACATGTCAGTGTTGCTGGCCAGGATACCAATCAGGTGTATGCATTCAGCATTGCAGGCACCTCTGTGCTTTGGGAATTGTTTACTGTGAATGATTAATAATCTTTGTATTTTTCTCCTCAGAGGAACAACCTGTGGAGGAGACACCTTCCTGGCTTTTTCTCCCTGTCCTTTTTTCCTTCCTTGTCCTCCAGGATGATTATGGTAGTTGAGAATTTTTAAGATTTTGAATATTCTTTGACTATCTTTGAAACCCAACTGGTCTTTTTGCTATAAGCCAGCATGCTGTTGTGTACGGTTCAAATCATCTTTAAGGTCAGATAAATAATTGAGAACATTACCCAGAGATCGGCCCAAACATTGGATAATTTGGAGTGGTGGGAAGGAGAGCCAAAGAAAAGTTTGTACATTGAGATAAAAACAGTTTAATAACTGAAAATAAAGTAAAATACAATAATAATGGGAAATAATAATGGTAACAATTGTAACAGAAAGGGAAAAAAGCAAGTGATGCACAATGCAATTGCTCATCACCCACTGACTGATGCCAGACTCCCCTTCCCAAACCTAGATTGGTAACTCCCCCCTAGTCTGTATACTGGGCACGACATTCTATGGTGTGGAATATCCCTTTGGTCAGCTACGGTCACCTGTCCCTGCTATGCTCCCTCCCAGTTTGGGAGAGCATGAAACAAGGAGGGAACAAAACATCCTTGACTTTGGGTAAACACGACTTAGCAAAAACCCAAACATCAGTGTGTCATCAACACCAGTCTCATTCTGAATCCAAAACACAGCACTGTAACAGCTACTGAGAAGAAATTAACTCTATCCCAGCTGAAACCAGAACAAATAGAAATATTATGCTGAATCTCTGTATACAGTAGTAAAATTGAAGGGGAACTGCTAGATCCTTCATCCCTGCTGAATGTAAAATAGCAATAAACTTAATTCACTTTGTATCTAATTATCAGTTAAAATCTAAAAGTTGTTAAAGCAGGTATGTAGAAAAAGCTGTGCTTGCTTTCATGAAGTAATCTTAGGGACACTGCAAAGATGCTTAGGAAGTGAGAGTCCACAGCTTTAGTGTATTTCTGCTTCATCCCACAAAACACAGTCAGTTTCCTGCAAAAGTGGAATGGGGAAAATTAAGTTGCTGTGGTAGAAACAAAGAGAATGAAGGTAAGCACAAATGGTGCTGATTATTAGAAAACACAGTTATACCTGCAAAAGAACTAGGCAATTGTATACAGGAAAATCTAAACCTGTGTCTGCAGTTTCACAGGCTAACAGCTCTCCTGCTCTTGACATTCTGCCTCATTTTTCTCTGTCCTTTGCCAAGCCAAGTATTTGGGTTATGCATATATGAAGTCAAAACGCAGATCTGTTTTCCCATTTTGTCTGCCTTCCATGTAATCAAGATTAATTTCCTGGCCTGACACTACAGGGGGAAATCAGTGCAATGGAGGTACAGCCCTGGCAGAGGACAGAACTGGATCATCCATTGGCAATGGTGTTTTGTCTCTGTAACACTTGTGGCCTCATACCAAGTGGGTGGAGAAGTCAGAGGTATCATACAATCTGCTGCAAAGGAGCCATTTTGCTGGCTCAGCTTGGCTGAGCCCTCTTCTCTAGACACATCAACCCTTAGAAAAAAAAAGGATGCAGATGTAAATTCATGGAATGCATCAAAAAATTTGCTGGGCTGTGACAGTGCAGTCACATCTCTGTGATGTGAAAGGATAGAAAAACCTCAGGTGTCTTTAGAAAGCTGTCGGTGCTGCAGTGACACCTCATTAGCTGAGGCTACTAGGCATTTCTAGACTACCACTGTAGTTCTAAATTATGTCTGTCTTCTGGGCATAAATTTTCAGAGGCTGCTGAGAGTTACAATACTACACCTAGTTTAGCCAGGGTAGTTTGAATTGACTTCAGAGAAAAATGTCTACATCAACGAGAATTGCTGGTACTGAGTAGTGGTGAGATCATTATGTGGAAAAGGGTGGCAAGGTATAGTCATCTTGCAGAGGATTCAGTGTGACTTTTCCCTGACCATGCTGAGGCTCTGATTGAGGCACAAGCATGCGTGTGCCTGGTTGTTCCTGCAGAACCATAGGCTGGAAAAGACCATTTAGACCATCAAGTCCAACCATGAACCCAGCACCACCATGTTTACCATTAAACCATGTTCTCAGGTGTCAAATCCACATGCTTTTTGGACACTCACAGATGGTTACTCTGCCACTTATCTGGGCAGACTGTTCCAATGCTCCACAACCTTTTTAATGAAGAAATTTTTCCTGATATCTAACCTAAACTTCTTCTGGTTCATCCTGAGGCCATTTCTTCTTGTCCTGTCACCTGTTACAAGAGCCCAATCTGGCTACAACCTCCTTTCAGGCAGTCATAGAGAGTGATAAAGTCTCCCTGAGCCTCCTTTTCTTCAGGCTAAAAAATCCCAGCTCCTACAAAACTCTTCTCACAGGACTTGTGCTCCAGACACTTCACCAGCTTTATTGCCCTTCTCTGGACATGCTCCAGTGATGCCGTTAAGCAGAATTCTCTGAATCTTTAAGCAGAGTTCTCCGTCCCTTCCTTTGATTTCTGTTGCAGATGAAAGCTGATGGTATCTTTCTTACCTTTAACACCTCTTTTGAATACAAATAGATGTTATCAGGTGGGTTAAACATGTATTGCTTAATGCTTACAGAAAGCTTTTGTATTTTATGTCCTGCTTGGCAATTGTTTAAGCTGGAGATGCAGATTGCATCTTTGGCATTCAGACTTGGGTTCTGCCCATTCAGAGCCTAACTTTGCTCAAAACTCTGTAGGGTACACCTCCTGAAATGACCAAAACCAACCACTAGAGACCCCCAAAAAGGCCCATGCAGGCACAGTGACAAGTATTGTATAAAGCTGTGCTAACTAAATGACTAGGCATGAGTTAGGCAGTAACTACATTAGATATATGGTTTTATGTAAACTTTAGTGTATAAATTATCTTGGTTTTTACTCCTTGGTGCACTTGATTTGTAGGAAAACTTCCACCTTGTACCCTCCACACAATAAACAATATCACCTTTCTAAACCTGACTCTTTGTTTGTGTTCCTACAATGTCCAGGTTCCTAGAATTTGGCAATGCCAGCACCTCAACGTCTTTCTTGTTGTGAGGGGCACAGAATTGGGCGCATGACATGAGGTGTGGCCTCACCATTGCCAAGTACAGAGAGATAATCATTGCCCTGGTCCTGCTGGCCACACTATTGCTGATCCAGGCCAGGATGCCATTGGCCTTCTTGGCCACCTGGGCACACACACTGGCTCATATTCAGGCACTGTTGACCAGCATACCCAGGCTCTTTTCTGCCAGGCAGCTTTCCAGCCACTCTGTCCACTCTGTCTGTGCCTGTAGCAGTGCCTGGGCTGTTGTGACCCAAGGGCAGCACTCAGCACTTGGCCTTGTGGGACCTCACACAATTCAGCCTGTCCAGATCCCTCTGCAGAGCCATCCTGCCTCCTGCAGACCAACACTCCCACTCAACTTGGTGTCATCTGTGAACTTGCCGAGAGTGGACTTTATCCTCTCATCCAGGTAGTTGATGAAGGCATTAGGCAGGGCTGGCCCAAATACTGACCCCTGGGGAACACCACTAGTGACCACATGCCAGCTGGAATTAACTCCATTCACTATCACTTTTTGGCCCCAGACATCCAGCCAGTTCTTCACCCTGCAAAGAGTTCACTCACAAGCACCATGAGCTGACAGTTTCTCCAGGAGAATGCTGTGGGAGGTAGCGTCAAAAGCTTTGCTGAAGTCTAGGTAGAAAGCACCCACAGTCATTCCCTCATGCTCTTGGTGTGCCACCTAGGGGTGTAGAAGGACATCACATTGGTCAGGCAGGATCCGTTTTCCACAAACCCATTCTGGCTGGTCCCGAACCCCTGGTTGTCCTGTCCTATGTCCAGTGCAATCATTTGAGGCTATAAGCTTCATCCCACAACCTGTTTAACAAGTCAGCAACCTGTCAAACCCATGCCAAAAAGTGAGAGGACTTATTTATAGTCACTGCTGAAATGGTGGTGAAGCACTGGTGGGGGGAGAGGGGAGATGTAGCACCACTGGCAGCAGTTGCCAGAGATTTAGAATCTAAAGGCTGCCTGTGGGCCGAGGACATGTTTAGAACTCCATCTCTGTCAGTGTTCAAGACCAAGCTGGATGCAGTTCGGAGTGACCTGATGTAGCATGTGACATCCCTAACCAAGTGGTAGGGTTTGAACTAGACGATCCTTAAAGTCCCTTCTGACCCAAACCAGACTGAGTCTGTGAATACCCTTTCTCCTTTATTCTTCCCCCCATATTTTTTCTCCACTTTTTTTTCCCCTTTCCCCACTTTTTCCCTTTTGCACTCCTTTCCCCCGTTTTCCCTCTTTTTACTCTTTCCTTTTTTCCTATTTTGATTCCTCCCTTTTTTCCCTCCCTCTTTCCCATTTCTTTTTTTCCCTCCCCCCTCTTCCTGCTTACCACTTTATTTTTTTTTTGTTTCTTTTTCTTCCCTTTTATTTTTTCCCCTAGCTGCAGGCAGCCCGTTTCCCGCCCCCAGAGCAGGTCACCCGGCGCCACTGCAGGGCGCTGCAGGCGGCGGAGCGCAGGGGGCTCCGGCCGAGCGCCGGGGCGGTGCCGGGGGCTGCGGGCGGGGCGGCACCGGCCCCTCCCCGGGGCGGAGGGAGCCGAGCCCAGCCGAGCCGAGCCGAGCCCATCGGAGTCGCGCTACCAGCCCGTCTCATCCCCTCCGTCTTCCCCGCGGCTTCGGCATGTCGTCTGGCGGCAGCCTGAGCACCATGCAGAGGCTGGTGGAGCAGCTGAAGCTGGAGGCGGCCGTGGAGAGGATCAAGGTGAGACGGGGCGCGGTGTGCGGGGCCCCACGCACCGGGGGAGGTGAGGGGGTGCCGCGACCCCCGCGGCGGGGCGGTGGAGAGGAGCCGCTCCTGCCTCTCCCTCCGCGCCGCCCTGCCTGGGAAGGAAGCAGCGAGGGGTGCGTGTGCCCGGGGGGCTGCGAGCCCCGGCCCCGCCAGAGCGATGGGCGAGCGCTGTTTCCTGCTGGACGAGCCGTGATGAATAATACAGGAGCTCCTCGTTAGTTCTGCACCAGCAAGCACATAATCGTGAGTAGTTCCTCGCAGCGGAGCCAGCCCGACTCCCCCTGCTCCGGGGCGCTGGCAGGATCTGCAGGGGAGGCGGTGCGGGGTGGTACCCGGCTGGCACGCTCGGGGAAGGCAGGCGATTTGCTACGCATGCATAAACCGTCTCCTGCTTGCACATTTCCAGACAAAGGCAGGATGGTGAGGCGGTCCTGTCATCTACCAGCTCCTCAGATTTGGTGACCTGACCGAGACAGCTCTTGGCTCCCAGCAAATGCGGGGGGGTCCTTCCCGACGCGCAAAATCCAGCGTAGTCTGTGAAGTGATGGAAGTCAAATTAATTTATGTCCTGCACTTTCCTCGTCTCCCTCCTTACATTCGCCATTTTTTGTCTGGCCAGTCACAAAAGACCAGCTTCGTCAGTCTGACGACAGTGCAACACATTGAGCTGCAGGAACTTAGCTAATTGATTTGCAAATAATTCAAAATACTTTTTTCCACTACTCCTGTCCTGGGCTGGTGAAAATCTGAAGTGCTTATTGCAACGTGAAACCACTATGGCTTTTGGATATCATCCTAATAAATTTGTTAATGTTACTACATTTTATTAGCAAAACGTAGTGACCAGATGCTTGATTCGCTAAAAGTGACTGTGTTTATCACTGTAATAGGTGTGGGAATATGTGAACAACAGCACATTCCAGAGTAGAAATGTAGACTCCTCTGGCAACAGGGGTATTGTCAAACACTGAAATGGTTGCCCACCGGTTATTGTTGGTGGCTGGAACTTTGTTCCTGCTCATTTTGAGGAGAATCTTTGTTCCTCCTCCCCGTTGTTTTTTTGTGGGTGGAGAGTGGCTATAAAATGCACAGTTTATAGTTTACAGGTGCTGCTTTGTGGCAGTAATATATCCTGGAGCTGGACTTCTCAACACTAGGTATTTTTTATGAGTTTCCTTGTATTCCAGGGAGGCTTGTCCTTGATGGACCTCAGTCTCATCTTTCTTGCAGCATTGTGCACGGCAGTATCTTTCCAGGTCTGCTGTTCTAGGAGCCTGTTCATGGCTTTGCAATGACACACGATTAAAAATGTATCTTATAAATTGTGTCATCTGGATTTCTTGACATACAGTATAAAAATAATGAGAAATATATTCAGCTGATGAAAAATCACTTGGTTCAATTTTAGCAAGCACTGAAATAGGAGAAAACATTGTTTCAGTTACTTTGAATAGACAATGTGTTTCCAGACGGAAGCTGGTTATGAAAGGATTTTTAAAAATACATTCCATACTGCCAAGTTCCGGTGGTGATTTTGTTTACCCTGCTGGCTAAAAAAGCAGACAGGAACAATATTTTCAGAAAGAGGAAGCTGAGTAGGAAAGAAGTACCCATACACATTTTGCATGCAGGCGGCTGCTGAAGGGAACGTGTTTGCCTTGTGATGAAATATGGCAGAAATTTTCTGTGTGAACAGAAGGAAAGAAGAATGTTATGGGACATAGGCAGGACTAGGAGTAGGAAGGTGTGGTTTGTATCTTTTGGGGATATACCAGGATATTCATAGCTCAGTATGTGTTGGAGGGTTTGGCAGCAAAGTGCAAGGAGATGCTGTAGGAACTGCTAACTCTCCAAGGAAGAAGCTCCACATGGCCTTGGCCTGACCAGTGTTGGCTAGTGGCATCTCTGCCTGATAGCCATGTGGTGCACAGTTGGGCACCACAAGGGGCAGGTACTATGGTTGAGGCAAGGGTGCTAATGCTTTAGGGGGTCCAGGGGACTGGGCTGGGCAGGAGACTTCAGCCTCCAGAAAGGGCTCTCCTCAAGTAAGGAAGGAGTGACAAAACCTTGCTTACTTAGCAGGAATCCTTGCTGCAGATGCTCCTCCTTGTACTCTGCTCAAAAGAACCTGGGAGGCTGAGGGAAAAAGCTTCTCATAACAACTCCCTGAAGTGCTGACAACTACTGGGTAAATTTGGGCAGTTACCAGGATCAATGTCCTGGAGGAGAGCCTGGAGGAGAGTTGGAAGACAGTGAACAGGAGAGCAGCAAAATGGCAAACAAAAGTGTATGCTAGGCCAGATTTCCCATGTGTTTCCAGATGCTGTTAGATGGGATGGCCCAGAACCAAAATTCCATTGGGGCTCCTGAGTGGTTCCTTCAGACAGGAGTCTGGGTAGTGTGGATGGTTCTTCTGGTTATTGTTTTGGCAACACTGCGGACTTGTGTAGGAAGAAAAATTAGTATTTCAGGAGTTCTGTAACAAAGGCATAAGGGAGGTCAGACGGGAACTTACGGTCCCATTAGTATTTCCTTTTATAAACTATGTATCAGACAGCATGGGTTTTGAAAGTTCCCTGCAGCTGCTCCTAATGTGTGTCTGGGAAACTGGGAATTCCTCTAAATTTTCCTTCAAAAATGTAAGCACAGCATTTTCCTTCAAAAATGGTGACTAACTTGCCATCCACAGGGAGAGCAGGGGAGTTCAGTGCTGAAGACATTTTACCTTTGGGATCCTGGGCCTGTTCTGCAGCTCTGGACTGTCCTTTTTGGGGGCCAGACTGTGGACTTGAAATTCTCACTTCACTGCTGGGGGAAGATGACAATTTCGACTTAAAGAGCTTTTCATCCTCATCTTTTTTGTTTTCATTTCTATTTATGCTTTATGTTGCTTAGAAGTTTGGAATGAAAATCTTGTTAATAAATTATCAGAGGATATAAGAGTTCAAATATGTAACTGAAAACAGTAGAGTAGATTGGAATGGTCATGGCTCTGACCATTTTAAAGAAGAGAAATTGCATCACACTTGCACCTCAGTCCTCTATGCTCTTCTGGCTCATCACTGGCATAGTATTTCATGTGTGCTTCATCATAGCTTTGTAAATGTGCTTCTGTGCTGATTTACTTGGTGTTTTAGAATCCAAGAGGTGATTTGGCTGCACTCCAGCTCTGTTTGATAATAGCTCTTCAAGAGGAAATGCTTAATGGATGCTTGTGAATGAATTAGTTTCCTCTCTGGATTGTTTTTCCTTTTCAGGTCTCTCAGGCAGCTGCAGAACTCCAGCAGTACTGTATGCAAAATGCCTGCAAAGATGCCTTGCTTGTTGGGGTTCCTGCAGGAAGCAATCCCTTCCGAGAACCCCGATCCTGTGCCCTGCTCTGAAATCAGGTAGTAAAGTCACAGATGTCATGACAACCACTCTGACTTGAAACTCAAGCCCTTGGAGGGACAAGCGGTCACACATGGTGACCTTTGTTTAAATGTTGAGCTCTTGCTAGAGTGTTCATCATCTCCCTGCTGGCTCTACAAATTGTTTTCTGGGGTTTTTTAGGCTTGGCAGTTGAAGCATGTCCCTTTCCTATAACTCTTTCTAGAGATTTTTTTGTTTATGAGTTGGTTTTTTTGTTCTGATGGTTCTGTTTTTGTGTTTTAGCAGCAGCAAGGTCATTAGCAGCATCCAAACTGATAAATATTGAGTAGGACACACAGCTGTGTTTGACATAGTCACACAGAAAACAGCCACATACCCAGCCTGGAGAAGTAAGACAGTGCTGTGGCAGTTTTATGTGTTCTGATGATTAGCTGACAGCTTAACCAAGTATCATGTTAAATGCATTTTGGTCTTTAATGTCATATTGCAGTTCATGGGGCTGTGTCTGTCCTTAGGCTCTTCCTCTTCTTATTGTTGGTTCAACACTAAAAACAGTGTGAGCAGAGAGGAGCTGAGGCAATCTGTAATCACATCCTTCATAACCTTTTTCAGCACAGGTCTAAAGGATGAGCTGCTCGCTGAACTCTGCCTTAGTGCTCTGCATTGCCTGTGCTATGCAACACCTGCAGAGTAGGCGAGTGGGTGACTGTTCAACATTTGCAAATCTTTGGGATCCAGTTCCATGATTCCCAGTCTGGCTTCTCCCATTTGTCACAAAGGCTATCAGTGATTGCAGCCAGAGAAGGAAAGGCCATGCATGCTGGTAATCTTGAGCAGAGCCACACCATAACTTGGAAAATCTACTTCTGCTTGACAAGCAAATCTGGAAGTAAGATATTCAGAAGGGGTTACTCCTCCTTAAAAGAAAAAATAAAAGTAGTTCCTGCTAAAGAGCTGAAAATTCTACAGAGAGTGGAAGAAACACTGAATGCTGTATACCATCATACAGATACATTACAAAATAATTTTTCAGAAGAGCATGATGCTTTACTTATGATACTTTTAGAAATGCAGAGCTCAGCCCAGGATATCCTTTGTTTTCTTTGTTTTTTTTGTTTTTCCCCGATAGATCAAATATTTACTCTATTATTCTTTTGTTACCTTAGGATCATAAGAAAGTCAGAGCAAAGTAATGAAGCCAGTTAAAAAGCTTATGATATTGCAAAGATACCAACATACAGTAAAAGAAAGTCATTATTCAGTTTTTCTCAGTGAAAAGGAGCTTTTCTGTTGTAATTTGTAGGAGAAATGTATCAGTTTAAGAAGATGGCATTTAATAAACTTTTTCTTTTCCTCTTATAGGGAAGGTCATTGGAGAATTGCCTTCAAGCATGACATGAATAACAACTGCCTTTCCTTCACAAGAAAAGTCTCTCTCTGTGTTTTGTGTGGCTAAAACAGTGTCCTAGATATTTGTCTGTGTGTTCTTGTGAATCCATATTTCACTATCATTTAGTAAGGTTCTTGAACTTTTTTAATGTAACTCTTATTCTTTTCATAATCATCACCACTGTTACTACACTATGCTAACTCTACAAGTATTACTTGAGAAGTTGTACATTTTAGAAATGAAAAACATGAATTTTTTACCAGATTACTTACTCTGATCTTGATAAATGTAACACCAGAATAATAGCAAAAACTATTCATGGGGATTTTTTTTCCAAAATAAAACAACCCAAAAGTGAATAATTAAAGTATAAAGCTAAATGCTGTTAGTGCTGAAATAATGTCCTCAGGGAGCATTTTGCTTCCATTAGCAAGACCTGGAACCAGCTTCAGTTTTTTTTCAAGTGCATATGTGACACATTTTAGAAACTCCTGAGCACAATATGTAACACAGGCTTGATTCCTAAAGCATGTTTCTTGCAATACTTCTAATCTGTAAGCCTTCATCTGATTTGTGTTTTTAACTGTGCTGCTGTGGTGGAATTTTCTTGATGTATTTAAAATGTCACCAAACAGACACTAAGAATTTGTGAACACCCAAAGATACTTGCATGCATCATTGTCAAGATTTGCAATACATGGAACTTGCTAAAATGTGCTTGGTAATTTGCCTTCACTTTTTTAGAGCACTTTTACAAGAACAACTTTTTAAATAGGTTTTTAATTTTGTCTACTTTCTATTGTTTGTATTAATCTTTTAGAAGTTTGGAAATAAAATTCCTATCCCTCTTGGCTTTGAACTCATTGTGTAATTTTAACAAAGAGCAGCTCCTGTAAGCAAGAGGATACTTGGATTCTGTAGTGGGAGGGGAGGCCTTAAGCTCTTTGCTTTTTTGAGAGGATTGCTGTTGGATTTTTAGAAACTGTGTCTTATTAGTAGGAATATCCTACTAAAATTCATAGCTATTGACCATATTTGTAAGTACTTACAATGTTACCAGGTTCACTTACACATTTTGAAGCTGTAAGGAACAACTCTGCAGCCTGAGTACTTAATGTTCATGAATGTTAACTGAAATGGGACAACAATGTCCTCCAGGCAGTTCAGTCTTTGTCAAAAGATTTTCATGTTTGCTGTCCTGCAGAAAGACACCAATGTGAGAGCTGTAATACTGCCAGTATATATCGTGCCTTTAAATACAGAAGAGAACATCCTTCCTTCAGAGCTTTTCTTCACTCTGACTTCCTTGCATTGTAGGGTATTTGAATATGGCAGTTTTTCTGTTAGTACTTAACACAGGCATGGAAGTCAGAGAAAGCTGAGTTACTCTTGCACAGAGGCCTCCTTGGGTTTGGTTTGAAGCCAAAATATCAAAGATACTGATGAGTGTATACATCAAAAGCCTTTGGACAAGCCACCATGTGGACAGCAAGCCCTTCATATTTCTCTTACCTCCTGCTATAAACTTCCCCTCATCCCCACATCTGTTTCTCTACCCAGACCCAGTGTTGCATATGCTTTCCGGCTTCACAACCTCAGTTGGAGCTTGGGTTTTGAAGTGGCTGCTGAGCTGGCATAAGGAGTGGCCAAATCATAGTGTGCAGCAGAGAGCTGCCTCCTGCTAGACAGCCAGTCAACCACTGGTGTCTCTTGGCTGCCCTGCCCAGCTCTGTCTGGTCTCTTGCAGCTGGAGCACCAGGTCAACACAGTTGGAGGAATAGCACTGTGAACATACTGCAGGTCCTGGCTGCATCAATGTCTTGCACCAGCAAGGGCTAGAAAGACCTGTGCAGCAGTTGTGAGATGGACTGGGAACACTCCATCCATATGTTCCTCTGTGCTTGGTGGTTATTCCTCAGATGCAGATTCCATCCTCTTCAGAGGAGTGCAGTTGCTGCACCTCTTTGCTCTCAGGGCAATGTGCAGCTGAGCTGATGGGCAGAAGCAGGGCGAGGAGTGACAGCAATGCCACATCTGCTCTCCCAGGGCATGTTCCGTGACAGAAGCATCAGAACAAGCTGCAAAAGAAGGACTGGTTGGCATTGAGACTCTGGTTCCCTTTGGGAATCAGTTTGGTGAAGCATGCCACTGCTGGTTATTTTGTGTTGGCTGGGTGAAGTGGCTACATCTTAGCAGCTCAGCTTTTGGAGGTCCCCTTCCCTTGGCATAACCAAGGAATCTGACAAATGAGCCTGGGCTGCTGACTGCTTCTGTAGGCAGAACATATCTCTTACCTACCAAGCCTACAGGGCACTAAGGAGTGCCCCATCTTATCTGCAGCCGTAGGTGTACCTGGGTTTGCACAACTTTGCTGAACTGAGCACTCTGATGGCTTAGACTGGTGCAAGCATTACATTTTGCTGCCTCTGCTCCAACAGGTGTGATCTGCAGTGAGGCAGACAGCTGTGGGCAGCACCTTAGCTCCCTTTACCAAAGACTATCCAAGAGGGTTACCTGTTGCACAGAGGCCTTCATATAATCTGATGGCAGCAGGTCCTACAGGATGCCCACAGTAATGAAGTTTGAGTGAGCACACACATTTGTATGCTCAGTGCCTCAAGAGCCACAAGACCCTCTTTTCTCACTATCATCTCTCCCAATCGATCTGCAAGGCTCTTCTCCATCTACGGGTGCCGACTGGCTGGTCACTAAAAGGCTTACAAACTTGTTCCCAGGAATGGAATGTCCCTACCTGCTGCTGTAGGACTAGATTAGTTTTTGTATTGCATCTTTTTGTCTAAGAATTAGTTGCTTCCTAATTTGTAATTATAGGTAATTTGGCAGGGCAGGGGGTGGAGTGGGGAAGTGCATCATTGTAGCACTATAGTAATTTTACTCCACATTAAACAGACAACAGGCGGGGAAAGGATGTAATTTTATAAATTTGTCAATGTGTCCATATCTGTGAGAGACTGAGATTTGTCATAAACAAATACAGGAAAAACCAGTTGGTCATTGCCTGCCTTTTTCCTTATTTTCCACTACATTGCCAGTAACTTAACTGTACACTGATGTTTTTTCTACCTAACAGAAACTTAACGCAGACAGCACTTGAATATTTTTAGCTGATGTAGACAACATGCCTTTTTCAAAGTTATCTACAGACTATCTATGCTACTCTTTCACAACTGTTTATGTGAAAGTTCTGGTGTCAGCCTTTGCCTGTGGAAAAGGAGGACATAAATAAATAGCTTGGCACTGGCAGCTATAATTTTCTCAAACTGTGGTCATCTGTGACTAAGACTTTATAGAGTTGTACTTTAAAAAAACCCAGAATCCTGGTTCTGGAAATTTCGGAGGAGTAACAACATAACCCATGATGCAAAAGAAGGAAAATGGTTAGGTCAGGGGACCACAAAAATGGGCCATAGATGGTAAGCAAATTGCAATTTTTATTTAAGTCTTTCTCTTATTCTAGGAAACAGTGCCTTGTTTACAATGTTACTAGAAATCTTTTTATGTTACCACTTGTGAAAGTTACTTTCTAAAATCTTGCAAACAATCTGGGTACAAATAATTCAGGGATATTACTGTGAACTAAAACTGCAATTAGTGCTGTCACCATAGCTTTTAAGAATTCTATTAAAAATCAGCACTCTATTTTCTCTGAGGGATGAATTTTTTCTCCCCTAAGTGCTGGTTTCATTTACCGAAACAGTGAATATTGCTTAATGAAGGCTTAATTCCAAATAACTATTTAAGTGCAAGCATAGAACTTAAACTTGGTGGTTTTCCTTTTATTACCTTCTCTCCCATCCTGTCCTTTCTGTTACTGCAAACTTAAAAAGGGTTTGTGAGTTTGAAACCTGAATCGTCTCAGCTGAAGGCAACTGAACAGAGAGACATTCTGGAGCTGGCAGGTGTGCCTGTGCAAACGGTTTATGCATTCCTGCAGCAGAATGGAGTTACTGTCTACCATTGCTTCCACATGTATTTCCAGTTTTGCTGCCAAATCTTTGGACGGAAAGAGTGAGGGTTTGGGTACTATTCTGAACTGCTCTTTAGATTACCGTTGAGATAGCTTTTTTTTTTTTTTTTTAAAATTCAGTCTTTTACCCCTTCTAGTTGTACCCTATAATATCTGGAACTGCCCCCCCAGATAACTCCCATCTCCCTGCTTGCCAGTGCTCTGAAGAAGGCTGAAAAACATGGATGCCAACAAATGGCCTCCACCAGGTAATCCAGAGAGTGAGGGTCACAGCTTAGTTCCCTGAATCAAATCTATAAGAATGGTAGTTTTAAGCACAGTCTTCACATGTTGTCCATAAAACAAAGAGATTTTCCTAGGCTGATTATGACTAAAAGCAGCTCAGGAACTTATCACATGGTGCCTAAAGGAGCTGTCAGAAGAAAAGTGGAACACAGCCCAAGGGACAGTTAAAAAGAGTCACAGCTGTAACTGCAAGAAATCTCTAAGACTTTGAGAAGCCTTTAGATTCTGGCAGATCTAGCCCATCTTTATGTTGTAAAAGCTGCATGCTCAGGGAGCAAACAAAGGGGTTTTGAAACCTCAGTGAGCCTTGGCGTCTGTTTTTTTCCACTCACGTATTATTTTAATATACAGAGTGATATAGTACCTTTATATCACCCATGAAAACGGAGAAGCAGTAATTCTCCAGCTTCAGGAAACTGGTTTGTTTAGTAACATTTTAAAAACATACAGAAGAATCCTGAGCTAGTAAGAATTCCCGAATCCTAATTTCTTTCTAAAAACTAACAACAACCATTTATTTATTTCCCTTCAAAAAGTTCAACAAGTTAAAAAAATGTATGTAATATGCAAATCCCCTTTCCATTCAAAAGAATTTAAGGCGTGTTTGTCCATCTCTTCTTCCAGGGACTCTTTCATATGTCAATCTCCTTTTTTTGAACTCCTCTACTTCTGGAAATCCTGAATCTGGAAAATAAGTGGAAAAAAGAAAAACCATGACAAACTACAAATACAACATGTATGCAGACTTAACTGTGTGTTTCTCAGAAGCAGTAACACACTTTAGCTTTAACTGGTGTGCTCCCTAAGTGTCAACTGCCATAAAATAAAATGTGTACAGATTAGGTACTTCTTACTGCTACTGACCCATTTTATGCATATCATCCTGTAATAGGAATACAGGATTTTATACAAAAGTAAATAAATCAACCTACACTATACTTAACCACAATATTTCAGAAAATATTTAATGTTTATTTCTATTTCACTAATATTACACTTAGAACTATTCACTAAGTGTTGAAATATAATTCTTTTTAACCACACATGGTCATGTTTCTAAGTTGTTTAAAAAAGCTACTTACATTTTTAAGATTCAAGTGCTTTTACAATGAAGTATTTGAGAAGTTCCTTATTCAAAACAAGTTACTGTGAGAAAATTATGTTTAGTCTTTACAAAAAGTATTGTCATAAAACTCTAACACTGATCAAAGGATTTAATCTGTTCCAGTGGAAATACTGGCTTGACATGGTGTAATGAATTATCTGTGGTTTAATGAGAGCTTGATCTGAAGCCTGTAGAAATCCCTGGGGTTTGTTCCCACTGTGTCTTTTTAACTTGACTCTCTACATATTTCTTACATTTTTGCTCTCAGGGGCTATCACTGTATTAAGGTGAACTTGGGTTTTTTTTTGTTTTTTTGGTTGTTTTTGTTTTTATTTTTATTTTTGTGGATTTTTTTGTTTGGTTGGTTTGGTTTTGTTTTAGTTTTGGTCTTTTTCAAAATTAACATGCAAAACTGTTTAGTATACTTATTTTTACCCTGGTTAGTGAATTAGAAAGTAGAATAAGACAATTCTTCCAAAATCTAAACAAACCATCACTTTTCCTTGTTTTGATCTGAATCACATTCAAGTATACTTTGTCCTACTGGGCAAGAATATTACAGAAAGCTTATCAGTTGGAGATCACAGTGTTTTCAGAACACTGTAAAATGTGGTACCAGAAGACTCTGCTCTGATCTCTACTGAAATATATTGTATGAAGAATTTTATGCTATCATTTCCAGTTACCAGTTACTGAAATACTTGTTGCCTACTCAGCAATACTGCAGATCTCAATTGTAATTCCAGAGAATCAAAACATCTGTTCAGAGATTTTCTATGAACATTTAAATTTACACAGGCAGAAAACTAAAAGAAGTTCACCATATCCAATCAACTTTTTCTCTCTTTTCCTCCATAATTACCCTAAGCAGTCCATGCAAGAGTGATTTAAATTAGTTACTTAGGTTTTCATGAATGAGTCTGATCTAATTAGTGAAAGTATTTTAATGCTGTGCTGACCTTGTAGCACCAAGAGATTTAATGACAGGCAGCAACAGACAAATCATCTGTATGAGGAATTAGGCACTTTTTTTACAAACTTAAGCTTGGAATTTTTTAAATATGCCACCTCACCTACAGGGAAACAGAAGAATTTAAAAAATGCTACAATAAATGATACAACAATACATAGTCTGACAGGGATTTTCTTAGTTGCAAGTCTCCATGGATACATACAACAGCTTATTAAAAAAGCTTTCAAGCTAACTATATTTGATGGAGTAAACCAGGGATAAGAAAACTAAAAAAAAAATTTAAAAAAAGCGCCTAATATTTTGTATAAGGACTACACGTTTTCAGGGTACACAAAGTTTTGAATTACACATCACACCATCTCTGTGAAAAAATAAACTTTGGAATGATTTCAAGTGGAGCATTTAGCCCTGGAGATACTAGCTAAAAATATATTCCAAGAATAAGGAAATATATTAAACAAAGTTAGAAAATTTTCAGAGTGCCATTTTTTCTCTGTTAGTGTCAACAGCAAAACACAGCCATTAGTAGCTGAATTTCACTCTCAGGATTTGCTGAATCTTCTTTTTGTCCTATGGAGAAAATACAGTCTTTTGTTCACCCTTTTGTTCAAATCTATGTTTACAAAATAATCTTTCCCATAACTTTTAAATTAATTCTGACAGGTTCATTATCTATATTTTAGGCAATGTCAAAGAGAAAAGAGGCTGAATCTTACAATATCACAGAACTACACTTTTCAATATTTTACCAGGGAAAAAGAATGGCAGTAACACAATCCTAGCTCATTTGGTTTGGCTTTTTTTTTTTTTTAAATGTTCTTTATGCTCCAAACAGAACATGTTAGGAACCTTTTATCAAAGAAGAAATACATATGCAACTATGTTTTAGCAAAGAAAGAATACAACTGTTGGGTTGGATTTGATTTAACAGCTATTTAAATAAAATACAAAATACAGTATTACAGGTACTCCTTACAACTTTCCAGTTGAATAACAAAAATAATTTCAGTAAATTCTGCTTATGTTGGACCTACCTGTTTTATTTTTTTCTTTCATCCATAAGAACGGTGACCTTTGCTTCCTCTTGCCTTTAGATGCTCTACCTATTTGGTTAAAACTCAGATTTTGAAGCTCATGCATATCATCAAAGAAATCAGAGAGAAATCCATCATGAGCAAATGAATTACGTGGGTCTGTGGATAAAGAGTCATTCCACAGGGGCTGGTCAGTCTGAATTACTGGGTTTTTAAATGCCGTGTCTCTAAATTCTTCTAGAAAACTCTTAGAGCTCTCCTGAGGTGCACAGTCACTCAAAGTTGCAAAAAAATCCTCTTTTTCAGAGCCTTTGGAATAATGATCAGAACTATCATGCATCCCGAAAGGCTGTCTTTGAACATGGAGAGAATTTGTAACATCTAGATTAGCAAAATCTTCAGAGTCCTTCGATACAGCAAAGAAATCTGGCTTCCTCCTTGTAATTACAGCTGACGAACATGCATTCTTTTGAATACAGCTTGGAAGATCAGACATAAAAAACCCCTTCTGATGATTCAGTGGAGGAATTAGGGCTTCCAAATTCATGAGAGATGTTCCTGGTAGGGAAAAATTTGAACCATTTTTTTTGGAGAATGAAAGATTAGCTTATTTTTTACATTTTACAGAAAACCAAGATGCCATTGAGCATTTTGATTGCAGTCTGTCTAGTCAGAATGACTGACCTTAGCATGATTAGAAGATAAAGATTCTAATACATTCAGATTTTTCACTTGGTTTCAAAGGAGACACATATTCCTAGTAATTCAAGGTATTACCTGTGCTGTTTTGTGCTTGATCAAGTAGCTCTAAAATCTGACAATTTTGTTTATTATCAAGACATAATGTGTTGAAGTTGTTCTGGTTTTCTGGGTGTGATGCATCTTTCATTGTTTTTTCTAGTGGAGCAGCAGCATTTAGGCTGTATGAAGATATTATGTCACTGAAATGCTGAAACAATAAAGAAAAGATTTGTCAGGAATGTTTATGGTACATGTCTACTCTGTCAAGTACAAAAAGTTAAACCAGTTGTTAAGGTTCTAAGGTGTATAAATTTTTGTTTACTAGAACAAAACAAAAAAAGACTTACAATGCAGAAGAGGCATGTACAGTAGACAATGTACCACCTCTCTTAAATCTATAAACAGAGAAAGTAATAATCCCTGTCTTGAAACACAGGAAAAGCAATATCTTAATATAGTTTATTCTCTTCCATTTCTCTAAGACTGTAGAAAGCAGTGTCTGCAATGGATTGGCATGTATCATGCATCACAGAGTAATTTAACTGAGCTTTTTCTGTCAATAAAGATGGCTCACACATATACAGTTATAATAATAGTATGCACAATTTCACATTCAGTGCCCAAATACCTGTTCATTTGATCCTTCACCTTTACTGAATGTTTCACCTTAAATGAATGATGTACCCAACCATTTTCTTGAATGATAAAATACGTGCATTTTTTACTGAATTAGTTGACGATATTCAGTCTATAATTTTCCCAGACTTGACTCAACAGAAAGAGTAGGGGCACACAATTCATCTCTAGGGCTCTGTCAAATGCTTAGTATTATGAATTCATAAGTGCTAAGGAAGGAAGGAAGGAAGGAAGGAAGGACACACTGGAAACACTTAATTGGAAAACATGTCTTACATTAGAAAAACACAAAAGCTTGTATGCTGTTACAACACTCGATATGGTGAAGCTTGAGGAGGAAGTTGATCTAATGAATATTTTTTCAGTTAAGGAAATGCTCTCATTATTCTCACAAACATAATGGTGACTTGACAAAATCTGCTGAGAATCAGCAGATTCAAGTTTTTAGCTATGAATGATATACTAAAGCATGTAAGTAATTTTTAAATGATACCAGAAAATGCACATGTAGCATCAGATTAAAAAAAACCAAACAACAAAACAACCACATATTACAACTGTGCAAAAAGATTGATCTTATACATTAATTAATTTTGTCCAACCTTTAAAACTTTTTTGGAACCTCTGGCAGAAGTTCATGGAGTTGATCAAAGCTTGCAAGAAATAACCTGTTCAGTGAAGATCCCTTCTTTAACATAAACTGAGCAACCAAAGGGTTGATACATGGAAAAGTAAGCAGGCATTTCTCTGTCTGGAAATGGAAATTATTTTGTTAGATCAATATCTGACAAACTTTTTTCCTTTGTTTCCTGTTACTACAAAGTCACATCTTATTGAATAATTCATAGAGTATATCATAAAGAGCTTTCAAACAGTGCACTTTTACACTCCAATAAAAACTCCTTCTTTTTTTTTTTTTACTACATATGTAATAGTATCATTTTTGAAAAAGAGGAAATTTGACAAAAAGCAAGTCTAAAGATGTTTGTTTTCTAAAGGTAAAAACCAGTGAATCATGTAAACTTGATTTTAAAATGCATAACCAGATTTACTATTAATTCCCCATTTGAAAATGTATTACCTAGATCAACATAAACTGACTAAACTGGTTCTGTTTTACAAAAGTTGTATTTGTTAACAGCAATGAAACAGGTGGCAGAAGCAGGAGTTGCTTGGGGGAGGATGAATGTCACAAACAGGGCTGCAAGTTGAGAGCAGCATGTTATCAATGTCAGCTTCCTGTTCCTGACTTTCATAAAACACTGCCAGGATCAAATGTCTTTAACAGAGCCAAAATACATTGACTCCTGTCCATTTTTTTACCAGTATCCTTAGTCTCTGAATTGGAAAACCTATTGTCCAATACCCCACTCTTGAAAGGCCATGCCAATACGTATTTTATAATGCTTCTGAATTTTGCAAAAGCCAAAAACAATCTCAGCTTCACAGGAGTTCAAAGCTTTCACATAAAATGAACAAATCGATATGTTTCAGTTGAGAACCTTACTACACAAGTTAAAGAATAACATATATTTGGCTGTGATTGGTGGGTCTATTCTAGCATTTACTGGAATGAGTTAAACAAGTAATTGCATGAGTTAAATAAGTTTCTACCATCTGGTACTAAAGCAAGTCAACAAGCAATGCTGTTGCCTTCAATAATGGATCAGCACTGATGAATTTGGCTACCTGCCCACGTGAGCCACTGTATGTTTGTCTTTTACAATTTGGATAGTTTTTTAAACTTAGTGCCTAGAACTGTGGGACTGTACAAATTTGCAGGCAGATGTGGAGGACAAACTTCTCTACAGGTTAATTATGAAAGCACGGGGTAAGTCAAAGTTACATCTAAAAGTTCTGATAAGGATGATGGCAATTATATATATATGTATGAGTATATATATATCTGCATATATATGTGCATGTGTATATATATCTGCATATGTATATATATACATAATAATACTTATTTTAAGAATATATTTTAAGAGAACAACAACAAAAAAGCCTAGAACTTTATGACTCTAAGAAACAGGAAGAAAACTGTAAATTCATGGGAAGATATGCAAACCTCAGATGGCAAGACAGAAAGCCAGGATTTGTCCAACCACTCATGTGGACTGATATTAGATGCTATCAAAATGTTGTAAGCAATCTGATGTATTACCAGCGCTGTCTCTTCAATCCCCGGAGTAAGAACTACCTACAAGTGATACATAATATTTTTGTTTAAAACTTACTCTATGGAGTAGAGTCTTAATTTGCTACAGAAGTTGAGGTGAAAACTAGAGGTCATCCTGAACACAGGAGCTGGTACTGTGGTGTAATTAAACCTGATCCATGCTTATCATGCAGAGGAACTCCAAACTCTGACCACTAGCCTGGCTGCAAGTTACACTCCTTATTTATGCAAATCCTGTGTAGGTGAAATTAATTGATTTATCCTATAGGTCTTTCATATGTGATCAAGTTCCTGGGTGTAATATGAGTTCTGAATAAAACAGGCAATTGTGAAATGCCTATTACAGTTTAAGAAGATGTGTAACACTTAAAGGTATAATTTCCACACAAACTACAGTGCTGAGTACATTAAATGAAAAAAGCTTTTCCTCTCTGTAACTTTCATTTAATCAGGTAAATTTTACACAAATTTTAATATGCAAATAATAATGACTTTCATAACAATCTTCACGCAACATTGTCAGAAAAAGTGAAAAAAGTGCCTAAAAAGATAGTACTTAATTTGAAAATGTAAGTTACCAACATCAATTTGGTAAGATAAATGAAAATTTCATCCCATTTTTTTAATGCTGATTATTCTGGATATTAGAATATAGGTTTTCTAGATTCTAGATTTCCTGATTTTTAAAGAAAAAAGGTAATTTATCTTGCCACATTAAAAAAGAAAACTAGCTGACAGCAAATTATTCCTTTTTTTTCTTCTGTCACATCAGCAACATAATAACCTGTCAAATTAAGACATAAGCAGGATTAATAGATATTCTAATAATTTATTAAAGGTACAATCTCTTTTTTTGACTGCTAGTCATAAAAAGACTTCAAGTGCTATTTGAAACTGGTTCAACTTGTGTTGCAGTCAACAGCCTTTTCACTAACTTTAGCAGCACAGAATTAAGATCCTCTCTTATTTTAGTAATTTTGAGCTATTTTATGTTTTTGATGTAGAAGGCATACATGATTGAGCTCTTTAGAAATATCTTATCATGAAAATTAATAAAGAAAAAAATTACCTTTACTTCAAAGTCTTCTGACTTCTGTGTAAGTTCAATTAGAGTGGCATAAATTAAGACAAGGTTAAGCAGCGTATCTCCCTTGAGACTGTACCTGTAAAACAGTTTCACAATAATTATTTAAAATATTTAATATTTAATATTTTAAAAAATAATGATTTAAAATATTTAATATTTAAAATGCACATGTAATATCCCAAACCATTTGTTACATGTCTTCGTAAATGTATATTTCATTTCCTGGAATTCCAAATACAGCTACAGTCTGAACATTAATATCTGTGGAAGGAGAACTAGGATACATTAAGGGACTGACTGCTAAAGATGGACTGTAAGGAAGAAAATAGAGTCAGTCTACAACAAAGCAAGTCTGGTCTGAAGCAAAATGTCTGGACCAAGGTCAATCACTGGAGACACTGGAGAAAAAACATATAGAGGGGAATTACCACCTGCTTATAGAAAAATGTCTCACAAGAGGTAATAAGTAATGTTTATGAACTATGTCAACAAAAGGTGTGCTCCCAACAGCAAAAGGAGAACAACTGATGCACTGTAAGAACAGCCAAAGAAGGTTTCCCTGTTGCAACGATATACAGTGGTGCTAAAACAGTAATTCATAACCATGCATTTGTAGGGTTTAATTCACTTCAAACAGATGCAAGAATAATACCAGTGTTTCATATCTTTAGAGCTGTGGAATTTCTGGACCTGTTGATTTGAAATACATCTCATGTTAGTGTTGCCTGCCTCAAACTCTGTTATTTTATAACAACCATTTCTTTATCTCTTGTGTAAGACTAAAAAGGGCCCCACAAATAAAACCCAACTTTTCTTACTTTTTTGGTGGTCTCCAATGATCACTGTTACTTTTACAATTTCTCTGAGTTTTTCAGTAGGGGCATGACAACATTGTAACCAAGTGAAAAATCCTAAGCACACTAGAAATATGAGCTTACAATATTGTTCTAAGAGAAATATACTCATACAGAGAAGTTCAAAGAACAACAACTATCAACTTGTTCTTATAAGCAGCTTCCTTTAGAGACAAGTTTGTTTTTAAAATGCCAGGCAACAAAAAAAATTCATAACTTACTCTAAATTCAGTCTTTCTCTGGAATAGAAAATAATCCAACAGCACGTATATTGGAGGGATAATGCCATCAGTCTTGATATTACAGTGTCACAGGAGTCCTCATAATTTAGTTCTTCCATACTCTACCATAGAATTTAAATAAAAATGAAATAAATAGTTTTTATTTGTTATTTTTATAAGTTTTTATTTACTTATTTACTGCTGCCCCCAGCTTTTAATGAGCATTGATATAATATGCAGAAACTAGACCAAACATAAATATAGCTAAATACTGTAAGCATTAAGGACACATGGGAATTACAAGAACTTGTATTCCCAACTTTTATTTTCTTTGAACTTTAAAAGCCTGATTCACTGCTTCATACCTCTTCTTCCTACCTCTTAAAAGATACACTGTCAATACCTTTTTAGGCTGTTTCTAAGATTTTTGTGAACTTAAATAATGCAAAAGATTGTTACAAAATTCTGAAGTATTTACTTAACCTACACAAATCATATTATACCTACACTAAATACATAAACTACAACATCACTAACTGCAGTAGCTTGTAGGAATGTCTATGTTATACTTGTAATACTAATTGATTATTTTATCTATCTTTCAGAAGCAGTTCTTCTACGTGTAATCTGTGTAGCTGCATATGAGAATTTAAATACTATGCTATTTTTTATTAAAAGTAGGACAAATTATTCTATAGACCAGCTCAGATAATCATCTGAAATGGTAGGAATTAATATGCACACTGGTACAAGAATATAGCCACAAATACATTTAACTGGTTGTTACAAAATTTCTTTATAAAGCCCCATTTTCTAGTATGCATTCTTTAACTGCATTTAGTATAATCAAAGCACAGGTCAAATGTCACACTTCAATGAAGAAAAAGAACATTTTAAACTAGTCAAACTGGCACAGACAGAATTTTTGGGTTAATGATTTGTGAAGTGAAACAGTGCATGAAGTAAACGTGATTATGAGGAAGAAAAAATGTGTTAAAATCCTGAAGATATGGCCTAGAAGTGACCCAACATATAACAGGACTTGGACACAGTAATTTCATTCTGTACCTGCAAAAAGATAGCAGTACATTCATCTATTGTCAACACAATGTATCGATCTGTACTTCCAAAGAGCCTCAAAGAGTAACTACTCCTTCTTTCAACAAAGGTAATGCTGTACCTGAAGAAGTAAAATTATTTTATTAAAACTCAGACAAGTAAAATAACACTATTTTGTTAAAGGAAATGAATAACATACATCCCTTAATACACTTTTCTAACTTATACAGTCTTGCTATTTCTCAAATAGTTCACTTTAAGACATACTTGAGCAATACATTTAATGTAGCAGTGAACAAGTGAAATTAAATTATGTTGCTAACTGCATTGAATATGACCTTGATATACAGGCTTTGAGTTCACAAAAAAAGAAGATAATATAGAAACTAAGACAGACACTTAGAAACTCCTTCTGACTAACTTTACCTATTGCGTTTCTTTTCCTTCTTTCATGATTGTGTGGCACAAGGTGCAGCAAACTGAGTGAAAACTGATTGCCATTGCTATGACTCTAAATTTTTCTGAGTGACTCAGAAGTGCCAGAAGCACAGCCTCCTGCTCTGTTTTACGAGGAAAAACAAGAGTCCGAAATCTGAATCTGACAGCTGTATGTCCTCTAGAAACTTGTATGGACAATGTACTCAGACATTTTTTAAAAAAGTAAACTATTATCTTTTCTGAAATTGTACAGTTCTTTGCTCACCTATTTAAGTCCTCCATCAGTGCTAAAAGGAGCTGGTGAGAAACTAATAAACAGCATTCCCGGATATTTGGCTTATGGTTGGGCTGAACAGAGAACTTGAATAAATTGAAGTTTAAAAGCATGTCAGATTATGTGTTCAAACTTTAAATGTCAAAGATATATATTTTTCCCCCTACTGAACTGTAATTAGACAGAGACCAAAAATGGCTCCACAGCTGACTCAAGGACATAGCTAGGATCAAAACTGGTATGTCTCTGTAGCAACAGGGTGAAATCAACTATCTGTATCTCTGTCACTATGTTTGAGATATACTGCTGCTCTGATACCCATTTCTTTGTTTCTTTTTTCTTTCTTTTTTTTTTCTTTCCCCTCATGTGATAAAAAGTAGCTTTACCATGTATTTACCATGTAGCTTTACCACAGCTTTACCACTGTGAAAGCAACATCAAGGAAATTATGTCAAAAGTAAATAATAAAGAAGCACAATGATTTACAACTCTGGTAGTTTTTATACAGGTCATAGAGTATTGAAAATTAAGTGAATAGTAGACCTGAATTTTATGAATAAATTAGCTTTTGTTTGGAACTTAACCTCTCCCAAACATTGTAATGCATCAGAAAAGATGATGTTTTACTATTGTTCAGTTTGGGTTTTTAGCATAGCTCCAGTAGATAAAAACAACAACAACAACAAAAATATGAAAGCAATATTCATGAAGAACTAAATACAAAGTCTTCCAAGCACCAAGAAGCTCTAAAGAAAAAAAAAATTGGCTAATATTATGATTTTCAGGGAAAAGTAGACAATTTCAAAAGTTGTTTAGATTAAAAAGTACCAGTTTATTATAACAATAAAAAAATTGCCCAATTCAATTCTGGTTGACATGTCTGTGAATCTCTAATATCAAGTTATCAACTTCAACAGAAAAACTCTCTTCTTGTCTCTTAAAATGCTAATAGTCTAACTGTGAAAATGTACCTGATGGCTAAGTAGATGGCTAATACATGATATAGTAGGACAACACACATGTCCTGGAAATCTGAAAATAAATAACCAATATGATTAAATAGGTTATTTTCACTCACTTGGATTCAAAAAGCTGAAGAATATCTGGCATATTAAGAAGACCTTCAGTTGTCAGAAATACATATGGAATTTCCAGAAGAAATGAACCATGATGATTGCCTAAGACATTTTGTACATGTAAGATAATAGTTTAAGAAGCAAAACCTAAGGATACATTAAATGGTCATATCTTTTAAAAATGCAGCTTTTATTAATCCTCAATAAAATGCTTCCATTATAGACTTCCCCCCCCCCCCCAAATTAAACTCTTCTGAATCTCTTTGAAATTACGCTTTAATTCATATTTCTTTGATCTACAACATTCCCTTAGGATAAGGAAGGGTGGATACAGCTTGCAGAAACTGTAAACAACCTGTGAACTTGGCACAAGTCTCTTATAAACCCACATGTACTACTACATCCTGGCCAAAACTAGGCTTACACTCAAATAAAAACACCTTCTTGCTGAATAGATAACCCAGCTCTGTTTGTTTAGCTTTAGCCTTCATAACATATTACTCATTCTCTTCTACAGGCACATGAATGTAGCATTTTAGGGAACAGAAAATGTTTTCTTTTCATACGTCAGCCTAACTGTTTATTACAATTTTGGAGAGCACTTACCCATTTGTATTATTTCAGGGAGGGTGGTTTTAAAAGTCATGTAAGTTACATTCAGCTTTTTGCACAGACTTTTCCAACAAGAATTTTCAGAATAATCATATTCCATTACTAATGAGAAGTGTGTCCAAGGGAAGTCAGCTCCAATTTGCTGATTATGTACAATAATGCAGGAATATCTGCTAAGGCTTGAAAAACCCCAACAAAATATCAATAAAATTAAGTGCAGGTAGAATTACTCTCAGAACAAAATAAACTCAGTTTTACTTTGATGAATTTTCACAGTTTAAAGTCTGTTTACAAGAAAATATTTCCCCTTCCTGGCTAAAATTCCAATGCCTTTGAAAATTAATTTAAAAATTAAAAGCTGTACTCTTCCCCCTACAACTATCTGCTTGAAATACTCATATTTTCCACAAATGTCATAATTTGTTGTTTCTTCTGTTACTTCCTTTCACCACCTTTTTCTAAAACATGCAAAATCTTTTTCTATGTATTTCTCTAAACAAGTTTTGCTAAAGCATGCAAAATAAAAGATAAGGTTAGGAATATGCAATTGTTTGTTCTCTAGAAGTTTCTCTGAGCCTCACTAAGCGTTTTTCTAGAGTGGACAAAGTTGTCCACTCTAAAATGAAGGTTTATATTATGAATGTAGGTTTATATTATGAAAACTTGACTCCAGACTGGAAAGTCCCATGAAAATGAACAAAAGTAACTAAAGTTTCAGTGCCCTTAGAGCTGACTAAAGATTTTGTTTTCAAGAATCAAGAATTTAACTTACTTGCTTATGATCTCTTTACAACCTAAAGGGCTTCCTTTTTTCTCAGAATTGAAATCCACAGCTTTCAAACCTGCTTAAAAAGAATGAAACAGCTGGTGACATAAATGAACCTCTGTGAGTATCAATCAATGCACAACAGCAAGTAGCAAATGTGGAACAACACAGGTTATTTAAATTTTAAGTATTATGTATTCTGTCTTGGTGAATTCCTATACAATTTCAGTTTGTATTGTACTGTTGGACATAATGATTTAGAAACTTCCTTCTCAGAACGCAAGGAAAAAGTAATGCAAACAAGTTTCATGTCTTACAAACTCACAACCTTATTATCTTAAAACGAAAAATTAAAGGGTAATAAAACAGGAAGCACATTTGTCCCTTTATAAGTCAAATTTCTTTACACTTTCTATACATTTGAAATTTTAACTGGAAGATGTATCTAAGAGGAAATATCAATATTACACAAGCACCTCTTTTCAAAAGTGTAGTTGGATTGACCTGTGTTTGCAACCAAGTCTTAAGACCTTAAAACAAATAAAAGACTTTTCATTAAATATTATTATTAGTAAAAGCACTGTGAACATGCCTCCTCCCTTTCAAAACATTCTAAAAGACAGGGTTTCTTTTTTTAAGAGCAGAGGAAATCTAACTTTATTTTTAAAGGCAAAAGAACAGTACAATACATGACATTTGATAATGTTCATGCAAGAAGGATTTATGAAAATGGATTTTAAAAAAACCAGTGTGAAAGGAATAAGTGACTTGTTCTAAAAAAACCTGCAGGCTCAAATCACAATTTTCCTGAAACATGTTAGTTTTACCAGCTGAATTTGAAGTGTTGAACAAGCTTGTACAGAAATTACTCACAGGTAAAATGGGGAAGTGATGAAAGTGCTGCTTGTATCAGTGGGGTGGTGGGATTATTTTACTTTGAGTTTTATAGATTTATACAGCTTATGCCGACATAGTTAACAAATTAGCAAAAAAGATCAGCAACATATAGCTATGGGAAAATATGATCTGCACCTAATTACTCATTCAAGGCTTTATTCCGGGGAGTTCAGTCAAGACTTTTAAATTCTAACTGTTCTGAATAAGCTTGCAAGGAGGAAAGCTTGTGACCAATGATCAGCTAAAAACAATGAGATAATCTGATCAAGACAACAGATGCAAATGTAATTAGGCAATGGGCTGTCCATTCATGTTCTGTTAAAAAAAATCTTTGCCTTGATACATAAACTATCACTCTCTTGCAATAGAAAACATTATACCAGAACTCTTAATCACAGGAAAATAAAAGAAAAATGGCTCACGGACGAGTTAGGAAATATTAAACAGTGAGAAAACTATATAGAAAGGTTCCTGATGAGAAGGGAGAAACACCTGCACCAAGCATTTAAACAGGAATGCAGCAATCTACAAAACAATAGACACTTTTTATTTCAAAAATACACATAAAAGTAATTATTTACCTTCTATCTTAGATAATGGGTGAAGGAAGGCAGCTTTTTCTCTTTCAGAGTCCATCCTTGTAATGATCAGTATCTGTACAAAGACAAGTAAATGAAATTCTAGTAATGTTAAAAAATTCTTCTTTCAGCTTGCATACATCTTTCTTTCTCCTTTGCATAGAAAACATGAGATTGAACAGACAGATGGCAAAAATAGAAACTTTGAGTTTTCCACAATGACAATCACAAGTTGGAAGGGACCCATAAGGATCAAGTCCAACTCCCTGCTTCTCACAGTACTACCTAATACTAAACCATATGACTATATCCAAAAGCTTCTTCAACTTGGACAGGCTTGGTGCTTTAACCACTTCTGTTAGGAGTCTGTTCCAGGGAAGACCTCTCAGCCTCTTCACACTCTCAGTGAAGAATCTTTTGCCTCGTGTGCCTGAATGTTCCCTGACACAGTTTCACTCCACTTGCTTATGTCCTATTGCTGGTCACCAGAGAGAGAACTGCGCCTCTGCTGTCTTACTTGAGGAAGGTCTGGGCTGTGAAGGGGTCAACCCTCAGCCTTCTCTTCCCCAGGTGAAACAACTAAAGTGACCTCTGCTGCCGCTCCTCTTGCCCTTGATGCCTTTCACCATCTTGGTCTCCCTCCCCCAGATATAGAAAACAGACAAGTTTGATGGCCTCCTTATATTGTGGCACCCAAAACTGCTCCCAGCACTTGAAGTGAGGCTGCCCCAGTGCAGAGCAGAGCAGAGCAGGACAATCCTGTCCCTTGTCTGGCTGGCAATGCTGTGCCTGATGCCCCCCAGGACACCAGTGACCCTCCTGGCTGCCAAGGCACTGCTGACTTAACTTGCCATTGATCCAGACTTCTAGTCTCTTCCTATGGGGCTCCACTCTCTTCTCTCCTGATTTGTATGTATAACCATGATTGTCCCATCCCAGGTGGAGAATCTGGCACTTACTCCCGGTATATTCCATGCAATTGGTGAGTGCTCAGCTCTCTAACTTGGTTTTTCTGTAAGGCCTCTCTATCCTCAGGGTAGTACACTGCTCCTCCTAATTTGCTGTCATAAGTAAACTCACTTAATGTACTTTTCATTCTTGTGTTCAGACCACTTATAAAAACATGTAAGAGCACTGGCCCTAAAATTGAACCCTGAGGAACACTGGCCACCAGCCTGATGTAATTCCATTCATTGTAACTCTTTGAGCTGAACTCATCAGTCTATTGCTCACCCAACCCAATATTATGGACTTGTCTAGCTCTTTGATGAACAGTTCATCCAGGATACTGTGAGAGCCAGTATTAAAAGTTTTGCTAAAATTAAAAACCACGCTCACTGGTTTTCCTTGGTCAACTCGATGGGTCACTTTGTCATATGTGGAAAAAGAAAGGAAATTAAGTTTGTTAAGTAGCACTTTTCTCTTGTGAACCTGTGCTGGCTGTGGCCAATGACTGCATTGTCTCTCAAGTGTTTTTCAGTAACTCCCAGAATAACCTTTTCTATAATTTTACCAGGCACTGAAGTGGGACTGACAAGTCTGTAATTACCAGAGGCTTCCTTCTTTCCCTTCTTGAAAACTGAAACAACATTTAACATCTTCCAATCAGCTGGAATCTCTCCAGACTCCCAAGACTATTGAAAAATAATGGAGAGAGGTCCCACAATGACATTTTTGAGCTTCTTTGGCGGCATGGACTGAATCCCATTGCACTCTATAGGTCTATGCAGATCCAGATGGAGCAGCAAGTCTCAAACAAGTTCCAGATTGGCTGGGAGTTTATCATCATCCTCAGTCATAGTTTTTTAACACTGGGATCTGGGGTTTGAAGACAGAGGCAAAAGAGAGCACTGAATGTCTCTGCTTTGTCTATGTCCCTATTTGAGAGGCAACTAACCTTGTTGAGCAGCAGACCAACATTTTCTCTGATATTTATTTTGCTCTTGACCTATCTAAAGAACCCTTTTTGTCATCCTTCACAGTGCTGGCCAGCTTGAGCTTTGAGCTTTGGCCACATTAATTTTCTCCCCACAGGTGTGAACAGCCTCTCTCTAGTCCCCTCACGTCACCTGTTCATAAGAGACTTCCAAAGTCCATACAAGGCCCTTTTCCACCTAAATTCTAGAAGATCCCTGCTCAGCCAGGCCAGGCTTCTGCCTTGCTTGCTTGGCTTTTGACACTGTGGAATTATTGCTCCTGTACTCAAAAAAGATGGGTCTTAAAAAGTGGCCAGCATTCCTGGACCTCAATCCCTTTAAAAACATATTTCCCCTGGACCTTACTAAGAAGCTTCTTCAGCAGCCCAAAGTCTGCTCTCCCCATATTCAAGGTCAAAGTTTTTCTACAAGCATCAACAATCATCAAAACTTGATTGTATGTGTGCATTGTTATTATGAATAAAACTGTTCTAGAAGAAATCTTAAAAGGGAATATTTGATTAAAATAAAAATGTTACTTAAAGATACTTTCTAAAAAAATTATACCACACTATTACTATTGTACTAGACATACCTGTCACATTAGAAGCACTATTCTTACGGAGGTAAAACCTAAACTGAAGATATCTGGAATTCAGCCTGCAAGGTACTGATGTACCAGAGGGAGGCACTGGATGTACTGCTGAACTAATCAGAAAGACTTTCTGATGTATAGATGGAGTCACTATAAAGTGTGCCTGTCAGAGGTCTGAGACTCATTAAATACTGCTTAAGATGAAAATGTTGAAAAGGTTTAGAATCTACAAAACGGACATAATATTAAAAAGAAACACCACCAGGGAGGGTGTCTACCTTGTCCATCATTTCAGCTGATACAAACTAAGTTCATGCTACTTGAAGTATACAGAGAAGAATATGTACTCACATGCAGAATTTACACTGTACTTTCTGACAGTATAATCTTTGAGCTTTTATGCAATTGTATAGACACCTTTCATGGTGTACACAAGATAAGATTTTCAGAAGGCACACAGCATTTTCTAACTCTTGAGACTTACAGACACAAGATAATCACATGTGTAAATATTAAAAGCATGTTAGATCTTGTCAGAAAATAATTTCTGGTCAGAAAATCATAAGGCATGTTTCAATTTCCATAAGCAGGTGCACAGAACAGCCACTCAACAATCCACTGGCACATATAAGCAGTTTTGGACAAATGCATTTTAAAACATAGACCTGCTTTTCCACATACAATTCAACAGCAGACTCATTATATGTTCATGTGAGCTAGATGAAATTTTTAGTCATGTTCTGTCTAATCATGGGTACAAAAATATAATAAAACAAAGAGCAAAATTCAGGTTTTTTCTAAACCAGCAAAATCTTCTCCCTTACAAAGGAAATGTCCCATCACAATCCCGCATGATTAACAACTTCGGCTAGCAGAAGGATAATGAGATTATCATATTTCACACCATATTAACTGATATTGATGTGATATGATAGAACAGCTAATCAAGATGGCAAAGCTCTCTTATGCCTCCTAGTACAACATAGCCCTAGTATCACAAAGAAAAATGTGTTGCTGTTAAGAAGGATGCAAAATCATCTAAGTGACTGTTGCAGGACAGACAAGAAGACAATTAGCGCCATTTTAATTTTTGCTGCATCATTTCCATTTTAAATTCTAAAAGGGTGTATAATAAGCTCTTATATTGTTCTTCTAGGCAAAATTTAATCAAAAGGTGTTCAGAGCTCTTAGTGCAATCTTAACAGAAACACAAGAAGAATAAAGCTCCAGAAAGTGAAGCATGTAAAGAAGCTAAAGTAAAGTAAACGTAAAGACCTTTTTTTTGGCTGTGTTTAGCAGCATACATGCTATTCCAGTTACGACACTTTAAATCCTGTGCATTCCACTCTGTCTGTTTCCTAATGTGATCAGTATTCTGTAAAGAAATACTAAATATTCTGCCAAGGAAAGGAGTGTTTTTCACTGGGTCATATGACCCAAAATATTCACATATCCAGAAAAGAAAAACTTTTGATAATCTGAATACCATCCAAAACCCTATCTTCCATGCCAAAGCTATCACTCATAGATATTTGCTTTTTATATAATTCAAGTATCAGGAGGTTGGCTGGAGACACTGGTTAAGCAGAGGTTATCTGTGGATAACAACACCCACACACCCCTTGGTTCATGTTCGCTCCAAGTCATGCTGTACAGGCACACAATCATGACTTGTGCTATGATTCTTTCTGTGTCAGATGATTGAGGCTTTCAAATAAAAGATTACCATTTTCAGTAACTGGTGTGATACAATTTACTTACCAGGAAAACAAAACCACCTGCAATAAGAGGAAGCCCTGGCAAGAGTTAAAACTCTTCTGCATCTTATTTCACAAATGCAACCAGGGAGACTTGATCAAACAGAAACTTGTACTGCTGTGACTGAGTTCTTAAAATTTATGTTACGCTTATTTAATAGATACTGTGAGGTAATTATTAGACTTTTTTTGCATAAACCACCCCTTGTTAAAAGATAGTTTTGCAATTATTCGTATAATCTAGAACAGTTTTGTTTGTTTAGAGAAATTGGTTATATTGTTTGTTAACCTTAACACTGTGTTTCTCTCCATATTTTTTCATCCAATTTAACATTTCACACTGAAGTGCTGTTATTTTGGGATGTGTTTCATGCTTTTTCTGGCTGCTGTACTGTACAATCTTCAGCTGTCTCCAGATATTATTCAAACAGGATTCTAAGATGTTTTTATAGATATCCTTTGCCTTGGACAAATAACCTGGCAATAAAGCAACCAAAGAAGTAATTGCAGTGACAAAAGATAATTGCACATCCATGTAAAATCTCTCAGAAGGCACATAAACAGATGAAAATTTAATGGCTCCGCAGTACGAAAGGAGACTATGACCACTAATCAGCTACATAAATGGCATTTATAAAACTGCTGTACTTTATGTAGAATCTGCTGTATAACTCCAGCTAGAATTGTACCAGATTGCATCCTAAAGCTGCTGATGCTAGCAGCAACCCTGTTATGTTTAACTAATCTGTACAATTTATACTAAATAACAACAGTATTTCTATCACCATTGTCTAAAGCTTTTTTGTTTACGACTCATCATATTATCACAGATATCACAGTCAACTCTGAATGATGCCTTCTGTGTATAAATGGTGAACAATGCTGGGTTTATTTCAAAATGCATAAAGAAAAAATACATCCAAGATAACTATATGATGAATCACACAGCACAACAAGATTGAACACTACAAGGCCAACTTGGTATCTGACTCAATTTCCTAAATTTCTTTCAGATCTTTTTTAGTTGTACAGTTTCCTGTGTGAGCTGTTGTTCAGGTTTGGAAACACAGGTGCTTTTGTAATTCTGAAATATCACCTAGGAGTGCTTCCACTACAATAAGCAGTGTAGGAAGAACTGCTCATTTTTCCCCCTCCCATTCTTCTACATTGTTTATAGCAATGATAGAAAATAAATTTACATAGGATTCTATTATAATTTCATTCTGTATTCTTCTTCCTATTCCTTTATTGCTAGAAATATTTCAGGAAATACAAAATAATTTATTTTCCCTACAGTTTAGTTTATGGCAGATGTTTCCATTTTACATCAATTTTAAGGAAACACCATCCTTCAAGGGATCATTCAGACTGAAGCTAGATGCTCTGAAGCAACTTCATCTCCAATACAGATGGAGTCTGACTTTCCTAAGGTATTCATAAACACTGACTTCAACTTCTTATAGATCTATCCTGATAGAGCCATCTGAAAATTCACAATACACAACTATGGGGATTTGACAAGCTCAGCATTATAATTTCAGGCATTAAACTGGGCTACAATGGATTTTTCGTATTCCAAATGTGAATAGCACAAGACTGGAAAAGCTCAAAGAAGCAATTCTATGTAAGTCCAGTGTTGTAACTTCAAACTCCCTGCCCATGACACATTATATAACACTTAGGATTTTGCTTAATATACCCTCAGATTTAAGTACCTCTTTTCCAAGGAGTCTAAGCATATTTTTAGGTGAGAAGTGTTCCACACTTGTAAAAGATGGATGGTAAATAGAAAAGGACCTGCTATTTTCGCATGTTCCTCAATTTCGACACAGAGATTCCAGTGAAAATGTGTCATTCTGAGATACAAGACAACACATTATGTATGTGGAAGTTTGTATAAATGTTTCTTACAAATCCACAGAATAACATAAACACCAGTGTATTAGTCATGAACTGAGCATACAGCCTGATGGCAAAAGTCACAGCTACAAACATTATGGATGGTCTGCAGAACACACACAAAGCTTTGAGTTTCTGGGTATCATTATTCAGTACTGAAAACAAACCTAGTGCTGTGTCCAAGCCACATGTTAGTAGCAGATCTCGAACTGTCACCAGCAGGTGTACCAGGGCAGCGTGCCTGAACAGCATAATCTCCTTCTTATCTGTTTTACCTTTACAAATAGAAGACAGAGGTGCAGTCTGTATAAAATTTCAGAACTCACATTATATATGTGTAATCAGATTAAAAGATCGTGGTATACAAGCATTTTCATTAAACATGCTTAAACTTAGATAACATTCAAAGATTAACCTTCTGATCTGGTGGTCTTGCCAAATAGCTCATGATATTGCATAACTTTTCCCATGTTGCCTGAGCAAGTGGCACACAGGGAAGTATTTCTGAAAGGTGTGTACAGAGAGATGGTGCCTGCTGGAGGAGGAGACAACAGTTCCCCAGAGCATATAATTAAAACCACATTGCTTTACTGATTTTAGTGTGGCAATTCTCTACACCAAATTAACCTCTCATGATGAGAATCTGCACCTTCAAAAAGGTAAATTTGGATGACATTTGCTTCTTCTGAGACCCATGTAAATCTAACAATTTATGGGCTTCCTTTCCTGTATCGTGTATCCATTTTGGATATATATTCTAGGACTTGATTGAAAATGAAGGAATTTCTAGTCTGAAGACAGAAGGTATTTTTGGGAATTGCACACAGGTAATGGTGCAGTTCATTGTCATAAACCAGGAATTTTTGAAAACTCAACTGCAGAGTAAGTGTGCTTAATAATAAAGCACGTACTTCTAAAGATGCTAAAAATGGCTGCGGAAGATAATTAAAGAATAAATTACTACAGCTGAAAGTGCATTCTAGGAGGAAAATACTAGGTAGTTCTGTGTACTGGGATCAATACAACTTTTAATTTAAAAAGACAAGCAAAGCACTTGGGAAAGAAAAATCAACTTAAGGACACATCATACAGAAGACTTAGCTGGAAACATCATGAAAGACAAAGATCTTGCAATTATTCTGCATCAAAAGACAGAAAGTGACAGAAAGTTCATCTCTGTTAGTGATGATGCTGAAACTGAAGGACTATGTCCAGCTCTTGACACCAGTCACAATAAAAACTCAGTGAGGAATACAGGTTGTTTAGAAACAAAGTAACACAGTAAGAAACCATTTTATTATGAAAGACTGGAGCACTTGGTGATATTTGATGTGGAAAAGACCAGCACGTGAATAATAATCTGCTAATAGATCACTACCTTCATAGTAAGTGATTATTTTCCTTGTTCACTGGAGTATTAAGGAGCAAATACACCAGCATACGATGGAGTAAAGTGGAGTAAGATTGGATATTGTGATACTATTTAAAACCAGGAAGGAAACAAAAAAGTATGTTATCAGGGAGATTTTGGAATCTTCCTATAGAGATAGAGAAACATTCATTAGGAATGAATGGGATATTTTCTTCTTTGTTTCTATAGACCTTCCAGCAAGGAAGTTCTTATTTCCTTCTGCTTCTTTATTTGCAGAAAAAGGCAGTTTCAATAGCATTGGAGAGGTTATAAGTTTTCTTAAATTATCTTGAATTAAAATGCGGACTCATATATTTTTCCTCGATTCAGATAAGCACTAGTAATTCTCTGTATATTTTTCCCACCTATGTTTTCCTTTCTGTGATTTGCTGATGCAGATACAGATACCATGTTTGTCCCTCACATTTGTGAAGATGGTGTTTACTTTTTAAAAGCTTCTTCACATTAAAAGAACACTGCTGCTGACAATTTTAATATGGTAATTCTACAGGTCACAGGCTGTCATTCTGCAGGGCCAAGTACGCTTTCTTTTTGTTTGCCTTCTTTCTCATTTGTGGTTTCATGATCATTAATGTTTTCTTTGAGAAAAATACATTCAGCACAGAAAGTAATGAAGCTGAGACAGCAGAAGTTTATTGCATGATTTGTGACATAATATAGAATCTTGGCAATTAGTGGACAGCCTACTATGTTATCCTTACAACTAGTTCTCAACCACAAGCTGTACAACCCAAAAAACCCAAACTGCCAAATAACTTTCTACGTGTTCCTCCCCCACAGTCCCTATTTTTTGGTGAAGTTTTCCTGACTCTCTCTTTACAGTCAAAAGTCTTTGTAAGGAGTCACCAACTTTGTTGACTTTCCTTTTAATTTTTCTGTTTTTATAGGGCTTTTACATGCCACAGAGGAGACACATGAAGCCCAAAAGAAACCAAATTATTATGGATTTTTTTCCTCCTAATTTCTAACATGAGCATAGTATGTGGCAACATGGAAGTGTGAACATCAAGGGGATATTTCTGAAATAAAAGAGGAAATCAATTGAAGTTTAACTCTTAAAAGTTTTACATTCATTTATAAAACATCTTGAACCCTTTGTCACCAATTAAATCTGTATTAGTTTTAAAGAAGAAAAGAACAGTTTTTTTAAAAAGACATACCTTGTTTGAAATTATCACATATCACTTTCTCTTGCTGTTTTAAGAAAAACCGTGTATGATCGAATTTAACACTGTCAAAGCTCCAAGTAACAGAAGCAAGTACACCCATTTGTGTCAAATCTTTTAGTACAGGAATGGCTGCTTCTTCCAAGAGGCAGTATGCCTGGCATTGGCTTTCTGGAGAACACAACGAACAAAATATAATAATAAAGTTTCGTTTCATATACCACTACTGGACGTGAATATTCAAAAGACCTAGCAAAACATTAACGACTTTATCTTGTTCATGAAAGCTGCAACATAAAGTTGCTTGCTGCAGAGACTCCTGAGTGGTAGAAATCCTCACAGCAGGCAACCACATTGTTCCATGCATTTCTTAACGTGATCAAACTCCATAATGAGAATTTAGGATTTTCTGCTCCTGTGACTCACACTAGGATTCTTCTGCTATTCAATTGTTCTACTGCCAGCTCCTACATCTTAGTCATTTTCAAAATGCTAATTTTTGTTTTGACTGCAGAAAAGCTTAATTATTTTTCCCCCCAATTGCATTAAAGGAGTCTTGCTTAACACTTAATAGGAAAAAATAATTAAAAAATAAGCTTATAGCTATGATGCCATCTCAGACAATAAGAGATCAAAATACTACTCCGCTTTTTCAATGCTTCTGTGACAGGAAATCCCATTAAGCACATGGTTGGAGCAAATGCATTTTCATGGAAAACCAAACTGAGCTGTGCTAGGCCTACAACTTCCTAGCACTTGGTATTTTTAATTTAAGGCTGTAAAATATCTTGGATAAATATTTTCTAGGTTCTCCTCTACCATTTCTACTGCATGAGAAAAATGTTGTCAGTTATACTCTTTGATACAATGCCTTGTACAACAGCTAGAGTTCATGAGGTAAGGCTCAGTCATGCATGACAGAAACCCACAGTTGATTTTCTTGTATTAAAGACCTTCCCTATCAAAATGACTACTGATCTCTTCCATCTCCAATTCTCATTTACTGTGTCGCACAAAAATGTGCAGAATAATAAATGGAAGGTACTGATTGGCATTAAGAGATTTCACGCCTGCTAATTTAGACCTGACATAAATCAAAGTCTGAGTTACTGTTTTTACTTTGCCTGCAATTTGCTTCAGTTTTAAGATGGAGCTCCCTAGCCTGCTCCCACCTCTCTGTCAAAATAGATATCTGTCTACTCACAATCCTTGCAGTCACAAAGAGAAGAGACTAAGTCTAATAATTTCTTTATTTGTCTCAGCAGTACTATTTAATATAAAATCTACCATAGAATTGCTAAGATCACTGAGTTCAACTGTTAACCCAGCACCACCATGCTCATCACTAAACCATGTCACCACATACACAAGATTTTTTAACACTTCCAGGGATGGTGGAATCCACCACTACTCTGGGAAGCTAGTTCCAATGCTAGAACACTATTACAATGAAGAAATTTTTCCCAATATCCAATCTAAACCTCATCTGGTGAGCCTGATGCCATTCCCTCTGTTTCTGTAACTTATTACCTGGGAGAGGGTAAAGCAGTTCCAAAAATAGCATACCTGACGCTTGAATATTGACTGTGATACTGTCTTCATTCTCTTGGATTTTTTCCTCTGTTTTTACAGTCTCACAAACAGAATCATCCTCTTTGTGAACATACATATGCTGCTCTTCAGGCTGTACCACTAAATAATTAAACCTCAAATGAATATTTAGATATAAATATCACAAAGCCAGCTCAACAAATAAGAAAATTATTCCATAAATGACTCTACATGCAAAAATACTTTCAAATTAAGTTGTTTCTATGACACATACGTTTTCTCTTCATTAATTCTTTATTGTTTTCATGGGCTCATACAGTATAAAAAACCCACAAGACACAAAACCATATTAGGCCCTGTCTGCCTTCACAGCCCAAGAAGTCTGGCATAATCAGGTCGCTCTTCCTAAGGCCAGAAGTACAGACATGGGAAAATTAAGGAGGTGGTGCTGCCACCACTCTATACTATGGCTCCATGTGAAAGCTCATATGCCTGTACATGGAGTAAAAACAGGTTTGAGAGAAAACATGCTGCTGACCATAAGGAGCTCAAACTATGAAAAATATCTCAGCGAGTGTGACTAGAAAAGGTTAGATACTGTAAGGCATGCAGAAAGAACATGGAAGTTGCAAATGAAAAGAAAAAGGAGAAAAAGAATTGCATATTTCAAATAATTTTTCTCCCATCTTCTACCCATCTTTTGCAACTTGTTAATATTTCTATCTGGGGTTCAAAATTGGATCATTGAATTGTTTCTACTACTTCCCTCCGTGTATTTTCTGAACTAAACATTATACACAATTATATCTTTAAATACTAAGTAGAGACAAATAATGAAGAGGCCTACAAGCAGTGCTGGCATTTCTAATTTTCAGTTAGATTTAGAATGACCCTAATGAAAACTTCTCATTATTGCAGAAGTATGCAATGATTTATATAATTTCTACATCGACGTGGCTTATCACAGACCCCCGCATTTCAAAGTGTTATCTATATATCAGGCATAACTGATCTGCAACACTGGGGTCTACCTGTACACACAAACTAACCTGCATTTAACCTACTTAAACCTCCCCAAGGCTATTCGTCAGTGGGACGCAGCTTCTCTTTCAACATACTCGAATTCCTCGTTAGGCGATGCAGTTCTGGCCGGAGCTCACTAGATGGCAGCATAAAACTTCAGCTACCTCGGTCTCTAACTTGTAAAATTTGGATTATTGCTTTCTTACGCCATGAAATGTTTTATACATCTCTGACAATGTCAGAAACAGATTAATTTTACCAAGAAATAACCACTTCCACAAGATTACATAAGCTTGCAATTAAACAGGAATTATTGCTGAGGCTTTTATGTGACTATTTTTTTTAAAATGCTGGGATATTTAAGTAAAGCACGGATAGAAGTTATTGTCAAAATTCTGCCATACACGTCCAAAAAAAAAAAAAAAAATTGAAAATGTTCTTTTTTACATATAATTTTATCCTGAAAAGTGAGTTTGGAAGAATGCCACTGTCACCTGCTACTTTATGCCAGATATTCCTTTTAAAAAACAAATAAGGAAATTCTTCCTTTTCTTCTCTGCTATTATGTATTCCTGCAATGCTGAACACATGGCCTTATATTTCTTCCTAAGCACTGCCATCAATAAGAAGAGACCCACCAAAATTTTTCTGTTTTCCTAATACCTGTTCTGTTTCATCGTTTGATAGGGTTTGCACCAAGGTAACTCACTCAAATGAACAACTCTTGGTCATTGTCTAGGCTATGTTGGTTCTACAGAAGTGAGAGTACTGATATTTACTATTTGGCAAGTACAATGAATTTGATGATTACTATTTCTCCAAAGTGCCCAGGAAATCCAATTCAGAACATCTGGATGGAAGGAGATCTTCTGAAGTAAGTACCCTTTAGAGTTCATCAGAATAGGAACAAACTCAAATGTTTATTTTATGAAATACCACTTCCAACACCAAAAAACCCCTTGTTCCGAAAAAGGAGCACAGCCCCCATCGCAAGTGAACCATCCAACCAAAATCCTATAAGATACCTTCAGGAAACCAACAAAAGGTAAGATACTTAGCTAAAAATTCAGCTATACTTAAGACCACAGAAATGTTGCCAATTTACTTAAAACAATATTTTTTATCCATAGATCTACTAGGATGCACTAGCATCTATTATAACTGGTAAAATAGAGAAGAATTAAATCTGGAAAAATGGCAGAATAAACTGGTTCACATACCTTTTTCAGGTCTATCTACAAAACATTTTTCCTCTCTTTGGGTGACTGTATATTTAGATCTCATCATGATAAAATTGTTCAGATCAGAATCATCATTGGCCCATTTAGAAACAAGTGCAAGTGATGCAGGCTTTTCACTACAGGATGAGTTGTCTCGTTTAGAAGACACATCTTTACTGCTGTCTGATTCAGATCGTTTGGGGAGTTTCCTTTCCTGCTTTAAGAAACAAATTGCCTCTTCTGTCTTAATCTTTTTGACACTTCCTCCAGTATGCTCTTCCACAGAGGTATTTGTACTGTGAATCTTGACAGATGACATAGCACTCATGGCAGAGCACTGCCTTTGAGTCTGCAGTGACAAGTCAGGATTAACTATTTTCTCTGACTGATGTCTTTCAGCAGAATGCAGCTCTTGGTTTGGCACAGAATTCTTCTCTTCAAGCCATCCTGAAAAATAAAATTATTTTCTTTGCTGCAACGTAAACTTTTTTTCTTTCCTTTCTCCTCATTGGAGTTAAAGACTTTGGATGGTTTATAGGGAAGGCAGTATCTTAAACCTCTTCTTTCTACCTTCTCAGATCATTAGAACCCCCTTTTAGAAAGCTTGCTCTGACTAGTCCTGAGTAAAAATGCACAATATTGAGACACAGAAAGACATGCTATTGTTTGAAGTTTTCACCATCTAAGTGGTACTTACCTACATTAGATTTCTAGGAAGAGGGATGCAACACATTTCATTAGGAAGAAAAATTAACATCCTTTTGATTTTTCAAGGGAAAAAAGAAGAATACAAACAGCACCCTCTAAAGATATGCTTCTTTAGAACTGCAATTTTTTGCATTGTAGATGGACAGCCATCTGAAACACAGTAGCTAAATTATCACAAAAATGTAAAAAGCAGTTAATTGGAAATCTTGCATGAACTGTGCCTATTTGTTCCACAATATATCATGTTACTGTCAATCCTTGGAGTTCTACAACCACAATTGGTGCCTTGCAGTCTGGCTATAGTTATAGAAAAAAATCCAAATAACTTCTTGCATTTTTTGTTGAAGTCTGATAATAATTATGCAAAATGGTCCATGAGAAATTCTGAATTTATGAGCGGTTCAAATTTGAAATAATCTGCATAAAAACCCCAAACCCCACAGCATCACAAAAAAAAAGCATTTTCACTGTAACATACTCCCCCCACTGACCTGGTGCAGGTAGGACTATGTGAATATCTGCTATATTAGAACACTCCAATGCAAAACTACTACTTCTTAAGAAATTCTCATGTAAAACTATTTTATTAAAAAAATATATGACTGGTGGAGGCTACTCCTCATCTGCACAGTACCAGAATAGATAACTTTCTGTAGTTAAACAATTTTGTTCCTACAATTTGTTCCAAGATAGTGAAAGTACACCTTAATTGCAGTAGTGCCATTCCTTCATTTTGCTACAAAACATTTTATTCTTAAGAAATACTTAATTTTCTCTGTTCTTGGAGATATGTAACTCCCGGCATGATTCTCTGCTAAAGTACCTATCTTTGCCTTTTTATTACTTTTTTTAAAAAAGAAGATACTTACTTTCTAATTGATACGATGTAAATCGTGTGAATGTTTCCATTTCTGTAGGAAGCAGACTGTTTGCATTACTGTCATCTGTATTTAATTGTTCCAAAACTTCTACGGCTGCTGGATTTAAACCCATATGAAGCCACCAGCCCCCTCTAGCGAGCTAAGCATTGGTGCTTCGACCTCAACTGGCAGCTTTTTCTGTAGTTCTGTCAATGAATGACGCTGATGTGCAAAGTTAGCAGACAGATGCTCTGCAAAAGGACGAGAAATTAACATATAATATTAATAATCTAGAAGAAAACAGAATGTCCTTTTCAAAATGAAAGGTCCCAAGTACTGGTGACCTGCTATATATATATATCTATTATTCATACTTCCCTTTGCTGCTCTGTGTCCATCAATAGATTTAAGAGCAAAGCAGTTAGCATTATCACAGCAAGTGTGCTGTTTCTGAAGTTCTATGACTAAAGGGAGTGGGGATGGAAATTTGTCTCACATCAAATGATGTGCAGGTGCATTACCAAAGTTACAAATTATCTTGTTCATTATCTGTGTGTTATTGTCATAGTTACAAAGATTTATCATAATTCTTGCCTGAAAAAGAGTTAACTAAAATAGTAATGAGCATACCATACATTATTTTCAACTATAAAATCGATGTACAAATGAATTGGACAACATATCAAGTCAATATACATAACTTACTCCTGAGACTTGTAAAATGAAGGCAAAAAAAATTAAATGAAAGAATAGTGCTTTCATGAATAGCCTGCAGCTCATTTTGGTTTTGTGTATTCTGCTTCTCTTCTACTCATATGAAGTTATAATATTATTTGCCATTTAACAGTACTTTTCTATTGACTGGTACGTATTTTGAAACATTAAGTAAGCGGAAATAGCACACAGAAAGGAGTTCAACAGATTATCAAATTGCAGTTACTAGTTATTGTATATAATAGTAGTGAACATTGTCATAATAAAATAAAACTCTTAATTCAAATAACCTCCACAGAAGAATACACGACATACCAATCGCTATGTTGCCATATTTTAACTTTTTATAGGTACTAAATAATCACATAATGTAAACTTCAGAGGGTTACACTAACTGGATAAACTTCAATGGCTCAAAACATGTGCTCTGTAATATAACATTATCTTTTCTGCTATATTCCCCATGTACATGAAACTTGCAAACATCAATTAGAAATTGATCATCAATTAGAAATCCTTACCGACAAGCAAAAGAGAGTTCATATTATCCCGATACTTCTCTGATTGCCATACCAAAGATTCTAAGAATTCCCTAGAGGGCTCCGCAATCAAAATACTATGAAGAACATAAAAAAAGACTTGCAGGTGTGAAGTTTAGCAGCATCATTGGTTGAATTTTGATTTATATAAAACTATCTTTTAAAGAGGTACTTAGTCTTTAAATTTTCAGTTCATTCATTCACTCATCCATTCATTAAATCCTTTTTCCCATCCACACAGAGGACAACAGGAAAGAGTGAGAGGGAACATCAAGGCTGGGTCACAAAGTAAAACACCACTGAGTGAGAATTCTGTCTTGACTGCGGTTCCCACCCCAAAGGGAAATTGAAATTCTTTCTGCATATGCTAGAAAGACAGCAAGGCAAAAAACGCTAGATGGAAACAAGAGGAAAAGGAAAAGATGAAGCAATCTTAATCCTATGTCAGCATGAAAAGGCCTGAAATTTACTGTTGGAGGATATGCCCAAAACACAGACAATACATTCTTACTATATCTCCTCCGGATATATTGCAGGTGATACTTGCGCAATATATGTGCTTGCCACAGGTATAAATATGCACATATGCACATACACATATTTGCTAAATACTTTAAGTATTTACTGTTGTCTACTGCAAAAAGGAGGTTGGATTTTCAGGCTAATAAATCCCCTCAGAGAAAGAAATCTACAGAAGCAACTGTCATTTCCTTTTTCAAGCTCCCCTGGAAAACCACAGATATGGACCGTGCATTCCATCACTCTTCCACGCAAAGCACAATGTATATGTGCAGCTCAAAGAATGTAAGCACCAATTCATAAATACACTAAAGTTATTTTATCAATAATTTAGAGATTTATGACAGAATTTGTCACTACCAAGGTTTCATTACCTGTTACCACAGAGAGAAATAGGTTCTTCTTGAAATCCTCTGCATAGAAAATTACCCCATGATCTTTGTTGTCTGCATGGAGGAGTTAAAGGCACTTCCATTTCATCTTTCAGGTATGGAATATATTCAGCTGGAAATTGCATAAAGCCCCAGCCAAAACAAAAATAAAAAATCAAAATCACAAAGCTACTTGTGAATGAAATATGCAATGCTTACGAATTTTACACTAGTGAAATTTTGGATTAAAATACAAAATATTTTCATGGGATAATTCACTAAGTTATATACCCCAAATACTTCACATCCAATTTCCTGACAGTTTGGGGATAACGATGTATATTTTAGTGTAGTTCTGTCTACATATGCTTCACATATAAGATTATTTTTATAATTAAATTATCAGGTACCATGGCTGAGGTTTTGATATTCATGCCTGTTGGTTTTCTTAGATAGTTCCTCTATTAATGAAGTTAATCAGGTGGGAGAGAAACTACAGACAATATTGTGGTGCCTGTAAGAGCCTATAAGAATGGCTGTACGAATGGCCTTAGGAACTTCAGAAAAGTCAGGATTTTAAACACAAGATTACTCTTTGAAGCAGAATTAATACTCATTGAAATTTCTAGGGATGATCACTGAAATTAATTATAACACCAGCTGGTTTTTTTTTTTAAGGCAGTATACAAAACAAACCTGGCATGTTAAAACTCCTCTGCAAGTCACTTTTAACATTCTTTTTTTTTTTTTGCCAGCCATATTAAATGTGGACATATCAATGATCATTGGGTTTTATTCAAATTTTATTAGGAATTTGCAACCTCATTGATTTTGGTGGTTTACATGATTTCCCTGGTATTCATCTTTCTGGCATTATTCTGACCAGAAAGTAGAAATCCCAAAAACCACAGTTGTTCCACATTCTATGAAAACTAAGGCAGAAAAATGGTGAATAAATCAGTGCTCCCACAAGAAAAAACACTTGTAATGAATTCCCTATTCATTCCACCAGGCAGTAAGCAGATGCAATCCTCATACACACATTTCTTGGGCAATTGGCACAAAGCAGGCTATGAATCAGTCACCTTTCCAGCTGCTCACAGCTTGTTCCTGAAGGATCCAACAAGCCAATTGTTAGGCAGAAAGTGAAGGAAGGGTAAGGGACAGTATCAGAAAGCCAGAGAACACACAAACACATCAGAAAAGCAGAAAAAAATCAGTAAGAAATAGAAGTGGATACAAAAGAAAGCAGCACACTTCCAATCAGTATAACTTCTTTCCCACTTACTTAGAACAAGAAAAGGTCAGTGAACTTAATTCTGTGAACTTCAGCTCACAAACTGGTTTTTGTGGAGAGAAACAATTTTAGGACTTTACTTAGAACAGGACAGGAGCTGATCTCAGGACAGCAAAAAAACCTGCCTTATCTAGAAAGAACTATTCTTTCCCTTTGAGCAATAGTATTCATATTCATTCTTGTCTAGCTATTTTTGCCTTTGAGACTGGAATTTTTTGATCAACCACATTAGTTAAACTCTGCAGACACTCAGAGTAACATTCCCCTTTTCAGAACATTGCTGGCTCAGAGAACTATCTTGTCTCTTAACACCTTTTTAAAACAAACCCAGTGGCTATAGAAAGGCAAACTGACATGTTCACAGAAAATGCCATTATTTTATGACTGCTTCCTCTCTGAATTCAAACAAACATATTTGATTTCTGGTAACTCATAAACAGCAATATTAATTAAGGGAGAAGATTGCCAGGTGCAGAAATTTGACACCCAGTACAGAAACTTCTGTTAGCAAACAGCGTCTTAGCAGTGCTTGCATAGGTTTATATGTCTCTATCCTACAGATCTGAGTCTATCCTAAAAAAAAAAAAAAAAAAAGAAGGAGAAGAAAGATAGAAGCTGATTGTGTCCCAACAACATAATTTTGTCTGATTCAACAGCAGAGTTAAGACAGCAACTGGTAATAAAGATGCAGGCAAGCCATTTCCTTTAAAAGACAATTCAAGATGTCTTGACTACTCCCCTACTGCAGAAGAATGGACAACATCCTAGAGTTGACAGTCAATTTGTTGTTACTGTATACAGGAGAAGAGTCCCAAACTGCTCAGATCTCCTGCACTTAAGCCCCTCCTGCTTGTAAACTTTGGAAGGAAAGAACAGTCAGACAGCTGACTAGACAGATTACAGTTCATCATGCTAGACAAATAATCTCCAGATGGAAAGTAAGTATATCTTGGTGGAACTTGGTATGTTTGCATTGAGCTTTTATATCAGACACTTTGAGCTGATATGATTATTCCAACCAAAATTTCACTAGGATATAGTATCTGAAGCATGATACTATTAGCTTGCAGGAGACAACTGTCAGCTCAGTTTAAAACATGTTGAAACTAAAACAATAAGAATGGTCTTGTTCTGAAGAAAACTCAGCATTTCTTGACTATTTTAGTAACTGCTGCGTGGAAAACTATCAAGTGAACAAGCACTGATGGACAATACTGCTACTGTCCAATGCAATAATGGATAGGCTTTCTCATAGATAGGATATACATTACAGTGAGAGGTACACATGTAATCATATATTGACACTCTGCTCAAATCACAGTAATTTTAAAATGTTAGTCTTTGTGCAGGCCCTTCTGCATTAAATGGAGGGTGAAAAAGGTCACTATCACAGCCATTTTTCTGGCTCTCTTAGCCAGCAGTGAATGTAGTGAATTTAGCAGTGAATACAGTGAATTAAGCAATGAATACAGTAGGACTGGCAATGAATATACATTATTTTGAAAGGTTACACCTGGAACCCAAAAAAACTTTAATTAGGGTTGGATGATTAGGTTGACTAGTCAGACACCAAAGCTACACAGCATTGGCAGCCAGTGTAAACACCATGACTTAGGTTTTCAATCTATTAAAGGTGGATATGCACAAATGATTTCCTGATCTCAGTGTAGGAGAAGCAAGGATTCAATGCACATTTAGCAAATATTGAGTTTATTTCTGTAGAAAACAGCTCTGGCGGCTACATGACTTAACTTCTCAATCACACATGATTACTGAACCATTTGCAAAACAGAATGTCTGCACAGGAGTTTTGAATTTCTGGAAGTTGCAAACTCAGCACTTCTATCTGAGTTGTTCTCCATCACCCTCTTTTGCAAGCATTCATATAAGACTTTAACAAACTTTAAATTGTGCTCTTTGACTCCACAGTTTCAATCAATCTGCCTTAACTTTTATCTGCCCTCTCTCGGTAGATGAGTTAGTAGACAAAAAAGGTCTAAAAATCTAATTGAGTGCAAAAGTTAGAGACATTACTTGCAGCCAATAGCAACACCAAGGAACTGTAAAGTTGCTTGGGTTTAAACTATAAATATCTAGAAAGGAGTATGGCACTTCTACCTCCTTATGGTGTAGGCAAAAAATAAATCACACAAAGCAATTATTCTTATCTATGTGGTACATATTCTCCCACAAACAAAATATTGTAAAAACTACTTGAAGAATTTATTTTAAATATCACCTCTTGATTTATTCAGATCTTCCTACCTGACTCACAGAATTCCAACATACTTGTGCTAACACTGGAGCAAACCTCTTGTGGAATGGCAAAGTACTTGGAAATTTCTATTTTGTTTGTAATTTCTGCTTTGAGATCTGAAAACAGATTTTAAAAGGTGCCATAAATGAACCATTTATTAATTTTTCCTGTCAGAGCTTTCCATCTTTTTATTGAATCTCCATGATATATTGTTATGAAAAATTACACTCAGGTTTAGTAACCCCAAATGCTTTAGCTGATTAGAGCAGTGCTCAGTCTCGTCCCTTAAGTGACAGAAACCACCCCCCCACAGTACTGTATAGCTATTATCAGAATTATTCCAAGTTCTTATGACTACAGCAATTTCCAGAATAATTAAGTAGCCTAAATATAGTTTACTAGGAGTATGTGTATGTAGATTCTTTTGCTACTAGAAAAGGATTAAAACAGAACAGAAAAACCCCTAATATGTTGACATTTATGTACAGAATCCTCAGATCTCTGCAATGGACATTGGATCATTCAGCTTGGAACATGGCACACACTAAATGTACCAGAGGAATGCACATGAAACTGTCTTAGTCAAATATCCACTTTTGAAAGTTTTGTTTCTATCTTCAGTAAGAGACTGGATTACTTCAAACTGCTGCCCTATTAGACACAGAATTCAACACACACCCACCATCTTCAGAAGCATTAATCTTCCTTCTTTGAGCTGCTTCCAGTCCACCAAAAAAGTGGAAGGTGATTTATTTTTACTTTTAAAAAAAACAACCCTCAGGCAATGTTTTTTAACTAAACAAAATACTGCTATACTTATCCATCCATTAGCCAACAACTGCCATTAAAGCTACATTTATCAGCAGTAGAAAAGCATTTAGTAACTTTTCTAAAATTCCTTTAAAGAAACTACTACTGTCATTGAGAATATTCCTGTTATCCATGGAATACTTAACCATTTTTTCCCCAGAAATCTGCTTTTGTGTTAATAATTACAATGTAACAAAAGCATTTTTTATGGTATGACTGTTCTGCATATAATCCTCCTAGGGATGTCTCTGAAAGTAAACTTAAAAACAGATTAGAGAACACAAGACCAAACGATTATAGTTATGGTTGACTATATATCACAGACCATGGCTCTTTATGTTTGTGTTCAAGATTACAACACCACCCTGGACTAAATCAAATGGCAAGTAGTTTACTACCCCTTAAGGAGACATTTTTAATACCAAAAATTTGGGTATAACACAGGTCATGGTTTCATCCACAGGAATTCTCATTTGATAATCTGTGATGTAATTTGTAAGTGAATTCAATATAAAAGAGCTTGATTGTGTTAAATGTGTTAAACTGAAAGGAAAATCAGATCAAGCACTTAAGAAAACCAACCCTCACCTTCTCTGATCACTTGTTTGCAAAGGTCTTCATCATCTACAGTGTCTGGAGCTAAATCTAACATGTCCTTCAGCTCCAAGTATGATGGAATCTTAACACAATCAGATCTGCCATAGTTGGGTTTGCCGAATTCTAACTCCACAGGCAACGTGAAATACTGAAAAAATATTTATCACAACAGCATGGTCAGTAAATTTCCTTTGATGTCACTGTACAGTCAAAACTTCTTCAAAATCTTGAAGTAACTTAATTGTAAATGAATTGAAGAACTCTCAGGGGAGAAATCACTTGACATTTACACAGAATACACAAAGTTTTGCTCAATACAGGGTAAAATACAATGTTACAGAATTTCAGATTGAGTCAGTGGAGCATAAAGAAAGTATCCTAACTTACAGTTCCAAATCAAGTAAAATTCTGACTTATTTTACTGAAAATTTGGGTTTTTAGAATTTTGAAAAATGGAGGAAAAGGTAGATTTAACTTCTTAAAAAAAGCAGCCAAGCTGGTCCCCCAAATCCCAGAACATGTCTTGGAGCTTTCCCTTTCCCATGTCATGGCTTCCTGATCTGATTAATTTTTATTCCTAGTGTATAATGTATCTATATAAAACTGTAAAGGCATCAGGTACCAGGAGAAACAGCTGGTCAGAGTGGAGATTCCTAACAACAGCATCTAAGAATCAGAAAATCACAAGTGATACCAGTGTTTTCTAATCATGGAAACATGAAACCTCCAAATATTTGGCAAACATGAAAAGAATTAATTTAGATGACTTGCAGGTGAATAAACACGTATAAGACATAGAACAACCACTAATATAATATACAGTATGAAACAACAGGACGATACCTCTTCGTCTTTTATAGCCATAGCACAGAAATTCTCTTTAATCTCCTGCAATTGATTTTGATTCTCTTCCATCTTCATTTCACTTTGGAAAGTCAAACATTCTCTTTAAAAGATCATAAAAGAAAGTAAGTGACTTCTTTGTATTACTTCATGTCTAAGACTGAAACTCATAGCAATAGTTTTGATAGCCATATACGTGGCAAAAGTCTTTCAAAATCTATGCCTTTTCTAAAAAGACAATTCCAAGTGATGCTGTACTGATCTGTGTAATTAACTAAAAAACTTGTCAAGAAGTAATGCATTATATGCAGAGAAGAGCCGCTTAATATTGAGACCTGCCTTAAAAAGTTACAGAAAAAACCCTCACTTTATAATTCTTCAACCTTTCTACACATAAGTCCCCTCATGTAAAAGTGCTTTTCTTTCAAGTTTCTATTTTTCTTTCAAGTCAAATTTTTTTACTATACATAAAATCTTCTTATATTTATATTTACCTTATTTCTCTTTTGTCACTTTCAGTTTCTATTTTCAGGAAAAATTCAGCACTAAAGAAGGCAGAGTGTGCTCATTATTAGTTAAAGTGAAAACTAAAAGTATGTTCCCTGGTTTAACTGAAACACTTTTCAAATGCTTGGAAGAAAAACTCAGGAATGAGGCTACTACTTGTCTTGTAAAGCAAGGACACAAGCAGCGCAGGGACGAAGATTTGTCAAGTAGAACCCTTCATCAGGCTTGCCCCTTGTGCCAATTAAAGGCACTAAGTCTGTGACTTTTTAGGGGGATACCTTCCTCATCAGTCCCTGACACCACTATTTTCTTGGAAGAATGCTTTAGACTGAAGAGTACAAATTTTTCCATGTCCAGTTTTGGGATGTTAATGAATTTTGACTTAAGTAGAAGTCTGTCTAATTGAGTCCCTTTCTCTAAATGCATTTCCTTGTGTGCTGCACTAGGAGATCTGGACTCCCACTTTGGACAGGTTCATGGTTTTGCTGGTCAACCACAGATTAGGAGGTCACAGCTTTTTCTGGTATTTCTGAAAGTCATTGTAGAATTTGGATCATGTTATCTTCATTGGATATTTACAGTATTCGTACAGTCTTGTGTCCAAGAGTCACTGAGAGACTGGGGCTCATGTTCGAAGAAACAGGCAAACAACCCCACTCCTTCCTGTTCTTCTACTATAAGGGTACAGTTAGTTCATTTAAAATCTGCTTTACCTTGCTTGTGAATCATGCTAACCTTCCAAGTGCAAAGGAAGTGATACAAGTTGTCCAGACATGAAGTAAATCAGCACAAGATTTAGCCAGACTTTATGAATGTGCCTACACAATGAGTGTATTTACAAAATACTAGGCCCATTTTTGATACAACCTATACCTGTTTTAATATACCAGTGTGTCCAAATTCATGATATTGGATATAACTCAATTAAATTCAATCCACCTAGCAATAGAAAAGTGAGCAAAACTGTAAGAATAATTAATATTTAAACTTGAAGAAATACAATTCAAAAGGATAAAAGCATGGATTTACTGATAGTACCTCTGAGAGGAGAGAAAAAAGGAATATGGAAGCATGTGTAAAATCCTAGCCCTATTAAATTAAGTGATACTTTCATGATAGGGAATCAGTCAGTTTGAGGGAAGACAAAATCCCTTAAAGATGTACCTTTTTTCAGTATTCCAGAACTAATATCCTGACTATATTTCACACCTACAGAACATAAAAATGACATAATTTCATTAATCTGGTTTTCTAAATGCATATAAATTTCACCCTATCCATTTTTCCTAAGTAAAGAGAAAAGCTGAAGTCTTTATCTGTTGCAAATACAAACTAGCTACAAAGGTAAAATACAGCAAATATTAAAATGTTAATGGCATGATACACAGATTACTTTTTATGTTTAATATTATATAGCAATTTGTGGATACCTGAAGATATTCTCTGCTCTTAAAATCTGTCCATCAGAATCTAAAAGGGGATCTTTCACAAAAAAATACTGTAGTCTGCTCAGAAGTATAGATAAAGTTGGCAGTTTTTTACAAAAATTTTCAAGATTATCAATAAAAACAAATTCCTCTTCCAAACACAAGTCTGACAAAAAATAAGATAAAACACATTATAAAACAAGATAAACATAATAAGAATTATCAGAATAAAGAGAATTGTTGAGCAACTGTTGGAATACTATAAATGTCAGCATAATATAACTGCTTTTTACTTAAAGCTTAAAAATCTTAAAATATTTAAAGTGCAACAAAGTCTAAGCTTCCAGGGTTCACATGGTAAGCTCTAGTTTTCTTTTGCTATTTATTTTTTCGAAAATAATGCCTGTTAAAAACAAAGGGTATTTCTTTTCATTTCTTTGTTTGCATTTTCAAGTATGATAAAGGAACTTCTGAGGTAGATTCTGGCCAAGAAACTTAGTTAAGTGCAATTTTAAATGTAGAAATGAGGCAGTCTCTCCATACGTGTTTAAACCTAAACACAGATTCCCTAATTCTGAAGAAAAAAAATTACAAAAGAAGTTATAAATTACTATGATTTCAAGAACATGACATTATTGTATCAACACAGGCTGGGGGATGAACAGACTGAGAGAAGGACTTGGGGTGCTGGTGGGTGAGAGGCTGGACATGACCCAGCCATGTGCACTCACAGCCCAGAAAGCCAAACATGTCCTGGGCTGCATCCAGAGCAGTGTGGGCAGCAGGGAAGGGAGGGGATTCTGCCCCTCTGCTCTGCTCTGGTGAGATCCACCTGGAGCACTGCATCCAGCTCTGGGGTCCACAGTAGAAAAAACACATGGACCTCTTGGAGCAGGTCCAGAGGAGAAATCACAAAAATGACCAGAAGAAAGGAACACCTTTCCTCTGAGAAAAGGCTGAGAGAACTGGCTATGTTCAGCCTGGAGAAGAGATGGCACCAGGGAAACCTTACTGTGGCTTCTCAGTACTTAAAGGGGGCCTATAAGAAATGTGGGGACAGACCTTTTAGGGTAATGGTTTTAAACTTAAAAGACGGATGATTTTAATTAGATATAAGGAATAAGTTTTCTACAACAAGGGAGGTGGTTGATGCCCCATCCCTGGAGGTTTTCAAAGTGTGGTCAACACACTATCCCTGGAGCTGTTCAAGGTGAGGCTGGATGGGGATCTGACCAACATGAGCAGATAACAGGGGCGTTGGACTCCCTTTAAAGGTCCTTTTCAACCCAAGCCATCACATGATTCTATTTCTTTTGAGTTTAGACTACCACTCTCCTGAGACAGAACTGATGCAGCAACCACATCTCTATTTGACACAAGCCCTTACATTTACAGTATGAAATACAAATATATCTACACACACATTTTGCCCATATATAATATATACAGAAGGGCAGAGGGGGGTTTTTGCTCTTCATCCTTATTTTTAACCAATATGGAAGTCTCCTCATTCCCACATCCCCTTCACTTCTTGTAATAACTCTCTCTTCTCTCATAGTGGCTGGAAATGATGGACACTGATTATGTTCCCCGCAAACTGTTTTATGCTGCTAACTCAAACAGATCTCCCAAAAGAAATCTATCTTAAACTTCTTTTGGCTTGCATCTACCTTGAACTATTAACACAAGCCCTTCTTCTCCAGGGAATAAATCTGTCTTCAGGGAATAAATCTGTCTTATGCAACTACAAAGGTTGTGATTACCCAAATGATTTCATCAATGTCTCTGGAGCATGCCCAAAAAATTATGCAAGTTAACAACATTGCCAAAAGTTAGAAAACAGTGAATTGAACATTTTACCTTGCCATGGTTCTTTAAATTCAGTGGCACAGTAAACCTTCAAATATTTGTCTTGGGTGGATTCTTTCTTAAAAACATTCTTCCTAAGTAAAAAATCATCTTCTGTGTCAGTCTGAGAGTAAGGATTTGAACTTGGAATAACTTCTATTAAATCATTACTAGTCTGGAACTCTACAGAGGAGATAGGTTTCCTAAAAAACAGAAAAAATAATCCGACACTTGAGCTGTTGCAAAAATCAATGTTGTAACTTCCCTGACTCCTCAGTGAACCAACAGCACTCATAAAGGTGCTGTAAAAGCTTTGATAATCACTGTATTCACTGATGAAGATTGGAAATTACACAGTCATTCTCTCTATTCACTGGATCCACGGTCAAATTACATGCTCAATCCTTCCCCAAGAAAAAGGCCTTTATGTTACACCTAGCATCAAACTGAACAAGAAGAAAAAAGCAACAAACCTGCAGATGTCAAAACATTTGTGGCAAAAATTTGCTTCTGGGTTAAGTGTATACTTTCAAAAACCATGAAGAAATTGCAAGTAGCAGCAATAGGAAAAAGACAGGATAAGTGAAGAAACAAAACCACTTCAATTTCCTGTCACTTTTCGTTCTAACCTCAGTACTACTATTCCATATTAAGACATGTGCCTTTCCCCCATGCCCCCTCCCTCCACCATTTGCCAAATAAGTAGCAAAATCATTTGACTACAGAAAGAAAAAAAAGGCCCATCACAGTCCTGAGCTAAGAAGCTATGTATGCATCTCGACAAAAAAGTTGTAACTGGTAATTAAAATTTGTATTAATGCTGTGCTACCCATATAAATTGACTGCAACAATATAGTGACTCTGACTGAAGAGCATTGATATTTCTGAAAAACTCAAATCAGCTCATCTATTGTAATTGAACTTAATATTATCATTTCAGAAAACAGATTTCTCAACTGTTCATACTATTGGTTTATTCATATTTTTATAAATACTTTGTATTATACCATCCTTCTATTTCCTACTCATCTAAAGGTAACTCTCATAAATGCAATCAGTGTATAAGTGCACCTCTGAAATTCAGTACAGGCCTTCATGTGTAAACAGCAATAGGGGGGAATCTCTGCTACACATCTTAAAAAAATCAACTATTTTACAACTATTTTGAGTATAGTTCAGAAGTTAATTTTGAAACTACAAGTAGTAGAATTCACAAGCAATAACCCTGCAGTACTAATAATAACTAATATTGAAAACTTCACATGGCATAAGCCTTTGAAAATCCATGAACCTTAAAACACTGCCCAGTTACACATGGGCCAGCTTCACTGAAATTACTGGGTTTCACTATAGTTTTATAGACAGAATAAACCTAAGTGAGTTGCATATTTTGAGACTACACAGGCCACTTTTCTAAAGTCAAACCCTTACCCAGGTTGTTCTGGAAAATCACAATTATTTTAATGCAGACTAAGTACAGAAAAGTATGTTCAAGTCATATAGCTATGCTTGTACAATTACACAAGATAATTGTCTTAGGGAAGAGGGCGGGAAATGCTTATTTTCATGTTCATGCAGTTTTCAGAGACTTCTCCAATGTCATAAATAAATTATACAGCCATAAAAATACTATAAAAAGAAGCAGTGAACTCCATAAAAACACAATACTACTTTTAGTGTAAAAAACATCTTTAACCTATCTGAGAGACTGTACAGCTCCAGCACACTTGCTACTGTCAGGAAATATCTTCATATTCTGTTATCATCATTAGCTTAAAATTCACAAAGTACCTGAATGATATTAAAGAAATCATAAATGCTTTTAACTTAAAGTTACTGACTTTTCCAGGAAATCCTCCACAGGTAAACTTTTCTTCCATTGATCCAATACTGAAATAGCAATCATGTTCTGTGTTGAACCAACTAGGACAAAAAGGAGAGGGGAAAAAAATCACACAGAAAATACTATATTTGATTTTTATATATTGATTAAACCATTGCAGAGGTTAATCAAACTTTACACATGATGTAGAGAAGAAATGACACCTTTAGTTTCCATTAGCAAAGGTAATAAAAACGCACAAGAGAGATGCAAACACTTCTATACATATATTTACCTTTGTCATTTGAAAACCTCATCTTTGCCCACATCTCATAACCTCAGCATCATCTTTCACACCTCTCCCAGGTACTCAGATTTAGTATTTTATTTATCTCTGATCATTGCTTTTCTTCCATAAACACTTCTCTGAAAAGCAAGCTTTCCAGAGATCTCCACAAATTTACCAAATATAATCTCATTTATGGTGCCACACAAATAAATATCCATTACCCATTTGTTTCTATTTGGGCAATGAATATGTTCTACCTTCAAGAGCTATAAGAACTGACCTAGTGCTAAGTCTAGAAATATATATTTTTTTTTAACAGACTTATCATATTATGGATAAACACAAGCTGTTCTTTTAACCCACAGTAAATCCAAACTAAACTTAAGGACAACAGAACATACTTCTAGTCCATGGCTTCCTATACTTATCATCAGTAAAGAGTCCATTGAGATGATACTTTTCATCTTGATGTAAACAAGGAGGAAAGAAAAGTGACAATTTCCAGATGGAAAACTTCTGCCTTGCCATGCTCTGAATAAAAAAAAACATGCAATAAAATTATGAGAGAGACAGTTCCACTCTTTTTGTGCATTTCCTCTTCAAACAGTCCCACTGTTTTCAAGTGTTTTCGACTAGAAAGTGATATTTTATATTGAAACCTCATTTTTCTAATGCTGACACAGTCCAAATGAAGATTTAACATTTACCTGATTTGCTATTTAACTGTTAATCTACACCTCTGAATATGCAAAGCTGCACATATCCTTAGTTACACTTTAACTCAACTTTGAATGTGCAATTACAAGTGCTTTTCTTAAAACTTGGAATGATCTCTTGAATGGACACATGGATAAGCTGACAGGAAACAATTTAATATCATTCTGACTATTGCTGTTTCAAGTGCTTTTAATATTCTAAGGCCTCTTGTCTTTCATGTGCCATTATGAGTTAATGAAAGCCCTTTTAAATCCTTTAATTTTCACTAAAACCAGGGATACCAATCAATTGAAGATTAGAATTAAATAGTCTGTGTGGCAAGTTTAGTATCTTTTCACTGAATACAAAATTCAATAAACTGTCTTACAGTTCTTTTGTCACAGAAGCCCACATACAGTACTGTATAAACAGTACAGAACCACAGAATAACCACTGAGGTCAGGAAGCAAGGTAAAATTGTATTTACACAGGGTTTTGTGTTTAACAATTTTTTAGAAAGAAGAAGAAAGAAGTTGCTCTTAAAAAGTCTGTGGAGTAAAAGGCGTATTGGAAATGGGAACCAGTTACAGTCATGTGGGAGAAAATACTAAATGAAATTAGAAACTTCTCTCTAGTTTTAAGTCCATTGCCTCATTTCAGCCATGTTCAGAATGTCCAACCATTCCAGCATATGCTGTCAAGCCAAATACAGCTTTGCACTGTTAGACATCTCAGGTGACAAACTAGAAATATTTCACTGACTTGGACTGCAACTAGAATAATGGTGCTGGTGGTGTACTTTTCAAACCTTCCTGTATAAGAAAAGAGAAAATTAAGAGGGAAAAAAAAAAAAGAAGAAGAAGATATGGGAAGCAATGAAAACAAATACTGTACTTCATCAATACAAATCCTTTTTCCATTTCAGTTTAGTCCTTTGTGGGATAGTTACAAATGTTACTAGTAAATGCTAGTTTGTTTTAATAAAAAAGGCAAAACCTCTTGCCACCATAGCATCTTTTCCTTAGAAGGCTCTTGTGAAAAAACAGATCTGATCCATTGCAGTCCCTCTTGCCTAAGTCACAGCATGGGTTTTCCCCAGTGATCTCTTTCACAAATTCTGAGTAAAGAAGACAGAATCAGACAACTACAGGAAGCTGGACCTAGGTGTTCTACATGGTACTGGCCATGTATCAGTTTAGGTAGTTTGTATTGAAGTTACTGCTGAAACAACTGCATTTATCATAAAATAAAGTGCAGCTAGTAAATTCCCTGATAGAGATAATGGTAACAGAAAATGCTGACGATAACTCTTCTCTTCACTTAAACAAGCCATCAGAATTGGGATATAAGGGTTGTCAAATGACTCTTAGGTTAAAGAGGAATGATACTGCTACTGTAGAAGCTATTGAATAAATAAATACATGCAATAATAAAACAGAGATCCGAAAGAAATTTTAAACACCACTATGTAATTTTAATGAGGCTAACTTTAGCTTAATAGCTAAAATTGTTTTCTGTCACTGATATATGTGAAATGGAACAAATACATCCTAGAGCTATCATCACAAACAATAGTCTTAAACCAGGGAAACAGCATTTCACAGAACATTTTAAATGAAATTGTTCTAACTGTAAAGGTTAGGCTGACTTAGTTAACTTTATATAGTATGATAAAACACAACCTTTCTTGGCATTCTCAAATATATGTTTTTCAATGCCATATTAATGGCTGCAGCATTCAAGCAGTGCATATTTACCCCCATTTATCAAGAGAATATAAAGATCTCTGCAAATTTCTCTTCTAACTAAAAAATATTATGTGCATTTTTCCAGTTCCATAGGGTTTGCACGTATTGTCAATTTATAACATTAGAAAAACTTGTACTACTAAGACAACTTTGCAATCACACTTACAACACTACATGTATTCTATAACTCTTCCATCTGGAATGACTGAGAAGGCTCCTTTCTTCAAAGATACACTTATAAAGGGAAGCTGGAAAAACTACCTTCAATTGATATAAGCACATAACTACATAAGGAGCAGAATTCTGCATCCAGTTGAGTTAGGAATCAGTTTGATACAAGGTCATAGAATCCCAGCATTCCCTAAAAGTCAGATGTTTTAGTCAAGTGCAGTTGATACATGGAAAATCAATGTCATTTTCTCTAGAGGGCAGCAACTAGGCAGAGGAGTGGAACCATAAGCATTTCTCCTCCAACAGTTTTCAGTTGTCCTGATGTCAGCACCATCCTCCTCAAAACTCAGGCAAGAAAAGCCATGTAATTCTCTTTTGCAAACAGCCCACAACATGTTTTGCTAACACATCTATTTTTTTATTCATAGATGATATGGAAACAACTGGAGATCAAGCTGCATGGAACTACATTGAGAAGGTTTCCATACAAACACTGCATGACAGACTGCATACTGCTGGAATTACAATAAAAAAGAAGTTGTGGTTGCTGCAATCTAAGAAAACAGTAGGTGCATGCACTGGCACTATATGGAACAGTTGCTGTAGTCTAGGGAAAGGGATGTGGGCAGTGTTTCATAACATGGATCCCAGTTTAATGGCATGTACTGTTGCTGGACCACTTCCCAGGCTGCAATTCTCCATGTGCCAGGAGCACTTCTATGTGTTCTTGTGGTCTCCCTGAACTCCTAAAGGCATCATGTCTTGCTACATTACTCCGCTCACACACTAGAAATGCCCTCTTCTGGCAAAGCACCACTCTAGTCCTCTAAAAGAGAAGTCCTGCATTTGGTCTGTGGTTTTCTTTGAAAATATAAGTAAGTAAAACCCCATTTATGACACTGTGCTTCAGGGACAAGGAGTTGGCAACATCACAGAGGTAGACGAAGGAAAACAAGACTTCACAAAGCTTCTAGATCTTAGATGACCAAAATCTGTAAAGCCAAAATTATCTGTAAAGCTACTCATTGTAGGTATGAAAAAAACCTCCTTTCAATGAATTTAATCTAAGACATTACAAAAACTCTCCCCTACAATCATTAAGGAATACAGCATTGTGTATCACTATCCTAATACATGCTAAAGTAGCTAGGAAATTGGATTAGTTCCCCAGAAAGTAACTAATTTAATTTAATGCATTAGATGGCACAGTGTATTCTCCAAAGAAAACTCTGAGCAGGAAATTTATATGTGAATTATAAGTAAATCATAACACAACAGACGTGAAAAATAACTGATGCTTTTCAGTTTGGGCAAAATTGTATTTTAATTTTTATTTTAAAAAATCTGTAATCACTTCACTATGTTTTCCCACAAAGTGCAGTGCAACAACCTCTCTGAAAGAAAATTCTAAAGAAAGTAGTTCTTGTTATCTTTTTTGATGTGTACTCAATCTTTTCTTCAGTAACTGCTATATTTTGTTCAGACTATTAAGAGAAACAATAAAAGCGTACCTCATATAAATAGTCTGTTGAGTGATACTTCAAAGCTCCAAACATCTTGTTTTGTGATGTTTTCAACATTTCAACTGTCTGGAAGATATACAGAACACATATCAGTCAAAAACTTTTTATATGATCTAAAAATGTTGAAAGAGAAGGTTGAAATTGAGGTTCAACATGAATTGCTTCTTAATTTCTAGCACATGCACCTCAGACTGAATTTCCTGTAGAAGGCTACCCAAAGCATTCAATGTTCTTCCTTTGGAAGGATGGAACAGACCAACTACAGACCAGGGACATTTGATTTTTATCTGTAAGAACTGGGCTTTTGGATTTTTTTTTAGCTATGCCTTTTGGTGTTCATTTCATAGAAAACCTTTAAAACCATTAAGTGAGTGTAGGCAATAGAAATTACCTCCCTTAAGCAATGATTATTAAACTGACTGATTCAATGAATTTTTATGGATTATAAATCAGTTTTTAAAGGCAGTAATTCAACTGTCTAGACTATTAAGTTTTCACTGCCTTATGTGTTTGTGAGGGGACCTTTCTCCCCCCTTTTCAGTTCTACTGGAAAAGGAGATTGTATAGGCTAGCTGGGGGAAAGAGGCCCTGATGGAACTCCAGGCCTCTAAGTTAGTTGATGCTTCCGAGGGGAACCAGGAGAGGCAAAAACTACACAAGGCCAGAGATACAGTGAGAATGCGAAACAGGATATGTAGTAGCTGGGATCTGCATAAGGTAGGACAATACCTTTCCGTAATTAAATATAGGTAGAAGAGTTAAAGATAAAGCAAGATAATTCTATCCAAAAAAGTGTATGATGTAATTAAAGTGCAATCAAAATTAATTGTAGCACCACAAGGGAAACTTGTGACAGAAGGCGGTTTTCATGTATGCACCAGTAAGTACTACATGATGCTAAAATTACTACATAACAAATTTGGAAATACTAAATTCATGTATGGATGGAATAGACCTGGAAGCAGTGGAAGAAAAAGTAACTAGGGGTAGTTGCTTACTTGAAAGGAATCTGGGCAGAGAAAAGAGATACAGGAGAGGTGAAAAGTCAGGTTCAGGCAAAGAAACAAAACAGAGAATAATGTATACAAAATCACATAGAAAACAAAGTAGAGGGGAACCTCCTGAGGGAAGGAGTGTGGATAGGTTCAGACAGTGAACCAAACACACAAGATGCTAAAGAAAACCTTTTGAGCAGCCTGCTGGATGCTCCATCAGATCGATATCCAACAGATTTGGTGTGGGAGAGTGGAGCAAGCAGGGATGAGTTTGTAAGGAGGGATGGATCCACACCTTAAGTGCTGGAGGGCAGCTGGATAGAACTGAACCTCAGCAGAACTGAGGTGTATCTCTAAAATTTCTTTATAGCAATATAACCATGCATTAACTCAGATATTAGATGTAGAGTTGCAACTACTACTCCCAGTGATAAAATTCGAATTAACACACCCAGAAGTAGTGAAGATTGCTAAGCAGTCACTCCAGGTATCACTAATTTCTTAAGGGTGTGTCAATCAGTAAATATCAAAACCACAGCATCCGGGTGCGTTCCAACTTTCCAGTTTAAAACCAAAAACGTGGGACCTAGAAGTACTAGTCCGTGAGGATACAAGGAAGTCTTCAAAAGTTTTTTAAGGAAAAACGACTCTGTAACACGACACTTTTTCATTCTCCAAGGACCCGACAAAACATCGCTAACAGTAAGTAAAATCTGCAGGATGAGGTACAATCTGCCCGCGTCAACTGTTTTCAAACCCACAGCGGTACGGGCAGGAGCCAAGCACCGTCACACCCTCAGCCCCTCACGGCGCCACAGACGCCCTCCCTCAGCGCCGCCGGCCCCCGCGCCGCTTGGCGAGCTCGCCCCGCTGATTGGCTGTCTCCCGGAGCTCTCGTCTCAGATTGGCTGTCTCCTGCAGCGCTCGCCTCTGATTGGCTGCCGGCGCTCCCGCCTCCTGCCCTGCCCTCAGGAGCGGCGCGTCCCCAGTCGCTGCATGAGCAAAGGCAGTGAATCCTCTGGAGTTACCTGGGGGGAAAGCTTACCTGGTGTTCAAAGCTGAAAATGTTCTTAAAGCAGTAAATGCATAAGCAAACGCAGCTAAGTAACTTCTGTTCCCCCGGTAGCAGCTTGCATGGGAGAAGAAGCTAAAAGAACGGGACCGGGTTGGTTTTTAAAGGGGCTGTGTCTGAAAGGGCTGAGCTGCTGCGTGTTACCTGGGGAATAGAAATAGAAGGAGACAACTTGATAACCAGAAATGCTTGTGCTCCTGTGTTCAGAAAACGTGTGAAGTGTCAGTGTCTACAAGAGGAGGTCAGCTTTGGGGAAAAAAAAGTTTTTCTTTTTGGTATGAGGGGTTTTTTTTCTTTTTTTTTTTTTTTTGGTTGGGTTTTGGGGGCTTTTTTGTGTGGGGGATTTTTTTGTTTTGTGTTGGGTTTTTTGTTGTTGTTGTTTTTGTGGTTTGGTTTCTTTTCCTTTGCTTTAATGGCCGCCTAAGTTGCTCTCACAACCCTCAAGCTACTGTCTGTTGAACAAATCTAGGAATAAATATTAAAAGGCTTTGTCCATTTTAAAGTTAGACCTAGAGCCATATAGGCTGACCTTTCTCTAGCCCCATATGTGTTCATTTTCAATTTTGAAAAATGAGCATTGCACCCCAATTTCTTTGCATTGCAGTGGTTCATAGATTCTTGGGGTCAGAAGAACACGAAAACATCCTTGTAAGAAAGAGGTCAGTGTTATGACACACCACAGAAGATGAGGGTAACTCAGGTCCTTGCTAACAGATCCCTTGGGGTGGATCAGAGTGAACATTACTGAATGGTTGGTATTTGTAAATACACACATGTAAGTTTATTATAGAACAATCTGATTGGAGAGAAAAGCAGGTACGTAGCTGTTTTGGTTACTATTGTCTGTAATAATACAACCACATGAAAGCATTGCAATATGAAAGAGCAACAACTTCACCCAAGGACATGCACAAGGGAAAAGAGGACAAAAGTGTGAAGATCTCACCACTTGTAGGCTCCACACTGAGACTTGCTTGCTGTGTAGTCTTGGTCGAACCAGTGATTGCACACTGGATCTGTCGGGTGCTGGGGGAAGTCCCAAAGAAATGGTGGGAAGAAATCCCCAAGAAAATCCACAGAACACAAAATCTATTGGGTTTATATCCGTGTAGGTTTGGACAGGAATGCCTAGGTAGCTCCCCCAGCTGGGAGTCCTTGGCAACTTCTAAGACAGCACAGCTGCCCATCACGCCAGCGTAGCTGAGTCCATTATGGTCCATTAACAGAGATGAACACCCTCAGGCCACAGCCGATGCCCCAGTATTCAGGAGAGGGAGCCCCACAACCCAGTGTTCTGTGCAAGGGAGGACAGCTTAGCATAGTGAGAGGCACCACCCTGATGCCGAAGGACCCTTTCCTATAGCCCATCATTCACCCTTCAGATCAGAGGTTTAGCCACCCAACAGTTCACCTCCTCCACTTCAATAAAGCACCCTGGCATCTCCACGAATGCAGGAGTATTTTAAGTCACTATCCCTTTACAATTCAGTCTTTTACGCCACCCCATGACTCAATACATTCAATAATTCAAATCTTCTTCAAGGATGTCTTCATACTGGACAGGACAAAAGAGCAAAAGAGGAAGAAGAGAGCACAATTCATTGTCCAATACAAAGCAATTCCTAAAACAGAAAGTGAAACAGTAAGTATCAGGAGAATAATCATAGAGTGTGATTGGATTGTCAGGGTCTGAGTAGTTAAAATCACATCACTCAATATCAGCCAACACAAAAATCAGGATTTAATACTGATTCCACAATACCATTTCTGTTGGATATGGGCTTTTTTGAGTAATTCTGTGCACTATTAATTATTGATTATTAAAATAAATTTTTGTTGAAATTAATTCATACAAAATACAAAAACTTTTCATCCTTATGAAGATATATTGATTTGCTTGAGAGCTGGTGAAAAAACTTTTCTGTATTTTATAAATGCTGCATTTGCAGTCTATGGGTGTCCCACCTTCTGATTTAGAGAGGGGAACTCAACCATTTCTTGTGTAAAAAATTTAGCCAAATTATCAAAAGTGTAAAACCTTCTGAGGCAGAACTGGGAAGGTTAATACCTTAATATTGGTATGATTCTAAATACATATAAATTCTTGCAGCAGGTTTCAGGTAAAAATTGTTAAGACAAATGATACATCCATAAAAGCTTGTCACACACAAATTTTCTTTCTTGTTTTTTAGCATTTAAAATAAATGAAATCCCCAAACTTGGCAAAAATGAAACTTAAAAATACATAAAATGGTTTGTCTAATATCTAGTATCCCAATAAATCACAAACACTAATAAGCTGACAATACAAATTATGCTAGCAATTGAACATCTCATCACTTCCACACATCTCCATCTCATCTGTTAGCAGATTCCTCTAAAAAGAAAGCGGAAATTCTGCCCATGACAGACTGAATATTAAAAAGAAGAAAAAGTCTGTCAAGTGTTGATCTGATGATTCTTTCCATGAGCATCAGCAGCTACCCATGCATAATGGTTGGCTAGGGTTTTTAGAGTGAATGTCACCAGCCCCACAGAGGGTAGATTCACTAATACAGGTTGGCCTGGATAATGGAGTGGGTTTACAGGATATTTATCTTCCTTTTTGCCCAGTAGAATAGTGGGAAATTCAAGGCAGGATGCCATAATTCAGGGGCAACCATTACTTCCTCATCAACTATTAATTTTGGTTACTGTGCCGGATATACTGGAGGCCCATCCAAAATTATGAGGCTTTTAGTTTGCTTAGGAATACATTGGTGCCTTCCACATTGCTTTTTGCTTGCGAACAATGCGGAGTTTGGAAGGGCCACTGAATTCCTTCCTCACAGGCTAACTCCTGTACCACCCCAGAAATGTCTTCCGTTGTTTGATTGGGTAGACTTTGGTTTGGGCAGACAACTGAACCATAACTTTATGGAATTTGCAGTGCTTTCTCGTATAGCTTGCTGCACAGCTTCAGCCAGAGTTAGTCCTGATATTATCTCGACCCCAAACAGTACGTATTGTTTTCCATCAGCAATTTGGAAGGGACCAACATAGTCTACCAATCCCTTGTTTTCTCTCAGGTGCAGTGGTGGCTTTCAGTGGATCATGATCTCCCAGCCGAGTGCGGCACAGGCTACAATCAGAGAGCACGGTGTTGCATAGTTCCCTATTCACTGGCACCCTCTAGTGATGGCTTGGTTTCCTGAATGGCCTTTTTTTACATGTAACCATTCCAACAGATGCTCCCATTTTCCCCTTTCTCCCCTCATTGTTACCTTAGCTAATCATATCAGTGAATCTAATGGATTCAATAGGTACGCAGGATTATTCCATGTGTGTCTGGTGTGCAGGAACCTACCCCACAAGGAAGGTTTTTTGTTCGGCAGTATTTAGGATTTCTTCCAACTTTCCATGTTGCCACAATGATACTCAATTTATTTCACATTGATTCTGCTCCCAAAAGGGGAGCCACTCTATACATCCTTTGAAGACTGCATAAGAATCTGTATAAATGTCCGTGTCTTCCTCAGTGACTGATTCCCTGGTAAATACACTCCATACTGCTATAATTCCCCCATCTGGGCACTCCCTTAGTCTGTCACCACTCTGTTCCCCAAATCAATTTGTGGAGCCATGGCTCAGTATTTCCACACTTTTTCCTCTCATCTGACAAACACATCTGTAAACCAAATATTCTTTAGATGAGTTAAAAAGGGGGAGAAAGTTTTATAAAGGAAGAAGGAGGGGCCAAGTCAGATTGTTTAGCGGATTGTTCTTATATTTGGAATATTTTTGGGCCCCCTAAAGTACTTGGTGAAAGTGACAACCTTTGTATCAGCCTAAAGAAAAAGCTCCTCTGTCAGAACAGAAAAATCTTATAAGGGCAATTGGCTTTAGTGATAACCCCTGCAATGGAAGTACAATGCTTTCATGGAAAGTTGATGTATTGTATTTTCTTTGCTGTTTTATTTCCTTGCTTTCAAAGGAAAAAAAAAAAAAAGGAAGTTTGTGGCAACCGAATTATTATGCTGCCACAGAAGTTTTGTGAACTGAAAATATTTTTAACAGTTCCCAAATACCACAAATTATCATGCCATCTTCCTAGAAAAACCATGCATGTATTGTATGTGGTTTTTGGTATAAAACCCTAAGCATTTGTGCACTGTTTTTGCAAACCCTGTTTGTTGAGGAGGAATTATCAGGTAATATTTTCAAATTTTTTTTTTAAATAAAAATGCTTCCATCACACATATCTCAACTAAGCCCTGAAATCAGTTCAAATAATTGAGTAAGACCATTCCAATATTAAGAATGCTTATTGAAACACATTTGGAAATCTTGTCTTATACTAACAAGAGTAGGCATCAGAGTGGCACTAGAAGGTGACTCCAGTTCTGGGCCATTTGCGTGGTGGAGGAAACCCATTTAAAACTGACCTTATGAAGATGTGCTAGCCACAGACAATCCTAGAGACACATAGAAACTTAAACAACATGAGTGAGATGTTTTTATTATGTAATATCTTTAAGATTAGAGCTTTGTTATCTTTCATTTCATAAACTGGTCTAAGACATTCTGTGGTGGGATAATGTAGTATGATACTGTGCCACAGTTATGCTAGCTGTAGAAATTTGGTGAAAGCATAAATCACTGCCTCAGAGAATATCTACCTTTTGGCTAGCTGAGACTTTGCATTTGAGCATGGTTTCATGAAACGTATAAGGCAAAATAGCAGGATTTTTTTCAATGTTTCTCTGTGAAGTCAGAGGGGAAGGGAAGATTAAATTTTTAAAAATTGCAGATATGAGTGGCTATTGAGGAAATGTTTCAGTTTGTTGACTAGTCTAACTAATGAAACACTAAACAAGACACTATCAACAGCGTCAGTATTGCCTCTTCCAAGGTTCAGTGATGACCTTAAAAAATGTCATTATCTCTCCTTGAGGCTAAATTCTGTTTCATAGGCTTTTAATCTCTTGTCTTTTGAGGCCTGGAACCTGTGATACATATTTTTATGCTCTGTCTTCACTGCTCTTGTTTCCATCTAAGTTTAATTTAATTCTCCTGCCATATAGAGGTAATACTTACTGAGTGTATTATCAATTTAAATCTTAGAGCTGAAGGGCAGTTCTGAAGTGTATTTTGTTACCATAAAGACATAGGTGTGAAAATTGTGGTTGGTTGGCTCTTTCCTGGTGATAGTTCTTGGGCTAGTGGTTTCATTTTAGATTTGTTGCAATAGCATGGGTACAGTTCTTTTTTGCTGCAGCTTGCAAGGATTCTATAACCCTTACAAAAGAAAGGCATTGAGTAGTAACTTGTATAAAGCCTTAGAAAGACCTTATTCTTCATTCATGGGCTAGTTTTTTCTTGCAACTCCATAGGCACACAAACCCAGTGAATTCCTACACTGGAAATGCTGCAGAAACCAAAGCATTTCAGGCAGGTTATATAGGCATCGCCAACCTTGTTGTCATAATTTCGTGAGGGCTCTTAACTTTCATGTTTGAGAGAGGATTTCCCCCATGGTGCTCCTCATCTGACAATCCTCATCAAAACTGTAGACAATAGTGGGAGAAGACATTGAAACCAGCAGTTTACAATTACTCAGTACAATACTCGCTTCTTTTAAGTGCACACCTTTAGTTTTAAGATCTGAAAGTATTGCAGTCATATACAAGCCAAAATATCAGTTGCCATAAAACTTTCCTTAGAATTGCACACTACTCTCCCAAATTGCTTGTATGCTGGGACATGCTGTGACTAATACAACAAATCTTTCTGCTGGTCTTCCACTTCTGTCTAGTTTGGAGGTCTGATAAAAACAAGTTTTCAATCAGTCAGAATCCTAGTCAGGCTGAAATATTCATTGCTAAGAGAGAAAGTACGAAGGCAATTCTTTCAATTCACATTTCTTAGTTCATTTATCACAGAGATTTCTAGATAGTCTTAACTATAATACCTCTCATTCTAGTGTCTGAAGCATACCAGCACCTTCTATGTTTTCAGTGACATAGAAAAAGATGCAGCATAGATGCAGCATAGTGCTGCTATGATTTCTACTGACTGCTTACTTCAGTATGTATGTATTATTTTATAAGACATTTTAAGCATTTCAGGCAGGAATGTGATGACAAAATATTAGCATTCCTCTGAGGGGGAAAAAGTAATTTTTCTGTCATAGCTGTATAGATCAAGAAGTAAAAGGAAAAACACAGCATACCTTTACACTTACCCATCTGAGACAACTGCAGCAATATTTGATGAATCAAACAATTCCTGGGACAGTTAATTATGGTGACTTGACTCTAAATCTGAACAGCAAGTCCCTTCTACGCTGCACAGGTAGAATGGTTATAAAATTCTGGACGTTTCAGTGGTCATGTGTGTTTTTAATCACAAGGGAAGGACATACATTATTTAATTCAAGGTATTTAGTGTCAGGCTCCCTGAACAGTCAATATAGGTGCTCTGTATTTCAGTGCCTGGAGGAATGCTCCCTGTGTTTCATTGCTCAGACTGGGGAGGGGTATTACTCTTCCCCTTAGCTATCAAGCCCATCTCCAAACTCAGACATATGCAAAGTATAAAGTTAGATGGTTTATTCCCAGCAGTCCTGGGTTGCATTTCTGGCCTAGAAACACCATTCTGGGGTGAGCATCTTTCATTAAAAAGAGTTCAACATCCATGTCTTCCTCACTGTGATAGGTTGCAGTTGTCATGGTGCCATTCCTATCTATGCTGTCTCCAAAGCAGCTTCTGAAACTTTTGCCAGATTCTGGGAAAATATATGCTGCCTAAGGGAAATATTTAATGCAAATGTATACTGCCTAAGGGCAACAACTCACATAGAGACACAAATCTGAAATACTGTCCTCCATTAAATGCTGCAGCTCTCAGTCCTGATCAGTAGACTACCTGCCATCACTGCATCTGGATCTTTCCAGGGAAACTCTGTATGTTTAACATTTCTTCTGCAGGCTCAATAGTAGCTTGCTCCACTGTGATGTGAGTAGAGAATTCATATCACAGGACTTCGTGACACCTGCACCACAGAGGTACAGAATGGATTTGGTTGGAAGAGACCTTAAAAGATCCTCTAGTCCAAACCCCCTGCCATGGGCACGTCTATCTTTCACTAGGCTGCGTTGCTCAAAGCCCCGTTCAACCTGGCCTTGAACATTTTCAGGGATGGGACATCCACAAATTCTGAAAAACAGCTTATCTTTCACCCAAGCTGCCAGTAGAGGAAAGGTGAAGGGTTGAAAAGAGAAAGGAGGCAACATGCTGACAGCAGAGTGGCTGAAGAGGTAGAGGGAACACTGTGCTATTCATGTGTTAGCAAGGTCTCACCATGACATACAGCCAAGGCAACAGGAGAAAAGCAAGGATTGTATTTTGAGGTTTTATAAAATTTGTGAATTATAGTAGGATTACAATTCTGTGAAATACGGAGGTCGAAATTTAGGCAAAGCTCATCTGCTATGTCCTTAGTGATATACCAAATCTAACAGGAATTGTGAGAAAATACACATTGTGTATAGGTGGAGGAAAACAAACAGAAAACTGCAGAATGACAAAGATGAACACAAAATCTGCATGTGTTATCAAGTGGTAGTTAGGACAATCTGTGTTCTCTTTACTGAAAACAGTTTTCCAGGTCTCAGTGTGGTTATTTCACCAACTAAGACTCTCAGGCATTGTTTCACACATATTTTCTGCACTTGCTAAGTATTTATAGTGTAGTTATTTTCTGTGAGCTCATTTGATGATACATCTGAGGCACTTACATTTGTTTTTCTCCTGTGTGTCCAGAACTGTGAAAAGTTAGGTATTAATGAAATTCTTAATGAAAAAGGAAAGTCAGGCTATTCATAATACTGACATGAGGTTGCTAAGCTCATTAAAAATAAGCTGCCATTTTTTGTTCCCTTGACTTCAGTAAGTATTTGTAAATAGCTTGAATAGTTCTCTCCAGAATAGGTCTGTGACTGAATAAAATTTTGAGCAGTCATCTTGAAAAATGTGTCTTGGGATTTGGGTATGTAGAAGGTGAGTCCTTCAGCACTGGTCACAGTATTAATTGCTGATGTGGCTGGGGTTTTTAATGAGTAGCAAATTAATAAATTTTTAATAATACAGTTGAAATGGTAATTAGTTAAGTCAAATAATTTGTGATATATTTGTAGACTGAGGTAGCCAATAGAATGCTAAGGCAAATCTGTGAGGCTCAACTGATCAAGTGTTGCATTCTAATGTAAAAGCTTAGTAAAATCTGTTTGCTTGAGTAACACATGATTCTTTTTACTTGTGAGGCTTACATATGGATTAAAATATGGAGATCTTTTCTGCTGAATGCTTTTGCACATAAAATGAAGAATAACTGTACTAAATACACAGTAATATGATTTGGGTCTCCACATATCTAGACCTAGGCTAACGTTTAGTTATTTTTCACAATAGAACTTCAGTTATACCTGGCAAACTGCATTCATCAGGATATAAAGCTGTAACAGAAACAAGGAGATGCTGACAGTGGTAGGAACCATTATGTGCTGTGAGACAAAGTTTTTGCAAGTCTCCTGAACAGGTAGAATACGTTGTTGTAGCCTCTTCTTGATTGCTTGAGTGACATTGATACGCACTAAATGATAGAGAAGAGAGAGTAGATTTTCCATTCAGGAACTACAGGAAGATATTTCTGGTGTTAGAGTGAAAAGAAGCACAGGTGTATCTAGAAACTGTATGAACTTTTTGACTATTTTAACTATGATGGAGCAGTTTCCCTGAATTGAGGGAGTTTTCAGAGATTTTTGACAGTTCCTCTGGATGCTTTCTTATCACAGTCAGACTCAACATCTTCTGGTCTAAGCTGAAATAAAGCCAAGTTGTTGACATTCTGTGTACTAGGTTTGACAGGTGATAGTATCATCACAGTAACTGGCTGGAAGCCAGTTAACTACCAGCTTAATAAGAAGACTATAGTTCAGATACCATCTCAGAAGTTTCTACTGTGCTTACAAATGTGACTTACAAATGGGAGAGCAGAGGAACAAGTCTTGAGCACTGACTAATTCCATCTCTGCTGCTGGAAGGATGGCCTGCTCTTTCTGTCAAGCACTTCAGACAATAATGAGAAAAAAGAACAAAATTAAATGGTCTTTCCATCTGACAAAGGAATCAGCCGCCCTCTGTGATTGTTAGAATGGAGGGCCTTGACTAAATACTCCTAGCTGGAGAGTCTGAGGAAGTGATAAAGTGCAATGCAAAATTCTTTGTATATGAAGTAAGTCCCCCAGTCTGTACTACAGTGGGCAGTGTGCAGGGAGTGACATCATGATCTCATGAGGACTAACAGCTGGTTGTGAATTCTTTTTAGATAAGCTTAACTGTTCACTGAACACTTCCAGAATGTTAAGGCGTTGACAGCTTCTTGAACATTATAATCCAAAACAAATGCAATTTTTTGCAAGGCCATGACATAGTACATCTGATAACACCCTAATGGGTATTTGGAAAGCACCCAAGAACCGTGATGTCTGGAAGGACCTCCAAAAAATAGGCTCTAAAAGAGATGTTTTTTAAGAGCTGGAATGAGTACAGCTCTGGAATTAAATATTTCAAGGCTTTGCAACAGCAGTGGTAGCTCCGAGGAGAGCTCAGTTTTTTGAACTAGGCAGAATCTTTATCATAATGATCAAGCTCAGAACTTATCTGAGTTTAGGAGATGTCAAGATGTCTGCCCTAGGACTACGCCAATACTATTCATGCTGCAATTTTTTAACTATCCCTCAAACAACTTGTGGTGGTGAAAGGCAGTGTTGTGGTCAGAAAGCTTCATGTAGACCAATAATGACAGACTATTTCTTTTCCCTTCACCTTTCACCATTCATTGGGTGTTTCCACACTAGAAGGTATTATTTGTTTACTCCCTCAGCAGAAGCAATGAACATTAAAAGCTGTTAGAGAAGACACGAGACCAGGCTGGATGTAAAGGGCTTTAATGTAGGAAGCTACATCTCACATTTCAAAATATCTGTGAGTCTGGGCATTTTTACTCAGTTTCTCCAGACTTTGGTTAGTCATCTGTTTGGCTTCGCCTTCCACACCTGACGGAGCACAGAGGAAGGCTTTGTTTTTAACTGACATTAAAATGCCATAAAAAATTTACTACTGAAAAACCATTGTCCATTGTTTACTGAAGTGTTGATTTCCTGACATTGTAAGCATTGTTGAGTAAAATATTTTCTAAACGGTGGTCTTTATTAAATATTTGTAAGCACCAGCGCATTCTCTTTATGATGATCTGTAAAACCTAGTGAAGAGGGTTTGATTTCATTTTTGAGGAACAAAAAATAAATTATCACACAGAAAATAGATTCTATGTGTACTTCAGAGCAGGGATACATTGATTTAAGGGAAAGGTCCGGTTCCCTAAAATGTATGTTAGTGATGGTAGCCACAAGCTTTTATTAACACACAGTGTCTAATATGCTCTGGGGACTGGCAATTTTGAGGATGTTAGTTGCCCAAGAAACAGAGATAAAACTAAAAACATGCATAGTGCTTTGACTTATCTGTTAAGTGCAATCTTCTCACTTCTGATGCCAATCCTTATTCTTATCCAAGCCTGACTTTGAGTAATGTATTACAACATTAAATACTTTCAGGATCATGGATCAAAAGTGTCATAATTATTGCAAGATGTATGCAAGTCAGGTTTCGGCTTATGAATGTATCTGAACAAATTATTTTGAGACCTTCAAAGGGTAATTAATTTTCTGTGCTGGAGTTCTTTCTTATCTCAGCTGCAGTACATGAGGTCAGATTTTTTATACCACAGAAATTAACTAAAGTGATATTTCCTGGTTTTCTGCTGCAACGTTACAATTAGTGTTAACAGCTAGAGTCACGGAAAAGAGGTCAAGATAGCTGGTGCAAATTCTTAGGGTTGTCAATGTAGTTGGAACAGCTTATATGCAGAAACTGTCCCATTAGGTTGTAATTAATCTGTGCTTAGGGAAAAGGTGGAAGAAACACAGCTTTGAAAGCTGTAGCAGTAGCAAAAAGGTCACATGTGGCAACAACTGTGTGAAAGAGAGTTTGTCCTTAATACCACTGGGCTGTGCTTGCAGAGACAAGCAGCAGTGACGAGGAGCATTTACTTCTGTTTCCCAAGAGCATTCAATCCCTGCTATGTATGTTGTTTGAGCTTTCATGCTGGGAGTGCCAGCATTCATCTGACATGAATTTCTACACAGGTATGTTTCTAGTGCCTTCATGTGTCCTTTTTTTACCCTCCTTCAGGTTTGTGTCAGTAGCACTGTATAAGCCCATTTCTTCTACTCAGCTGGAGACACCTGTACTGTTATTTGAGTAGTGGGGTCAATTTCGTGTTGACAGAAAGTCAGCAGGAGAGAGTAACTTCAGTTAGTATGCTCCATCTCTAATTCCTGCTAATACTCCTAACTTCTGTCCTGGGCCTGCTTGGTCCACAATGACTCACACTACTGCACATTTTTCACTCAGGAAGGTCTAAACAGCCAAGCTCATAAAGGAAGAAGGCTAAAAATCAAACACCTTTTCCGTAAACTCAGAATCAGAGAAGTATCAAGGCTTGGACTCTCACGGCATGCCAAATAATCCCATTCTGACATCCACTTCCTGATGTCCATCCATTTCATTCATCATGTGCACTTCCTTTGCAGTGCCACACATCAGTGTTAAATTATAAAATTAGTAAGTTATTTGAATGAGAAGGCTTCTTGCACTTCATGATTTGTAATGTACAGGTATAAGAGTGATACAGTCATGTAAGAAATGTTTTGCATAACACAGATGATGTTATACCTCCAGAGCCTAATTGCATGTTGCATCAGTACTGCAGGGAGTACAGGGGCATAGTTATAAGACTCTTTGACATGTCTTCTGCAATGTTGATATGTCACGTTATGCTCTTGGTGTCTCACTCACTGTCAGAAGTTTAGAGACTGTCAGAATTCCCATGTAACCAATATGACACTGGTTATAGCTTTTGCATGACACTGGAAAATTAGGGAATGTTTTTATAATATGTGTTGTATGTCCTAAGACGAAGTCCAGCTGAAGCTTCAGTCCAGCCAGCTCTCCCTACCATCCACTGAGCTGGGTGACAAGAGTAAAGATTTACTACTGGACAGAACGCTTGAATAGCAAAAATGTAAAAATGTAATTTCTATATAGAGATGCAAACATAACCATACTTAATTTGTATTTTCATAAATTAAAAGTGAGAAGCAAGGTAATACACCATATACAGATATTTCTGATGTGTTTACAGCCCTTACGAGTTTATCTAACCTGAAGTAAACAAGAAAGGATAGACCTTTGGTACTTCAGTTGACAGAAAAATGTAAAAACTTCAGTCTGTGTTCAGTAAGCTGCATCCCATGCCTGTGGGATGGAAACTATGGTGTCGTTTTCAGGAATGAGACTCTCAGCTGCAGAAGTTAGGAGGCATGCCTTGGTTATTCATTAACACCAGATTCAGCCAAGGAAATTTCCTTGTTAGTATGTGCCATAACTGAAATTAATGGGCAACACCACAGTTTCAAACAAAGTTTAAAGAAGTATTTTGGAGATTTTTTTTTCAGTTTAACTTCATTTGCACTATAATAATGACCTATCTAACTTTTACTCGAGGCAAAAATTCTTGATCTTTTTAATTCCTAAAGCTGTCCTGTAAGACAGCAAGTACTGAAGTGAGCCAAAAAGTTTCTTCTGTTCCTTTTGGGGTAGATTGATACACCCTTGAAATACGTGTAATGTAAAATGTCTTTTGGGATGTTCAACACTTTACTAAAAGCTACAAGAGCAAGGCTGAGCAACAAAATAATCCCTTTTATAATTTCTTTTGGCAAGCATCCAGAAGCAAAGAAGCAACTCATAGCTCAAAGATTACACAGAACACAACTCATAGCTCAAAGATTACACAGAACACAGGAACACAGGGGGAACTTGTTTCTGCTGGGAAAAAAATCAAACCAGCAAAGACTTTCTTCAGTTTGATGGTCATTCTCTAAGGGTAGCTATGTCCCTGACTGCAGCTGATGTTAGACACGCTGAAATACAAGAAAGCAAAGTTAAAATCACCCTTGAAAATAAGTCAACTACTCCATTCCCTGATCTTCATGTCATATGTCATTGTGATTTGTCCATTGATCAAGAAATTTCTTTTTTTTTTTTTTTTGGTAAGATGAATGTCCTTGACTTCATCTTAGAAGAAGACTGAGACTTCTTATGGTAATTAGAAGATATGAGTGTAAACCAGGGCACCATTATGCTGCACTAGGCCCTTGTACACTTCATGAGTGAGTGAGCTTTGGCTTCAAATGTGCAAAGCAAATCAGGTTTTTCTTAATCAGGATCAGTATTACATACTAAAGTATTTACTCAGTAGGATCTTTTTTGAAGAGAAAAACATTTTTAATATTACAAAACTCTTTGTGTTGATGACTCGTCTGCCAGTGATTCATACTCTATGCTCACATTCCATTTAGTTTTCACATCCTGAGGTTCTGGGTCTTGAGATAACGCTTTTACATGGCTGGAAGATTTATCACAATGCAGGACAAAGACAAGACAACTTGTTTTTTGCCTTGGCCTGCCAAAATCCACTCCCTCCTGCTCAGTACTTAGCTATGTGAAACCTGGTGATAAGAAGATCCACCTCTGATTTTGTGACTAGTTCTGCATAATTCTATTATTGTCACTTAAATGAACAGATAAAGGAAAGAACCCACCCCAAAAGCCTGCAGTTTAGGTTGGATATGATCAAAAAAGGTAACAAGAAAATAGAAACAGAAGAAATGATTATTAGTGAAAGGTAATAGGTGCCTTGGTTACTAGTATGCCTATATTAAGCCCATTGGTACCATTAACAGAATGCTGATTTTGCAGATGCACATTATGTCTCACAAATTCATGCTGAATGGTGTTGCAGTCCATTGACAGTCTGAAAGAAAATTGATCAGTGGTTAGCAGGACTGGCTAGTCTTGGAAATATACCCAAGGAGATGTTTTGATTTTGAGGAGGCATTGTCTAAATCAGGAAAAGAAGGGAGTTTTAGAAAATCTGACAGACAAACCAGAGAAACATAAATAATTGGTAAATCTGAAATCCTCATCTATGAAATCCCCATCTGTGATATTTAAACATGCACGACACATGTTTGAAAGACCTGTTACCAAAAAAGAAATGTCTAGAAGTCAGAACATTGCAGAGTATATTACAGGAATCAGTAAGGACTCCAAAGCTGAGAGGGCTTTTCCTGACACTGCAGCAGAGTTAAATCTCTAGCAACCAATAATTGTCAGTTGATCAGCTCCTGAATGTAGAAGTATGATAGAGCTTACTTTGTACCAGGTCTCTTTCATGCAGAAGTGTCATTATTTGACTTCCACTCACAACAGGTCTACTGCATGTTGGCAGCATGACTTTCCAGTGCCTGTAATGTGTAAGAGCAGACCAAAAAGTGATTTGCAAAGAGTGTTGGCACACTGTGTTTCACAGCTGTGCAGTCTGTGTGTGCCATCAGCATGCCTGGAGTAGTCAGTTAAGTTCTGCCATGGACTGTACATGTATACCATGACTATGGCTTGCAGAGTACCTACCCAGTCCCTGTTCTCTAAAGGACTGTAAAGAGTGCCTGTAAAGATGAAGGATTACGGAAGTCACCATTGGAAACATAACTATATTTGGACTTAGCCCCCTCTTCACTGAATCATTTCCTTCACTACTGTAAAAGGGCGAAGCTGGAAGGCAAGAGGGCAGGACTCAGCTTCCCTGCTAAGCGCATTTGTCTTGTTGCAGCACATGCTTTGTACAGCCTCAGACCTCTTTGGAGACAATGCTGCTGGTCAGCCATCAGCAGGGCTTGTCCTGTTGGTGAGTGTGATGAGGTTTTCATGTAATAGAAGGTTCCACTGAGCCAAGACAGCTGGAGGTTAATGGCGTGGAAAATTCGGAGCATGAAATTTGCTCACTATCTTAACACCTGCAAGGATTGTCATCCCAGCTGCTGCTGCTAGTGAGCAACACACAAGAGGAGGTTCAGCATGGCTGACTGTGAGAAAACACATGCTTGCAGCTGTAGGAGGCAGCTGTTTTTTTCATGTGACTAAATCCTGGGAATATCTTAGAAACTAACTAAATCTTGTTGCATAAAACTTTATTTAAAGAGGCTGAAGGTTATTTCATAACTAATTCATATGTAATATGAAAGCCAGGAAAAGTATTCCAAGATTTTCCTTTCTAGGAAATTTTGGAGACATGGATTATTCCTTTATTATTATATTTCACAAAATTTTATTAGATATTTTATTAGTTATCATACATTTGCATGAAGTTGCAACACATGCACTGTGCAGCCTCAGAATTGGCTGCTGTCCCTGTAGGGGCTTGTCCTGTGTGTGAGGGTGCTGAGGTTTTGGGGTAGTATGGTCCCACTGAGCCAAGTCAGTGTCTGTTTTATATACATTACACTAAGGGCAAAATAATTTGTGAAGTCTCATTGATATGTAAACCTAAAAAAAAACCCGCACTTGACAGCATTTCTTTCTGGTTTTCCTATAGGGTTCTCTTGTTGAATGTCACAAATATCTTCTACAGTTCTAAGGCTGAGAAGGTAGGCTTACTGTGTGGAAGTTTAATGCTATGAGAAAAAAAAGCTTCTCTCACAGGCTTGGAGGCATCCAAAAGAACGTCCTTTTGCCCTCACAATACATGAGATTTTAATGGAGTAGCCTCTACCACCAACCAGGGTGGTTACGTGGGTGCCAATGCAAGCCTGGACTCTAGTACTCCTGTGTTCTGACCATGCAGTGAAGCCACCCTGACCTTGCCAGGGAATTGCTTTGATGACATATGCCCAGATGATCCAACCTTCCACCGCAAAAAATGTATAAAACCAGCTGGTTCTTCCAGTCAAACTTCAGAAAAATCATCCCAGATTGTAAGTCTGCTGATGAGGTTGATGGATCATTTGAGCATGCAAGAACAGACAGCTTGGTATCACTTCTACTCTGTGGTCACAACAACCTGATGTCACTTGCCTAGCTGTGGCCACTGTCTAGCACTTCAGATAATGGCTAAATTCTACTCCACATCCTCCCTCCCACCCCTGCACAACACATATGCAGCTGGAGGGGGGCGGGGAGGCATGGCGAGGTGACTGCATGAACTTTTCAGAGGAACAAATTCTATGGGTACACTTAATGTGTCTTTCCTGACAGAAATCTCTAGAGATCTTTGAAAGAGGTGAAGGAGACAATATTAAGATTAATGGGAATGTACATCTTTTCAGCAATATTTGAGACTGTTAACAGTGAAATAACAGTTTATAAAAATGCTTTTTCTAGTGCTGTTTCCACAGTTGCACAGAATAGACACCAGTGTTAAAGGACCAACAGTACGAGAAGATCCACTGGCTGCAAGTCAAAACTAGTCCAATTCAGGCTTGAAGTAAGGCATGAATTTTTAAAAATAAAGCCAATTAATAACTGGAAATCCCTCTTGCCACAGATTCTTCTTCTCCAGAATTGGAGGTTTGTTGAAAAGTGCCGAAATGCTCAAGCAGAAGGTACAGGTTTGATGCAGAAATTGCTGAGTACATTTCTCTGAACTTACAGGAATTCAGTCTCTGTCCTGTCTGTCCTCAGAAGCTCTCTGCCAAGTAATTAAACAAAACATTTCCTCAGTATCACATAGCTGCCCTTAAAGTTATTACCCTCAGATCAAATGCTAGCAAGCCCAGAGAAATTTAATCAATGGTTGCTGGTTCATACACATTTTGGCTAATGGTGATGCTATCTGATATCTAAGATAGGGTACTACTGGAATGTTTGGAGGGGTAAACAGCTCAGAAACACGGACTCACTGCAGGAGTCAAGTGGTGAGATGAGTCAGTTTAGGTACCCAAACAAGGATAAAACCATTCACTTACTTATTTGATAGGGTTGGTTTTATGTCAGCTTAACTCTGTGATCAAGCTGGTCAAACAAGCGCCAATAGTGTTGAAAGAGGAGCAGCAAGCACAGAAGAGTGGAGAGGGAAGTAGGGCAGCTGGACAATTTGACCACTGTCTTCAGCAGTAGCTAAAATTATAGTTCATGTGTACCCTACACTAACCCTGAGAACTGATTTTTTAAAGAGACAAGGTAGCCACTTGAATCCATTTCCTCTTTTCTTGTGGCAAAGATTAGTAAGAGCTGGTGTTATTTTTGTTAATATTTATTGTTTGTATTATGCTGGTGCCTCATGAGCCATCCTGTGTGACTATACATTAACTGGGAATTACCCCCCTGCCTCTGTATTTGATTTCCTTATGATGGATACAATGGCTGGTGAGTTCAATCCCTTAATTCTGGAAAGATAGAACATATGTAAGGCTTGTCAAATGACGTGACATTCAGACATTACTGTGATGGGGCAAAGTGTATGCAGTTAGGGAGAACAGATTTTCTTCTGGAATTTTTGGGTCTCAGATCAGAAAAAATAGTTGATCCTTAACCAAGATAATTTCTTAAGCCCCCAGACAGCTGCATGGCAGTGAGTAGGAATGTGGGAGGGCCAGAGTGACAAGCAGCAGGCCAGGAGGAATAGGAAGGCGGGAGCTTTTCAGGCAAACTTCATCATTGGAGTAAAGACATCACTGAATCATTCCCCCTTTATTGTAATGAGAAAACAGCCGAGGATACTTAATTGTAGGACACAGTATCCAAGTATTACCAGAACTTAAGTGGCTATGATGATAATAATGCATCAAACACTGTTGCATGCTGTCAAACTTTTGGGCCATATTCCTTTCTATCCTTGCCTCACTGTCCTTACATACACAGAAATAGATCATGGTTCATTTCTGTTTTGATTGCCTGGCTTTTATTTGGCTTTCTTGTTGCTTGTTTTTCCTTGGTTTACCTTAACTGTTCTGTAAGTAGTAGAGTGAATCATGCCAACAAACTTGGTTGTGCTGTTGCTTAATATTAAATCTGGTTTTTGCTGATACTTCTTGCTGATGATTTTTTTAAGTGATCTCAAACTCTTGTTCATAACCTTGGATGCAGGAGATTCAAAGAAAGTTTTGGTGCTAAGCCTGAATTCTTTTATGTAGAATGCATTTAGAACTAATGCACAGGATACTAATTGGCTAGTCAGGGATGTTGTATTAAATACCCCACAGAAAATAATGAACCAGGGTCTGTGGTATACCTTGTAAGATTGTATACAGCGGATGAAGAGGGAAGGGATTAATTACTGGGGACACTGGTACTCTGATGCAAAATCCCTGTCTGTTACTAAGAGGAAGACTGATTAAGACTAATCCCCCAGCATATAAAAACATGATAATTACCCTTTTGATTAATGAGTCCTCTGGATGAGGTAACTGAAAAAATACAGCAGCTAAATGACCTTGGGGAGTGGAACCCTCAGAGAAATGCTGGGAATCGAGAAAACCTACCTTCATCATTTTGATACCATGCAGTAGCTACATGTCAGAGTTAAAATTCCAAGAGTTGGTGCAGAAATTTAAGCAACAATTAAAGACTTGTTACAAGCAAGTATTTTTATATTTTGCTTTCATCGCTGCTTTAGTAGCAAGTGAATTTGTAGTGTTAAATTCTGTACACCCACAGCACAGAGTGGCCTTACAAGTTGCTATTTTTAATGTGTTTTTCCAATCAAAGTGTAACATGTAATTTGTGTTTCAGTTTTCTACAGTGGAGACGTCATTGTATGAAACTTAAAGTATATGCTGCGAGTTCTGGTGTCTGACAGAAAAAAAAGTGGGTTTGTTTGCAAGAGTGGTGGAGAACTACACTAAGCAGAACCTACAGAGTGCAGGTTGGTCCGTGCTATCTTTGGGAAGAGTTGCTAGTGAGCTACCCACAGACCTGCCCTCGTGCTTTGATATGAAGAGAGCTAGGTAACTTCCTTCAAAGGAAAACTGGAGAGCAAGGTAGCCAGGTAGCCTCTACCTGGGAGATTGTCAAGGAGCTAAGCACAATGTAAACATGTCCTCTGAGGTCCTGGTGTGATGTAGCTAATTTGCTGAAAGATAGAATGTCATAGTGGGATTTTGCAGAATACAAAGCAGAATACCCAGCTCCTACAGGAGTTTTCTGGAATTGTTAGTGCTTCCAATCTAAGTCACCAGGTTTCATCAGGAAAATTATGACCTTTACTGTTTTCATAGCCTTGATCATAAGCATATCCACAAAGACAATAAGGCTTAGAGCAGCACAAGAAACTTAAAAATAATTTTTCATAGTTTGATATGACTTTTTAATAGTATTACTTTGCTTATAATCATCACTTTAAGTAATTTTCATACTTTTTCTATTTTTGTGATACGTAATATTATACTGAGCTGCCTTCACTATTAATTTAAAACAAAACTCAGTTCATATTTTTCACCATTGTTGAATAAAACTGTTGTTCTGGAAGTTATCTTTCCTCTCCTTCGCAGTGCATACCAATGTTAAACAACACTCTCTATTGTCCCTACTTGCTACTTTGCTTATCATTGTGGGATGGTTGTGGCACATATGGGCTGAATGCCTTTGACTAAATCTAAGATCGTCCTGTGAAAAATGAAGTTTCACTCTCCTGTTAGGATTTAAAAGGTTAAATAAAGGACAATAGGGGACAAAGACAATAAAGCAAAAAGTAACAGCGCTGGGTGCTTGGCCGTCAGCCAAAAGCACACCACAGGGTTCAGTCTTTACATAGTTAACTATTGCATCATCCAAATGCATATTTATAGGCGATTATACATATTCAAACATTTCTTCAAACTAGTTTACATGCTTCAGGAACCTTTTAGCATGCTTCCTTCTGTGGCCCGCCTCTTTGGAGCATGTGTGGTCCTTTTGGAGAATTGTCTCTCTCCCCTCCGTTCCATGGTTCCAGCAGGTGACGATCGCTGATAGAAATGTCAGAGGCAAGGATCCTTGTCACACCCGTTTTTTGGATGTCATCCAACTAAGCAGGTGGTTTAATTATTAGGTTTAATTATTAGTAGGTTAACTATAAGTATTCTAAAACAACTATATTAGCTATTTCAACACTATATCTAAGTTAGTTGCAAAGAAAAATAAAGGTATTTAGTTATTATATAACAAAGCTAATTCTATAAGAATCAACACCATACACGTAGCATCCATTTCATCATTTGCAAAAAGGTAACGCTGTAATATGTATTCACCACATTCCTAATTAAAAGCGTCTTTGTATAGGGGAGGATGAAAGCAGAAAAGTTTTCAGATGCACATTAGTTTGTTTTTACATTAATTTTACCTTTAATTCAGAGGAGTTATTCTATAGTTGCACTGTTTTAAACAATGGGAAAATTAAGGGCCATTCACTTTAGGCATTTGGAACACCACTCCTTTTACTCGTATATTCCCAAGTAAAACTATTGAATCAATTTTCTTCTGAATGCTGTCCTCCCTATCCATCCAAAGTCCTGTGCAGGTCTACTTTTCAAGTGCCAAGGTGTGGTATCAACCCCCGGTGGAACCTGGTCCTGCTGCCGCTGAGGTGATGGCAGCAGAAACAAGTCAGGCAGCCACTATTGCTATTCCAGGGGAATGGCACTGGCACTGTGTACCTGCTCAGCCCTTAGGTCAGCAGGAGTAACAGGTGGGAGCGGGAGGAGGGGCTGGGTAACTGTTTTTCTGTTTGTGTTTTAACAGGGTACCTCACACTCATACCCCTCTGGAACAAAACATCTGGGTGACCCTGGCTAAGGCAACTGGACAAGATACCTTATGCCTTAGCACAGCTCCACCCCAGAACCCATTCACTGTGGGAACTGACAGCTAGGCTGTTTCACTCACAGACACTGATCTTGGTACAATCAGCTTGTACCTGTGAGAATCTTAGGCCCAACAGAAGCAAGAAGCAAAATAACTGGAGAAGAAAGGTACACCTGCAAGAGGGAGGCTGTTTTTGCAAGGATGTGTGCTAACTATGGATAGCCAATGATTTTGTAATGTAGTAAGTTAAGAGCCAATGAACATGTGGCAGAGATGCTAAAAGATAGTGTAAAAGAGGCTTTGTCGTAGCAAAGAAAACCCTTTCCTTTGACTGAAAGCTGTTGGTGTGTCCTTCTCAACTCATGTCCTTCTCAACTGCAACAATTCATGACATGTTTGGTTGGTGTCCCTCTCACTGCCGTGAGCTGCAACAGCTGTGTAACAGTACCCCTGCATCTGCAGCCTGTCTGGCTGCTGGAGTGTGGCAGCAACTGTCTCACCTCGGGACATCCCCTGCTTTATCCCCGCAGGAGTTGTGGATTTTAGGCACCTTGAATGCAGATAGTTGTACTAACTTTAAATTTATTACCACAAGGAATAGCCCTGTAGCTTGGTGGGTTAATGCCACGGTACCATGGTATCAAAATGCTTTACACTGGTGTAATTCAACCACAGGCCAACTAAACTTGAGTTTTAGTACACATATGCAACTCCCACAAGGCATTTTCTTTATCTGTGGGAACCGAGCATGGGCCAGAGTGCCAATAGCGATTAAAGGTGGACCATGTACCTTGGGAAAAGTATCTCAAAAATAGAGATACTTTTTATCTTATCTCAAAATAGAGCTGTTGCAGCATGGATCCAACAAAACTGAGCTCAGCACCGTCATAGTGGGGCATACATGCTTTTACTTCTGACTGTAGAGATACTGTTGAGCTCTGGAATGTTGCTGAGATAATCACTGACTTTTCATTGTCTCCTAGGGTTGCAAGTACACAAGTCCGCAGGAGCCTAAATAAACTTGACTGTTCATTAGCAAAGTTTAGTAATGCTACCAGCATAGCTATATCCGATTTGTTAATTGATGCAGACAGTATTAGACACACTATGCTACAAAATCGAGCAGCAATTGATTTTTTGCTTTTGGCAGATGGACATGGATGCAAAGATTTTGACAGATTATGTTGTATGAACTTAAATGACCATTCTAGCTCTGTCTATGCACAGCTACTGAAATTTCAGGGACTTACGCAACACCTTGTAGAAGACATCAGTTGGAATCTGTTGGGTGGACACAGGATTGGAATTGGTTAAAAACGGGATTAATATTACTTTGTGCCTTAAGTATTGTGTTTCTATGTATTCTTTGTTGTATTCCTTTTTTAGTATCATTACTCTGATTTTTAACAGATAGCATGCTGCATCACACTGTTGATCGATGATGGAATATGGACGTGTTCCAACCCAACACCGTGTGCCGGTGTGTGTCAGGGACTGAAGTCATGTCTAAGGCCCGGCCATGTTTGGTCCACTGCCATGCACATTGACCAGATAATGAGGAACAGACAATGAAGAAAGCGTTATTCTTTAACTGGTGAGAACTTGACCCTTAAGAGAAACAACGGATTGGTCAATCGATGGGAAGTTAACCTGTGAAAGAGGTTATGGAGACACAATGGAGCTGTGTTAGCATAGAGAGTTGTTAGCATAGAGGTGGTATCATAAGCCGTTATGGCCTCATCTTATGTGCTGGCCACACATGAGATGATGTCGTAACTGGAAAAATTCCACTCCAGAGGAGGAGATATCAGGTCTGGTTCTGGGGTGGAGGGGCAAGAAGGACAAAATGCATGCCATTTGGATCCAGGGGACGCCCTGAAATTGCACTGCCTACCTGAGCACCATGTTCCATCTCTTCCTGCTCAGCAGCTTTTCAGGAATCCAGGGGGCAGTATGTATTACTCACTACAGCAACTAATAGAATTAATATGCTTTGCAATCACAATTGCATTTCAGATTTTTTGTGCACAGGCCTACTCCAGAGCCTATAACAGAAGTCCTCCTCACCCACCACTACAGGGACTGTGTGGGGCACGCCATCTGCAAGGGAGAAATGATGGGCTGTGAGGAGAAGGGGGATCTCACCTGGCCAGAAAACCCACTCTGACCTCTGACCCATCTTCTCAAACAGAGCAAAGCAATGCACTTATTTCCTTCCACCACTGGATTTCATCCAGGAGTCCTTGCTTTTCTTCAGTGTCTGCTACTTCTTCCTTTTTTCCTGGAAAGTCTTAGATCTAGACTTCAGAAGCTCATTCATACGTTTTTAAAATAATTGCATGGAGGAGAGGGACAGCAGCTATACCCCAAGGCTCTTGTTCCATCAGTCTCCTATGATGGAGCTGGCTTGGAACACTTGACTGTGAAGGTCAACTTGACTACAAATGCTGCCATTAAAGGCAGCCAGATGCAGGCAAGGCTGCACCTGTATCTGCCAAGCATTGCTGTGAGACTGGGAGGTCAACCAGTTAAAGAGGCGCTTCAGCCCCGGAAATCTAGCTGCCAACACATGAGCAGGAAAATGATGGCAGCTCATGGCTGGGACAGTTCTTGTGGCTATCTCCAAGGGTGAGTTTCTCAGGGATCCCCAGAGCTCTGGGCTCTGCCTATCTGCTCTGCCCTCAACAGAACCACCAAAGGGTCAAGGGCCTTGTGTCAACTTTTCCTACCACACTGCATGCCTGGACAGCAGTTCCTTTGTGCAAGGACCCTCCTTCTCCTTTTCCCCCATGCTCTCCATGTGGGGGAAAGTCCCTCGTGCAGACACTAGGGACTGAAAAAACCTCCTGAGCCTATGTGCAGGATAACATGAATTTCATATTTCCACTTCGAGGTGAATAAAATAGCTTGCAGAGAAGAGGTGTCCCATGAGTTTGCAGAGACCCGGAGCCACCCAGCCATCGCCAGAGGCTCAGGAGGCCTCAGCAGGCAGAGCTGCTGGAATGGGCTCTGCACAGAGCTATGGCAGCACAGCCACCATTGCACTGCAGAGAAGGCTTTCTACCCCCTGCCCTGCTGGTCTTGTAGCAGCCAGAATACAGAGAACAATGGAGTTATCAGTGCAGCTGTTAAGAAGTTTAGGGTTTGAATTGTCAGGCTTCTGATGAAAGGTCTGATCTCATATCTCATCAGACTGATTTAATTTCTCATGTCATGTCTGATGTCATTTCTCAGCTTTGAAGGGCTGGAACACAGAGGAATGGAGCCAAGGTCAAAGCCTAGATCTGTGGGGAGCTCAGGAGCCCCTCCTGCCAGGACCATCCCAACCAGGTCTTGCCATGGCCAGGAAGAGCAGTCCCCAGTAGGATTAGCTGGAAGGTGCTGGCCACAAATACCTCACATGCCCCTGAAATATCTCTCTGCTCTTCCCATGGTATCCCTCATCTGGGCAGGGAACAGAGCCCTCCACCAGGGCCGGAACAGGGATTGAAGCTCCGTGCCCAGGGTCTTTCCTTCTTCCTACCAGTCCCTGCTGCCTTTATTCACCCTCACAGGTGACCTGGAGCTCTCCTTGCAGCTCCCTCTTGTGCTACCCAGAGAGCCCTAGGAACACACAGCCTTTCATGGCCCCTGGAGGAGGCATGGGGGAGAGCTGAAGTGCTGCCAGAGCAAGCCATATTCCCAGCTTCCCCCGAGCAGTGCTTCCCTTCCTACTACACTGTGCTGGCCTAGAAGATTGATGAGACCTAGCTTAAGGGAGAACATGCTTTCAAGGGAGCTCAGGTTCTGGCCACAGGCTGCTTACTTGCTTGCTTACTTGACTGGAGACACCATTCTTCCCCAAAAATCTTGTGTGGGAGCTTAAGCATCCACATTTGGCATACTCTGAGTAGGCGTGATGTCAGCGTTTGCCATGCTGTACTATCTTTTCTGTTTGTTCATCTTTTGACAGGATCTTTTATTATGACTAGTTTTAAGATTAGATCCCAGCCAGTGCTCTGCTCAGTACCTTGGTAGTGTGTACACAAATGTTCTATGTGCCAGGATGTGAAATACATTAGTCATAGATCAGCACAACGTGCTCCTAATAATTTTGACTTTTGTGTGCAGAAGACCTCTTCTCTGTTGGTCTTTCTGTGGCCCTTGAAGACTTCCCCTGTGTGAAGTATTTCAAGGCCTGCAAGTCAGGGGAGCACATCAGAGGTAGAAGAGTATAGCTCTGCTTGCTTGACACTACACTGACATTGTTAGACAGACCAAGGCCTTTCTTTCACTGGGGAAAATAGCCTTTAGGCTCATGAAGTAAAAAAATATTTATGTGAAATATCCTGCTTTGGACCTTCTCATGAAGTCCCTACTTGGTCATCAGAGGTCTTTCCTTTCCAAGTTAGCTAGCTCAGATATCTCAGATGCAGTTCCAGTTGTCTAATAAAATTATGAAATTTCCCATTCTTATGCTGCATTCTTGGAACTTGTTTATTTACCTAAATCCACGGATTTATCTACAACTGATTAGGATGCACCATGGAAAACATCAAGCTCTTCAATCAAAGAGCAAGAGAAAGATTTTTTGTTCACAAATAAAAGCCAAAGGCAGCTGTCATGTCCTGCTAAACTCTGGTCTTGCTGGGAAGAAGATAAAATATGCATACTGTAGTTTTTCAAGGTGGGTATGAAAATGGAGCTTCAGAGCTACTTGTAGATAGGCAGTTCCTGCTAAGGAACAATATTCTGCACTTCCAGTACTCAGTGAATGCTCCAAAATGTGCTCTCTATAGCAGAATGGCCCATTTCCTGGACTGTAAGGAAATATCACTCTTGCCTCTGAGTGCAGCAGCCTGCTTTGCCAGTATCTGCTTCTCCAGTAACAATCCAGGCAATCCAGCACTAGAAACTTCTTGCAGGAGTCCAGTCAATGTGCCAGTGGGGGCTGGTAAATTCAGTCTGTGTTCATCTTTGCTGTTCAGGACACATGGATCGAGGTGTGATTCTAGATTAAGTGACATGATTACTTCCCTTCAATTGCTTGAAATCATACTCATGGGACTCTAGCTGGAATATTGACATCCAGTTTTGAACAGCAGAGGTACCAATAAATTGGAGTGAATCCAGAGGAGGAACACTGAGATGGCTGAAGGAGCTGGAGCACGTGACATATATGGAAAGCCAAAGGAACACAGGTTTGCTCTCCTGCAGAGTAGAAAGCTAGGATCCAGAGGTGCACAGTGGAGAGGTAAGAAATAGGCATTATTCACAAGTTAAAGAAAGAAAAATTTCAGTTGAATAAAAGACAAAAAATTCTCACTGTGAGTGTGGTCTGACTGGGGCCCAGGTGCTCAGACAGGCTGTTGGGTTCTCCATTCTTGGAGACTCAGCAAGATTCCAAGTAATTTACCCTACTTCTACTTTGAGATGGGGTCGGACCAAAAGCCTTCAAAGGTATTTTCACATTTCAATTATTCTGTGACCTCATTTTAGACCTGAACTAAGCACCATGCAGAGTGATAAGGTGGCTTACAGAGAGAGAGAGTCTGCAATTACATTTTAACAGACCCTGGACACCTATAATATCCATAGATTGTATTTGATTTCTAGCAGACAAACAACTTTTTTGATAACTATCCTCAAATCATAAAAGTCTGAATCTCTAATATATAGGTCTAATGACCACTGAGGTAAAACAGGAAGGCAGTAATATATCCATAAAGACTTTTCACCATGGATGAAGGCAGAAATAATAAGTAATATTCATGCACTGTCTGTGATTTCCCTCTTTGATTTTTTTTTCATTTATAGTCTTGTGTTTTCAGGTAGCATGTCATTGTTCTCTATGACAGTACGTATAGATTGCCTAAGTGCATGAAAAATAATTTCAGTCTGCATGAAAGCTTCTTTTTAGCCGACATCAATTGCAAGAATATATTTTTATTTCTGTGCTTTTCATTAAAGAGCACCTAAAAGGCTATGGTAGAGATTAGATCCTAAGTATAAGCACATAATAAAAGATATTGTCATATTGTTTAAACTAGCCTGAACTGGATTTTTTTCCCTTAACTTATGTGCTTTAATAATCTTTAAAGTTTTGAATGCAGTACTGTCGTACCTCTTAAAAAAATACTGTCTTACCTACAGACGAGCATCTTTGGGATAGGTAAATAGTTGGCTGAAAAAAATTAAGCCTGGTCCATTGTTCTCAGTATAGGTATCACTTTAGCTGATACTACATCCCTTTGGACACTTGTTTTTGTTTTTCAAATGCTGCACTATAAAAGCATAAACCAACTAAGTTAAAACAAACTGAGAGGCAAAGCACCTTCTCTCATACTCTTACATGTTCCACTGTAGCCTTCTCAACAAAATGGTTTGAAAGGACTCTGCTCCACTAATTACATATATTTATTTTCTGTTTTCACAACATGTTCCATCCACAGGTGTTTAGAAAATGTACAATTTTTCATTCACAGTCCTCACAGTTGGGTAGTGTTAATATCCCCAGAGTGTGTACATATATATAATTTGGACAAATTCAAGCAGACACAGTAATGAGGCATGTCTTTTGAAACTCAGTGACAAAATTAAAAAATCACAGAATCATTAATGATGAAAAAGACCTCTAAGATCATTGAATGCAGCTGTTAACCCAGCACCACCATGTTCACCACTACATCACTACAAGCACCGTGTTTTTTTCCAGAGATGGTGATTCCATTACTTCCATGGGCAGGCTGTTTCAGGGTTTGACAATGCTTTTGGTAAAGAAACTTTTTCTAATGTCCAACCTAACTCTCCCCCGGCACAGCTTGAGGCCATTCCTTCTTGCCCTGTCACTGGTTGCCAGGGAGGAGAGTTGACCTCCACCTGGCTACACCCTCCTTTCAGAGAGCTGTAGAGAGCAATAAGGTCTCCCTGGAGCCTCCTTTTCTCCAGGCTAAACACGCCCAGCTCCCTCAGCTGCTCCTCATTAGATTTGTGTTCCAGACCCTTCACTGGCTCCATTGCCCTCCTCTGGACTCGGTCAGTGACTCTCTTGTCCTGAGGGGCCCAGAACAGGACACAGAACTCAAGGTGTGGCCTCACTGGTGCTGAGTACAGAGGGACAATCATTGCCCTGCTCCTGCTGGCCACGCTATTGCTGATCCAGGTCAGGATGCCATTGGCCTTCTTGGTCACCTGGGCACACACACTGGCTCATGTTCAAGCCCTGTTGACCAGCACCCCCAGGTTCTTTCCTGCTGAGCCACTTTGCAGCCACTCTGCCGCAGCCTGTAGCACTGCATGAGGTTGTTGTGACCCGAGGGCACTTCCCCTTGCTGAACCCCTTTGAACCAGCTTTGCTTCCCCACTTTAGAATGGAAATCAGCACTGACGATAAGACTACTTGTCATGGGCTAAATGATACTTTTGATTCACATCTGTCATTGCTCGAAGCAAGGGCTAACTCAATGAACTAACTCACTCTTTACTTACAACAGCCTGCTAAAGAGTATTCTCAGCTAGTATCAAACTGCACCAACACTTAACAGAGATGCACAGAATGAAATGCTTTTGGTTTTGTTTGTTTGTTTTTCTTGCTAACAAATGATTCATCTCAAATACCCTGCTACCACTGTTTTCTTTGTTGATGGCCTTTCCCTCCAGCCCAGGTGAGAAAAACAAGGCACAATTCCTTCCACTCAGACTGTACAGTGCAGAGCACCTTTGACAAGAAAGTTTTCTGCTCCTTCAAGCTTTGTATTTGCTCTTGTATCTCAAAGTGGCTTTCTGTTACTCAGTATCTCCGTTTTTTTCAGTCCTGCCTGTTAATTTGAAATTAACACTATACCAACTACCAATTCATATAAGAACAAGTAGCAGCTAAGCTTATGTGCAGTTTGGATTTCTAAGTGTATTTGCATAATAATAAGATGTAAAGGTACTCCCATACACAATTATCAAACCTCCCTTGATTTCATTGTAAAATAGCTGTTTGACTTACTGAGATATTTTAGGAAATCCCCTTCTAAGGCTACCAAGCTCTGTCTGTCAATCTCTGCTGCATGTTAGCTGAAATGTTTTTGTTCCTTTACTTTGCACATAGTGATTGAGAAGATGTGCCATAAACAAGTACAAGAATGGGAATAAGGCAGTTTTGTGCACTTTTCTTTTGCTTGAATTTTTCTTTGTGGAAAGTGAAAGAACAGGAAAGGCCCTGACTTCAATTAAGATATATAGGTAACTCAGCATAATGGCAGTTTCTCTTGACTGCAGGACTGGCTTTGCACTACAGGGCTTCTTTGAACAGGAGCCTGTATGTTTAGATTTCATCAGCAAAATTACTTTCTGGTGCAACTGGCTTGTAGTATTTTTAAGCAAATGACACAGAGGATAAAACTGGATCCTAACTATAAGGTCATCAAGCAGATGATGTTTGGTGTAGCAAACACATTGCAAAGAATAATAATCATCAATGACAGGAGTGAGCTGTGATTTCTTTCCACGTTGTGCAACACTTTTATGCAATATTCTTCCTCTTAACATGTGATTTCTTCCCCACATTTTGCACTGCTTTTCTGAAACACTCTTCCTCTTAGCATAATGCTTTTTTATTCAGAGATTTTTCCACAAATATGATATTACAAAACCAAGAGAAGCTACACTGATACATGGTCAAAAGCTCAATTTAAGGAGATTAAAAACTCTAAATGCAACTAGATACACATTAGTTTTATTAAGAAAAAATGTAGACTTCATAATTTTTAAGTCAAGTCATCATTTTAGTTGTGTGACTCATGACTTCAATGGTAAAATGGGGCAATAATTTTACAGATGTATTTAACTGCATGTCTTCATCTTTAAAGCCCAAAAGATAAACTGCAGCACAGAGCATTTGGAAAAATTGCAGGTTGGAAATTGTCCCAGTTATGGGCTTTCTGCATTCTGAGTTTTGTGATGGTTCATGTACACACACATTAGTGATTTTAATAGCAGCACAGCTCACATAATCATAAAGTTAGCTGGCGTCTGAAAAGAGACAGATCTTTTCAAACTGTTGAGTCTCATTCAACATGCTTTCCAAAGAAGACAGGTGAAGAATTTGAAATGCCCAGTCTATTGATATGTCAGTTATTATTGTTTGTTGAACTGAGCCTTTTTGACTAGTTTTTTATCCAGATTATGCTGTGTGGCTTCAGCTGCTGGTTTATGTCTGGTCAGTTTGCCAACACAGATATGTATCTGGAGAAGAGATCCTTTTCAAAACAGCTTTGAGTTTGATTCAGGAAAGATTGGTCAGGAATTAGCAACACCCAAAGGAACAAGAAGGCCAACATTTGAATAATTTGTATATATTCTCTCTTTAAGCCGTAATTATGGGAGTGTTATAAGTGCAAAAGGTGAGGCACAAAGAGATGACAGATCCTGCACAGGTGTGTGTCTGTGATTTGGACATCACAGCAAACTCTGCAGAAAGTTGCAGCATTTCTTAGAACTTTAATAAGATAGAAAATCTCAAAAAAGCAGCAAATATGTGATTTGAAGTTTGAAATATTTTTTGTAATAAGAATATTCACTGAAAGCAAAGCAATTAAGGTATTTACAAACATACAGTCTTTTAGCCCAAGCACTTATGACATAAAACCTTCCATACACCTAGGAAGAAAATGTCAGGCTGGTAATTCATAAATGAAGAGAAAATTGAGAATTGCTGTCATCATTCCTCAGTCTAAGATCATAGGTGCTCTTTATTACCTGCAGAATAATACTACAAGATTCATCACAGCGCACTGTTTCCCGGGTATGGGAGAGCCCATATGAAGATCACACTCTTGCTTGTTCTCAGAGAATCCACCCAGCATTTACAGAACAATGCAGTGAATGACTCCTCTGCTCAGGCACACTGCTAAAAATATTTCTTTCCAGTGAAAGCACCTTTTTCTAATTTAGCACTGTGCAAAAAGCTGCTTCAGGAGAGCAGTGCACTTGGCATCTCTCTATCACCAAAAATCAGTAAAATAAAACTTTTTAACATCAATGTAGCACAAAGAAACAGGCATTCTTTATTTGGTGCCAGATACACCAGGGGATACTTCTTCCAAAATACTGTGCATCCTGAATATAGAAAAGGCTCCTGTTCATGTACTATATTTTACACACGTATGATAGGTTTTCACAGAAGAAATAGACATATGATAACCACATCCCTGAAGTCACTAGCATATATTTAATCCCATCAGCAAGTGCACTGTCTTGCCCCACGGTCCCTCCAGTGGTCTCTGGTGGCTGGTGATCCTGGAGTTATCCTTGACCGCCTTATGAACTTGGTACTACCTCCCCAGTTAGGAGAAAAGTTGGCATAACTGGCCTCATTCATTAACTTGCAAGTCCTTAGATCAATGAAGTGTAGCTTCTTATTCCTTTCCTTGGTCAGTGTTTATCATAGTTTTAATTGTATGGCTGCATGGGCTAATGATTTTGCAAAATGATCATTGTGTTAACTCACCAGGTGCAAACAATTCCCTCATCTATCCCATATTCTTTCTCGTGTTGTGGTGGGGAGGTTGCATAACAAAATAGTTTGAAACGTTGTCACCATCCATGCAACTTCTCTAGAGTTTCTCTGTATGACGCCAATATAGCAGCATGCCTTGACATGAGAAACATCATGGGAAACTCTGTGATTACCTATGGAACTTGAGCAAGCTGGACAATCTGCTGTCAGAATCAGAGATGCTGCATGCATCTGTGCCTGCAGAATCACAGAGCTCTGCCCAGCACACCCGCATGCCCAATATTAGGAAATGATTGTCTGTGCTCCTTGCAGACACTACTATAATGTAGTTTTCATAACCACCTCTTGGAAAGTCAATGATATGAATTCATACTTGCACATTTGTGACCAACAGCTTTTAGAGTCTCTAATGTGATACTTGCACATTTGTGACCAACAGCTTTTAGAGTCTCTAATGTGAAAAATCTCAGTCTGGACCAGAAACCATTAATTTGTCCCATGCGAGAACTGCTCTGCTTACAACCCCAGGAAACTCAGGTTTGTGACAGACTGCTGTTGACCACAGCTGAATGATTTGAGGGCCCATCAGGACAGTAGGACAACCTCACTGTCAATCCTTGAGTAATGCAGGGTCAGAGGACCTCACAGAGTGAACAAAAAGCCCTTGTCTTTTCTGGTTGAACTTTCAGATCATTACCAGAGATTAACATGGATGACTAGAATGTCAGTCCCTAAGCCCCTGACACCCACGACATCTGCATTCCTAAGAATGGGAAGGGGATTACACAATGCTGGCTATCTGCTAAAGCAAATGTCAGCCCAATGTTGACCTACCTTGTGTCCAACAATGGTAGATGATCTCTTACTGTCAGAGGACACAGGGGGATCACACAAAAAATATTAGAAAGAGCGTTTTTGTAAGCACATAATGCTGAAAATAGTAGAGAATATAGATAATTTCTCTTGATGTCTAAATTAAAAAGGCTGTACCCTGTTTTAAGTGCAGCTTTGGTCTTCTGCTTGAATAGCAGTACATTTTAAAGCTATATTTCACAGCAAATAGAGCTTTAGTAATAACTGCTATGCTTCCGATTAAAAGGAAATACTTCCCCAGAAATATTATTGTCAAAGTATTGTAAAAAGAAAGACCTTTAACTAGAGCAGATACAAAAAGAAATTACCCAAGATTACTAACATTTTGTGTTAACTCCCATTTACTTCTTAGGTCACGTCAACTACTTGAACTTTCTGATGCATCAGAAGGGAAGTAAAACACAGCACATTGAAGTTAAAACCAGGATATCCAAGAAGACAGATGACTCTGGGTCATACTCCTGCATTAATTTCTGATGTGTCCTTGGGTAAGTCATACAGAATGATTCATCCCACCCAGGTATCACTGCAGTAATGTCTAATTAAAACTAATGGTGTAAATTATTCCTGAAGAGGGGGATTATTCACATGTATTCACATGCTCCTCTGCAGACAAAGCCCTCTCTCTGTCCATTTACTATAGAAGAAAACTACAGGCTCACTTAAATGTTTAGCTTGTGCCTTATTCAGATATAGGTAACATGAACCTAGGTATTTGTTATCTTTAAGTTCTAGTTTAGACTTTTAAAAAGTTTATTATATATAAACCCATATGTTTAAAACACAGTTTTATGTGTTTTATGTTATAAAACACATTCCTCTTTTCATCATGTCTTCTACAGCCAAATATTTGGCTCTTTGGAGAGACTGTCCCTCAATAAGTGCAGGCAGTATCACACAAAACAGAATTCCTGGGTTAAAGCACTACTGTAACATAAACAGTATTGGTAACCCCTTCTCTGACTCCTCGAATGGATGCTATTTGCCTTGCAGTCTCTAGTCCAGTGGTTACACTACAGTCTAAGCTTTTGCTTCAATCAGAAGTGAGTTTATTTGCTGGTGCAAGTGACTAAAAAGTAAAAAACTAGAAAGAAAGACTCAAACTAAAAAGAGTTTAGCTCAGCTCTTTCTCTTTACTTTATTTAATCCTTTGAGTTGGAAATAATGTAGTACTCACAGAGAAAAATAACTTTCAACTGGCTCCTCACTCTGATAAAAGTTTCACCTTGCGTTGACAGAATAGGTGGATTCCAGCACCTCTTTAGAGCCAGGCTAAGAACCTGATTAAGAATGTGCTTTTTGAAAAAAACTTTTGTTTGCAGATCTCTTCCTGAAGTATTTACTGTTTTGAATATCACAGAGAAGGGAGATATTCTTGTTGCTCTGTCTGCTATCAAATCTCAGATCAGCAGGGCTGTAGTGTCACCACTAGCTGTGGGGTAAGACCATGTAACTGCAAGGAGTTGTCCGTATAAATGATGTATATGTGCCCTGGCATAAACACAAGGCATCTTGTGGGAACAAATCTGCCTGCAGAACAGCCACGGGAGTTCCACCAGCTAGCAACCTCACCTCTGGCCTGCAACTAGTGGAGCCTGTTTTAGGCACAGTGGCAGGATACATGAATGCAGTGCATTCTGTAGAGGCATCTGTGGGGATGGATATTCTTTGGGAAAGAGAGAAATTCCAGGAAAATGAAATATTTTTACCCCAAATCTGTTTTTTTTTAACATTTATGTCCCCAGTTTGTTGCCTGAAGAGCACCTGCAGAGATGTTTACACCTGCTTTTGCAGTGGGGCCACACAGAGAAAAGTGTGAGGTGAGCACAGTCCGTCCTTGTGTCCCAGCAGCACATACACATCTCTGGCACTGCCATGCCCAGCTTCCCAGACAGCAAGGAGCTGCATCCCAAATTTGATTTATTATCTTTGTCACTTCTTGCTGTGTGGAGTATGGTGTTTATAAACAGTAGGATCTTTAGAGCAAGAGCTATCTGTTCATCCTTCATGAGTGCAACATCAATCACTGTGGCATCCCTATCCATGCCTGGAGTTTCTATGCCTTACCCACAACGTAAAGAGTAACTAAGAACAGCAAGTGACACCTGTGTCAGCAGCTGAGTTTTTCAGGATGTTTATGTCTGTATTTCACAGAGAACTGTGGAATCCTCCCTTCTTAAATAGCACTTTAGAAATCTCAAGTCATACACTTTTCAGAATTTTACCCTTTTATTAAATATTTTGTTCTTTTAGTTATCAATGTTGGCAACCATTCTTATCCTGAGTTGATCTGTAGATAAAAGTCTGAATACTACCGAGCTTGGGGTAAGCTCTGGGGTAAGGGTTAAGCACACCCACACACTGCATAGTCAGCTGATGCCACTGTAACACTGGAACCTTGCCCAGGCCCATGACATAAACCTGACATAAGCCATGGATGACCAAGACACCTCCAATCCGGCAGCTGCAGTACCTGGGTACTCCTCAGTCACCGGTGTTGTGCCCCAGGTTTACTTGTGCATCAGATGAAGTGGAAATCCAGCATTCATGAGCTCACATTTACAAGAGTCTGCATTGAGCCAGCCCCCATTTGACTATGAGCCAATGCTGATGCAGAACAGGAAGATGCAAATTTATTCAGGAAAGGAGACAGAACTAAAGGATCCTAAGCCTAAATTTATTCACAGGACATAGACCTGGCAGTGATCTTAAGATTTAGAGCTGGTATACATCCTCCTGCCCAAGTCCTTGTAGCAGCAAAAAATGAAGATGCCATTGCTAAGATTATTTATAGGGGAAAACATAATTGGGTAAATTTCTTATTTTTTTTAATGTTCTGACAGAATAGTGTAATGGCAGGAAGGGAGAGGTCACATTGCCAAATCTCAGTAGTATTTATCACATGAGGAGCAGAGAAATCTGAGCTATAGACTGGAAATTTTTTCTTAACTTAGTTTCAAAAGCAGCTTTTTGTGTAAAATCAACAGCCATAATGAATGAGCTGAATAGCTCCATCTCATAATGGGTGTTGCTATGGAAATTATGAAAACATGCTTGTTCTTAGAATTACAAGTAGTCCCAGGAACTTCAAGGTCCCTTCCAACCCTCATCATTTTGAGTCTATGACACACAGGATAATGGCAAAAAAAATACATTATAACCACTTTCCTTAAGTTGTTTGATGATACTCGACAAAAATGTGTAGTCTTGATTATAATTCTTATCCCCAAAGTTAGTCTGCTGTCATTTACTTGTTCTCTAGCAGTGTACATGGTCACTTCAAGCAAAGACCCTTGAACAATCAGGATACAAGCATGAAGCTCCACTTAAAGCTTGGGCTCAGCCAGCTCTTCATTAGGTTTTTCATTATTTTCCCCATTGTTTTTACAGGAACCTCTGACTCTGCTGCTAGTAATTGAGAAAGGAAAGATTCAGAAAATTAAGCAAAGCCAGTTTAAAAGAGCAGCTGCAAGCTGTTTATGTGGCCTAGATGAGACAGAACAAAGGGAGCTTTAGTAGGACACAGGATGGAAGAAACTGTAGTCTTTTAAAAATAAATCTGTACACCACGAGAAACAAATGATACATTTTTAGCATGTTGGTCCCATCAGTCCATATAGGGTAAAATTCAGCTGAAAGTACATAGAACACTTATGATAGCTCCAGGCATTGAAACTGCTATATTAAAGGCAAAATTTACTTGACTGGGTAAATTGCAAGCAACACACAAAACACATGTGAAACCAAGAGGCAGCAGTGCTTCCTTAACTTTGGCCACAGCATGAAGAAACTGGGCCTGGCTACACTCCAGGATTTCCCATGCAATATAAGGTATTTCTTGGGCTTTTGAGTGCTAGGGATGCCACCTATGTATATTACACTGGCTTCTGCTCCTTTATTGCCATATTAGGAGTATATATTTTTGCCTCAGAGAAATGAAGGTTGGGGCAAAGTTTCCTGAGGCTCTGTTTGCTGGCAGGGTTTTAATTCCTACTAAAATTGTTACAGAATAAGGGAATGTTGTCCCTGATGTACCAAAACCAATATATCATCACTTGTTAATAGACAAGGACAAATGTCACTTGAAATGTATTCTATTAATAAAAACACACACATAAATGAACAAAGAGCACCATGGACTGAATCCTTCTATTAAACTAAAAAAAGGAAAATCACTTTTCTCAAAGACAACTTGCTATTTTTGTACAGTTTATTTATTAACACTACACAGTTGTAACCTAGAATTTTATGAAGCATTAGTTATAATGAAAACTTGAAACCACTGTTCCTTGTGCTGAGTTTGCTCTTTTAACATTCCTGGATTAATCCTGCCAGGATTAAAGGAAACTATGCTACTTTTCTAGCAGAATCATGACAATTTTCTAGCAAAAACTAGTTGCTAAGTTCTGGGGAATTATTTAATTTTTGTCTTTCTGGAAGTTCTCAGCTTTGATGGGCTTAAAAATATTCCATCTACTGTGTCTTTTAAAGCAGCACTTCAATGAACTTCAGAGAGGAATGTATTTGGCAAATGTAGTTTGATACTTTTGCTAGCACATTGAGTGACGACCTCATGCCGGAGTTCGTGGCTGATGGCTTGGCATGTTAGAGTTCTTTTGCCACGACCTTAAGGCAAGACATTGCAGTTCTACCCTGCTCTATTGCTGATGAGATGCAAAGGTGAAATTAGGAGCGCAAAAGCTCAAGGAGTTGGGGATTTATTCCTATGTTGGATGGCTGGGTCATGTTGCTACAAAGGGAGTAAAGCATCTGTGAGAAGAGTGAAGTTACTGTCATTAACTCCAAGCCAAATCGCTGTGCAGGTGCTCCTTCTGCTCAGTGCCAGGTGACTCTAGAAGTCCATCACCAGGGTAAAAGGAATGACAGAAGACAGGTTTACACTGAGTGAAAAATTACTGATTGAAGACTTTGCGCTTATACCATGAGCTTGCTTTCAAAGTGATTTACAGTAAATCTTTTGCAGAGTGTTGCTGTTGAGTGCAGCTGTCACAGACAAGGATGATGGTACTGGTTCTGGAGGGAGATAGCTGGACTGCTAAGTGAAATTTAACCAACTGCTGATCTCACTGGCTGACATGAAGAAAAGTAATTTAGTGTGGGGTCAATGATCTCATTTACATCTGCGTGAAGTACATTAATGATTTTGAGATTACTTTCTCTGAATCGTTCAAAAAACTGTAAACAAAAATAAAACCTTAATTGTCACATCACCTTAAGCAGTCCACTGAACTTTGCAATACAAGTCTCCTTTCAGTAAAACAGTGATAACTGTATCTACTTGCCTCACGGAACAGTTGTGAGAATAAATTATTGTTCCTAAACAGCTTGCAGGCTGAAAAGGGATGAAAAAGGGAACAGCTAATGTTAAGATTTAGGAAAAGAAGAGCAGAGGGGGAAAAAGTCACAGGTAAAATCCAGGTGTGCTTTTTACTGTCTCCTCACCCAGTACAGCAGTCACTTCAGGCCAAAAGAGACCAGGCACGTGAAAACAATACTGAGACACTTCTGGCAGGTTTCCAGTGCAGGCCAGTACTGCAGCAATATCTGCTCATGGCTCTTCAGGATCATTTCTCATCACATGGAAAATGCACACAAGAGGAGGGATTGTTGTGCAAGTGAAGGAAGAGAAGGCTATTCATGTGTTTGCTGTTGCTTAACTTGGGCATGGGCAGTATTCTTCCCAGGCCTTCTTGAACACACCCTGGTACCTGGGAACACTTTCGTATGGAACAGTTATGAAATACTGTGGCTGATGTAGTTTTGATAAGAAGCTGTAGCAATATTTATAAAGTGCTGAGTTCTATAGATAGCAATACACTTGGTAACAGGAAATGGGACATGGTTGCTTCACCTGTGCAATTAGCAAAGCAAGTCTCTGCATGTTCGTACACTCTTAAACAAGCAAGGAGTGGATAGAAAGATCCTGTTGGCACTTGGACTCACCAAAATGCCATGGAGACAGTAAAGTGGGCTGAAGGCACTCAGCAAAATAAAAGAGCATAGAACACACTACCTTCTTAAATTCAAATTCTCTAACACCTGTGTAACTGCTGTGTAAATAATTACAGCACTGACAATGCTTGACTGTTGGCATGAATGGTATCATATATTATTCTCAAGTTGAGATTGCTTTTTGCATACATGCAGAAAGGTTTTCATTTTCTAAACTGTCTATCAAGCTATGGAGCTCTAGGAATGCTAGGCCTCTGCCTACAAGCAAATCCAATACACTAAATAAAGCAAATAAATGTAAAATAATAGAGAGAAATTAAAATCTTAGTCACAACATCTTGTGTCAAAGTTTTGCTCATGTCCATCAGCAAACAGTTGTCATTTAATTTTTCCCAAGTACTGAGTTAAACTGCTTATGAACAGCATTTTCCCAGCTCCCTCTCCCCTCTGCTAGATCCAAGGAATTTAATCTGATTGGAATCAAAATCCATGGTCTCACTGGCCATAAACTTCAGATCAATGTGGTCAGGTTTTGTTTAATCAGTACCAAATTTCATACCATTTAAATTCATATGAACTGACAGTGATTCAAATAAGCTTTTATTCTAAGAGCTAGGATTCCAAAATGTGTTGCATAAATACAATAATTTTACTTTTAAAAAGGTTTTTTAGAAATCTACTGTCTATATAGAAGGGGAAGGCAATGGATTGTTAGCACTAGAATATCACTGACCATCTGCTGGGGGTACTTACCACAGAGTGGAAAAGTAAGACTGGGCAAAAATTTGAAAAGTTTCTAAAATCTTTAAAAGTGTGACTCTAAAGACACAGAGACCACATAATTCTAGGTCTTGTGGTTAGTATTTGTAATGGGGAAAAGTTTCTGTGTGTTGACAGCAAGCATGAACGTGGTGACAGGAAACCACTGCCCTGAAAACATGAATTGAAACAGCAACCTACTCCTCTCTGAACTGGCTGCAAATATTTTAGTCCTGTCTGTTGGGCAAAAAAGGAGGCTTTTCTAAGTCTCACATACCTAAAAAATATAGATTAAAAAATTAAAAAGCTACATAAGTGGATATAAGTTGGAACAAAAAGTTGGAAAAACATGTTGAACCTTCCTTTGGAAATGAGGAAGAGGTTTATTTTCTGCCCAGTGTATTGCTGATGGCATGGTTGGCACTGCATGCACCGTAATCACAGCCACTAGAGATACACAAGTGTATGCTGCAGATACTCTCAGTAAAGTTCTTAGCTAGCAATGACTTCTAATGCTGCACTTCATTACATATCAGCAGAAATATGTTATTCTGTGGACCAAACTTTCCTGCACATTGCTGTGCCAGCAGCCTGCTAATTCATTTCAGTGAGAAATCCAACTTGCAAAACATGATCAGGATGTCTCTGTTTGGTAAGCTGCACACACAGTGCTTATTGTGAGCCAGGCACACACATGGGCAGTGTGCCCCAAAACTACACAGCACATGCGTATGTTTCCAAACACTCTTGCCACCTGTTTTTCTGAACTACATTCTCAGAACATGTTCTGGTGACTGTCAATGTTTATGAAGCCCTGCACCTCTCTGACTTGATCCACTTTTTCTGTTGCTGACCCAGGCTGAACAAAAAATGTTGGGTTTTTTTTAAATTTGGTTTGGGTTTTTTTAATAATAACCTCTGCTTTTTGTTTTGCTTTACCACAATATAATTTCATCCTCTTTTGTGTTATGGGATCCCTCTTCTCAGCTACATGAGATCTTTTCTCCTTTACAGCAGATTTAAAGCAAAAGTGATAATAAAAGGAAAACTCCTGTATCTATCCAGGAGAGAATTCTTTTCCATGCAGGCACTTCAAAAGAGAAATCTCTGAGCCACAGATCTCCTTAGAAACCCTACCCTGGAGCAGATTAAGGCTGGGAAGGTGAAGAAGCTGGAACAAGATGCATGTGCTGAGAAGCATATAGAAACATGCCAGATGGTTTTCTGGACTTCAGCTAGTCCTTCAGGACTAAGTATCTGGCGAATTTACAGCTACAATGAGCTTCTTTTTGCCTGGCCTACATCTACAGCAGACAATCTCAAACCTGTATTTTAAGTATGATTTACCATGTACTTCATTTTACTGTCATTTGTATCACTAAGGCTGGAGTGCCTTAACTATCTCTCTTTAGAAGTCAAAGGCTTGCAAAGGAATCTCAAATAGGAAGCAAGAGAAACAAAGTTGAACTGAAATGAAGAAATTACTCATACAAAAAAGTTTAGGCAGTGTAGGCTCTTGGCTGTTGAACACAAACACAACACAAAGCAACTGGACTGCTGGAAATTTTAGCATCAAGCTATAGCGAGTGGTGAGAGCACAGGAGTCTATGTGCTGTGTCAGTAAATGAACATGTAATGTTCTAAAAGTGAGCATTGGCAGCAAGAGAAGTGCTTGGACAGCAGGGTCACTGAGGAGAGGTAGATCTTGAGGTCCTCTAGCCTTTCAAGATCAAGACAGCTCTTTGAAAACCTGGCTCCTCATTCTTATATCACTGTTAAAGGTATCAACATCAAAGACAGCAAACAAATTATGCCAAGTCTCTTACAGACTTTCGGAGTACTCAGTCTCATGTTTTAAAGTGGGCATCACCTTCCCTCTTACTTCAAGCTCATTTCATTCCATTTCTCCAGGAACTGATCTTCTTCAGCTGTGGAATGGGAGTGATTTTCTGAAGGGAGAGAAAGAGGAACAAATTCAGAGTAGGGTATCCACCACAAATGAGGGGCAGCACAGCCAGGGTACAGGGCACAGGAAGACACTTTGAAGTCAGATAGGCACTTTTTTCTTACACCCACGTGTGAAGGGATGACGTTCATGAAAATGAGAATTACAGATTCACAGATTCAATTAGAAGTGCATAGCACACAAAAATGAACTGAGTATTCATGGAGCATTTACTTTGCTCAGGGACATCCTGGACATTAAGCATATGGAAGCCAAAAGTTAAATCCATAGACAGTAATCTATATATGGCACAGAAAAAAATGTGTGGAATTTCTGATATCAGTGTCACCTCTCATATTACCTCCCTGACATGTTCTTATGGTGCCCCTTTGCCACTGAATATGAACACAGTTCTTAGGCAGAAAGGGTTTTTAACATGTCATTTCCTTTGTAGTTTCAAAGAGGATACAGAGTGTCTCTGAATCTCTATGCAATAGATAGATCTGGTGCATTACAACGATGGGAAAGCTGGCTATTAGAACAGATTCCCATGCAGCAAAATGGGTAGATTAGAAAAGAGAAGTGCAGCAAGCTTTGGGACTAAAGGGGGAAACTGTTCAAGATACATATATCAGAAAATAACTGTAGTATTTAGATACTAAACAAAGAAAAAATGTAATTTAACAAAACTATTCTCCATGTTAGTCTCTTGAAAAAGAAGTCTCAGTCCATCGGAGCCAGCAGATAGGAACCCCTCTAATTTTACCAACTTTCTTAGAAAGTATAACAAAGAGATTCTCTTTCAATGAAAACATTTTGCAAAACACTTCAGTAACCTCCAGAATTAGAAAGCAGCTTAAGACTGTTGTAATAAATATTTAATATTCCCCATGCCCTGAAACCATTTTTTGCTATTAACAAAGCTCTGCAAAGCTGCTGAGGATCATTTCACTGGTCTACCAATACATCCACTGAAATTGCCTTTACTTTTATATTGGTACAAAAAGAAGAACCCAGTAATGTGTCCAGTGAAAACGGACACAGAGGTTACTTTCTTAAGGAGGGCACGACTTAAAATTGAGCCCTAATTTAGTGGTGTCTTAGAAAGTGATTTTGTACCTTAAAAATAATTTTGTAATTTTTGAATCATTTGTATTTCTGAGTACTTGGCAACTACTTGCAATCTTATTTGCCAAAATTATCATAGCAAAATTGATTCAGCTACTGTGCTTAAATATGTGTTTTATACTCTAGTATTTTTACTCGTTACATTGCTGTAGAGGGACTATGAAATTGATTTCTGATGACATCTGTATACTCCATGGTATTAAAACTAAATGTTTTAGCTGTAACCTTAATTTCCCTTATTTCTTGCGCTTTGTTTATTGCCTTTGAAGCGTCATGGCTAAAATCTGACAAGAAGCTTTTTGAGGAACAGTCTGGTATCTTTCTAGTACCACAGAGTAGGCAACATATTTAGAGCAGAAGTGAAATGAAATTATAACAAAAAATATAGAAGATTTTTCATGTAAGTAGCTATGTAAATTATGACAATTTTATCATAGTACACATTTTAAAATTGCATTAATTGGAAATTGTAGTGCTGGGAAGGATTTTCCCTCGGATATGTGGGTAAAAATTAGGAACGGTGTATATAAGAAAGAATGATGGTATTCACTGTATCCAAGAAAATAATCTGTTAGCAAACACTCAATCTTTTAAGCATAGGTAAAGTAGGAAAAGATAAATGTAAATTAATTCAGCATGATCAGATGTGAAACACTCTGTGTTTCAGTTATCATAGTGTGATTCATGAGAACAAAATATGGTTTTCTTCTGTTTCAGTTTTTGCAAAAGGAGGTACACTGAGGTTTCTTTAAAACTTCAGAACATTTCTAGGATAAGCAATGAAAGTTTCAGTAATTTCTTGGACATGCAGCATGGACTTATTTTAATATCAGGAAGTGTTTTTTTTACCGTTGAGCCAGCCTTTAGGCTGGTACAGTTGAATACATTTCCATTGCAGTCAGGGTTAAATACTAGGACACCAACAATGGCAACCTGAGGTGCATTCAGAAGAGCATTCAGCAGGTCAGGGGAGGTGATCCTGCCCCTCTAGTCAGCTCTGCAGACCTCACCTGGAATGCTGTGTCCAGTTCTGGGCTCCTCAGTACAAGAGAGACAGGGAGCTCCTGGATTGGGTTCTACAGAGAGCAACAAAGCTGTTTAAGGGACTGCAGCATCTCTCTCGTGAGGAAAGGCTGAGCTGGGCCTGTTCAGCCTTGAGAAGAGATAACTGAGAGGCAACTTCATCAATTGATCTCATCAAGTATTGGAAGGGAGGGTGTCAAGAGAATGGATCCAGGCCCTTCCAGGTGATGCCAAGCAATAGGACAAGGGGCAATGGGAACAAATGAGGAATAGGAGGAGGAGCTTTGCAGGGTAGCTGATCATGCACTGGAACAGGTTGCCCAGAGAGGTTGTGGAGTCTCCCTCACTGGAGATATTAAAGAATTGTCTGGACACAATATTGTGCCACATGCTTTAGGATGACCCTGAATGAGCAGGGAGCTTGGAACTAATTATTCACTGTGGTTCCTTCTGACCTGACACATTCTGTGATTCTGTGTACTGTTGGTGCATTGCATCAGTATGGAGTCACCTTTGGGATGCCAATTATGACAGCTGCTGACATGTTACTTACTCTTTTGCTTTAGCAATAGTTTGTCATGGACTACATATTTAATGCATAATAGCACATATGAACATATAATAGAACCCTATCCACCCCTTAACCCAGGACATAGCTAACTGTGCTGATATCTGTCCTTCAAATCAGAGGGTATTTACAAATATGGTAAAACATAGCAGAGTAACTATTTTGCATTTCCCAGAATTAGATTAATGCTGTGGAAGTATTCATAATTTAACACTCCTTAATTAATTGGCATTGTCTGTCACACCTTTTTCACACTGCCTTGATATTTAACTGTCTCCATACAAGGTAGAATACTCGTAGGCAACAGGTACAGAAAAATATTTGGGAGTACTTTTCCTTGAGCCTTTATGCTAACACAACCTTCAAGTATCTAAGTGTAGACTTGTGCCACTGTAGTACTCTGGTGGCTTGTGCTCTCATCCCTTGTTAATAAATTTCCCTAAAAATTCTCAGAAAGATTGCATTCAGACCCTGTGTGATTTGTCTGCTCCCCATGAAAAGTCTGACACCTGCTCCTTATTCCCAAGGGATGGAGAGAAGTACTGCTGTCTATACATACCAATTTCTTTGGGCACAGAGCCCTTTAACCAAAGAATAAGTTGCCATGTAAATGTCTGAAACTGACAGAGGAGTTTTTCTTTTAGCCTTTGGAAAAGCTGATTACTTCATGCCATGCATAGCTTTATTGCCCAATGCGAGTTTGTTTATCAGCTCCACTTTCACAAGTAGGTAACTGTGAAAAGATTCAGTGGTGAATAAGTTCCTGCTGGAAACAGTCGGGAGTTTCTTTCAAAGCCACACCTGTTCATGTGATACAAGCCTCTAAGGTGAGCTGCCTGCTCTCTCATGGCATTAAGAATGTCACAGCACAATGAAAAGCAAGGTGAGGCCATGTTGTGCACACATACACATATGCAAGCAAGGAAATGGCTTTAGACTGGTGAGAAACACTGCCCATTTAACAATATCTAATGTTTGTACTCTCTCTCACACACAAACATTTGGTGCCCGAGTAATATTTCTATTTGCTTGAGAGGGAGAGAGAGTGAAAGAGCAAAGGCAAGGTTACTAGGAGGACATGCATAAAATGTTTCTGATTCAACTGCCATGAAGTCAGCTGAAGACAGAAGGCCTACTGGTTTCTGCACAAGCCCAGGACTTTACAGTTGTGATACACAGAAACAGAATATAGCCTTTGCATACCCAAACTTACAACAATTACATGCCTGAAAAGAACCTTTAGCTGTAATAAAAACCAGAACAAGTCACTAAGAAATGGATGAGAAGATTACAATCTTGCAATAGTCCCTTTTGGTAGATGTAGTAATTTGTAGACCCTTTCTTCCTACTTGTCAAAATCAACTGTCACACCTTACACTGACACCACAGGTTTGGAATACGTGATGCAATGCAAAAATTGCTCATGATGACGACTATGCAGAATGAACCTGTCCCTTTATTACAGCTGATCCACCCAGTTATGACTTACTGGTAAAGGACTGAACTTTTTGTCCTTAGGCAAAGGGCACAGCAGCTATGTCTCCCAGACACAGTGCCAATGCTTTCACGATATCTCCTAGTGCACTCAAGATAAGACTGATTCAAGAGCAGTTTTCTTTTACCAGAGGGATTTTTGGCACAGACAGACAAGCAGAAAGCTTGCAGGCAAGCCAGACAGACAAATCAAAAACCCCATGGCTTTCACTTTCGCACTCTGGGCTGAGGTCTCAAATTTAGATGAAATCGGGGAAAATCACTCAATCATTTGTTTGTTCACTTTTTTCAGTATCTGAAACAGATCATGCTCCTGAACAAGGTGAAATTTTGATGGATCGTGCAGCTGTTCCCACTGTTTCATCCTTGATGTCCAGATTGATACCAGCAACCTTAGCACAACACTAACCAGCTGCTTCTACCTCTGTTCCTGGCAAGACTCTACTCTTACAAAACTCTTACTCTTACAAGCCTGATGACAGACACTGGTTGGTGCTAAGGGCAGTTGATTCCAGAAGCAGGTGAGTCAATATTCCATTTCAGGGGCATCCTTTTGGACATTCATCCATACCCCGTCACATTCATTCCTATCTGTGCATCTTTACATAGCAGTCACTCTCTGGGTCAACAGCAAAACCAAACTGTGAAGAGAACTCCTGGGTAAAGCAGCAGTCACTACCTGAAAAGACCATATTGCTAAGAGCTCTAGTAACCCCCCATCTCTTCTGCTGTTGAGCAGTCCCCAGCATGAAACCAGTTCACACAACACCTAACAACTTAGTATTTACAACAAACTAAACCAGGTTCTGCTTAGAGAAAGAAAAATGTACATAGAATTTTGTTAATTTGTGGCTAGCACAGGTTCTTCCCGTGGGAACATTTTGCTATATTTCATAAACAAGATAAAGTTTGGATGTTTTGCAAACAGTTTCTCCCGATTGAGTCAGTTCGAGCTTGGCCAGTTGTGCCTAGGGGGAGGTCTCGGGCTGACCAATCTGGGGCACTTCTGTAGACTCTATATATATGGAATTCAAAACAATAAAGTTCCTTTTCTCCTCTCTTTCCTTGTCTGAGAACTTGGGTCAGTCCTCAGCTAGCCGCTCAACAGCGACATCAATTCACTATTTAAAAAATAGAGTTCTTTTTTCAGAGCTGACTCCACTGTAAAAAATTGAAGTTCAGCCTTCTTGCTCACCTGTTGTGTGCCTAATTATAAGGATATTCCTTTGCAAAAAAAATTAGAAGATTAAGCTGTGGTGCTTTTTTAATGGGCTTAAATGGTAACTGAAACTTGATAATTTCCTCAGCAGTTTTCCCCACATTCTTAAGGAGTAAGTGCTGTCAAGGACGATGTAATGACACAACTAAGGATCTTTCATTTGCAAAGGACAGGCAAATGCTATGGAAATACTGAATGCTTTTAGAAAGAGAAACTCAGATAGCATCAGTTACATTGGTTATCTAGAGGGAAACTAAAAACTCAGGTTTCAAACCATGCCTGTCTAGACCCAATGTATATTAGTCTTCTGAGCCACTTAACAGCTGCTTCATTGTGAAAGTGGTAATCAAATAACCACAGCAGAAATATAAATTACCAGCAACATAGGAAACTTGGCAGCTCAGACATCTCAGGTCATCCTCACTGTTTCTAATCAGATGCATGTACCTGTACAAAGTCAGAGTCTGTAACTGCTGTGGAAAGGGGGCATAGGTCAGAATAGATGATCCCTGTCCTACCCTGCGCTGGGTAAGGAACATCCAAGGCACCAATTGGAAACCCTCTGCCTGCAGAACCCACCACTGTTTCAGGTAGTCTCGGTTCACCACACCCTGTGCACCTCCCAGCTGTGCAGGAATAGCTGTTAAAGCAATGACCTGCTAGTGTTGCCTACTTCAGCACACAGCTGTGAAAATGGCTCTGCTACTGCAAGTCCTGAGCAAAACCCTTCTTTTGTTCTGGAAAAAACCATTTCTCTGTTTGAAATAGCAGGTCTGGACTATGCTATAAACACATTACACAACTTGGACCAGCAGAGTTTCTTAGGTACAGGGACCTGTCATTTGCATCTCCTTTAAAGAAATGCAGGTACTGCATTTGCAGGATGTGTACCTGTATTAGACATAGCAAATAAGAGGTGGTCCCAAGAAAGAGTTGGGAAAACTTGCTTAATGTGGTTGTGAAACACATTTTCACAGCAGCTTTTATCATGTTCCTGTGACCTCTATTTTTGAGCTTAGTTTCACAAAATAAAGGAACTGGGATAAGTGGCATTGTGGCAAGATGGAGGAACAGCAATAACAGCTAAATGAGCAACTTTGGAATCATTCATATCTGATTGAAACATTGTGTTAACAACCATTGAGAGACAACTCTCTCTAAAATACTTCAGGAATAGCCACTAAAATAGCTTTTTAAAAGAGTATTCTTAAAATACCAGGCAAATTTTCCTCTTAACAATTTTAGCTCTTTTTAAGTTTTTAAGTATTTTTAAGTTACAGTGACCTCAGGTTCTTTCAGCAGCACCCAGGTAGAAATTGAACAAGTCAAGTTGTCCCTTTCAATCAGTGCCATGAATATGTGACTCTGTGTGATGAGAAACAGGCACATGGCTAGAACAGATGTCCCAGTGCATTCTGGCTACTTACATATAAGCTTTCTATCCATCTTCAGTCTGTACCTCCACTCATACTGTGAGAAACAGCATGGAAATACTCACAGATATCAGAAAGGAGATCCCAGCATTCCATATGGGAGTGCAGAGTGATTCCTGGATGCCTGACAATTCTGTAGTGGTTGTGAAAGATTCCAATACAACTCATATCTTTGCAGCAACTTGGGAAAGAGGCATTCCTAAGGAATGCCTCTGATGAAGCTAATGGTGTGTGCTGTAATTCCAGCCCTTGAGACATGAGTAGGAAACCCTGTGAGACATCTTGGACTATATTCAATCCCATGAGTTATCCTGGAGTCAGCGCATTAATGTGGACTTCAGAAATTGCCAGGCGCTCTGCCTCAAGGCAGGGCTGAGCCTGATTTCCAAGACAGGTATCTTTCTAAAGCTCTTATTCTCTCCACCCTCTAAGCTTTGATAAGTAATGAGCAAAACATCTTTATGATTTTGCTCACCTATCTGGCCAAGGCAGTTTTGCTTCCAGGCTGTCATGGCTGTAGTAGCAAGAAAGGACTGTGAGCTTTCCAGATGCTCCAGGATCTGCTTCTACTGAGCTCAGGAACCACCTAGCACTCTAGCCACCATTTTTGTACTGCGGGTGTCCAGTGTTGGGGCCAGTGAGCTTCTTCGATGTTAGTATCTATAGATATACTTAAATGTATTATTTGTATCTACATGTATTCTTGGAGCATCAAACACTTGTTCTTGGAAGCATCAAACATTACTTTTAAATCTAGAGTCCCATTCAGTCATGGAACATCACTACTTAGCTCACTTCTGTGGCTAGACTCTGTTCCCTTGATTTCACCCCTTTTGGCTCTTACTCTTGGCTAACAAAAACATTAATGTTTTTGATCCTGTAGCCCAAGGGGGCTTCCTGACCACAATTTCTGTTCTGTTGCTCCCAGTACAAATACTTTCCCCCAGTTCAAGCCCTTTCTGAATGCCTTTGGTTCCTCAGTCCCCAAACAACTTGCCCTTCAATGAATCCACTAAGACTTTGGAATACACTCTTGGCTATCCTTGCTTGGGTTAACAAGAATGCAACAGTTTCACAGTAAAAAGGGTTGAGAGATGCGAAGAACCCTGAGTGTCTGCTTGCATCTAGCAGGTGGAAAAAGAAACTTGACTACATGTTTCTAATGGTAATATACTTTTAACTTGCACTCCATAAGCCACTTCCACAAGAAGGCTTGCATTGATGAAAATTCAGAAACTTTCCTGTAGAATGAGTGCTTACTCTTTTGAAAATCATGAAATATGTAGCTATCTAATCAATTTGCAATTTTGCTTGATTTTTTTCCTTATCTTTATGAAACTAAAGTACCCATAGAAGACATTGGCCATTATGAGGTGATGTCAATGGCTGATTAAATTCCATCAATAAAAGAATAAATTATAGTCCAAGTGAAAAGTCCATGCATACAGTGTATCCAAATGGACAATTAACAGCAAGTATTTTTTAAAATACTTGTGAAAAAAATCCAAGTTTATTCTCAAAACTATTGATGAAAAATGCAAAATAAAAACATTACCTAAACAGATAAAAATGTAAAACCGAATGACCTTCTTCTTTGCTCTCTATGCTTGTACTCAGTATTTCTGTAATGTGTTTTTTGGTTAAAAACAACAATTATATTTTTATATATATTCTGCTCAGCATGTGAAATTCCATGTACATACTGCTGTCAGATGAAGAACTATTTGCTCAGGTGGTGGGAAAATAAAATGCTTACGTTGCAAAACCAGTATCTTATGGAACCACACAATGCTTATTCTGGAGGATCATGTTAAACGCTCACCAAGAAGAGGCGCAAAATAATGAAGTTACTTCCATATGTGGGAAGTAACACCACTTTATCCAGCAGTTAGCTATAACTTTGGAGTTTACGACCACCAGAGCGAACCTCGGGAAAGAAGGATGCACGTGAAAAGGGGGAAGAACGTTTAATAACAATAATTGCAGGGAAAAAATTATCATATGTATGCTTATCCCGGGAAAATTAATGAATATTATATACAGTATAAAAGCAGGAGCTTTTCTATACTCAACATGCACCATTTTGGTGGAGCTATCCCCTGTGTGCCCAGTGCCATAATACTGAATGCCTGCTTCTTAATGTGAAATTGGTGTTTAGGAGCCTTATTTTACTGATTTTTGGTAATAATACCTGTAAACAGAGTTAGTTCTTAAAAGGAAGCTGTTTGCTTAATATTTGTTAGAGAGGTGACTTTCAAAACATCAGAACAGAGAGATTATTTTTGAAGCAAAGCTAGCCCCAAAAGTGAGAGGACTTAGAACTTTAAAACAACCCCAAACAACGCTGAGCCTACAAATATAGATAGATAGATAGATACATACATACATACATAGAGAGATAGATAGATAGATAGATAGATAGATATAGATATATGTATATTCTTTAGATGGGAAACAAGGGTGGAGAAGGGTCTGGAACACAAGTCCTATAAGAAGAGGCTGAAGGAGCTGGGATGCTTAGCCTGGAGAAAAGGAGGCTCCAGGGAGACCTCATCATTCTCTACAGCCACCTAAAAGGAGGGTGCAGCCAAGTGGAGTCAGTGTCTTCTCCTCGACAACCAGCAATTGAACAAGAGGACACAGTGCCTTAAGCTGTGTCAGGAGAGGTTTAGGCTGGACGTTAGGAACAAGTTCTTCACAGAAAGAGTGGCTGGCCATTCCAGCCCTGGGCATTGGAATGGACTGCCCAGGGAAGTGGTGGACTCACCATCCCTAGAGGTGTTTAAGAAAAGACTTGATGTGGCACTCAGTGCCATGGTTTAGAGTTCACAAGATGGTGGTAGGTCAGAGGTTGGACTCGGTGATCTCAAAGGTCTTTTCCAACCTAGCTGATTCTGTGAAATAGATATAGATATAGATTAGATATAGATACAGATATAGACATAGAAATAGATGATATAGATAGATGTTTCCTTTTGCACTTCAGATGAGAAAAAATATCATACTTTTTCCACTGTTGCAATCAGATGCTCTCACTCCTGATCACCACCCTCTTTTTCTCATACCACCACATGGAGAGATTCCTGGCCATCCTCCTTAGCCTGTAGCTTCACAATAATCAAAATACTGTGGGCAGATGGTTTTGTTTTCCAGGAGGTGAGGATAGTGTGATATGCTCCAGAAGGAGCATGTAATTCATTTATAGGACATTTTAAAAAAAATAAACCAGTGGTGTGTAGACATGACACCTTTGTGACAGTCTGTATATTGAAAAATAACATCTTTTCATCTTAGAAGGATAATCCTTTTTCTGAAAATTTCAAAATAAAAATAGAGGCAAGAGGAGGTGAAGGAATAAAAAGTGAGCAGATGAAAACCAAAGAAATGACCAGTTAATCCTTACTTACACAAAGTCCCATTGTTCTTGCTCATTGATAACTGGAAATGAAAAAGAGAAATTCTGGAGTACCTAACAGAGCAAACATCTGGAGGAGGGCCTTGGGGAACAAACCCATATAAAATGTAGCTACCAAAATGAAGTAAGAACTTTAAAGGAGAGTCAGGAAAAAGCAGTAAAGAAATGGAAGATATTCAGAGCATATAAAGGAGAAAGGTTAAAAAGGCCTGCATGAATAAGCAAGGTCTCCTTATCAAAACTAGGTATAAAACGGAATATTACAAGAGATGAGAACAGGACATGCAACTCAGGAAGAATACAGACACACTTTCTGAGCACACAGGGAAAGCCACAGTCCATCTGGAGCTGAATCTGCAGAAGAATGTGAAGGATGCTGAAGTACCCTGTGTGGCTAGCACAGGTCCTTCCCGTGGGAACATTTTGCTATATTTCATGAACAGGATGGGGTTTGGATGTTTTGCAAACAACTTGGATTGGGTCAGTTCGGGCTTGGCCAATTGGGCCTAGGGGGAGGTCTCGGGCTGACCAATCTGGGGCACCTCTGTGAACTCTATATATATGGAATTCAAAACAATAAAGCTTTCTTCTCCTCTCTTTCCTTGTCTGAGAACTTGGGTCATTCCTCAGCTAGCCACTCAACAGCGACAACCCTGTAGCAAAAGGAAGATCATAGAAAATGTAGGACCACTGCTTAAGCAAGGAGGATACCTGGTGACAAAGGACATGAAGAATTACTCAGTGCCTACCTTCAGTGGAGGAGGATCAGGTTAGGGAACATTGAATGGCACTGGACACATCGGAGATCATTCGAGCTGATGGATGCACACAAGTGCTGAGGCAGCTGCCTCTTCTGATTGTGTTTGACAGCTCAGCAGGACATGGGAGGCTCCTGAGGACTGGGAGAAAGCAAATGTCTCTCCTGTTTTCCAGAAGAGCAACAACTTACAGCCAGAAAACCACAGGCTGATTAGCCTCACCTCAATCCCTGGGAAGGTGATGGACCAACTGTCCTGGAAACCATTTCTAAACAAAGAAAGAATAAGAAAATGCCTGGAAGTAGTCAGCATGGACTTACGCAGTGGGAACCAACCTTCCATGTAGCCTTCTGTGACCAGGTGGCTGGTTTGGTGAATAAGGAGTGGTAACTGGAAACTGTGAATCTGAACTTCAGGAAGGCTTTTACCACTGTCTCCCCTAATATCATCATAGATAAAATGACAAGCAACAAACCAGATAAGGGTATGGTGAAGCAAACTGAAAGCTGGCTTGAACAGCCAGGCTCCAAGACTTGTGATCAGTGGCAAGAAGTCCAGCTGCAGGTTGGTCACTATTGGAATGCATCAAGAGTCAATAGTGGGGCTAGTGCTTTTGAACTCTCGGAAAGTTTGCAAATGATACCAAACTGGGAGGTGTGGCTGATAACATAAGTGAGTGGATCGCAATTCAGAGGGATTTTGATGGTCTGGAGAGATGGGCTGAAAAGGACTACATGAAATTCAAAAAAGAACATTCCAAGCCCCACATCTTGGGAGGAACAACCCAAGGCAGCAGTATACACTGAGGGAAAACTGTCTGGAAGACAGCTTTGCAGAGAAGGACCTAGGGGTGCTGGTGGACACAAAGTTGACCACAAGCAGCAATGTGCCCTTTAGACAAAGAAGGCCAATGTCATCCTGGCTTTCATCGTTATGTGCATTGCCACTACATGTAGTAGCATGAAAATAGACCAGCTGAGGGTAACAAAGATGACAGAAACTGGAGCATCTGACATATAAGCAGTAACGAAAGAGATGGGATTGTTCAGCCTGCAGAAGGCTCGGGGGAATGTTACCAATGTGCACAAACACCTGGTCGGGGGGAGTAATGAAGATGGAGACTGACTCCAAACTCAGCAAACTACTCTAGATGACCCTGTTCAAGCAGTGAGTTGGAATAAATGATCTCCAAAGGTGTATTCCAAATTCAACTATTCTTTGACTCTGGCATTATTTACCTTGGTTTTCTAAACATAATTATTCTCCAGGTATTCCACAACTCAGTGCGGAGTGCATAAGTGTAACTGTTTCCAACAGCAACATTTGGGAGGTTTGTAAGTTAGTGTAGACCTGCATCAATTTATCAAGAAAAATACATGCACCTGAAACATTATTGTTTGAGATTTTTTTTTAAAAACTGCTTTCATGTTCTCTCACAAAATGATTTCTGAAGATCAAAAGCACTGAGGCCTTACTCCTCTCAGATTTGTACTCTGAGGTTTCACTGCAACCTGCAGCTTTAACTTTTTCAATCCTTGGGCATAAGAATTCTGGTGTCTAATTTTTCTGGTGTTCAATTTGTTGAGACACAGTGAACAAGAGAAAGACTGTGTTGTGGCTAGCCGAGAACTACACTTGTTAAACCTCAAGGGCCACTTCACATATACTGATCAGATAGCTTATTACTGCCAGGTAAAGAGGATACTGGCAGAACTGTCTCTTTTTGGTCTCTCTCTCTTGTGCCGACTAGACCGACTTCTATATTTACAAGGGCTCTAGGACTTTAAATAAAGTTATGAACTCACTTAAGTGTGGAGACTGACAAGCAGGGAACAATTACGTAGATTTCTGTATCAAATCCAACTAATAACTTGCACTTTTTTTATAGTCTAAACATTTAGATACGAGGAAAATGCAGTACAGAGTATTTATATAACAACAAACACGCAGAGCTGTAATACACACATTTAATGGATTTAATTTTAAAAAAGGAACAAAAGAGGATTTTTATAAAAGAGGAAAGATATTTCAGAGTTTAAATTACTAAAACCATGTTTCAAAGACACACAATTCTTACTAATGCATTTTCCCTTTATAATAAGGTATTTTACAAAGCAGCAGATGCATTAATGGACCTAATCATTAAACAAAGAGAAGACTTCCACTGTCTGTCCCTTTATTTTTATGTTTTCATAAAGAAAAAAGGCACATAAGTAAAAGAAAGCTCATTTGTCCTTGCCTTCTATTTACCCAGAACCTCAATGATATTGCTCTGAACAGAAACAGTAATAGTAAAGTGAACTGGAGAATATATATTTGGAAACACTAACACAAATTCTGAAATAGCCTTTAATCAGATTTTAAATACAATTTTGACTGTAATCCAAGTGACAAATTGTCTTGCCATCTGAAGCTGGAGACCTAGATCAGTTTTATCTCTCCAAAGCCTATGTAAGCAATGGTTTTCAACAGAAGCTGATGGTTGAGAAGAAAACTGGGAGGTTTGTACAGCGGTAAAAAGCTTTCACAAATATACAAGGAAGAGAAACTTTTACAGTTTTTGGTTTCCACCAGTATCACTACAGGTTAACCCACCACTGTTCCTTTGTTAACTATCTAATTATATTTATCCCTTTTTATCAGTTCAAAATTACATGAGTGTTTATATTGCATCATTTCTGCTGTTGGAACAAGAAGTGACATCTAGGACACTTAGCACCTTTATGAAGGAGATTTCTGTTAAATTAGTTTTTTTCAGTCTGCAACAAATTACACTCAAACACTGTTAAAATTAATCAATAGTTTGGCAAAATGATGAATGAACCAAGAGCAGCAGCTTTATAGCACATGAGAGGGCTAGTTTTAATTTGAACATAGTACATATTAGCATGAAGTCCCAAGCACCTGATTAAAACACCAGGGTGCATCATGCCCCAAGGCATACCGAGGCACCTTTGAGGAGGCAGATTTGCACTACCTGAAGAACACTGCTCTCTGTGAATTGTTGCACTCCACATGAACAGATGGGAGACCAAGGGTACGTCCTCTACCACTGAACTGTCACAACTCCAGGTGGCCCCATGCTTCAGGGAACCTTTACTCTTCGCTCCCCTGCTAACCTTAATACACCTGCTCAAAGAACCTACGTGGCAGTAGGTTTGACTAGAGAAGCTGCTCAGGTCAAAGGCCTTAACATACCTGATTTTCCTCCATTACAATCCTGAAAGTATATTGAAGCTTCTGGTTTTAAACCAGACATCAACTTGAATGTTGAGTGCTGCAGCCTTTTACCTTAAACACGAGAGAGTTCTTTTTTCCCATAGAACTGGAGGGCAGAATGACATCTCAGAGAGGATGGCAGAAAGGTGGATCCTTTTCTAAACAAAGTTGTATACACTAGCTTGGTATTTTCCCATGTAACATTGCTTGAGGACTGCTCATTAATCAGTACAGTTTGCTAAAGTATAGGAGTCAGTATGTTTATTCATTTTATTTATGAAGAAGCCTCAGCAAAGTTTGTTTGCATGGAACCATTAACCCTACCTATTGCACAATGAGCAGCCTCTCAATCTAATCTTTCAGGCAAACACCTTCTAGGACAAAGAATAAGCTTTACTGCTTCAGTTTAATAAACTGTGATTATTTGCTCTACAGACTACTGGACTCAGGTCCTCAATCTTCCTCAATTCCCTGTACTGCCATATTTTAATTAGAGATACTCTTTGGCATAGGCTGTTTCTGCCTTGGAAGAAAGATGCAAGCCAACCAGGTAAGGGTTATATCAGCTATATTCCAACAATTCATATATATCAGCTAATAATTCTCTGACTCAACTAGTCTTGTGGCTGTGCCAACATTGAGCATAGAAATGCAAATCATGGCTAGAAAATGCCTACAAAACTCATTCAGGCAATCTTAAATCAGTATAAATGTGATCATTAGACTCTAAATGCAGGAACAAATAGAAAAAACCTGCCACTTTCAGTTACAAATGACATACATACACAATAGGGGAATTTGAAAATTAAGGTAATTTGTTTTACTTGAAAAGTTATTTTTAAGGAAGTTATAATACAAAATCACTGAAGCCAGTGAAAAGGCATGTTGCTGCCCCATGATTTATTTATGTGGAAACTGACATCAACCAGGAACTAAAAGACTACACAGGCAGTATTGGCTCTAGAATGGACTGATATCTCACCTGTTCCTACCAGTTACTAGTAGCTTTTCACTTTTAATTTAAAATTGTACTTTCAATCTGGTCAATGCCACACCAGGTGAGATCTCATTTTTTACAATAACTTGCCTTTGAATTGCTACATCCTAACTTCTCATATACAACTAGTGCTAACTTTAAACCCAATTCTTTCTACAGTTTTTGCAGTGACTAGAATACTTTTCAAAACCACAGCTGAAGTTCTTAGAAGAATTTATGAGCACTCCTTTACCTACATTAATAAGAAAGAGCTGTGGAGGAAAGAAACGATTAGAGAGCATGCATACACTGCTATGTTCAGCTTGTGTTATTGGTCAAGAGTCCTGAGAAAAAGTGTACCTTCTCATGTACAGATAAATATAATCTCTTATGCATGGCTATGCTTCTTCTGGCAAGCTCAGTATGTAGGCACAGCCGGTCAAGTAATTTTATCTTCCCACTGCATACCCCAGATTAATGGAGTTAAATTTAAAGCAGTTAATGCAATGCATGTTTGCCTATTACACAATGAGCAAAAAAAGATAAATTGACACTTCTGACCCCAGAGCTAAAATGCTGAACTGTAAGAGAGAACAAAAGTGTTGGGAGGTTTCTCCGTATGAACCCCCTCGAAAAAGAGGCCACAACACAGTAAAAGAAACTGCTATAAACACTGTAATGAAATAAAGACAAGAACAGCTGAATAATGAGCAACTGACTATTTCATTAATTGGGCAGTAACCCAAACATAGCCAAGGCTGGTAGTCACCAGGTTGCTTTAGCACTGTTTGGGCTCTGCAGATGGCAGTATGACTGCTGGAATTGTCCCAGTCCTTGGAGCAGCCGCTCTGACTCACAGAGGTCAGCACTACCAGCGACTCACAGGTGCACACCTATGCTAGAAATAGCAATCCTGTCCTGCAGCATTTAACATCAACAAGAAAGTGTTCGGACTCAAAAGCAATGAAGAAAAATAGCAAAGGCCATGCCGCCCTCTATCACCCCCTGTGCTAGATCTCAGAGGCATAGAACAGTTAGTGTTGGAAGGTGCCACTGGAGATCATCCAGTCCAAGCTCCCTGCCAAGGCAAGGTAACCCGGAGCAGGTGAACCAGGAACATGTGCGGGTGGGCTTTGAGTGTCGCCAGAGACTCCATGACCTCCTTGGGTAGCCTGTTCCAGTGCTCTGTCTGTGTAAAGATGTTCTGTTTCACGTTGAGGGGAACTTGTGATTTAGTTTATGGCCATTGCTCTCTGTCCTGTCGCTGGGCATCGCTGAAAAGAGTCTGGCACCTTGGTCTTGGCACCCGCCTTGGAGAGATTTGTAAGCATTAATGAGATCCTCCCAGTCTCCTCCAGACTGAACAGGCCCAGCTCCCGCAGTCTCTCCTTCAGAGATGCCCGGCAACACGGCAGCATCCGCCCGCCCCGATCCCTACCTCTGTGGACACGGGGCTGCGGTCTCCTCAGCGGCCAACAGCAAAGTTGGACTCCTCGGAGCCAGCGCCCCCGCCGCGCCCTCACCCCTCCCCGGCGGCCGGGCCGGGCGGGGAGCACCCGTACCCGCCTGCCGCCAGCACCGCGGCCCCGCGCCTCCCCGGGCGGCCCGAGGGGAACGGACCCAAGGTCAGGCGGCGGCGGCGGGCGGGGGCCGGGCCGGTAACGGATGTGCCCGCCCGCCCCGCCTCCTGCGCTGACAGAAAGGCGGCGGCGGCGGCTCTCGGTGCGCCAGCGGCTGCCGCGCGCAGGCCGGTGCGGAGCAGCAGCGGCGCCCCCAGAGCCGTCCCACAGCCCGCCCGCGGCAACCGCCGCCCCGCCGCCCTCGGGCCGCCCGACACCCCGCCTCGCTCCGCTCCGCTTCTCTTCGCTCCGCCGCCGGCTCCTGCACGGGCCGCCGCGCCCCCCGGGGATGGCGGTGCTGGCCCTGGCCTCGGAGGGACTCGCCATCTTCGGGCTCATCCTCTTCGTCGTGCTCTGGCTCATGCACTTCATGTCCATCATCTACACGTAAGCGCCGGGGTGCGGGGGGATGGTGCCGGCGTTGTTCCCTCACCCACCCGCCATCGCGCCCGGAGCGCCCGGGCAGCGGGCCCCGTCCGCCGCACCGCCTCCGCCCCGGGCCGGCGGCTGCTCTGCCCTCGGGTGCCAGCCCGGGGACCCGCCTGCCGCCCTCCGCCGTGCTTCCCTCCGGGACACCCGGGCGTCGGGCTGGCCGTGCTTGGGGCACAGCTGGGTCCCTGCCGTCGGTCTTCGGCTAAAAACCGTCCTCTGGGTTTCTGCCTTCTCCTCTGTGCCGTGATCTTTGCTCGTTTGCCTTTAGTGCTGCTGGGGAAGGCTTGGGGCTCGTGTGCCGGTACACCTGTAAAGTGTAGCTTTCCCGGTGATAGTGGGAGACCAGCGTGCACAGGACTTAGCGATGTGCTGTGTGGTGTTTGACTGTCCAACGGCTCTACGCTACGGCTGAACAGCTGAAAGAGCAGAGTACTCTGGCTGCTATAAGCACACTTATTTTTTGTATTGAGAATCAATGATAGTACTCGTGAAAACAAGTGTATGTAGTGAGTCAGATCCTTCTTGGATAAGTCCGAGTAAGAATGCCTTTAGAGTTTGTGAGCAATGTTTGCATTTTAGTGACTGACAAAGCAGATAGAACCTGGTAGAGGAATCTTTTGTGGGTATGTGGAGAAAGGATTAAGACTGCGTCTCTGTAGATAGTTGTTTTGATCTCTTAAGTAAAAGGCCATTCTTGCACCACTGCTAGGATTAGAAAATACCTGATTTTCTGTTTGCTTTCCTTGTGCTTATCTATTCTCCTTTCTTGCTGCTTTACTGCATCTGATAGGTACCTGTGATAAACCTCAGCCCTCGCTGAAAGCAAAGCTCACAGGTTGGAAAGGACCACAGTGGATCACCTGGTCCATCCATCCCTGTTCAGCCAGGGTCATCCTAAAGGATATGGCACAGGACTGTGTCCAGACAGTTCTTGAATATCTCCAGACTTCACAACTTCTCTGGGCAATCTGTTCCAATGCTCAGTCACCTGCACAGTAAAGAAATCTTTCCTCATGTTCAGGTGGAACTTCCTGTGCATCAGTTTCTGCCCATTGCCTCTTGTCCTATTGCTGGACACCACTGAGAATGCGGTGGATCCATCCTCTTGACACCCTCCCTTCAGATACTCATAGACATTGGCGGGCTCCCCTCTCAGTTTTCTCAAGGCTGAGCAGGCCCAGCCCAGCCTTTCCTCATATGAGAGGTGCAGTCCCTTAAACCTCTTTGTCACCCTCTGCTGGACCTGCACCAGGAGCTCCATGTCTCTCTTGTGCTGAGGGCCCCAGAACAGGACACAGGGTTCCAGATGAGGCCTCACCAGGGGTGACTAGAGGGGCAGGATCACCTCCCTTGACCTGCTGGCAATGCTCTTCTGAATACACTTGAGGATGTCACTGGCCTTCTTGGCCACCAGGGCACACTGCTGGTTCAGGGAGAGGTTGCTGTCCACCAGGATTACCAGGTCCTTTTCTGCAGGTCCTTTCCAGCAGGTTAACCCTCAGCCTGTGCTGGTGCCTGGGGTTGTTCCTTCTCAGGTGCAGGACCTGCATTTGCCTTTGCTGAATTTCAGAAGGTTCCTCCCAGCTTTGTGTTGTCAGTGGAATTGCTGAGGAGGCATCTGCCCCTTCATCCAAGTTGTTGATGGATAAGTTAAAGAAGATCAGGCATAGTGTTGAACCTTGGGGGATACCACTAGGAACAGACCTCCAACTAGACCCTGTGCCACTGATTATGATCCTCTGGGCACTGCTGTTCATCCAGTTCTCAATCCACCTCACTCTTCACTCATGCAGTCCATACTTTCTGAATTGAATATATGGATACCAAAGATTTGCTTCTACTTCCCTTGGTCTTAGTTGGCTTGTGGTTTTTTCTGTTTTGTTCTATTTTGTTTTGGTTTTTTCTTTTTAAATTTGAAATAATTTATAAGCTCTAATAGCTTTATTTTTTTCTACTGTAGTTCAGTTACCCTTTGATCTTATACTCACCTGAATAATTAACTTCTTTCTTGAAAACTGCCTGTACAGGTTATCTTGGACACAGATAGTACAATTTCAGTAATGGGGAGCAGGAAGGGTGCTCAGTGGGGAAAGAAACTACTTTGGGCATGGCTGATTTTGGTCAGCTTTAAAGCTGTTTAAGACAGTCCGTTGCATGCTTAAATCTCAACGTATCAGGTGAGCATGTGTGGTCCTGCTACTCATAAATCTTTAAGAATCAGTGACCACTGTAATGGGCAGGAGACCCAAATGGGGAAGATGTGTGAGAGGATGAACCAGGGGGGGAAGGATGAGGTATGGTAAGCGGTGAGAGAAGAAAGAATAGGGAAGAGCTGGATGGAAGAGTACACTTTTGAGCAGTTGATGCCACAGGAGCTACCCCCCTCAAAGGGACTGCCTCCTGTGGAGGTGACACACTGGAGCAGGGACACTCCTGAGTGCACTCTGGGCTTGCAGGTAAGGTGCACTGGAAGGGGCTGTAACCTGTGGGCAGCCCATGCTGGGGTAGAGATGCCCTGAGGGGCTGCAGCCCCATGGTTGACTCTCCCCTGAAGAGACTGCAGCCCATGGCAGGTCTCTGCCAAAGGGATTGCAACCTGTACATAAGTCACTCCTGAGCAGTTACACCATCGGCTAGAGAGTAACAGTTTAAGATGCAACCGCCAGTGGAGGAAAATGAGTAAGAAGTGAGGCGTGGCAGAAGAACCATTACGTGCTGACCCTTGCCTCCTGTGTTATCTTGCTGATGGCAACAGTGGAGGGACTGAGTGTAAGGAACCATGCAAATGAGCAGTTCAGATCGAAGGATAAGGGGGAAAATGTCTCTGACCGAAGCAGAGCCTGGGGAAGGAGGACAAAAGGTACTTCCCTGAAAGTTAGGTTTTTTTGTCTTTTTTTCCTCAATACCCAAATTGATAATTAGTTGCCTTATAATTGCCAGTAATTTAAATAGAATTGACTGAGTCCACAGGCAGTTTTGCCTGTGGCAGGAATTGGTGGGGAGTGCCAGCAGCAGCTGGACCTGGTATGGCCTGGTTCTGGTGTATTTGCAGTAGTGTGAAATCTGGATGGAGCTGTATTTTTTGGCAATGGGAATTTGTGTTAACAGGTGGAAAACTTGCCCGTTGTGAAGGGGGTGGGTAAGAACTGGGGTGATGCAGTCTCAGCCTCTGAGTCCCCTGAAGAAAAGTCTGCTTCCAGCAGGGCACTGGAGTTACCATCTCAGCAGGGGCAGAGCCAGGAGCTGTCTTTGACAGAGTAATAGGCTGATGGCAACAGGAGTATTTAGTGTTCTGTGCACAGTGGTGGCCCATGGTTGGAGGAGAGCAGCTGGTAGCACTGAGGTGACCAAACAGCAGACTGTTCTGGGTTCACAGGCTGTCGTGGAGGAGCTGCCTTGGTTACTGTGATTTGGAGATCTGAGGAAAAAGGACTGCAGTTCCCTATAGTATGACCACACAGCTGCCCTTCGAAGTGAAAACAAAGAAATGGTGGACACTAAAGCAGCCATCCCAGGGAACTGTCCTTGCAATGACTCTGGTGATGCTGGGAAACTGTGGCTGATGGGATATAGCTGATGGCTGGAGAAGGCATTGTGCTGGTGAGTTTGGAGCCTGTGCCACTTGTTAGCATTGCCCTGTGCAAGAGAGGAGGGCTGGGGGTTGTCTAATGGAGTTGTATGTGGAGGAATGGCATGGTTCTGCAAGCAAGATACTCCTGTGAAGGGAAGGTGAAGGAGTTAATCAACTGTATTTGCTTTGATTGCTGGAGCATATTTAGGGGGAAAGGGCCCCAGATACAAGATGATTGTTAGTGCTATGGCCTTAAAACTCTGGTGGCTGGACACTGTTACTAGTGCCCTTCATCTCATAGAGGCTAGTTTTATCCTGGATGGCAGACACCGTACACTGCACCCTTTCCTAGACTCCTGAGAAATGAAAGGGTCTTCACTGATGGACAGAAACTGCTTTTTATGCCAGTGGGAAGATGCAGTATTAGAACAGAATTAGGTGATACTTGGCATACACTGAATAAGAGATTTTACCTGTTACAGAAAGTAAAGAAGAAAGGTGAAACTAATTAGTCATCCTGTTGTCTCTTTACAGACAGTATTGTTGGTTTAATTTTTTAAGGTTATTGAGGTACTGCTTGTACTCAATCTGCACTGTGTCTAGGTGTGGTGACTGGGAGGTCTCATCTGTGCCACTGGAGTACTAAGATAATATTGTAACATGTCAGTAAAGCTGTTGTGGACTAGACAGTCATCCTTCTGTGGCTTCCCATTGGTATTTAAGAAGTTCGGTTTAGCAAAACACCTAGAACATGTGTGAATTAAGTAGGTAAATGGAGTTATTCAAGAAAGTATGTTTTTTTTGTCTTGAAATGCTGTCAGCGGTTGTCATGATTAAGGTCAAGACAATATTTTTTTGCATTGATTTCTGCTGTAATTGCTTTCAAAATTGTAGGGTTTGGATATCTAAGATGTGGTACAAATGTTCAGTTGAGGAATAGTGTCTGTTCCATACTGCATTTGCAAAATCTGGTTCTTGCCACCTCTTTCCTCTGCTTTGAATGGGTTTGAAACATAGAAACATGTAGGTTGGAAAAGACCTTCAAGATCATTGCTTCCAACCTTTGATTGCCATCTCATCAATTAAGCCTTAGCACTGAGTGCTATGTCTAGTCATGAACATCCCTGGGGATGGTGACTCCACAACCTTCCTGGGCAGTCCATTGCAATGCTTGACAGCCCTTTCTGTGAAGCAATTCTTCCTGATATCCAACCTGAACTTTCCCTGGCACAGCTTGAAGCCATGTCCACTTGTCCTCATAGTAGTTGCCTAGAAGAAGACACTGACCCCCACCTGGCTACACCCTCCTTTCAGGGAGTTGTAGACCTTATTATTCTCCTCTGAGCCTCCTTTTCTCCAGGCTGAACAACCCCAGCTCCCTCAGCTGCTCCTCACAGGACTTAATCTCTGGACCCTTCTTCATGCTCTGTTGCCCTTCTCTGGACACGCTCCAGCACCTCAGTGTCTTCCTGGACCTGGTATGCAAAATGGAGCACAGGATTTGAGGTGTGGCCTCACCAGTGCTGAGTATAGAGGGACAATCACTGCCCTGCTCCTGCTGGCCACACTATTGCTGATACAAGCCAGGATCCCAGTTGGCCTTCTTGGCCTCGTGGACACATGGCTGGCTCATGTTCAGGCAGGTGTTGATCAGGACCTCCAGATCCTTTTCCACTGGGCAGCTTTCCAGCTACTCTGCCCCCAGCCTGTAGCACTGTATGGGGTTGTTTTGAACCTAAGAACAGAACCCAGCAGTTCACCTTGTTGAGCCACTGTCATGGCTTAAGCCCAGATGGAAATTAAGCAGCCACAGCAGCTCACTCATGTTCCCTCCACCACCTCACAATTGGTCCTGGCCTATCCATCTGGATCCCTCCCCAGAGCCTTCCTACACTCCAGCAAATCAACACTCCTGGCCAGTGTAGTGTCACTGTGAATGTACTGTGCACTTAATCCCACTGTCTGGGTTGCCAGAAAAGATATGAAAGGCATTAGATAATGTTTAGTAATTCTCTTATGCTGTTTATTTGTCTTTTCCTGCTTTATTTATCTGGTCAAAAAATCTGAACTCATGTGAAGTCATGTTCTGGCTTTGAGTCTTCATTGTTCTTGTCCCAGTTGTCAGTGGCAATTCTAATTATAGCACTTAATGGAAATCACTTTAAGGCAGCCACAATTTGTTGATGTTGAGGTTGCTCACTGTCTTGGTTCCCAGGTGTAAGTGGGAAGGGTAGTGCGTGTCGCTTAATTGATGAACATACTGCTGGTTTTACACAAATTATTTTTAAAGTCTTTTACTTGCAGTAGTCAATGAAGAAATAATGAATTCTGCATTTATATGGCGTTCAGGTGTAACTTGGGCCTTGTCTGCTGAGTGAAAATCAAGACTTTTCAGAAACATATACGTGCAATAAAAAACCCAGATGTAACTAAAAGTAATTAATAGCCTTATTGTAGTGTGTATGGACACAAGGAGGAAATTCAGTTTGCACAGATGTGTAAAGCTCAAGTTTCCTGAGTTACTTCTGCAACATTGGAGAACTTTTTAAACATGGCTTTCAAACCTAAACAAAACCACTACGTGGCTGATGTTTAATTTCTGCTTTTTTTTTTTTAAAGTGAAGTAATTTTGATATTTTGGTTAATAATCTATTATTGCATATTAAACACTTCATTCTTAAGAAAATAGCAATTTTATTTCTCTTGGACCTGTTTGTCTTGTCAACCCTTTTTTTTTTTTTTTTTTTTTTTCTCCTGTTTGACCCTCTCTTGCTGTTCAGTCTGTAGTTTATGTCCAGGTTTATTCTGCTCTAATCTGTCTGCTTCTCTTTGTCATCTCATTTTTACCTTTTTGCTTGTTGGTGGAACTGTCTCATCTTTTGGACTTCCTTATGTTTTCCAGTGTCTGGCAGTGGGTTGGGTAAGGTAGCTGTTAAGAGCAGCAGTAGTTACTTAGCTTGCCATCATGAAGTTGCATTTTCTTTGGTTTGTGGAACTGCTTCAGACACATCTTGTTGCAGATAGGAGCCAGGCAGGTTGTAGTGTAAATCTGATTTCAAAAGCAATGTTTAGAGAGCTCACCAGTTACTATGAAGTGTTACCAGGCATAAGTGAACAAACATTTTGATAGACTCTGATGGAGATAATCCAAATACTCCTTTATGAGATGAGAGGTACCCTTGTCTCCTGTTTATGACCAAACTCAGAGAACTGCAAGGTGTGATTGTACTGGAGCTTCTCCAGGAAGTGGCTGGAAGACCTCTAGCACATATCTTCTTAGGTGTCTGACTGAAGTGAACCTTTATTCAACTTGAACAACTTACACTGAAATGTTTCATGCAGATTGTCTACCTCAAGGTAAATAGTGATGACAGGGGTGATGCAAAGTGTTGGTGACTTACAACAGGTTGTTGTCTGTGATCTTGTATGTATGGAGCAGGGAATGAAGCAAAATCATGATCTGATTAGCAGTGTCTTTTTGCAAAAATTCTTTGAGGGTTAAAAGCAAGTGAAAAACATACTTAGGTGTTTAACCATAAACTGGGACAGTGGGGACACATGAAAAGTTGGGAAGTTGTCTGAGGCTTCTGTTTGATCTGAGGTGACATTTTATCTTTCTGCTTTTTCACTCAGTAACCCTATCTCCTATAATCTGTGCATTTATGATGGACCCTACTTTATGCAGAAACCCCAGAGTGTTTGCTGCAAGTGTTGCATTCACAGAACTTGATGGGTTTTTAGCGAGTGTATGACAATATTGTAGCAGAGGCAAATCTGAAAGAAAACTATGCAAAGATTAGAAGTTAACTACAGTTACTGGGGAGGAACACAGACAAAATGTTAGGGTATGGGAATGCAGAAGTCAGAATAAACAGAATATCTGGAGTTGGAAGGGACCCACAAGGATCATAGAAGTCCAGCTCCTGTCCCTGCAGAGGACAGCCCCAGGAGTCACACCATGTGCCTGAGAAGTTTGTCCAAACACTTGTGGCAGACTTGATGCTTTGACCACTTCCTTGGGGAGCCTTCTTCTAATATCCAGCCTAAACCTTCCATGACCTTTAGATCATTCCTTTGGGTCCTGTCACTGATCACCACAGAGAAGAGTGTCTGCCCCTCTTCTTCCCCTCACAAGGAAGTGGTAACTGCAGTGAGGTCTCTGCTCAGTCTTCCTTTCTCCAGGCTGAACAAACCAAGTGACCTCAGCTTCTCCTTGTACAGCTTCTCCTTAAGGCCCTCCACCACCTTAGTTGCCCTCCTTTGGATGATCTCTAATAGCTTTATATTTTTCTTTTTTTTTCAATATTGTGGTGCCCAAAACTGCACACAGGACAATCACCTCTAACAACTTAGAGGCAAAAGTCATATTTTTTCAGCACAGTGAATGAAATTGGGTTGCTTCAGGCTGCAAATGCCAGTTGAAGGTTAAGTTCCATCCCTTGCTTGAAGCTGAAACAAATTTTCACAGTTTGGTGTATGCACTGTACATTGATATGATAATGATAGCTTGTGATAGAAGATGGAAGCTATTTGAAGAATGCTAAATTTGAGATGCACAAAATCAATAAGTGTCAATGATTGCTGGGGCCAGTAGCGTTTGACATCTTCATTAATGACATGGGTTATGTGACATTATCAGCAAGTTTGCTGATGGTACAGAACTGGAAGGAGTGGCTAATAAACCAGATGAGTTTGCTGATGTTCAGAGAGACCCAGACAGGATGGAGAAATGGTCTGACAGGAAGCTAATGAAGCTTAACCAAGGAAAATGCCATGTCCTGCACCTGGCAGCAGTAACTCCATGTATCAGCCCAGGCTGGGGACTAACAAGCTTGAAAGCAGCTTGTCAGAAAAGGACCTGTAAGTGCTGAATGGTGACAGTTTGATTATTAACAGCAAGGTGCTTGTAGAAGAGAAACCCAGCAGTATCCCTGCTTCATTGTTACCAGGTTGAGGAAGGTGATCCTTCGGTTCCACGAAGCACCAGATAGGCTATGTCTGGAGTGCTGAGCACAGTTTTGGTCTCTCCAGTATGAGTCATGGGTATGCTGGAGCCCTCTGGCTTAGGGCTACAGAGATGATGGTGGGACTTGTGTGTAGCATCTGACACACAAGGAGGGGCTGAGAGCTGGAGCTCTGCCTGGAGAAGTTTCAGGGGGATCCCATTAATGTGTGTGAATATGTGATTGTTTGGGGAGTGAAGGATGTGAGGTCCACAGTTCATCTCAGTGATGCCTAGTGACGAGATGAAAACCAACAAGGACAAACTCAAATGAAAGTCTGTAATTTTAAGGCAAAGAAGACACCCATGGCTGAACATTGAAACAGGCTTTCTAAAGAGTTTATGGAGGCTCCATCCTTGGAGACAGGAAAAACTGGCTGGTCCTTAGCAACCTAATCTAGTTGCCCCTCCTTAGAGCCAAGCATTTGGAGTAGCTGATCTCCAGAGATGCCTTCCAACCTCTGCTGTACTGTGATTTTTCTGTGAAAGATGACACTGAGGCAGCTTTCTGGACTATTACAGAGCAGTAGACTAAGGAGGAGGTTGTGTGGAGGCTGTAAGTTTTTATTTTAAACAAGTTGAAGTTCACCTGACACCATGTACTCATAAGGCTTAAATTTAGGTAATCTTTAGGGGAAGACATACCTGAAAAAAACCAGGAGTTAATTTTTTATATACTAAAATTGTGGTTGAATGAGTTTCTGTATTACAAGCTTGATAAATGGGGAAAGCAAAACAGTGGAGGACCAGAAATCTGAGAGTGGTAACAATGTGGAAGAAAGCCCATGATGTTGAAGGCAGTTAGACCCAGGCTATTTTTTAATAGTGAGTCAGGATGATAAGATACAGACCCTGATAAATTCAGGGTAAATGTTATGATGTTAGTGGCCCTGGATGATTTACCAGAATGCATAAAACCTAAGCCTAGATTAAAGACTGTCTAGTGTACATTTAAAGGACAGGAATCATGGCAGTCTGGATGGTGTATTTATATTGAAAAGAAGGAAGATAGTACAATAGATGTGTTTTGATTTTAAAGCCCACTTGTCACATCTTTTGGAATGGTTTGTGTGGAAGGGAAGGATAGAAGGCTTTAAGATTTGGAGTATGTAATATGGAAATGAAATGGGTTAGCTTAGTGGAGCTCTTATAGGGCAAAAAAAGCATCCAGCTTTGTATATCAACTGGAGTAGAAGAGGCCGAAAAGGGGGATGAGGAAAAACCATAATATTCCTGTCAGCTTTTGTCAGGATATGAAGATTTCAAAGAAGTTTAAAGAAGTTAAGGCTTTACATGAACCGTTTCCATAAAAGCATGATTTTTGATTTAAGTGCATGAGTAGAGTGGTAGATGATAAATGACTCTAAAAATTGAAATCTAAAATGTCTGTCCTAGCTACTCCATGACATGCTGAGCATATAACTGGTTTTACTGGTTTACCAGAGCACCCTTCAGTATTTGTGTCCATCACTCCCTGAGAATTGCATAATGCCAAATAGTGGTGTCAGCATTCACTAGGATTTTTACATTGTTTTTTAACTAGGAGTCTGTGGTTTTGACACACTTAATATTGGTTTTACATTTTACTGAAGACTGTGGTTTAAAAGAAATTATTGGTTACTTTATTGTGAGAGATGTTTTCCCATAGACCAAAAAAACAATTTTCATTTTGCTAATTGCAAGGTGAATAGTCTTGCGTTTTCTAAAATCCGTTATTTTTAATAGCAGTTGCTGAGGACCTAGGTAAGACTGTATCTTCTCATAATGGGCCTGGGTGAATTCATACCTTGAATAAATTTATTTCAGTTTCAGTATGTATAAAGGAAGTCTTACACTGTCCTTTGGTCAACTTTGATTAAAAAATACTCTTACAAGTGTAAGTAAAGATAGGAGGCTGAAGTGATGTGTTGTACTAAATGAAAGATTAGGAGATTAGTACTTTCTTGCCAGTGCTGCTTGCAACACTTTGCTTAGGAATTGTTTTATTCTTTAAAGCGGTTTTTTTTGCACCTGGTGGGTGCTTCTAGTGGACCAATCTGTTTTCATTAAAGCATCAGGATAATAAATGATGTATCTTTGCCAGTTTGTGCTGGTAATTAGTTTGTTCTGGTTTAGACCACTTGAGTTCCACTCTTCAGAAATACTGCTTGGATTTGTTAACAATACAGTCCATGAAGAGGAATCTGTAAATGCAGTTAACCATTCACTTTTATGTTGTTTGCAACTGTCCTATTCTTATTAAGCACTCAGCTTTATCTTAATACAATTTGCTTGTGTTGTAATGATTTCCCAGGTGACTGCTGCTTTGGTTTGATAATGAGTAGTATGCTACACCTTATTTAATGAAGCAGAAAAATCATTTGTCTGGTCATGCACACATACATATTATGAAAATATTCAGGCTGATGAAGATCAGATATTGGTCAATGTACTGAGCTGTTATGGAGCAGATATCCCAAGTGCTTTATACTGAAATACTTTGAGTTAAAAATTGACTTAAAATTGAGTTCAGAATTGTTACCACACTTCCTTTTAAGCATTTTTAAAGAGGTGATATGTGTTTTATACCACCCTTTTCAAGAAGATTCTTTTGTGCAGATTATATGGTGGTGAGGGCAGTACAATTTTTTGACAGTATGAACCAAATATTGTGGGTTTTTGGAGACATAAGACAGGTAAAATTTGCCAAGTTAGCTTTTCTGGTTCATATCTGCTGGAAATAAATTAAAAATTGGTCTTCTGAAATGCAGTCAAACATGAATGTAGAAGTGTTATTTTAACGTCTTCTTTCAAACCTTTTTTTTTGGTAGGTTTTATATAATTTGCTTTCTTCAGTTTCTGATGTTTCTTATAGGAGACTTACTCAAGCTTTCCAAGGCATTTGCATCACGAGGGCACTTATACTCTCACTGACAGTTGTGTAGACCAGACAAAGCTTAGTGCTTTTTTATTACCCCAGCTGTGGGTGGTATGGCCCTGGACTGTGTGTTCAGACTTCTGTGAATTGATGTTTGAGTGTCTTTTTCAGCAGTGTGCTGTTTTGTACTCTGGAAACACTTGTTGCTGAGTTAATGAAATAAAAATCAGCCTGTCACACACTGAAAACAAAGAAAAATGTTGGCATGGTACCTGCCTTATGGTTTGTTAATATAGTTTCTGGTTAGCCGTTAATATGATTCTGTTACTGCCAGTTAACTGTTTTGAAATTTTAAGGGAAAAGAAACTCTGAAAAGCTGCACAAAAGGAGCAGCCTGGTGTCTGTAGGAAGCACATTATGTAATGTTTAGTGAATTATGTTATCATTTAAGCTTGTGCCTTATGAAATAATTGGGGCTGAGCTAGTTCAGTCTTAACAGATTTTCAAAATAAAAGTCAGAAAACCAAATTGAATAAAGTCTCACAATAAAATTGTTCTAATGCTTTGTGTTTGAGGAGCTCACACACTTAACATTGATGGGCTGATCCTGCACTAAAAGCTGTGTGCTGTGGTTGGTTTATCTGGCCCAGAGTTACGGCCATCCCCTGGAGATGGTTTCATAAACAAAACACAAATTGTGTTGGATGCAGCAGTTCTCTGAACTTACATGATGTTTGTTGTAAGGAGTATTGATCAAAAGCATTTCTGTTTGAATGCCTTAGTGAATCTTGATCTGATGCCCAGGGGGATAGTCCAAATCTCCTCCGACTGCTACACCTTTCTACACATTTCTGCTGTTCTAATCTATCTTTACTGAGCATGTGCCTACGTGGTGACTCAGATCAGCAAGCGAGTTTTTTCTGTGGGGTAGTTCCCTGTTTGATCAGCAGGCTGATCCAATTTATCTTGTGGTGCTGACTGTTTTATAGCCACAAGTGGGCTGAGGGTGTGGGAAAGCAGAAACAGGGAATAAATTGCTATTTTGATGGCAGACTGCAGATGGACTACAAGGAGAAACTGTGTGTTCATTTTAATACTTAGCATGATCCGGTAATGGACATGTTGTAGGCAGCTTGCCGTGTCTTTAAGCTCTCTTCATTTCAGCTTGCTAACTTGTAAACTAGCTAAGATTTGGCCAGTAAAAGGGTTCCTATTGCTTCAGGTTTAGCCACAGCCTGTTGTACGGGAGCCTGTCTGTTTCTCCTTTTATGCCGTGGGACTGGGAGGGGAGTAGGAGAGGAAGTGTTTGCTCGCTTTAAGTTGAGGTCTCTACTGTTTGGTCTTTCTTATTCCTGAAAGATAAGCTCAGAGTTTTTTCTACTTAAAACTGTAAAGTGTATTTGAAAGCATTTTTAATTCCCCCTGTTTCCCACCATTGCCCTCCCCCCCCACCCCATTTTAGAAAGGACTATCAAGTTGTAGATTGCATCTACTGAATGTCACTTCATGGTAATACTTGGAAAATGCTGGTTAAATTTTAAATGTGAAATGACAAATAGCACTAAATAGGACTTTTACTTCTCTGCATTGTGTAATTTTTTTGTCCTTATTCATAGCCACTGATTGAACTCATACTTTCCAGAACTGAAAAAGCAAATTGATGTTGGTTTTTTAGAACACTCACATTCTGAAGAGCAGTGATCACAATCAAGGTTCTTTCTTGATCAATTCCAGTTCGACACCTTTAATTTGACCCTTTATTTTTTTTGAGGAAAAGTTTTGACTTTGGTGGTTTTGGGCTTGTTTTAAGGTTTTAAGGGGTTTTTTTTTGGTTTTTTTTTCTAATCCTTTCCCTTTCTCACCACTACCCTATACACAATATATCACAATCACTATAATTGTGATTTCAATGCATTACACTGTAAGGTCCTTTTAATTTTGTCTGTGGAGGTATGTGTAGTACAGGAGAAAATATGCATTGAAAGCGATTGAAATGTTTTATTTGCCTTGTATGTTCAGTTGGCATGTGACAAAGCACAATTGCAGCATGCTTTTCAACATAAACTCCTAGCATGCAAAATGCAGGGTCATAATTTTTTTTTTTGTTTTCAGTGGTTTTACAGGCGTGCAGAAACCTATGACTGTTTCTCTGCTGGCAGACAGCCACAAGAAGGCTCTGCTACAAAGTGCACACCTGAATTGTACCTACCATGTTCTTCTTTCAGACTCATCTACTTCCCTCCATCTCAGGACATTTTATCAAGGCCAAGTGACATTTAAATGTTTTTCATTACATTAGGGTTTCCCCTTGGGTACTTTCCTGTTGTCCTCAATTGTATACTTCTGCTCCTCCCTTTTGTTGGATCTGACAGTTGTGTAACTATTAGGTTGGTGAGGGCTGGATTGATTTGCCATGTGTCCATAAGACTGTTGAATTGGATGTGAGCAGGTGACAAAAGTGGAGGATGGGAAGGGCAGCCAGAGAGCAGTGACTGACCGGTGCAATGGTTTGACCCAGTGCCAGCAGCCAAGCAAAGCTGCCTGGCACCAGCGTATTTCTACAGGCTGATGTCTTCCTTTCAGTCAAAAGAGGCAGAAGAGTTGTATGCCTTAAGTATTGCTTCAAGAATCACTTGTGAACACTGGCAGTGTTTTCTAGTACTAATTAACTTGAGTTAGCTGTTTCTGGCAGATAAGGAGCAACTTACAAGGGAGTGAATGCTGTGAAGGAAAATCGGTGTTGAGTTGGCTGTGGAATAGTTGTTAGGGGCCTGACCCAAATCTATGGTCAGCTCAGCTCTTCTGGAAGCCCACTGAAGCATGAGAGGGAAGGAGACCCTATTCCTGCACTTCTCCTGTGATCTTGGCAGTGCATTCAGAGCCTTGTTGAACATGCTCTGGAGCTTTGTGCAGCTTTCCGTAAGGTGCCTGAACTCTAATTTGGCAGAATACAGTTTGAAGTGGAAGAAAACAAAAGCCAGATTTAGCTTCCAGTGGAGTGAGTGATTGGAAGCAGGATTGTATGGGCATCAGTACTGGCACAGTGTCTTGTTTGGCTGGTATTGATGGCAGCACAGGAGAAGGATTACTGGGGGACCTTTGCTGTCTGTGAAGCTGCATGATCATCTTGATGCATCCTTTCAAGCTTGCTAGGTTAAACTGATGAAATTCTGATATTACATGTCGAGTAATAGTTTTGTGGTGGTTTATGTATCTCAGTTAGTCCACTGTGGGATTAGACAAATGTCAGCACAGGACATCCCAAAAATAGAGGAGAAAGGAGGAAAGAGGGAGTGCCTCTGAGCAGTAGCCTGCAGTTAAACTGGTTCAGCTACATTATAAAGCTCCTCTCAAGGGGAAGAAGTGTTCAAAACAAGATCAAGGTGTTTAATTCTTGCTTTAAGATTAATTCTCTCAGTTTACTAAAAGACCACAGGTGATACCAGGTTTTTTGTTTGACCTGTCTTTCAGTTTTTAAATATTTCTGACATCTAGGAGGTCCCTAAAAAGGGAGTAATAGTGTAGTAGGCTTCCCCAGTAATGGAACAGTAGTATGTCTGTGTGCTTATATCTGGGTAGAGAAGTATATTAAATAAGTACTTGATAATAATGTGTTTTCAACCTTACTTATATCATTGCAGAGTTGTTTAGTGTTTCTCTGCCTCCATGTTTTGCTTCCTGATGGGATTTACTACAGCTATGACAATGGCTGCTTTTACAGACCCCATCCCTCCCACCTTCATATGCAGACAAAAACCTGCACATATATTTTTAATATACAAAATGTAATTATATTTATATACATATTATCTAATATTATCTATAGAAAAACCTTATTCACATAGGAAACATAGCAAAATATAGAATCAAGACTTTAGGCTGGAAAAGCTCTCGAAGATCATCAAGTCCAACTGTTAACTGAACACTGCCATGTCCACCACTAAACCATGGCCTTAAGTACCTTATCTGCCCTCTTTAAGTGCTTTATCTACACATCTTTTAATTATCTCCAGGTTTGGTGACACCTCCACTTCCTTGGACAGCCCATTCCAATGCGTGCTAAGACTTTTGAGGAAGACATTTTTCCTAATACTCAACCTAAACCTCCCCTGGTGTTGCAACTTGAGCCTATTCCCTGTCTTGTCACTTGTTACTTGGGACGAGAGACTGACCCTCACCTGGCTACAGCCTCCTTTGAGGGAGTTGTGCAGTGTGGTAAGGTCACCCCTGAGCTTTCTTTTCTCCAGGATGAACGCCCCCAGCTGCCTCAGTCTCTTCTCATCAGACTTGTGCTCCAGCTCCTTCCCCAGCTCCTTGCTCTTCTCTGGACACACTCCAGCACCTTTGTTCTTCTTGCAGTGAGGGGCTCAAAACTGAACACAACATTCGAGGCACAGCCTCACCAGTGCCGAGTATAGAGAGACAGTCACTGTCCTGGTCCTGCTGCACACACTATTGCTGATATATGCCAGCATGCCATTGTCCTTCTGGGCCACCTAGGCACACTCTTAGCTTATGCTCAGCCGCTTTCGATCAGCACTCCCAGGTCCTTTACCTCTGGGCTGATTTCTAGCCACTGCTTCCCCAGCCTGCAGCTCTGCACAGGGTGGTTGTGACCCAAGTGCAGGACCAGGCACTTGGCCTTGTTTAACCTCACACAATTGGCCTCAGCCCACCAATCCATCCTGTGCAGATGCCTCTGCAGTGCCTTTCTGCCCTCCAGCAGATCAGCTTGGTGTCATCTGCAAACTGACTGAGGGTGCACTCGATCCCCTCATCCCAATCATTGATAAAGATATTAAACAGGACTGGACACAATACTGACCCCTGAGGAGCACCACTGCTGACTGGACACTAATTGGATTGAACTCCATTTCCACCATTCTCTGGGCCTGGCCATCCAGCCAGTTCTTAACCCAGCAAGGAGTGCACCTGTCCAAGACATGGGAAGCTAGTTTCTCCAGGACAGTGCTGTGGGAAATGGTGTTAAAGGCTTTACTGAAGTCCACATAGACAGCAGCCGTAGCTCTTCCCTTATCTACCAAGTGGATCACCTTGTTATAGGAGGTGATCAGGTTGGTCAAGCAGGACCTCCCTTTCCTAGACCCATGCTGATGCTCTGGTTGTCCTGTACATGCCATACGATGACATTCAAGATGATCTGCATCATGACCTTCCCCAGCACTGAGGTCAGGCTGACAGTCCTGTAATTCCTGAGATCGTCTTTCCAAGGAGGAGTTGTTAGCTAGCCTCCAATAAAGTGGGACTTCAGTCATTAGCCAGGACTGCTGGTAAGTGATGGAAAGAGGCTTGGTGAGCACTTCTGTGATCTCCCTCAGTAGCCTTGCGTCCATCCCATCCAGCCCCAGACACTTGTGTGTCTTAAGTGGTGTAGCAGGTCACAAATTATTTTGTACCAGATTATGGAACATTGTTCTCCCTTCATTCTGCTCCCTGTTCCTTTCTTCCCACTCAGGGGCCTTGTTACCTTGAGAACAACTGGTCTTATTATTAGAAACTGAAACAAAGAATACAGTATCTCAGCCTTTCCATGTAATTTTTCACTATGCTTCTGGATCCAATGAAGGATGTAGGTTCTCCTTAGCTCTTCTCTTGTTGCTGATGTGTTTATATATACATTTTTATTGTCTTCTACAGCAGTAGGGACATCAAGTTCTACTTTTGTTTTGGCCCATCTAGTTTTCTCCTGGAGTAACTTAATGACATCAGAGCTGCCTGCCCCTTCTTTCAACTCATAAACTCTCCTTTTCATCCTTCGTTCCAGCCAAAGCTCTTTCTTCAGCCAGGTTGCTCATCTTTTCTGCCTTGTCTTTTGGCACATGGTGATGGCCTGCTGGCTGTGCATTTAGGTTTTCCTTCTTGGAGAATGTCAGGATGTCCTCCCAAGGTACTGTGTCGAACAGTGTCCTAAACAGGCCAAAGTCTGTCCTCTGGAAGTCCTAGGTGCCAGTTCTGCTGACCTTTCTTACTTTTCCAAAGAATTGGAGACTCTGTCATTTTGTGATAACTGAGCCCCAGGCAGCCTTCAACCATCCCATCACTCACCAGTCCTCAGTCCTCAAATCACAAACAAAAGGTCCAGTGAGTGTCCCCTGTAAGCTCACTCAGCTTCCTGACACGTTTGGTATGTTCCACACGCTGCAGGAACCTCCTAAACAGTTTCCTCTCTGCTGTATTATATTTCCAGCTGACTTCTGTTAAATTGATGTCCCCCATGAGAACAAGGGCTAATGATTATGAGACTTCTCCCAGCTGCTTGCAGAATATTTCACTTGTCTCTTCATCCTGGTTGGGTGGTCCATAAGCAGCTCCCACCAGGCTTTCTGTCTGGTAGGCCTCTTACCCTGATTCCTGCCCATAAACACTTAACCCTATCATGACCATCATTAAACCTTGGACAGCCAAAACAGTCCCTGACATAATGGCTACATCATCTCTTTCCTTGCTTATCCCTTTTGAAGAGTTTATAGCAATCAGTTGTAGCGTTTGAGTTGTGCTAGTCATCCCTCCATTCTTTCATAGCTGTGTCATAGTTTTCCAGCTGCACGATGGCTTCCAGCTCCTCCTGTGTGTGCCCTATGCTGCATGTGTTGGTGTGGATGCACTTCAGCTGGGCAATTAATCCTGACACCTTTTTTTGGAGCATGGTTTTCCTGTCTGACAGTTTTCAGACACTTCTGTGGTTTCTAGGACACCAGCAACCCTTGTGTCTTTGCTGCCAGATGTATCTCAATCCCCTGCCTCCTCCGAGTTGGCAGACTGAAGGACCTCACTAGCACACTGTCCCTCAAATACTGACATGTCCCCAGACTTATCTGTAGCATGCCTGATTTTTATCCCTTCCCCCTTAAATCTAGTTTAAAGCTCTTACAATGAACCCTGCTAACACCTATGCAAAAATCCTTTTCTGCTCATTGGGACAGGTAATACCCTCTCTGCTGCCAGCAGGCCATGGCATCATGTAAACCAACCATGGATCAAGAAACACACAATTCTGTTGGTGACATAAGTTACGCAGCCAGGTGTTATATCCTGCTTGGTCTTCCTGTGCCCTTTTTTTTCTCATCCTTCTTTGCAACTGGAAGGGTAGAGGAGAAACTATTTGTGTTCCTGATCCCTTAACTAGTTGTCCCAAGGGCATTATTATGCATACATTATTTTACATAAAGAAGTGTTATCTCTGTATACAAAGTGTTCTTAGTTACTTAACTTTAAAATGATCAGATGACTGTATAAAAGGTTACTGCTGTGAGATACTGAAAATTATTTGTTAGTTATCTATGCCTTCTTATGTGGAACTGTCTTTATACCATTACATCAATGTGGTAAGATTTTTAATCTGATCATACTAGTTTTTGTGAAGCAGTGATGCTGTTAACACTTTAATGAATTTAGGGATTGTCTGTAATACTTCTTGAAATCCTCCTGTCTTTATCTTTTTCAATTGTATTTAGTGCACTGACCAGTGTGGTATCCCATTAGCACATTCTGGTTTTTTCCTTCTGTGGATAAAGGTACCAACTTTTGGAAGTGTTTATACCTATTTAGTTATATATATACACCTATACAGGTAGGTATGTTTTGATATATGTATAATATGTAAAGTAAGGAAGATATGGGGAGCTCATCCTTTTTACCTTTCTGCTACCAAAAGGAGAGTAATTTTGCATTATTATGCCCTGTATTCCATAGCAGACCAACACCACAAAGACCTGTGTAAGATGGTTCAGGCCACTAAAAATTCAAAAGTGGAAGCAAGAAAACAAGTCCCCTTCACAAGTAATGACCTGCTACCTTTTCTTGATGGCCCGTGAAACCACGGCCTTCAAGGAATGTCATCAGTGTTTTGTGCATTTTGTTTTGCTGTCTTGCAATACTTAAGTGTCTGTTACAAATTTCTCATCAAGATTTACCTATCTCCCTCTGATAGGATAGTTCTTTAATTAAGTAGCTGCTGGGGGAAGGTTGAAATGAGTGAATAAGCATTGGTGAGGTTTTTTCAGCTGTGTTTTAAAGGTGTATGTCTGAGAGACCCAGCAGCCTGTCTACTATAGCAAGGTTTTTGGTTTTGCTAGAAGAGAGATGGAGACTGACTTTTTTACAAGGTCATGTAGTGATAAGAGAAGGGGGAGTGGCTTCAGGCTGACGGAGTAGGTTTAGATTAGCTATCGGGAAGAAATTGTTTACTGTGAGGGAGGTGAGGCACTGGAACTGCTTGCTCAGAGAAGCTGTGGATGCCCCATCCCTGGAGAAGTTCAAGGCCAGGTTGAACAGGGCTGTGGGCCTCCTTACCTTACCTAGTGGAAGGTGTCCCTGCCCATGACAAGGCAATGGAGCTAGATGATCTCTAAGGTCCCTTCCAACAAAAATTATTCTATGATAATATTCTTCTGCCCTTAATGAGCTGGGGAGAGGAGGAGCAGTCTTGGCCTTTGTTTGTTGTGTAATTTGATACAGATTAACTGGAATTCATCCCGAGCCCTCACAATTTGTTAGGATTTTTTCTCTGGAGACACTTTTTTACCTCTGCTGAGAGGAAGTGTAGGATATGTAGGTGCTTCTGTGAGTTCACTATTGTGATAAGCAATAAAATTAAAGAAAATTTTGCAAGTGCTTCTTCCATGAGACCAGATAGTTGAACTACAGCTCTTGACACCATTAACCATACAGCTGCTTTTTCCTTTTTCTTTTCCCATCTGTGTACACCAGTACCAGATTGTACAGTGGAAATTTCAGTTTCACTACAGATAGACTGCAGGCTGATTAATTTAATAAATGTGGGTGCAAAAGTGCTTAAATATAACCTGGCTACTTATACTTTCACACACATTGTCTGAAAGTGCCTATAAACAGTGCTCTGCCAGCATCTGTTTCAGAGTTCAAAGGTAGTTAGTGGTTTTGACTACTTTGGATTAATTTCAATGCAAAATAATGTGTATTTCACTGTGCATGATACAAACCCTGAGAAAGGATTGCTTAGCTTTATCATTTTGAACTCTACGTTTTATACATGCAGAGTAATGTAGAAATTAAGACCTTTGTTATCACAACATGTGTCTGAGAGAACTGAAGCAGCATAAGCACAAGGTAGTGCTCAAAACCACCAGCTTCATCTTATCTCTGCTTTGAAGACTTTGGTATGTGTACTGTAGCAGATTCACTTAGAGTGTATTTGCATCAACAGTGTCAATGTTGCTTAAATTTAGTCTGTTATTTTGACTTCCATGTTGAATGTTAGCCTTAATTTCAATATTGAAACTTTTTTAGTGGTTGGCTGGTTTCTGTCGTAGGTTTTCAATTGTAACTTCAATTCTTTGTCAGAATATGCCCTGAATAGTCCTCGGAGTAAAATGATCTGGTTTACTGTTAATTTGCCCTTTGGTACATAGAAGCTAACAGAGCACTGCGATTACTTTAGCGTCACAATACCTCAGTGCGTTCAGAAGGGCAGGCTGCCACTTGTGTGCAGTGGTATGAGTAGCACATGAACTGGAGTCTTACTTAAGATAGAATGTTAGGGACAGTCTTGCCATTTGCTATCAAAATCTTTGGTGCTTCATGGCTGAATAGATTGTGATAATGCTGCATGCCTTATTTGTGTGTTTTGCAAGGTTTCTCTTGCACAGTCTGCAGACTTCTCTTACTGTAATTCAATCACCTGTGTAATACTGTGTTGGCATGGTTTGTAATATGATTGCAAGAGTCTGCAGTTTTGCCACTTAATGCTTATTAATCTCAGTCCTGCCTTGGACCTGTCTTCACAACTTATTACTGTGACACTTCCTTCTAGTGTTTCCTGTTTATTATGGCATTTGCTGCTGTACAAAGCTCTGTCCATTGCTACACTTCTTTTTGTGGTTTTTTTTTTTTCCTCCCTTGCATTATCTACTTCTTGACCCTCCTGGTCAAAGTTGCATACTTGGGGCTCTCCCTTTTTATTGTCTCTAAAGGCATTATTTCCTGTTACATTTGTGAACATGTCTAAGAAAATTTCTCTCTATGGTAGCTATCTGAATTATTCCTTTTCTTTCTTTGGTCTGACCATCCCTTGGCAATTAGATGCTCAGCAAGTCTATTTCAATTTACCTTTGCAGAGCCAAGGCCTGGACTCAAAAATGGCATGAGGACATAATCTGCTTTGTTCTTCTGTCTTTTTAGTCAACCTCATTGTTTCTTCTCTGTAACATTACGCCCATGATGTCCAGCTCCTAACCTGCCCAAAAGGAACTGCTGGGAGGGGCTGATTAGGTATCAAATGTCACTGTCCCACTTCAGGGGAGAAAAGAATTCTAAAGATCTACTGGATTATTTTCTCTTACTGGAGCTCCTTCATAGTTCAGTAATTTGACTTGGTGAAAATTAAAGTTGAGAATTGATATGATAAGGTACACATTGCAAGAAAATAGTCTTTCAACCTGACTACTCTTCATGGCTGAGAACTGCAGTATGATATATACACTAAGTTGCAAATTTTTTGTTTCAGCAGATACTTGTCTTTCACTTACTTGTGTATTTTTATTGCTTGATTCAAATTTGATCGTATACTGGCCCATTAAGCTTTTGGAATTCAATTTTGTGTTCATTCACACAGGAATGTAGGATTAAACATTCATTTTAGTGAGTTGTGACATTATTGCCAATACATTTTATATATTCAGTGTGGCAGTTAGGGACATGGTTTAGTTGTGGATTTGGTAGTGTGGGGTTAACAGTGTGGCTCAATGATCTTAAATGTCTTTCTCAAAACCTAAACAATTCTGGTTCATTGCTGAAATACCAGTAACTGGAATTGTGTGTAGAAGTGTATCTATGGTTCTGACCCAGCCTGCTGTCCAGTTTCTAGGATTTTTGTACTACAGTTAATTGATCCTGAATATTTTCTTTGAGTTGTTTGTTAACAAATTGATCAGTAGGATCAACTGTTTCCCCTGTACTTTCAGTTTGCTCCAAATTTTGCATAACTTGATGCAGGGAAAAGCACCTGAGCCTTTTGCTTTTTTGCCTTTTTTACAGTAAATTGTTTTTCATGATTATCTTGTTATAATGCTATGAATTTTAATCCTGTGGAGGAAGGCAGAAAAATCTTGTCTCTGCTGCAGTTTGAAAAAGGGTCGTATTCCTATTGCTCAAAATGCATAGTGAAAAATGCATTAATCTGAAATATCTAATAGGTTAAATAAAGCTGAATGTAACATACATGTCATACTAAGTTTTTTTAGGTATTGCTTTTGACATCAACTTTGACATCAACTATTAGATTGAAAAACAGCAGTTTTTTCAAGAACTAGAATGATTTCTTTTTGCAGCAGTTTTAACTCCCAAGCTTTCTTAGTTCTGACTGTATTTTGAATGGCTTTCTCTAGCAGATTTTTAAGTGATGTTTTGTGCTATTTCTCATTACAGCCGCCTCCACCTCAATAAGAAAGCCACAGACAAACAGCCATATAGCAAACTTCCTGGTGTTTCACTTCTAAAGCCATTAAAGGGCGTGGATCCTAACCTGATCAACAACCTAGAGACCTTCTTTGAGCTGGATTATCCAAAAGTATGTATATTATTTAGTGTCTTTTTTCTTCCTATGCCTCAAAAAGTCCTGTGAGAAGCTTGGATGAGAATTTTGCTACTTGATTGTCTTGGATTGTTCTTCTTTCTGCAGAAAATGTATAATTACGTATTTTACATGTTGCAAACAAAACTTGTTCCTTTTTCAAAAGCTGTCTATTGAGGAACACATCCAAGGCTTAGGGATGAAACATACTCTACTCTCCACTAAGATTTGCTTAATCATTATTCCTGGATTGTGGTGTTTATAGAATGAAGGATTTCATACTGCTATAAAAGATCACTTGAGAGGCAAGATATCCCCCTTAGTTGACTACTTCTCTGTAATAGATCCTCCAAAAGAGAACTGATAGTGTGACACTTTGTGATAGTCCTTACTGATGGCTCATCTAATGAAGAATTGCTCAGTGATGGAGTAATGTACCTCACCAGTTGTTGGTAGATAGGATAGCCTCTAATCCCTGTACTGGTTTTGGGAAGCAAATAGTTAATAAAAGCTTATATTTGCTGTTAAACACTGTTAGAATTTGTAATTTAAGTGATAAGCAATATAATTGATAAGTGTGTCAGATGCTGTCCTTGCTCTAAAGAGCTTAAAAAAGTCTGCATACGTTTGCTGTATCATTCAGTATTTGAAGTATGCTCCTGTAGATGGGAAAAGGAATACATTTTCTACTGTATTTTTATCTACTGAATTCTGAAACTTCAAATTTAGCTTTAATAAAAAACTCCTCTTTTCTCAATTCGTCTCAAAACCATATCTGACATTGCTGTTTCAATTGTAATAGGTCAGAGGTTTGTGTATGCTTTACAGCAAGTTTCTTTTTTGTATGCTGAGAGCTTTAAACTTACACCTAAGTAGGCAGGGTAAAACAAACAAAAATCCCCAGCATTTGGAACTAATTAGAAGTTGGAAATCTTTTCTGTAATGAAGCTTTGGACCTTTTGAAAAACTTGAGACATGAACGTATGAATCCTTTCAACTCAACAAGGAGTGATTAAGTGTGGCCAAGCACATTTTATAGACGTGCTGTGTATGCCAGTATTGTAAACAGTGAACCTTCAGCAATATCTTAAGCTATTATATGACCTATAATGAACATAAAAACATTATGCAGCTGAAACATTTCTCTACAAATAAAACTTGTTTAAGAATTCAAAAACCATTTGTGCTAGATCTTGTTTTATAAGAGGTAGTCTTGATTCTTAGTTCTGAAAACACATGGGTAAGAATCTTAAAATGTTGCTACTCCACACAAATCTAACTTTCATGTAATAGTAATGGCAACCATATTTTTCCCAAGGGGAATGAAAATGCATATGTGAATGCTTCAGTTTAGTGTGGCACAGATTTGTCAGTACAAGCAAGGTCCCCAAACTGTCTGAAAACACTTTTCTGAAAACACCGTACAGGAGTACTTTGTTTAAGAGATTGGCCACAAAAATTAGAACAACGGTATTGCCTGGTATTCAAAGTTCAGCTGTCCAGTAAAAAATTATAATGAAATATTAGTCTGAAACTTTTTCCAGTGAAGCTGAATTCAACCTGCAGTGATAGTGATTCTCTTCTGTGATACCCCATGTGTGAAATACTCTTCTTTTGAATGGAATCCAGTTATGCTGTCTCAAAACTGCAGGAATTAAATATAATATTTTTATCAGTGAACAGTTCTTACCTACTGTGCATGTAATTTTGCAAAAGTTTTTCTATTCATGTTAAGTTCAAGTGAACTTGATGGTAATGTTTGTGTAGATAAGCATCTTTGTATTTGTTCTGCTTTTATCATACATTTTCTAAATTTTTACTTTGCCTACTGCATACAAAGGCCATTTATTTTGAATTTTTATGTTTTTTAAATATTGAAGTCTGAAACATCTGTTTTACTTCTGGTTGAATTTCTTGGAGAATATGAATATAGAAGTGTCATTGCTACTGTGGATTGAAGATCAATAATTTAATTACTAGGAAAACTAGTTTTATTTCACAAATTTAATTTAATGTGCAGTAAAGAAGTAATTTCTTCAGTTGTTTATTTCTATGGTGTTCATGCTGTTGAGATTCTGTTGTGATGAGAGGAGCTGTCTGCTTAATGAGCTCTTTTACATTTTAAAATCCATTTTCCATGCTGTAAGATGGTAGAAATCAAACTCTGCTTGCTTCTTAGCCAAATTTGCTTTGAGTTTGCATTCTGAGAGGTAGAGATACCTGTCTGATGGTTTTTAGTGCTAGAACAAATCTTAACTCCCATTTAGTGGTTAATGATTTTAAATTTTCACAATCTTCTGAATGCAGTTAAAGTCATTTGGGCTTTTGTGTATGACAGTACCATTTTTTAATTGTAATTATGTATATATTTAACTTAATGTTTTCTGTTGTATGAAATGCTCCTGACTGAACAAGAACATTAGAAATTGTCATCATAGAACAAATAGGCAGCTTCCAAAGTTCTGATTATTTTCACTAAACTACTTAAGCAATGAGTTAGTTCAGTGAGGTGATAGAATACTGTAAGAGAGAAGAAAAACCATTTTGATTGCTAGATGGGACTCTTATTTATAACAGCTACTGCAAATGTGGTCCAAGAAAATAGTTTCTTATTGTGATTAAATTTTTCATTCTTGGACTGTAAAAATGGCTTCTGGATATCTTGATTGGAAATCTGCATTTTCTGTATTTTAGTCTTTGTATTGGAGCTTTAATAGCTCTAATTTTAACAGGGAAAAAAAGGTTATATCAAATAAGATGTATTTAAGGAGTTTGCTGTTATTGCAGAAACAGAAATACCTTTGTCAAAGCTTGCAAATCTGCCTCAGTGTTGAGTGAGTCTTAAAATGGTTTCTTCACCCACTATGACTAGCTTGTGTAAGCATGTAGCAGCTACAGTTTTCCCGTACCACATTGTTGTGGTAAGGGAGCCATTACTCTATTAATGAGGAAAATACAGATATGTTACATACCCTGAGCTTCATTGTACAATTAAGTGTACATATCTACATGTACTGATCTCTGTGGGTTGTCTTCCAATTCTGTTCTGTATATGTATCTACAAAGTAAAGGAATGGAAGATGTAGTTCAGAGGTATGCAGTCGTAGTGTATCATAACCTCATTCTTTAAAATTTCAGGTGCTGTCATTTAATCAAATATAATACTGGATTTAAGATTTTTGTGTTTACAAAAATGGAAGTGGAAACAAAAATTTTACCTTGTACACCGGAACATCTTATTTCATGACTGATAGGAACCCTTCAATAACAGCAGAAGAAATGTTCATCAGTACAAGAGTTTATTGAGATACAGCCTTAGTTCTTTTTTCCCAAGTACTTGGCTGTGCATTAGAAAACTGAAGTCATTTAGCTGTTCAACAACCCCTTTGTTTTTAATTCTATGATAGCACTCTTTATTTGTGTAGCTAACTACACTATTAAGCTTTATTTCATAGACCGTATGGATATTAGCTGTGTGTATGTAAATATATATGTGAGTGTATACATTTTTGTTTTTACTAGTATGAAGTACTACTCTGTGTACAAGATCATGATGATCCAGCTATTGATGTGTGCAAAAAGCTCCTTGGCAAATACCCAAATGTTGATGCTAGACTGTTTATAGGTAAGCAGTGCAACTTGAAGGTGGGACTCTTGCTTGTAAAATGATAGATCTTCAGCTACATATAGAATACTGTATATGGAGCTGAAGACTCCATATGTATATGAACTTGAAGAAATAAATAGTTGTCTTGTTCAGCCCATGTTGGTTCTGTAGCTTAATCACCAGTTTGTGTTAAAAAGTAAGTTTGTAGTCACAGTCTGTGACATCAGTCCAAGAAAACTTTATGAAGAATGATCTGGGTTGACCCCTGCAATTTTTCCTCCTAACTTTAAAACAACAGTTTAAATCCTGTCTTTGCACTGAGCTAAGTGTGCATGAAGCGACTCAAGAGTTGTGGCTGTATTTGAGCTTGAGGTCCTGCAACAGTCCTTTTTTCATCTGCTTAGACTGTAGGGTTCTTTCTTCACTTTATGTTTGAATTAGTGGAGGAAAGGGGTATTAGAATAAAGTAGTAAGTAAGATTTTGATAGTTTTTCTTCTCTGGTATGAAACAAACTCAACCATGTCTGTCAGCTGGATGTAAAGGATTGTGTCTCACTCTATTCTGCTCCTTTTTTATTTTTCTGTTGAAATTACTGTAGAGCATAATCTTCATAACCATAGTCTTAAGATATAAGAGATGAATATTTACCATACAAGAATGTAGTAATAAGCTTTATATTTCTACCACTCCTTTAATTACATTAATCTTGTTACCCTCCCATTTTAAGGAATCATTTGAATATATTTTCCTTTTATTTTTCCAATTATAAAATGTAGAATTTAAGGTATACTTAAGATGTAAATCTTTGCATAAAAGTGGACTTTAAGAATTGGTGGGTAAACATTTACTCTTCTTCAGTTTGTGCATTTAAATACTTTGGGTATTGAATCTGAGTTCCAAAAACCCCCATACATTAATTGTGTATGATGTTTGTATTTTTTAGGTGGCAAGAAGGTTGGCATCAACCCCAAGATTAACAACTTAATGCCTGGCTATGAAGTTGCCAAATATGATCTCATATGGATTTGTGATAGTGGAATCAGAGGTAGGTGTGTATGTGCTGACTGTTAAACTGTGCTTATTCACTGTAAGCAAGCAGATTTTGGAGACTTATATTTTAACTGAGAATATAAGCAGAAATTAACAGTCTGAAAAAAATGTTTTTCTAGTATAAAAATTTAATTAGAAGGAGAAAATACCTTTAAAAATACTGTTCAAACTGTTTCCATTTTATTTGTTGTTGATCACAGTAGTTGTTAATCACTAATATTATTATTTTCCTGAAACTGTTCTTACAAGATGCTAGGCCTCAAAGTGTATGTACTCTTGATACTGGTAATAAAGTGAGAATTAGTGTCTCTCTGCAGTAGTCTGCTAATGACAGAATTGCTCCATGAAGTGTCTGTTTTTCATTTGTCACTTAGTAACACCAGACACACTGACAGATATGGCAAATCAAATGACTGAAAAAGTGGGATTGGTCCATGGGCTTCCCTATGTTGCAGACAGACAGGGTTTTGCTGCTACCCTTGAACAGGTGAGTGCTGTGTTGTGGGGGGATTTTGTTTCCTTTTTTCCTTGCAAAACCTTGCTGAGTGAAAGCTGTATTGTGCCTTTTGTACTGTGTGAGTGAGGAAATGTTTATTTTCAGCTGCAGTCACACTCCAAACTAAGGGTAACTACAATAACTTCTAAATGCTCCAAAATTCCTCTGTGGTGCTCTTACCGTTGATTCAATATTTAAGTTTATAATACAAATAATAAAGATTACAGGGTCAACATTTTTGATTTTGTATTTAAAATTATTAAAAAACTGAAGGACTGAACTGAAAATTGCTTTCTCATGCTTAGTCAGAAAGGACTAATTAATTCTGTTTTGTGGTCTGAAAAGGCACACAAAAATGACTATGACAAGTCAAAGCTAAGTCCAGCTCACACAGTATCTGATTTCCAGCAGGATTTACAAGCAGAGCCTTTGAGGAAAATGGAACAAAAGGAAGGCCTATATCCTGTTTGGCTGTAATACTGCCTCAACATTTTGTAATTTTCAGCTGAGAGATTTCCTGAGCAGGAAGCTGACCTGTATATTTATTAATCCTTACTGTAATAGTATTTTAGTAAGAACAGATTTCTTACATGAACTTTTTCATTCCATTTTTTTTAGCCCATGTAAATTTTTAACATCTGTAACTTTCATTGCCAGGAAGTTACCAGGAAGTTCCATAGATCTATCTGTTACAGGATCCATATCTGGTTTACTCTGACCTTTGTTCTTCTGTAGTGCTGTTTCATGTCTCCTAATAATTTCAGTGGAAGAGAAAGTGAAAAGTTGATTCCTATCCACCATCTTCATATCATTCATTCTGTCCTATTCTTACCTCTCATCTTTCTCCGTAAGTTCTCTTTGGTAGAATGAAGAGGTTGAGTTTTCTTTTTTGTTCCTTGTGTCTCAAGGCATGTAATTTAATAAATTTTTATTTGTAACTGGCATGTACAAGGCATTTTGGCCCCAAGGCTAACTGATAGGGAACAAAGACTGAAATGTGAGAGATGAAAATGTGGTGAAATTCAGTACTCCATTGTTGGACTGAGTGAGGGATGCTTTTGTGATGTTTTTTTCTCTCTTTTTTTTTTTTTTTTTTCTTTTTTTATGATACAAAGTCTGAATTTCCTCTTACAAGAGAAAAGCAGAGAGCTATAGCATGAATTTTCTAGTACTGGTCTTTGTTAAGGAAGAATTTCAGCTCCTGCTTGTGTATTCCTGGAAGAGCTTTTTGCCTGCAGATCCAATACACTGCAAGATGAGCTTACCTTTTCTTGAATGATTTGTACCAGTGTGAAGGCAGAAATAATAGTGAGAGGCACTGGTACTCATTCCATTCCCTCTGTTGTTTTGTAGGTCATTCCTAGTTTTAAGTCACTCAGTCTTATGGAACGGCATGCTCACAATCTGAATTCTTTTTTTTTTTTTTTTTTTTTTGCAAGGGTGCTAACTAAACAAATTTCCCCTGTAGAAGCATATAGTAAGTATCTAAGAATATGTATGCAGGAATGCAGTTAATTTTCACAAGAGGAAGGAGAGAACCTGTTTTTCAGCTATCATCACATAATGTATTAATTCTAGTGATTAGTCTGTTACTTATTAGATTTTTAATACATATATTCCCTGAGAAAAACCTGAGTAAATTAGAAATGAAATACAAAATGAAGTGCAATACTTCAATATGTGGATTTGAAACCTGCTTATAGATTTGCAGAAATACAGCCAATATCACCAATAGATACCTCATTAGAATGGTAATAAAGATCTTTGCAAACACACCATCATAATTGGCCACATCTATTATTTTTACCCTCCAAATTTTTTCAGAGGAAACATTTGTCAGTGTAGTGCTTACATACAGAGCTTTAAATGCATTTTCTTCTTTTGGCAGGTCTATTTTGGAACTTCACATCCAAGATCATATATTTCAGCCAACTTAACTGGCTTCAAGTGTGTAACAGGAATGTCATGCTTGATGAGGAAGGATGTCTTGGACCAAGCTGGAGGACTGATAGCTTTTGCACAGTATATTGCTGAAGATTACTTTATGGCCAAAGCTATAGCTGACCGGTAAGATGACTCTGAAGTAAGCTTATTGCTTTGAGTGTAGTCTAAAATTTTCTATTTGTTTGCTTTGGGGTTTTTTTTAAACACATGGCGCATTCTGTAAGTGTAGGTGTTCATGTTAGTTTCACATATATATAGCAAACATTAATGACATGTGCTTTGTCCTATCCATATAGTCTTTTAGAAATAATTAAGCCATATCATTGTCAATTCCTTTAGAGAAAAGTTTCAGAACTTGGTTTAAGTATTTGGTTTTTTCCAGTGAAGAATCTTGATAAAATACTTTTTTTTTGTCTGTACCCATTGTAATAATATGGCACATATACCAAAGAAACTTCTCAAGACTAATAAAATTCTTGTGTGTTTGCTATCCAGTTGTTTTTTACATCTCTTATTTGCACACTTTTATCATAACAAATTCCTTTTTTCAGGGGCTGGAAATTTGCGATGGCCACTCAAGTTGCAATGCAAAACTCTGGTTCATATTCTATTTCTCAGTTTCAGTCCAGAATGATCAGGTACGATTTTGATCTGTACTTGCTCTCCCACCCATTCCTGCCCCCTTCTTCTTATGGAGATGACCTGATAATGAGAGGGAATACATTTTCTGAGCTAATTTGATCTAATGCCCAGTGTGCTGAAGTTCAGTGCACAGCTTGATGCATGCTTCTTTGTTAGTGCTGGGAGAGAGGCACTCTTTCCACAGAAGTATGAGTGGTAAAAGTATTAAAAAAAAAAAAAAAAAAAAATTTAACCTCCCCAGCCCTTAGTATCTTTTAAATGCTATCCTTAGCATCTTTGAAAGGGATTTTTTTTGCAGTATTTTATTTGGAGGTGTAAACTAAATGAGATTAACATTTTCAGAAAATACAGTAATGGCTCATTTGATGAGGTGAGGGAGGAGGATCTAATGAATAATGCAAAGTCAAAACTGATTTGTTTGTCTTTTCTAGGTGGGCCAAACTACGAATTAATATGTTGCCTGCCACAATAATTTGTGAGCCAATTTCAGAGTGCTTTGTTGCCAGTCTGGTTATTGGATGGGCAGCTCATCATGTGTTTAGATGGGATATAATGGTATTTTTCATGTGTCACTGCTTGGCATGGTTTATATTTGACTACATTCAACTAAAAGGTGTTCAGGTATGTAACTTTGTTTTCCTTGAGGTTATTAAAATTACTGTTGCCATGAACTTCAGCAAAAAGCTAAGCTTAATTACAACCATAAATCTCTTTGACATGCAGTAAATTACAGGTCCAGTCCTGTTATTTCTCAGTCTTCCAGCTTCAGTTATAGTAGCATGGAAAGGAGTAAGTGCTTTTGGTGGGAATTTTGTATTTTGTATCCCACTTGCCTCTGACTAGCCTCTGGAAGTTTATCTGTCCCCTTAATTAACATTTATGTTCCCAATCTGCTCTACATGGGCATATACACAAATTTTAAGCTCTTTTAACAGTACAAGAACAGAAGCTTTGTGGGATTTTATTTTGTGGAAGGTTTTTTTATTATTTAATTATATTTTGTTGTAGTTGTCACTTTGTCTTACATTTATTGAGGTATACATGTACTCATATGTACATTTTTCACTTCATTTTGTTAATAATGGACAAAGAGAACAGATGTAACCTACTTCTAAGGCTTCAAAAAACTTTTAATATAGAAAGCTGTCATAAATGAGAACAGCATTTGTTCTCCTAATGCTGTAGAAAATATTTGATATGGGTATTTGTATCTTGAACAAGAAAATATTCCTGGCTTTTAAGGAAGAATGCTATTGATATGTAAATCTGCACAGTAAGCTTTAGAATACTTTTATCTGTAAGAAAGGTTTTAAATTACTTTAAAATTTCTCTTGAATTATCAGTATGTTTAAATACTTTGGTTTTTTTATTTCTAGGGTGGTGCTCTGTGTTTTTCAAAACTTGATTATGCAGTAGCTTGGTTCATCAGAGAATCCATGACAATTTATATTTTCCTATCTGCTTTGTGGGATCCCACTATTAGCTGGAGGACAGGACGCTACAGATTACGTTGTGGAGGCACTGCAGAAGAAATTATTGACGTATAGCCACACATTTGTAACTGTGAATGTCAAAAAGAGAAGGGGGAAAGAAAAGTATTATAAGTTGTTTATATCCTTTTAAGAAAATCTGCCTTTAGTAGTTTATTACTTGTATGTTTGTTATCTGTTCTTTAATTTATTTTTGCATGGCACTTGCATCTGTGAAAATACATCTGTAGTCTTGGCCAAATGGTACCTTCCTCCTATGTACAAATAAAAATAGGGAGAATTGGTCCTGACATCTACTTTCTATTTAAATGCTCTGCAGTAGACTTTTTTTGTAAAAAATATCCTCTGGGATATGAACAGCTTCTTACTCCTTGGTATGCTAGTCTAGCAAATCTAGGGTTCACATAGCTATTTTCCAGCTGGATTGCACAAGGCTGTACCTAGTAAAATCACAGAGGTACAGCTGATTTTTGTTTTATCCCACTAAATTGAGCTAGTAATGGGACCTTGGGAAAGAAGCTCTGAAATGTTTTATGCCTACCTCTTGTAGTTGCTGCAGAACAATATGAATAGAAAGAGTAACCGCTTTGCAAAAACAAACTAAAGCAAACCTGGAGTCTTGTGTTTATATGTATATAGGGAATATTTTAATCATTGCAGTAACCAAAAGTGGACTGAGTTTGGTAAGAATGAGTTGGAAGGATTTACTGGTCAGGCATATATTGTGGGCATCTTTTGGCCAAGTCTGATCTGGTTCTGTCTTGAACCTTGTTAAGCACTGTGCTGTAACTAGCCAAGGTGATCTCCTGAGTACTTCCATCCTTTTTTAAGGGGTGTTTGTTTTTCCCTGTGAGTGAATGCTTTCATGCTGGGGGGGGGGGGGCGGGGCGGGTATTGGGGGTGTGTGTGGGACATAGTAGGGGATAGAAGGGAGCAGAAACACAGTTCAGAAACATTTCACACATGAGCTATTTTCTTACACAATGTCTTAAGAATGTAATTTCATGATGCAGGTATTTAATATCTTTTTAAGTGAGCACACATACCTATACTAGTCATAATTAAGTATTCAATTACAGTAGATATTGTGAATATATTAAAGGGCCAGGTGAGTTTGCTGTTACTGATTAAAACTGTAGTCTTAATTTAGATATCAAACTAAGTTTACTCTTGGCTGTTTGCCTGTTAGTCTAGCCTTTAAATTGGACTTTTGTATTCCAGTGGTATGACTAAAAGGACTAGATTATAATGCATGCCATGTTCTTCCTTTCTCTGTTCCCTGTAGCTTGGTTTTCAACCTCATTGTGAAACTTCCTAATTTGTGGTGAACTGGACTTGTTTTCTTTGAACATTTTTTAATTGAAAAAAAAGAAATCACAGCAAAGCTAGAGAAGACTGTTGCATAAGCCTTTTGTTTTCATAATTGTATTTATGCTGCTTTACTTTTCTTCATATGGAATAACGTGTTGTCACCATGAACATGAGCTGCTAATTACAAGGGTATGTCAACAAAGCAGCTTTAAAAGTTGGATGATGATGTGTAGCATATTAGCAATAATGACATGTATTTATAAAAATGGACTTTTTACCTTACTGAGCCAATTTCTTACCAATCATATGCTACACAAGTGTAATGTGTATGTATTTGCTGTAAAACATACTCTGGGCCAAGATGCTTCATCCACCTTAATATCTCTTTTGCCTTATGGTAACATGGAACTTTTTTAATGGGCATTTCTGTATGAACAAAGGCTTGTGATGCATGCTTCATTCTCTTCATATGAATCAGGAAGAAGCACTTTTCCTGAGGAAAGTTTTACACTGAAACCTAGTCTAGTTGTGACCCACAAAATCATTCTTTTTTTAGTATTGTTTTTGACATAGTTGAATTTTACTGACAATGTTTGTATCTTCATTTGTTTCATGAAGTTTGATGCCATTCATTGCACTGCTAAAGTGAAGCTTAGCTTGCTACTTAGCATTTTGCTGATTTCTATGCAGGCAATGGAACAGAACCAAAAAAAAAAGGCTGAACAGACTTCATTTAAAAAAACTAGGTGGGGATATTTGTTTAACAGGTGCTTTGGTATTAGCAGAGGCATCTTTGGCTATGAAAAATAAAGCTTCACTTAAGCAAATGGTTTCATTTGGGTATTGTTTGGTTGATGATAAAATGGAAACCAACAGTGTCAAATGTTGTAGACAATGCTGCAACGGAACTTCAAAAAGTTATAAGCAGCTAATGTAAAGTTGTGTCGATCTACAGCTTTGTAGAATACACCATGTTTATTTAAAATAATTGTCTTGTTTTTCCTTTATTTAAAAATAAATTTTGAATACAATCTGTTTGGAGTACTTTTCTCCTTTGTTCCATGCTGTTGCAATGTGACAGCTTTAAGTGTTTATGGCAGTTTTTTTAGGTTATATTTCTAATTAATCTTCACAGCAATAAAGGTATGTGCCTTTCTTTCAAGTCTTTTTACACCTGCACCATCTCTTGGATTTTATATTTGACTGAAATTAACTCACATGTGCTAAATTGATTTTGAATTATCCTTAATTTTTTAGAGTAACTTTAGTGTACAAAAATTTCACAAGTGAACAGCATAGTTCCCTATCTATTGTAACTAATCTAGATTCAGATTTTATAGATGATACCTTTGCCACAAAACATGCTGACATTGAGAAGTACTGTTGATCCTTTGCTTTCAGGTACAGTAACTGAAAGCACTCTGATCTTGCTCTGCCATCAAACTTGGCTTTTTTTTGTCTCTTCCCTACCATTTGTAAAGATCATGTGAATCTCAGTAAGAGACTGTGTTTATGAAAGTGTTTTTGGAATCCTGCATGCATGGCATAAACAAACACCGCTGGAATCACTTGAAAACTATTTCTAGAAACTTAAATGTTCCTGATTGTATTTTGTGCTCAGTATGTTTACAGCCACACACCACAATACTTAAATCCTCTTTCTTCAGTATTTTTATTACTTTGCTGCCTACTGTTAAATAAGTTGTCATTTTATTCTGAACTCAGTTGGAGTCTTTCTGACTTGAATTCCCTTTCCCACTCTTCTGTTTCCTCCTGAGTGCTGACTACCTGCATTTCCTCTCAAGTCTGTTTTGACAGCTGGAAAAGCTTGTCTCTAACCACCTGTTTTCACAAATCACTTCTGCATGCTGTTTCATTTGTCTTAAAAGCTTTTAATCCTCACACCTAATTTCTGGCCATCTAGTTTTAAGGTGGGTTTGAGCTCCAGCTCTTCTTGGGTTGAACTGGTTCCCCAACAGCTGTAATACTGATGGCGGTTATCGAGGCTAAGGAAGACTAAAATTTTATATGGTAGTAGATACACTTTCTGTAGTTATACAGAATGATTTCAGCTTATATAGTGCCTATACTTGTATGAATGGCACCGTATAGAATGGCAATAATTTCAAGCTTAATCCATCTTTTGGATCTGAGAATACGTTAGTTTTGAACTAATAGTCAGATTATACTGAATGGTTTACTATTTGGTTATTCAAAGTGAACACACAGGTTTACAATAGGTTTTTTCTTATGTCTTAAACTAAAATCTGTGTCATAGGCAGTACTTAATGTTATAATGCAATTATCTGGGCAGATAAGACCTTCCTCTGCAAAGTCAGCTCTGCTTTCATGTTGGCTTTGGAGAATATATGCAAGATTCCTATGTTAGTGTTTCAGAACTGCGCTGTAATTGTAATCAGGGTCCTGGGATGTGCTTTTAACAAAAGCACAAATAAAATTTAACCATAAAACCATAAATAAAATTTAATCCATAAAAATTAACCAACCCAAAACACAACAAACAAGCAAAAAAAACCCCACCAAACCAACAAAAGCAAACCAAGAAACCACCCACCACAGAACCAAAACTGTGCTGCATTTGTCTGTCCTGTAGATCCTGAGCTTTTAGAGTTGGACTGCTTGAAAGGTTGTTACCTCTTCTGCACTGCACAAACCAATTTCTGTTCATAGCTATCACACAATTGAGAATAAGTAATAATTCTGTTGGATTTACCACACATTCTGCTTTTGCTTATTTGGCAAGTCCCTAAAGCTTGAAGTTTTCAATCAGCAGTTTAATGAAGTGCTTCAAGCCAGTTTAGCCACTGCTACTGATGCCTGAAAACAGGCTCCCTGAAACAGAGGCCAGGACAAAAATAGGAGTATAAAAGCAGACAAATTTATTCAAGGTACATTTGGGCAAGCAAAGTCCCCCTTGGGGATTACACCCAAAATGGACACTGGGTCACAAACTCTTCACCTTTTGTAAGTTCTTTGCTATTAGCATATTGGTCCCTAATTCTCCAGTCACACCTTCTGGTGATCATACTGACTGCCCCAGGCCCTGCTCCCCCCTTTCCACCATTGTTTTCATATTTTGGGCCCTAGGGTAAGGAATATGTCCTTGAATCTCTATTAAGAGGGATTTGTTTTGGCTAAAGGAGCTGGGAAGAGAGGTTTTTAACACTTTATAGGAAGCACAGAACTACACTAAGTTACAGATACATGAAGAGTAAAATACTAGAAATTATTAAGGCACACTATGGTTGTGTTGAAGACTGTTTCATGTGGAAATTTGCTGTTGACTGTGATGCAGACCTTTGCTGAAAGTGTTTCTTCACAGCAGTTTCTAATGACAGTTGGCTCTGTTTTTAAGTTGTACGTGGAATCAGTGTCCAGTTCTCCCTTCAAATCCATCATTAAGCATAAGCATACCAGCCAGAGTTGTGGATCCTAAGGCTTTGCTAATGTTCAGCTATAACCTTGCAAGTTTGTGTCCAGTGAGTTTCCTTTTCAAAGGCAGTTCTAGGTTAGTGTCCTGCAAATGTTCTAGCTATGCTGAAACCTTGCAGAATGTATCTGAAAGGACAAGTGTCTAACAACTCTTTTAAGTGGAAGATGTTTGTGATGCACATCTTCACGCTTAGCTGAGGTTAAAATAACTAGGCAGCTTAATCTTGTAACCTAAGAGACTGTAAAAAGTAAAGTATTTTCAATGTTTTCAACACAGTTTTTGGAATGCTTTATTTCTTGAATTCTTACCAGATCAAGAGTGGACTGGTGCTAATGTGCGGTTTGTGCTTCGGGGGAGAATGTGCCTCTTCTTTTTGATCTGAATGAGATCTAATGATTTTTGCCTAATTGTTGGTGTGACTCCAGATGCTCAACTAAGAAGTGCAGACCAGGCAGCCCTGCACTGGAAGTTTGTAGATTGCTGGTTCTTTCTGTCTCATCCCTCCACACTCTGCCCCAACACTTTTTCCCTGTTTCAGACAGGAAGGAAGTGCCTCAGCCAAGCCCATGTGCCAGCTGGAATTAATGGCCATTTTATATGCAGGCAATTTGTGGGTAAATGGGAGAGGTCAGGCTCATGTGACTGTGCAGGAAGCCAGTAAGCTCACTGGGAGCACAAAGCAGGACCTGTCAAAAGAAATTCCTTCACTGGGCTTTGACATGAAGCGAGTTATTATTCTTGACTTTGTCTTTGCATCCTCTGGGCCTGTGTAAACTTAAATCTACTCACAGGGTGGATGTGAACTCAAGCCAATCTAAAGCTCTGCTAGCCCTCCCCCCTGCCTTTACTGTATGAGTAGCTTTTCTTCTTTTAAGGCTTGCCTGTTGCCTGGAAGAGTGTATTTTTACATGCTCAACAGTAACTTATTTGTTGGTGGCAATAACTTTGCCCTTTCTCTGATACCAAAACGCTGGGAGAGGTGCTGAGACAAGAAAAGACCTGTAGAGTACAAATGTAAAATGCAGTAACACATTCAAAAGTGACCTCCTAACCCCAATAGAAATGAGAAAATAGAAAGAATGAAGCCTTTGGGGGAATCTGTTGGTACATATAATTTTTATTTTTCTATTTCATATACATACACTGTGTATATAAAGGTATATGTACATCCATTTTTATGTATGAACTTTATATATATATATATATACACACACACACATACATATATATATACACTAATGCCAAAATAAAACCTATTAAGAAGCCTTGAATTTGACCAGCCTGTTCTTTCAGTGGGTGGACCATGCAGGTAAAATAATGATTTTCTAGTATAAAAAGCCAGCAGATCAAAGTTAAATAAATCATGAGCCACTGGGTCTAGTATCCAGTTCCATTTCATGTCTCAGTAAGCAGACAGAGGAGAGCTCAGAACCTGTAATTTTTCTTCTAGACTCTTTACTTATAAGCTTGAACAATGTTTTATTCATCTAGGCTTTTGCATCTTCCACTGAGAGAGAATTCAGGGACTCTGCTTCCTTAGCTGGCAGCCCCCCAAATCTGAGCAAGGCAAGGCACATACTTCTATCACTTGCCTCCTTTCTGTTCAGTTTCATTGTCTTCCACCCTTCCCTTTTGGGGCAACTGTTTTGCTCCTGAGGTCTTAATAAAGGAGTTTTGCCAGGGAGAGAAACGTGTGGGAAGGAGAAATAACAGCAGTGAGAGGTAGAACTATAGTGAACACAGTGTTAAATGTGCCTGTGACTAATGCTGTAGAACGAAGTATGGGCAAATTGGCCATTTTTGCAACATACTGGGTAAGAAGGAAGAGTGAAAGAGGTGAAACTTTGAGAGATACTTTGAGAGTTTTTAAGAGTCCTTGCTTAGAGAGAGGCTGGAGACCTCTGAGATATTCCTCAAGGCTAGATATCTGGGATAAGCTTGTTTCTGTGAATTTTATGGGGCTTTCAGCGTGATCTGTTTAAGGGTTACTTTGTATGGCTGGAAAAGGAGGAAAGCATGCTAGCCAGGATTGCAGCCCACTCTGCAAGACATGTCAACTTGCTCCTGTTTTCTCTGGATTACAGACACACTCAGAGGTCTTCTTATTTTGGCTTCCCATGTCTTGAGGCATTCAGCTTGCACTCCTGCAGATAACTTGTAGGACAAGGACAGCTTGTCACTGTTGGGCCATTAGCTGAGCAGGGAGGGAGCTCCAGCAGGAGCAGGCATTTTCCCCCACGTTTGGGAATGTCTGCAGCTGTGGACTTTATTTGAGGTGATAATGTTAACTCTCAGATGGTATGGTGTGGTATGGTGATGACTGTAAGTGAAAGGTCTCTGCTGATGCTGTGGGACTGGGGAATCCAACAGCAGACAGCGTGTCAGGCAGCGAGAAGGCAGGTGTTAGAAGGAGTGTTGGTCTGTAAGAACTACACTGGTGGTATGAACTAGGAGCCCTCTTACTAGAATAGCTCAGGCTTAAAATGTTGGTGTGTTTCAGGCATCCTCCTGCAGTGAGGAGTGCACATGGGTGTGTAGTGTATCTTGTCTGTGTGCCGACTGACTCAAACAATGATCTCATCACAATGCGTCAGCAGTATGCAAACTCTGCTAGGAGTCAGCAGTCATATTTGACATTCATATCTGTATGTGTGTACATAAAAACAATCTTTCTGCAGACAGAATACAACTACATAATATTTTCATGCTTTGCCTGACGAACAGATTGCTTTTGTATGCAACAGGTGATGACTAAAGAGATTATTTAATTTAGTTTAAAGACATAGCTAAAATGAACATCAGAAGTGAAATGTGTCATTTCCAGCCCTCTGTCCAGTGATTAACAGAGAAGCTGGTGCATTTACTGCCTCAGGCACTCTGTTGCTGTTAACAGTGGATCCCTTCTTTATGAACATATAAAGTAATAAATCAGGTCTATACAGCAGGAAGGGCTGCTGTCCATACACTCTGTCTCAAGACTGGTTTTTTGGGGTCACAGCGAAGTAGCCTATGGCCAGAAGCAGAGTTATGCCAAGAAGCCATGTGCCCACTGTGCTTGCAATGTCAAAATGCTACAGGTATCATGGGGAAATTGCCTTTCAAGTCCTTCAAATGGCTTGGCATGGGTGGTAATGGCTGTTTTGCAGGATCACATAAGCCAGTTTTCTGGCCACAAAATTATGCTATTTTGCACTGCATGAGTAGGTGGCATTTCCTGCTGTTGTTTCAAGTCTAAACACAATTTATATCCTAAAGGAAAGTATTTCAGAGACTAAAGGAGACCTTTTTTGTAAAGTTTCTTTTCCTCCTCCAAAATCCAGTAGCTTTCTTCTCTAAAAAAGCATCATGGAGTTTGTCTAATTTATAAATCCCAACGTCATGGGGTATTTTTCCCCTTCTAGGCTGTGAAATATTTTGAGCTTCGCAGTCCCCAAAATGTTGATGTTGTCATAAATGGGCTGGACACAATTTTCTTCCTTATTCCAGGTGGCAGATAGGAAGTGTCTGAAGGGACTGAAGCTCTACCATTTCAATGCTCTGCACCATGCTGCCTTCATCTGGTTTGTACTGCAGCCACTTCTGATGTCTGCTGCACCTGTGAGAGCCATGTGCTCCCATTGTAACACTGCAATCAGTGGATAAATGCATTTCCTCCCTTCAAGGGAAATTTACCATCTCCTCCCTGCTGTAAGCAACTGATGAAAATTAGAGAGCACTAAATGGCACATTCAGCTCCAGGCTGGAGAACTTAATCTCCATGTACCACAGTGTGCAGATGGTGCAAGTCTGATACACTGATGCTTGGCAGTCCCTTTTTGGGGACTGGCTCCTTCCAAGGTGGTAATAAAAGGGACTGGGGGAGGGGAAAATATTTGCTTAACATTTATTCAGAGATAAATATGTTGTTTAGTCTCGCTAAAGTATTGTTGTTTAGTCTCGCTAAAAAGTCTCGCTATAGTATTCCTGTGAAAAAACAGTCCTGGCTGCACATGTCCAAAACAATGTTTCCAGTTTCTGGGCTCTTCTCCATATTTAGCTGAAACTATTGTTTTGAGGGGAGACAGGTGTGTCACTACCCACTTCAGTTTGATCAGATTGACTAAATCACAGATGTCCATTTTCCTTTGTGTGCCCAGCTGATAGATACTAAAGCTCTTTTTTCCCTGGATGGTCTATTTAAGTCCTTTTGTGACAAGCTCACTTTGCTTAATTACTGTCTTGGCGTCCTTTAGGACTACTCTACAAGTATCCAAAAATCCATAGGCAACAAATCACTCTGTGACAAAGAAATTTCTACTTTTTACCAGAGAGGGTTTGTGCCGCCACAAGGATCTCCTCAGTAAAAATGAGTAGTGGATTTTTCAGTGGAAGATAGGTAATCACTGCTGCTGCAAACAGCACCAAACAGCCTACTATAAGCGTTCTTGCAGCCCAAGAACTTCTTGCTCCCTGGTCCATTTCAGAGTGGATGTGTGAGCAGCTGTTGGGAGCCATGCTACTCTGCTCGCCACAAAGAATTAAGTGTTAATCTTTTACTCCCAGAGTACCTGAGGTTGGAAGGGGCCTCTGGAGACCTAGCCCAAGCCCCCTGCTCAAAGCAGAGTCAGCTAGAGCAGGTTGCTCAGGACTGGGTCCAGCTGGATTTTGAGCATGAAGAGATAAAACTCTCTGGCCACCCTGTGCAGGCACTCTCCTAGTGAAAGTATTCCAGAAAGTTCAAAAGCAATCTCCTGTCTTTCAGTTTGTGCCCATTGGCTCTGATCCTGGCACTGTGACCACTGAGAAAAGTCTGCTTCCAGTTCCTTTACCCTCATCAGGTATTTGTACATGCAGATAAGATGCCCTTGAGCTTTCTCTTCTCCACACTGAGCAGTTCCCAGCTCTCTCAGCTTCTCCTCAAGTGTCACACTTTCCAGTTCCTTCATTGTGCTTGGTGACATTTCCGTGGACTTGCTCGAGGAGTTGTGACCTCACCAGTGCTGAGTAGTGGGGAAGGATCACGTTTCTCGACCACCTGTCATCACTCCTTTCTTTGCAGCCTGACACCTTTTGCCTTCTCTGTGACAAGGGCACACTGCTGGCTCGAGTGCAACTTGATGTCCATCAGGACCTTCAAATCCTTTTCTATCAAGCTGCTTCTCAGACCATCAGCACCCTGGCTCCAGCTGTTCCCCTCTGGGTTCAGGATTTTAAACTCCTCCTTGCTGAGCACCATGAAGTGCCTGTTAGCCCATTTCTCCAGCCAGACCAGGCCCTTCTGGTTGACAGCGTAACCTCTTGGCTACCATAGGTACATCAGCACGGTGTAAAAACAGAGCATGAATCTGAAGTTATTTTACTTCAGTACAAATAGGGAAAAAAATTCTATTAATCTGAAACAAAAGCAAAATGTCCCCTCCTTGGTCTGAAATGGACACAATGCAAATAGATTACTGATTGTAACTATTGGCTATTACAATTGGCTTCATCACTAATTCCTAAAATAATTGGGTAAAAAAAATAAAATAAATTAATTTTGCTAATCTTGATACATGCATCTGGGCACAGATTCTGGGTGTCTTCATTGCATATTGGATGTGAGTCATCTTGTCTGGGTGAGGGAATCAACACGTCCTTCTCAACAAGCATTCTTCTTTGCCCAGGGCCTCCAGTCTCTCTGCCAGGTTTCCCTCTTTACCTGCCCAACCTTCCCCATGCCAATATCTTATTTCTAGGTTTCACATTGCTGTTGTCTGACCCCCAGGTTTGCTCTCTCTGTTCTTGCTTCCCATTTCTTCCCTCCCAGCCAAGTACAGATGCAGGTTGCTGCTCCCTGCCCAACAACACATCCATGGGAGTGAGCTGCATTTCCTCATCCCTGGGCCTGGGGCAGAGACTGACATGGCTCTCTCCACCTTTGCTCTTCTCCATTTCTAGGAGGAACCACTTTGCACAGAAGCCAACCATGGATGTGCTGCTGGTGTGGACCCTCCAGGAGGATTTGCATGTGCAAAGAACCTGATCTGTACCAGAGGACAAATTTAGAGGCAGCTGTGGTGCCTTGATGGCCACCATCCTGCTGACCACCAGTCCATCCCACTGCTTCCATGCCTGGGGGGATGGTGACCAGGGAAATGGGCAGCACATGTGGTGTAGCACAGCTTTCAGCTGAGCTCAAGGGTGCATCCAGCCTCTGTGCCAGAACTCACTGCTTAAAACCTAGTAAGTGTAGTCAGGGACTGCTGGGATGTGGTCCTGGATGCTCTGAAGATGCTTTGAAGCAGGGAGGAAGGCAAGTTGGAGAATAAAAAAAAGGATTCAGCTGCTGTCTTCTGTGTTGTGTTTTTGTCTGGCTATCCTGGCACTCAGAAAGAGGTGCAAGGAGATGCTGGGTGTCCAGCATCTAACACGTGCCCCTGAGAAGTGCAACTCTCTTCGTTTGGCAAACAAACATGCCTGCTGGTCATCCAAGAGCTGAGGTGCTGGACATGGGCTCCTGAGCTTGACAAGGCACTGCAGATTCTAGGCCTTGAAACCCTTCACAGCAGAAATTTGAGCATCTGCCACAATCCAGGCACAAGCGCAGCTGGGCACTGGCCATGGAAACCAGACCGTCACTGAATGTCCCCTCATTGTGCTGGCTGCAGGGATTGGTAAACCCTTTGTAAAGCTGTTTCAACAAACTAAATCTAGTCACAAAGCAGGGGAAGTAGTCAGGTTTGGGTCTGGGCAGTTTTGGGGTGGATTTTTTGTTTGTGTATTTGTTGCTTTAAAGTTGGAAGAGCTCAGTGAAGGGTCTGGTGGCTGTTAGAGGGAAGCAGCTACAGCAGCCAACACCAGCATAAGATGCAGTAGGCTCACACCCCCAGACAGCAATGCCTTTAATGGCTTAGCACAGATTTCAGTGCACATGCTGGGTTTTGCATGGTGGGTTAAGTGATTTAGGTTTTATGACTGGCCATTAAAGCAGCAGCTTAGTCATAAAATGTATTAAGCTGTGGGAATTTGAGTTGTGTATTGGATTAGTTTTAGCTTAAGCTAAAACCTTGTGCATATTGTGTCCATATGCAATATATACACTTTCAAATGAAATATATTGACTTTCATATTAATGACTAATTTGTGTTCTTTAGCAAGATACACTTGAAATAAATTTAAATAACCATGAGGTGGGATTTCTTGATCATAGTTTGTGCATGTAAATAGAAAAAAAAAGAAAAGAAAATGTGCTCTTAATAAACTTCCTCCCCCTCATTTTGCATTAAATATATGACATTTTATTTTAATAAATGAAAAATTTGTCGATTTCTATGCTTACCTCTGTGCTGTCTGGGTGGGTTTGCATTCCTACTTGCTAGAAAGACCTTTTGTTCAAACACAGTATTCTTTCAGGAGGGTACCATATATTACAGAAATATAAAAAACCCAAGTTCTTAGCTTTGAATTTCCCCACAAGGTGGTACATCCTATTCCTGAGAAGTGTGATTTTTTATCTAGCAGCTACAGGGTTGGATTCCTCATAGTCTTCATTTGTTCCAATGTGAAAGAGAGGGAAAGAGTATAAAACGCTGCCGTTTTGAATCTAGTACCCTCCACTCTCATTATTCTGGTTTGACTGACCAGAATGACTAATGGTGCATAAGGCAGTGGATGTGTCCTCTTTGTGTCTTGTTTGAATGGTTATAGTGGTATTTGCCAGCAGTGTTATTTGGAATTAGTCTTTTCTAGCTATAATTGCTGTTTCCTAACCAATGTCTTTATTGAGACTAGCCTTTCTTAGGTCTCCTTGTTTGCAAATGTTTCCTCTAGATTTACATCACTCTGTGTGTGTGCCTTGGACTTGCTCTTGTTCCCTGCTCAGGGAGGAGCACAAAGTTTTGTGTCTGTTCTGACAAAGTGATGCATAGAAAATGACGTATGCTGATGAAGTTGGACAAAGCCCCTGGACATTGCCACAGGAGGAGATGAACATTTTTTTTATTTTAAACACGTGTGGCAAAATCCTACAAACTTACCACAGCACTACATTAATGCCTGGGACAACAAGCAGTGAGAAAACCATGCTGTGGTATTTGCTGTGTACCCACGGAGGTGGCTGCACCCTGCAAGAGCAGGGACCAGGCTCAGGACCTTGTGGCTTCATTGACGTGTAAGTGAATGCTGTGAAGACCCAGAGCCTCCACTGTGCATCATCACAACCCATGAGGTGTAACTTCCTGCCAACAATCTCAGAACCATAACCTGAGCCAACATAGACTGAAACTAAGTGCTTTTAACTCATACCATGTACTATGCTGTTTTTTTCCTAAGCTGTTTTTAGTATTATTTTTATTCTGGGTATTTACTCTTGATCCCCATGAAAGGATTTTGAATTAGCTTTTGGACTTAGATGTACTTTGCAGATATCACTGTTCCCTTGCCTATTTCCTTCATTGTTTCTTTGGTGGCTGAAGAGCTACGTGGTGTGGTAAGGTTTTCCGAAAGCCTGCTCTAGTACCACTGCACACTGTTGTTTTTCTCGTTAGCAGCCCTTTCCCCATTCATCCAAGAGCACAGCTCTGATGCTGTGTATGTGCTTTTGCCAAGAGCCAAGCTTGGGAAGTGGAGCCTGTGGGACATGTGGTGCCATGGCCACTGTGGAGCTGGGGACATGGGAGTTGCTGAGCAGGTGGTGCAGTGTGTATTTTGGGCAGCCCAGGGCAAACAGCCATTCCTCAGGTGTGCTGCTTCCACGTTTAACTAACTGTATGTAAACCTTGAGCAATCTCAAAATGAGAAATCATGGCCACAGTTTGTGCAAACCTGTAAACAGTGCCAATTACACTAAGCCAGAGGCAGGTTAGAGGATGCTTTCTGCTGGTTTTAAGTTGTTCATGCTTCCCAACTTCCTTCCCTAGGAGGTGGCTGTCCCAGAGTGCAGCTCCTTCTGCTGCCAACAGAGAGACTTGACTCTGCACCAGGATCAGGACTCGGCTGGGTAAATAACTCCTTCACTTAGAGGTGGTGCAACTATCTGCACCACTTCTGACTGAGCCAGGATGGATGCATCTACATTATACACACAGTTAGCCGCAAAACTTCCTACTGCAGCAGCCAGGAGGCTTCTGTGGGCAGAAGCTGGGAAAACAGTCTTTAAGGCAAATTCAGAGAAAGACAAGGAGGGTGAATGGAGACAGGAGGGCCATTTTTTCACTCCTGAAAGTATGTGTTCCTCTTCCCCCTCCCAGGGCTGGGAGGAAGTAATTCAGAAGTCTATTCTTACGAGGCATCATTCAACTCTACTGGAGATATCACTGCACAAGGAAGCAGAGGTGAGTGGCTCCCTGCAGCATCACTCTCCATCACCAATGCCACTGAAAACAAGCAGTCAGCATAACCCATTTTCCCTTGTGGCACTGCACAGGTCGAGCCCCTGCTGTGGCCCATGGATTGGATTTTGCTGCTGTGCTCTCATGCTGGAGGAGAGAGTACAACGAGGTAGAAGTAACGGAGTTGACACAGTCGTGCAGCTGGTCTGCTGTGAGGTCAGGTGAGGGAAATCAGCAACCTCTCCTCACAGCAAATGGTGCTGTGGCACAGCAGTGCTAGTTAGTCAACTGGCACTTGATGAATACCACAAAGGTCTGTTTTGCTTGTTCTTTGTTGTTTTTTTTCTCCCACAAAGGAAGAAGGTAATGCAGTTTCAAGAACATGGGTCTTTCTGAAGCATACTGAAGAGAGTGAGGCTTGTGGCAGTAATACCAGATCTGTCAGTGCTGCCACTTAGGAGAAGCACATGAACAACATCCTCTGCCCAGCTGCTCTTGTTGTGTACACATTACTCATCCCCTCCTTGCAGTCTGGATAAGAAATAGCAATACTTAGCAGATTAATCCAACCCACTGCCAGATAATGCATCTGTTTTGTGTGAGTCCAGTTCTTCTAAAGTTCAGTATGTCTCCAGAGAAGTGACAAGAACTTGTAATCCCTGAAGCTGGAGAGAAAGTTCACACCTCTCTGGAGCTGCTGATCAGCTTGTAGGTTTTCTCAGATACTGTTGACCTGCATTTTGGAGCATGAAAGCTGTTTGCAAATGCCATAGGGAATAGCAAGTTATCAGCACTGGGAGAGACAGTGTTTGACCAGGCTGGATCTCAGTGGCAGCTGTGTGAAGCAAATATTTTCCACGTGTTCTCCCAGGATATCAACTGGACTGGCACCTGGACGGCAACACCTCACATCCCAGGAAGCTGATTATCAGAAGAGAGTTAAAGACCACAAAACTAATGTGCACATGAGCAGGTCCCAGAGCCATCTGTGCTTACGGGTAGCAATGCTGTGAGACAGATCTTCTGTCACTGGGCAGATGTGTTGCTGGCCCATCCCTGATTTACCTTCTGAACACCGGCCAAGGGGTCTAGGAGCACTGTAACAAGTTTTCCAATCCCTACAGCAGCCAGCCAGGACAAACAGGCCAATATTTGCTCAGTATCAGAGCTTTCTACCTTCAGTTTAGCGTCACAGACTCCTGTTCAGCTGCACAGCAAGGCAAAATGGCTAAGCTCAGGTCCACACCATTGTAAAGGCCTGAGAGAGGAGCAGGAGGTCAATCTGAGGCTCCAGCATAAGGTAAAATATCTCTCTAAGCAGTGAGCCTGTCTTAGGTAAATTGGTGCGAATCTGTGGCTGGTCATCTCTATTGCCTGCTGGATTTATGTTTCACCAGCAGCACTGATTGATTTCACATTGCTGAATAGAGCAGAAAGGAAAAGAAGAGAGAAAAGCATCTACATAGTCTTCCTGAGAAAGGAAGCAGCCTGCACAGGCATATATTCAGTGCCATTTGTCTTGAAAATTCCTTGGCCTCTTTCTACCACAGTTTTACAGTGTGGTGAGTCATAAATGGAAGCTTTGTGCAAGGAATGAAAGTAATAAGTGTGTGGTAAATGCAGGCATGGAAGCTACCTGCAGTGTGATTCCTCAAGCTGACATAATATTAAAAGGAAATTGTTCCAAAGAAATGTTTCTACTTTTGCACTGAAGAAAAGAAAAAAGGGGGGAAAAAAGCTGCTAAATCCTGGAACTTCTGCATGAAATCAGATCTGCATGAAATCAGACAGAAACTTGGGATAGCGGCCCAAAAGGAAACTCTTGCATACTGATGCATAGCAATGACCTGAGACAGGGCTGTGGAACAACACTTAACAATTCTATGTGCTAAAGGGGCCTTTAGTTAAAAAACATCTTGAGAGAAGCCATGTGCTAAGCCAAAGTATGTCTGGCTGTGGTTGCACTGTGGATTTTGTTCAGCATTTACTCTCAGAAAACCTGGGCATGTTGCAAGCAGACCTTGTGAATTCTTGATCCTATCTCTCCTGCACTGTGAGCAGTCACACTGTTGACAGATTTAGCTGCCACTATGCAGAAACTGGCTCTTTAGTTTGTGCTGAAAATGGTAATGGAGGGTTATTTTCTCTTGATGCTTCCCCCTGCACAAGATCACTTCAGGCAGACAGAGATAGGCTCCATCAAACAGCCTAGTTTTTCTTTTCAGGAAGGCCTCTGTGGCACCAAATGGGCTGCATGGGGACAGCCAGGCAGCCTGCCTTTTACTGCATCAGCACATCTTTGCAAACTGCTCTCAAATATTCATATGTCATAGCTTGCTTGTGGACAATGGCTACAGAAAAAATTGTAGGCAGTACGATATTCTCATGGTGCAACCACCATAACATTGGTGACCTGAGATGCCTTAGTATAGAAGTGGAATATTAGTGTTTTTTCTGCCTGTCAAATCACAGTTGTGTTTTTGCTGGTTTGTAGAGAGGAAATACTTCAGCCTCCTTGTGATTTTTCTTCCCAAGATTTCTTCCTGTGAAGTAATGACCACACATAAAAATCACCTCAGTAAGTAATTTAACAAATGGTTTCACGTTAAAAGAGAAACAAAAGCATACCTATTTTGGAGAGGAGTTGGTAAAGCTGCTATTTTCTAGAAGTCCTGAAATTTCCTATTTCCCTCATCTCCCTCCAAAGGTCCAAGTAAAGACAAAGCACCAAAGGAAAGCTTTCTGGCCCTGAGGAGTAAAAAATTATTTGAAAATATCTAGATAGGATTTTGACTTAACAAAGTGCAGACAGTTGCAGTTCTGGAAACACCGTGGAGATCTGTGTCTGGTGGCTGAGGCTGGCCAACATGAGGAGTAGGAGTAATGTGCAGCGAGTGGACCTGGCAGAGTGCAGCCAGCACTGTGCTTTCCCAAGCAGAGGGGGAAGAGGGCCGCAGCCCCCAAACCCAGGGTGCAAAAACCATTGAGCCATTTGACTACCAGCTTCCAGACCTCCTGCCTTGAGTCATTGTTCTTTCTGGTAAATGCTGAAAAAACACCTTCCCCCCCCCCCCCCCCCCGTACAAGGCTCTCTGAGGGTGTTCAGAGGCCTCTGTGCTGTGGGGCTGGGTGGCCAGGATGGCTAGAAGTCACTGCTTGGTGGGGCCAGGGTCCAGTCTCTGCCCCAAGGCACTAGGGACACCATGCACAGCAGGTACTGACCCTCCTACAGAGGGAGATTAAGGACTGCCAGCTTTGGCAGCTTTGGCTCACTGCCCATCTCATACAGAGGTCCAGAGCATGTGACACTTCACATTGTCATGTGTCTGCTTGAGGCATGTGCTAGAGGAAGGTAACTAGACCATGCACATTTGTCTTCTTAAAGTCCTTAACATTTTGGATCTACTGGGAGTTTATGCTGGTTTCACAGTTTTAATTGAGTGAAAATACCAGGTAAATGGCAAATTATGTGGCATTTGGTAATTGCAAATGGCATGAGCTAGTTGTCCCCGGGTTTGGCCTTCAGCAGGTGGTCCTTGCGTGTGTCCAGCATGTTCTCAAAGTTACTGATTCATCTGCAGAGAGATGCTAGAAATGCTTGGAAATGCAATGGGACTTCAGAGCACTCACTGCAGGAACCTGTTACTGAAAGCTTGACCCTGGTGTGACAGTCTGAGACACATGTTCCGGTTTCTGCCAAGACCTGCCTACCCTTGTGCTGGATTTAATATTTTTCTCTGACTTTTAGATTGTTTTGCTGTTTCTTCTTCCTGTGTTATAGTATTTATTCTGAATTTTAAGACTATTGCAGATCTTCTAGCAGTTTAACATCCTAAAATTCTGGAGGCAATATACTGTCTAACTTTATGTAAAGCCAAATACATGTGGGTATCTATATTTAGGCATTAAATTTTGGGTATTTTAAGCACAGATAAAGCACTATTAATGTAAAATATGTCTTCAAAAAGAGTTTCTTCTCTTCTTAGTGGTCCAAAGTATGTGAAAAGAAAGTCTCTGTGGTTAGTCTGTAGTAAACATTTTCCTGTCCAAAGGTTAGCATCAAGCTCAAGCAGAGGTTCAGTAGCTGTGGGTGGTGTTTCTGACAGTGGACAGTGGGAAGGTGTGAATTCATTCATGCCATTATGCATGTGTGTGCAGGAACCCGATGACTGCAAATGGAAATACCTCTGCTCTTCCTCTTTCTGTTTTCCTTGACCTTCACAGATGTTCTTCTTCTTCCACAGGTATGGGAACAGTTCAGAGGTGGTTTATTCCTCATAAAGCACTGCACAACACCAGAAGAGAGAGAGAATTCATTTTTTTTTGTATATTTTGGTGAGGATTTTTAATTTTTATTTTCTCATTGTCCGAGAAGCATTTGGACAATGGTTTCAGGTACCCAGTGTAATTCTTGAGGATAGCCCAGTACAGAGCTGGGATTTGGACTTGATGCCAAAGACCATGTTCAGATAGCTTTTGAATATCTCCAAGGACAGAGACTCCCCCACCTATCTGGGTAACCTGCACTAGCATTCAGCCACTCTCACAGTAAAAAGTCCTTTTTGATGTTCAGGCTGAATGTCCTGTGTTTGACTCAGTGCTCATTGCCTCCAGTCCTGTCATTGGGCACTGATGGAATGAGCCAAGCTCCATTCTCTGGGCACCCCTCTGTAGGTATTTGTACACATTGCTAAAATTCCCCCGGGCCTGCTCTTCTCCGTAATGCAGTCTCTGCTCTCTCAGCCTTACCTTACAGAGGAGATGCTTCAGGCCCTTCATACTCTTTCTGGACTTACTCCAGTACATCCAGGTGTCTTACACAGGAAGCCCAGAAAGAAAAGGCAAAGGAACCTACATGGGAAACCATCAAAACTGTGAACAAACTGAGAGAGCAGCTGGGACTTTTTCTTTTCTCCTGTCAATCCACTGAGAGGGATTCAGCTGTGTGACTTTTTCATTTTGATTTCAACCTGCCTCTCTGCTTAAAAATTGCACGTTTGGAGAGTTTCACTCTCAGTGAATTTTTACCATTCCATTTGCCAGTAAATTTCAGGTCGTGGTTTCTATGCCACTCTGCGCCGCACTAGTGGTTTTCTGCCTACCAAGCCAGCAGAAAATAAATCAGTGGAAGAAACCTATTGCTCAAGGGCTTCACTTGCTGGACATAGGTCTCTGCATCTGTCAGAAAACCTGGAAGCTTTGGAAATAAAAAGCAAATTGAAAACCACTACTGTAATGTTGCTCCTTTAATTCCAAACCAATGAATGCTGCCACATCCAAGCATCAGCACTCATCATCAAAATGCAAAACAAAAAGTCCCTTTGCTTGGCTTCATCCTGAGCAGAGCACTACTGGGGTTGGGGAGGGGCACCAGCAGCATTCCACAGCTGGGACAGGGGCTGTGCCTTGGTCTTTCTTCACGAGCAGTGGGAATAAGACTGAAGAAAAGTTGTAGGTACATGTTTGTTTGGTGATCTGAGGTACCGACACACATCTGAAATACAGAAGATTTTTGGGCTGAAGGAAGTAGCTTAGTTTGTGAAAGGAGTAGTTTGACTTATGTTTTGTTGTATTATCTCACTCACAGTGGATAGCCCTATCCGTGGATCAGGCCTTCCAAGTGCCTGGCACAGAGCAAACTCAGAGTAAGGCAGTGTCTGAGGCAAACCCAGGAGATTTCCTTTGCCTGAACACCCAGCTCAAACGCAGATTCTCACTTCTGAGGAGCACCTGTAAAATGTGCAGGTGAAATAGATACTGTTTTTGCAATTAGCTATTGCAGCTGCATTGACACAGCTAACAGCCTGGCAGCAGGTGTAAGCCTCTTGTGAAGGCTACCACAAGAGCACACTTAACACACATAACAGGGGACACACCTGAGCAGGTGTAGCCTGTTTTATACTTCAAGGGATCCGTTTCAATTCACTTTGGTGAAACCATTTATTCCCTTTGTTAGTGTCACCCATCTTGCAGAGCCGGGCTGCCCAGAGCAGCAAGGCTGCCTATCACTTCAGCAGCTGACCCACCTTACTGAGATGCACACTAAATTTACTCCTGTGGAAAGCTGAGTCCGATGCTTACAGGCTTGGACCTGGGCTGCTTGGGCTAGTTCTAATGTATATGACAGTGTTTGAGAATGGGAATGTTCTGAATTCTGTAAACCAAGGTTTCGGCTAATTTTGATTTTGTGGTTTTAGGGATGTTTTATGTCTGTTTCACAATGCCAGTGTGTGAGTTTTGTACTGATTTGATTTTGTGATTTTTTAAAATCACACATTTTTTTAATCTGCAGTGACTTGGAATAGAAGAAGGGCTTAGATCTTCCGAGATGAGAAGCCAAAGGGGAAATTGAAAATGCCACATCTGATCTCTGAAAACATGGAACTCACATAGCTGTAGATATAATCTCCTTGGTGGGAAAAGAAAAACCTCAGGAAAAATCTATCTTTTGCAGCTGATGTCTCAATTTGCAGTTCTGTCTATGGGCATACTGTCTAACACGTGCCTCACAAAATTGAGTGGTAGCTAATTTGCTAATTTTGTGGCCACAGATGTAATTTGTTTCCTTTCAGGAAAGTGCTTGCCCTCAGTGCTGCACATTTTGCCTTTACATGGTCAGGAATGCATTTGCAGGCAGTTGTAACAATGGTTTAAATGACAGCCCTTTGTCTAATTGGAGAGCAACTGTTTTTGTTTAAGTAGAATTTACACATATTCATTATCTTCTTTTAGAAAACACCACAGATGTGCTGGATTAGATCTCACACATCTCACACATACAAACTCACAAACACACAACCCCCTGCCCCCCCCCCCCCCAAACAAACAAACAAAACAACAAAAAAAAAAAAAAAAGGGCAAACCAAACCTAGAGGCTGACAATGAAGCCAGCTTGGGCTGCATGCTGACTGCCTTTTCTTGATTGAATGTACTTGCTGGAGGTGGATGGTCTGCTTTGTGTGCTCTGGAGTGGAAATGCTTCAGTGCCATTTACAACAGGACAATCCAGTATAGCTGTTTTTAGAACATAAAATCACATGTTTAAAGCACAGTGTTAAACTTTGGGTATAGAACAATGCCATTTGACATTTCAAAAACAATCTTCAGGTCTTGGACTTGCACCAGCATAGAGATGCATACATAACACTTATGTGTAATACTTATGCATGTGGTTTTTAGTTCAGTGAGCACAGCAATTCCCTGAATTCCATCTCTCAGCTAAGGGCTCTCATCTGAAGGGTTTACTTGAGTCTTGGCCAGAGAAAGACAACAGCATTCAGGATTTGCATTCTTGAGTGTTGTGGGAGACAGCTCAAAGGAGGAGAAAACAAGAGCTTTTATGTCTCATAAGAGCATTAAGGGAGGTTTGATTTTCCTTTTTTTTTTCTCTCAACTTCTCTGATATTTTCATAGTACTGGGTTTAGCCTTGATGTACACAGCACCAGTAATGCAGCCCACTGATGTTCTGGAAGACTGTGTTGTGTTCCTGTCGAGTTTATGACTCAGTATACTGTTTTCTTTAATTTGTTTTCTATATATTAGGGTTTAAAGATGGTTTACCCTGAAGTTGCAAGAAAATGTGATAGCTGTGTCCGATACTGCTTGGAAGGAATTAACTGAAGAATAAGCTAAAGTGGGTTGCTAAGTAGATCAGAACATGGGAAGTGGAGGGAGGTTGGTATGTAAGGAGGGAACTGGAAAAAGAGTTTGAAATAGATAGTCTGGGATGTAAGGTTCAGTAAAAATGTGCAGCATCCTGAAGCTGTGATGCTGTGATGTGACTTGAAGTGGTGTGGTGGTCAGTGTAGCTGAACTTCACTGGCTGAGTAGCCAGAGAATGGGAGTGGATGGGGTGGGATGGAGCTGTATATGTGTGTTTGGTACAAGAAGAAATTACACTAGGGACAACTGCTGAAGATATGTTGGCCCACTGACCTTAAGACTCAAATTACATGTTGTATTCATTATGTGCTGGGGACAAAACATCACAGCATGTTTGCACAGGCTGCAGTTTTCCTTATTACCATAGTTAGAGTGCATGACTATTCAGATTCATTCACTTTGCAGTTTCATTAAATCTTATCTTCACCTTTAAGGTTGTGATTGAATAATGACTGCCATTGCTCTAAAGTAATTATTCCCAGAGCTGCCTCCTCTAACATTTAATAGGATCCAGACAGTGATTGCCACCAGAGACTTTTACAGGTGGATGTTCATACGACTGCAGTCTTTCTTCTGTGATGGCACAGACTTTGGTCTTCCCTGTGCTGGTGTCTCACTGCCATTCATTTATGCTCTCATTCTCTGTTGGTTTTACTTTGTATCCCTCCAAAATATCATCTGTTGATGCTTATGTTTGCCTGTTGCTCCTCTGAGGACTCAGCTGAAGAACAGAGGCTTTATCTTGGTGACAAGACTCAAACTGTGTGTTCTACTAATTATGATAGAAATCTAGTATCTTCTGTTGAAAGCCATTTTTATCTCAACAAGATACTTTCAGTATAAGTCACTCTGTTCCCTTTCTTCCTGTAAGCGTTGTTAACATTGTCATTTATTTCTGTCATGTGTGCAGTCATGTGTGCAGTTCTTTCCATACAGCTAGGGTTAACACAGTTCATGTACAGCTGGCAAAGGTTAATGTTGTTCACATTAGGTTGCAAGGTTTAGGCCTTATCTGCCTTGACTGCTATTTAGGTATTGCCACAGTTCAGAGGAGAATCACAGGGGGTTTTTAGCTGGCTATTGATGGAAAGTTTGGGTCTGATTTCCACCAACTAATCTTGGTCTTTCCCAGATGAGTCGCCACTGAAGCCAGGTACTTTTGAACCTTCATTACAGTCCCATATAGATTTTCCTGCAATGACTGATGAGTCACTATATGTTAATGGAAATCTAGCCATGCTGGCCAGGCTTACAGGAGTAATTAGACCCTGAGTTTTCAGGGCAAAAGATTCTTCAGCATCCTGTGGCGGTCACAGGAGGCAAGTGTGTGCTGAAAAAGAAGCAGGAGAGGCTGAATGAGGCACAGAACAATTTTCAGGGTGTGTCCATAGCTGGACAGCAGTCTACCAGATAGACCAGTTGATGGTGGAGATGCTTTACAGTTTAACAGCATGTGCAAAGGAGGTGGGACTCTGTCATGTTTTAAACTCAGACAGCAACTGAGGACCATACACCTGATCACTCACTGTCCCCTACCCACTTGTGGGGGAAGAGAATTGGAAAGAAAAGTAAACTCCAATCTAAACCTTACCTCACACAATTTCATGCCATTCCCTTGTGTCCTGTCACTGTCACTGTCACCACAGAGAAAAGATCAGTGCCTGCCCCTCCTCTTCCCCTCCTGAGGAAGTTGTAACTGCAGTGAGGTCTCCCCTCAGTCTTCTCCAGGCTGAACAGACCAAGTGACCTCAGCCACTCCTCACAAGGCTTCCCCTCCAAACCCCTCACCATCCTCATGACCATTCTTTGGACACTCTCTAACATCTCAATGTCTTTTCTGTGTTGTGCACCCAAAACTGCCCCCAGCACTGGAGATGAGGCTGCCCCAGAGCAGAGCAGAGCAGGACAATCCCCTCCCTTGCCCTGCTGGCAATGCTGTGCCTGATGCCCCCCAGGACACCAGTGACCCTCCTGGCTGCCAGGGCACTGCTGACTCATGTTCACCTTGTCATCAACCAGGACCCCCAGGGCCTTTTGTGTGGGTTTACCCTCAAGCCTTCTCATTCCCCAGTCTGTCTGTACATCCAGGGTTGTCCCATCCCAGATGCAGAATCCAGTGCTTTCCCTTGTTGAATTTCATATGGTTGGTGATTGCCCAGTCCTCTCATTTGTTGAGGTCTCTCTGCAGGGCCTTCCTGACCTCGAGGGAGTCAACAGCTCTGCCCAGGTTCACATCATCTGTGAACTTGCTTAGCAACCCTTCCAGTCCTCTGTCCAAGCCATTTCTGGAGATGAAGAGCACAGGGCTGAGGATGGAGCCCTGTGGAACCCCACCAGTGACAGTCACCAGTCTGATGTCACCCCTTTCACTGTAACCCTTTGTGCCTGAACTCTGAGCCAGTTGCTCACCCTGCACATGACATATTTATCAATCTGTGTGCTGGACAGTTTGTGCAGAAGGATCCTGTGAGAGACAGCATCAAAAGCTTCACTGAAATCTGGAAAGATTACAGCAATTGGCTTCCCTTGATCAGCTGGGTGGATTACTTTGTCATGAAAGGGAATCAGGTTTGATAAGCAGGACTTTACCCTCATGAAGCTGTGCTGGCTGTGACCAGTGACTGCGTTGCTCTTCAATTTTTCATTACCTCCCAGAATAATCTTTTCTATAATTTTACTGAACACTGAAGTGACATTGACAGTCCTGTAGTTTCCATGGTCATTCTTCTAGCCCTTCTTGAAAACCAGGACAATGTTCACCAGATTCCAGTTAGCTGGGATCTCTCTGGATTTCCAAAGCTGCTCAAAAATCACTGAGAGAGGCTTTGTGGTGACATCACCCAGTTCTTTGAATACTATTGAATGAATCCCATCAGGCACCATTAGACTTGTATATATTCAGCTGGAGCAGCAGATCCCACACTAGTTCAAAGTTGGCTGGGTTTCATTCTCTCAGCTGTAGTCCCCCAGCTTAGGACACTGCAGTTCCCAGAGTCTGCCACTGGTGTTGAAGATAAAAGCAAAGAAATCATTAAATAGCCTTGTCTGTGTCCAGGTTTATGAGGTGACCATCCTCATCCTATAGTGGGCCTATGTAATTTCTGCATTGCCTTTTCCCACTAATATACTTTTAAAAAATACTTTTTGTTGTTCCCCCCAGTACTGGCTAGTTTTAACTTCAACTGAGCTTTGGTTTCATGAATTTTCTCCTTGCAGTAGCAAAACTCATCTCTGTATTCCTTCCATGTCACCTGGCCTTGCTTCCACTGGCCATATACCTGCTGGTTTTGCCATAGCTCCACAAGAAGACCCCTATTCAGGCACGCTGACCTTCTGCCTTGTCTGCTTGAGTTATGGCATTTTGGAATTTCCTGCTCCTGCGCCTGTCGGTGGTGATACTTGAAACATGACCAGCACTGATGGACCCCAGCACCTGCAAAAGCATTTTCCCAGAGGACTTGACTCACTAGAGCCCTGAGCAGCCTGAACTCTGCTCTCCTCATGCCCAGAGCTGAGGTTTTGCTGGCACTCTTCCCCCTGACAACAATTTGATCACCCCCTGATCACTATGGCCAAGATGGCCACTCATCTCCACTTTGTTCACAAGACCTTCTCTGTAAATAAGCAACAAATAAGGTATCTGTATAATGATGTTATAATCTGGGTGTTTTAGGAATCTTCTTGTCCTGGTCATGCCAGCTATGTGGTATTTCCAGTTAACATCTGGCAAGTTGAAGTCCCCCATAAGGACAAGGGCAGATGATTAGGAGGTGTCCCTTTAGTTTCTTAAAGAATAATTCATCAGTATCATTGTCCTGGCTGGATGGCTTTTAACAGGCTCCCATGGTGACATCTGAATTAATTATTTGTCTCTTAATCCTTATCCAGAGGCTCTCAACTGTGCCACTGCCAACTGCAAGCTCCATACACATTCCAGCTCCTCCATTACACACAGTGCCACCCCACCTCACCTGCCCAGCCTGTCCCAGCTGAAGAGTCTGTAACTATCCACCCTGGCTCACCAGTCACAGGACTTGTCCCACCAGGTTTTGCTTATCCCAGTGATGGCATATCTCTGGGACTGGGCCAAAGCTTCCACTTCCTCTTCCTTGTTCCTCATGCAGTGTGTGTTGGTAGAGAAGTATTTTAGGTGTGGTTCACTGCAGCCGTCACCCTGTGAAGCCAAGTGAAGCACCTCACTACCACTCTGTCCCTCAAATTTTAGTGCTGGCATAGATTTTAGACACTGCATATTACTGGCAAGACTGACTTTTTCCCATTCTCCCTTCCAATCTTGTTTAAAGGTCTAACAAACAGCCCTGCTAACTTGTGTGCAAAAAGCCTTTTTGCCTTCCGAGAAAGGTGCATCCCATCAGCTGTTGGTAGATCACTGCATGATCAAAAAGCTTATCCTACTTCATTTAAGATAAGCTTGGCAACAGACAAGACATCAGTGTGTTATCAACATTATTTTCACTCTGAATCCAAAACAGAGCACTGCACCAGCTATTAAGAAGAAAATTAACTCTATCCCAGCTGCAACCAGGACAGACTCTCAGGGAGGAATCTTTGGCTTTGCAAGTTACCTTATTACACACCTTTGTTTCTCCCAGAAGCTTCTGCCCCACAGCATGGTGCCTACCTTGAGAAACTAAGCTTGCTGTATGTCACAGCACTGACTGCATCCTCCTCTGCAGAGAGAAGAGTCCTGCAGGAGGACTTGCCATGGACAGGCAGCTGTTAGGGTGCACTCTTCTCACAGTGGCTCTGGACTTTGCTACCATTACTGAACTGTATAGCCAACCCTGCCATTATATCCTTGCAAATATCCCTTTCAGCACCTGCCCTTCTGCACTGTGGGGCTTGCCAGTTCCTCTAGTGATGACAAAAGACCAACACCTGTTGTGTTAACCCTGTGCTCTGCAGTCTTTTTTCAAGGCAAGTTAGTGTTAGCTACAGGTACCTTTACCCTCCTCCATTTATGGTGAGCCGAGACAGCCTTTATCGTCCCCCACCTCGCCAGCTGCTAACATCTGCTGTCTGCAAGGCTGCTTTCTGCTCCCACTGCTCACCTGTGTAGGGAACAGAAAAGCAGGGTGATGCTTGCATGAAGATGCTTCCACAGACTCCAGAAGAATCCTCAGCCCTTGCACAAAGGGACACCTGCATTTATTATTTATTATTTACCTAACACTGGCCTTGGCAATGAAGCAGTCCCAGCAGATCAGGTGGTACAGTGTTTCTCTGTGTGTTTCTTCCAGCAGGCAGGGTTTACAGTCTCATCTGAGCACCAAGGGACAGAAGTGTCTGGTTACAGTTAACAGGTAAACCATTAGAGCACACCAGAAAATGCAGGTGTGATGAATTTTGCATGAGCGTATTTGCTCTTTGCCCATGACCTTCTGCAGTTTCAACAGGGAGGAATTTTCAATTGAGGATGAAATGCAAAGCAAGAAAATCCTTATGGTTCCAAGGCACATAAGGGTCATGAATCCAATCTACATAAAGCTGAAGAAATATCTTCTGAAGTGAGACTAAAATGGTTAATATTTATAAAGCTTGCTGGAATTAATTCTTGATGAAATTATAAGAGACCATTATCAGCCTGAGCAACACAGAATTTTACCTCACCTGTTGTGATGTCAAGCCATCACAAAGTGAAATTATTGTCACATCAGACCAACACCATGTTGGTCTGAGCATTTTATGCACCTAGGAACACAAAACCCCTCTTTTGGACTATTGGAAGTCTTCCTCCAAAATCCATATTTGTTCAACTATTGTTCCACTTCTCAACTTCCAACCACACCTGATCCAAGGCAGTCCCTGAGATGAACTTTACCCATCCATGGGCTGTTTTTAAAAAATCTCAAATATTAAATGGGAGCCATTGTGAAAATGCAGCCAAATCTGCAGCTGTGGTAACTGTGGACAAGGGCATGTGGACCAAATGTAGAAGGTGGGGAGATACTCAGAGTACTGCAATGGCTGTGTATGGTGTCAGATTGCCTTGTCAGGCTAGTCTGGACCTCTGGGATCTCCCACAAGCTTTTCTTGAGATCCCTCCTCCATGTGCAATAATCCCTGTTTTTTTCTCCAGCTGGATAGACTTTATCAGCAGCAGGCATAACCTTGTGTTACTCTGAAGAAATATTTATTTTCTCCTCTGCCTCTCTAGCCCTCGGTTCTTGTTGATTTATTTTTCCCACTTTTGGAGAAAGGGCAGCATACATAATTCTGCTGATTCTGTCTTCCAATATTGTATTTCCATGCTAACTTTTTAGTGTGATGCTGTTTGAAGGCAGCATATGTTTGTTTCTTCATAGCTGTATCACCAGGGGCACACTTAAGAACTTTTGGCCCTCTATTTAATGGTATTTTTCTTACTAAAGTAATACTATTTTTAATAAGAAAAGCCATACCAGGAGCCTGAGTATTATGAATCTAGACCATGTACGAGTCATCAACAGCTGATTAAGACTCTTGCTGTTTCTGACATTGAGCACAGGAATGAAAGACATTAATTGCCAAGATTTGTGTGAAATCACTGAATATAAGCCAGACTGCTGTGAATGTCAGAGAACATACTCTGCCTGTGACAAGAACAACATTGTGTAATGTCCTTTTATTACAGGCCAAGTTAATAACACATTGTCTCATGTTTCCATCAGCTAAATGCAGGCACACAGACCCTTACCTTCCATCTGCTGGTCTCCATACCAATTAGGACACTGCTGTGGACGGGTGCTCCCCCTGCTCTTCTTGCATTCCATACCTTTTCCCACCTCACCTCACACAGAATTCCCGCATCCATCCGCTTCCCTTGATGTCACCTCTTTTTTCTCCTCATCCTGATTCTGCATCTTGTTTGGGAAACAGGGCTGGGGGGCTGTGAGGGTAATGCTCAGCCCGTACAAGTGATATTTGTAGCAGCACCTGTGTTTGGTAGTACCAGGCTCCTGGGGACACAGAAGTGTCTGGCCTCAAGACACTTCTCAGACAAGGCCCAACCTCTGCAGCAGCCCTGGTGGGCTCAGGGGACTGAGCAGCTTCTATTGATTTCACCCTGTCCCTCTCTCTCACAGATGCCACCATCTCAGTTTCCCAGCTGTCTGCAAACCCAGCAGCAGTGCTGTGGGGAGATGAACAGGGACCCTGAAACTCATGTGGATTTCCTTTGAGTGGGTGCTGTGGGACACTAACGCTGCCATGAGACTTGTATGAGCATCTGCTGCTCCTTCCATTAGCTCTCTGACCCTTGACCTGCATCTGAGGGTCAGAAAATGGGAAGAAAAGTGAAAAATAGGTATTTGGGAGTTTTAATGGCTGGACTGTCTCTCCGTAAGTATTATTTCAACATGTCATGAAATAGGAAATGTGGCAAAACACTGCTTTGCTCTTTATATTTCCCACAGTGGGTGCTTTCAGTATCTTACTTCATTGGGAGAAAAACATATCCTTCTTTCATGCAGAAATAGATGATGGCAGGTCCACATACAGAGAGCTGCAACAGTCAGCATACACTAGAATGCTGAAAACAGGAAATTCAGCATCTTTTAAGCAGGTGAAACAGGTGAAACACTTTTATAACAGTCTGAAAAGATGTGCAAATCCTATTTCCTCTTTTCTCTAGATGCTTAACTTCTCACCATGGATAATGAGTTTGCCTACAGCTCCTGGTAGTGACGCCTTTTCCCTTTACTTCAATGGCACCCTTTGTCAATACCCATGTTCCCTTTTCTTGAATGATGCAACTAAGTAGATGTGCAATTACTTCTTGGCACACTACAGGAAGGTCCCACCCGGAAAAGGATTTACCTGACTCAGTCTACTTGACTTAATGGAAAAAGAAATTGCTGCAATTTGACATCTTTTCCTCCTCACGTTGTTTTTTTCAGCACCAGAATTTCGCATACACCTCTGGGCACCTCTGTACTGGCTTGGCAGCTCCCTAGAATGACTCAATGCATATCTCAGTATGGTGGGTGTGGGACAATGCAGGCTGGCAGAATCAAGGAAGGTGTTGTCACCCATCTTCAGTTCTTGTTCTTGGTGTGTCTGCAGCTCAAGAAATACTCTGTTTTGCTCCAAGCACTGGTTACCAAAGAAAGACTGTCAGCTTGAAGATCTCTCCAAGAAAAGCAGCAAAAATTAATCCTTTTTGATCTCTGAGTTAGCCATGATGTTGTGCAAATTCCAGGTGGGCACTGGTGTATCTGATTGAGGAGGAAGACTGGAGGTCAGCAGAGTCTCTCTTGGTATCAAGAAATCAGGACTTTACTGGTGGCACAGCTCAGAGCAGCAGCACCCATCTGAAACAGCATACAGTAATGCAGACGCCTCAGGCTGACCTAATTTCAATTCTTCTCAGAGACCACTAGCACTTAGATGATTTCCTTTGGTTGTTAGACTGCAGGAGGCTTTTGCAGCAGCAAACGTCAATCCCATGCTTTGAAGGCACACAGCACCTGGCTGTAGGATAGCACTTTCAGTGCCTTCACACTTGACCCTGGATGTCACCAACCACTTTTAGTGTGTCTTAGGTTTGGGCAAGAACAAATTTGGCCAGGTGGCCTGTCCACACATTGGAAGCTCCCATCACTGCAGTGATGTGCAGGCAGAGAAGCAGGTTGGTAAGGGAGAAAAGCAGCAGGGTGCAAAGATGGTTTTAGCTGTTTGCAGGGGTGCCACTGGCTCTGGCAAAGGTGGGTGCAAACTGGCTCTCAGCAGCCTCCTGTGCCCATCCCTGCAGCTCCTCTGCAGCCAGGTCTGAAGCCCTTGTGTGTCTGGTCTGTGCTACAGCATTTGCAGCATCCATGCATCCTTTCCCATGCATCCTTTCCCATGCATCCTTTCCCTTCCTTACCAATACACCGACCATGTGAGAAGCAGTAACATGAGCAAGCTTCCCTGTGAAAACATGATATCTCAATGCCTATCCTTGAGCCCTGAATCTCCTGGGGAGCTCCTGCCTGTTTCCCTTGGGTCTGCTTATTGGAGGGCTTACTGCCTCAAGCAAATTTAAGCTCCCATTCTGTCCTGTGCCAGGACAGAAACCTCTCACTTGCACAAGCACAGCATCCTGAGCTTGTGGCTTACAGGCAGCTCTTATGAAAAAGTGTGGCAGAGACAAAGGCCCGAGTGGGGATGTCAGAAAAATTGCTTCATTAAAAATGGTACCCAAACCAATCCTGAAGGCCTCACTGTGATGTAGTTTAGTTCTTTTGTCTGGAAAATATTTCTTAAAATGTACTGGGAAACACTGAAGTTCACATGGTAGATTTTTTGCCTACATTTTTTTTCCATTTTGGCGAGACTTTACCTTTTGTGGTTTTATGTACTGGAGGCTTAAGAACAGTGTGGTGCAGGAAGGAAGTGCATGGAAGTGGTTTTAAGCAGCAAGGCAGGAATTCACTGGTGTTGCAGCATTCCTCAATGGTGTCAGGAATATCATTATGCATTGTCTGCCCCTTCTCCCTGATCATCCTGCTGTCCCAGGACCAGACAGAGCTGTGTGCTCCAGCAATGCAGTAGCTTTTCAGAGTGATGCCTTCAGCAGTGCAAGTTAGAGTGACCACAGGGCTGCCCCAGCTTGTGCTTTGACCTACTGTGGCCCTTGTGGTCTGCAAAAAGATGAAGATCACAGAATGGTTTTGGCAGCTAAAGGCTTTGTGATTCAAATAATCTCAGAGGCAGCAGCTGAAGTCACTCATTAGTTGTTCTGCTGAAGCAGGAATATCAGATGTCAGAGGGAGGGAGAGAGAGAAAAACAAGAAATAAGAAAGACTAGTTACACTGCAACGCTTGTCCAAGTAAGGGAGTTTTCCTGGCTGTCTCTATCTCACTCTTTCTCCACCTTTCCTGGTGCACAAATCTTGTACTTTCATCACTTCCTTGAAGTGGACTTCAGTGGTTTTTCCCGCAAAGGTACAAAGATTATGACAGTGTGCTTACCTTGTGGGCCATTGTCTTGGCGTGATTTTATGAAGATACTCTATTCCCTTATTTTCCATGGACTCTATGCCCTGGAATGGTTCCTGTAGTCCAGGGGAGGGGCAGGAGCTGGGGTAGCTCTGGTGTGGCCTTTGTTCAAAGCCGAACAAAGATGAACTGAGGAAAGAAAGGACTCTAAATCCATTTCGTCTGCAGCAAGGAGGAGCAGAGGTTCACCAGGTTCCTATCTGGGTTTTTTTCTTCCTCAAGCTGCTGTGTGGACTTACTTTTCTTCCTTCCCTGAGACAAAGCTGTCCACCATTTTGTTCTTTCTCACCACATGGTTGGCAGAGGTTTTTTCCCTTCCCCTGATGTTTTGGGTTTGTTTGTTCTGCTGTGCGTGGGGATGTGTGCATGGGGGGGTAAAGTTCTGACAGTTCAATATCTAAAAGTCATTCATTTTCTGCCATGCTGTGTGGGCATCTTGTTTGTCAAATAAACGGGATTTTTTTTTCACTTTCAGCCACTAAAAATTTATTTTGTATCAGCAGGAAGGGGTTGCTGAAACCCTTTTCTTTAGCAGAAATATTAATTCCAGAGTTTTTTCTCCCAAACTTGTCTCAAAACTGAGACAGTCATTCACCCAAGTCATCTGCCCTACTGGCAGGTGTTTTGAAGCAGTTTTCTATAGAAACTTTGTATGACCGCAAAAGTTTCTTTTCCCAAGTAACCCCAAAACATCAGCACCCTGGCAGGCATCATGTCAGGGTTGTGCAATAACCACCACACTGCAACAGTGTCAGGTGAGCGCTGGCATTTCATCACTTACATGGCTATTTCTGTGCCAGTAAGAAGATCCCTGGCCTGCTGCTCCCTTACTACTGTGAAGCACAGCCTTCAAACACACGGTCAGCTGGTGACCAGATTGGGAAGAAGCAGGGCTTGGGGCTCATTTAGTCTCTGTACATTATAGGAGAGGGGCAAAATGCACCAGACTCTGAAAACCAGGTGGAGGTTTGATTCTGCTCTCATTAGTCAGTTCTTAGGTGTTGTCCTTTCCCAGCCAAGATACCAGGAGGTTTGAATGCATGAGGAGGGCTTCCTCTCATAAAACACATCCTAGCAAAGGAGGTTCAGTGCTCCCTGCATGCCTGTGCCTCCTCTCACACCCTGCTCCTTTGTTAGCACAAGGGCACCAAGGGTGGCCTCCACTTGTCTTCAAATACTTTTTATGGAAACACCTTTTAACTCCCCAAGAGCCTTTTGAGCAAATGACAGGATCGTGTTGCTGGGCTCCCTGCTCAGTGCTGTGATATTGATGAACCAAAGCCACAGCTGAAGACAGAAACTTTGGCCAACAGGAACTTCAGTGTTGACTTTACACATGAAGCAATACCAGGAACAAAGTAAGTCTCAGCAGCTACCATTTGCAAAATAAAAATACGTACTAGAGCATGCGATCCTATTGTGAGATCACTTTGTGTTACTGTAGCTTAAAAAATAGAAACTTAAAATAAAACAGAAAGACAAATTTCTGCAGAGAAGTCAAACCTATCTTTTATTCAGAGTGCTTGGAAGTGGTGGAGAAAGGCAGGCAGGCAGGCAGGCAGAAAGGGAAGGAAGGAAGGAAGGAAGGAAGGAAGGAAGGAAGGAAGGAAGGAAGGAAGGAAGGAAGGAAGGAAGGAAGGAAGGAAGGAGCAAGCCAGTCTTCTATTTTGGTGGAGTTTTGAGCTGGAAGCACGCATCCCAGCCTGTCATCCCAAGTGTGATTACTTCGTCTGTCAAGTCTTTGATTCACCACTGAGGGTATTTTTCAGCTCTTTGGTATCTGCAGTGGCAGTAAGGGAGACTGGGAGAAGTTTCTCTGTCAGCAGTGTTTAAGATTTTGGTTGTTTTCACCTAACAGGTTCCTGCAAGTCAAGAACAATGGAAGGAGGGAGAGACAGAGGAAGGAAAACAGCTCAATAATATTTGTAATTTCTAAAACCTTTGAACAGCAGCATTGTATCTTCCTTTGATGTCAGTAGTAAGGTGAGGTTTAGATTCAGGGACAGGCTTCTCACTGACAGCTGATTGTAAATACGGTTATTTGGAGAATCCTTATGGGTGTGTTCAGAAAACAATTACTAGCAAAGCTTTTTCCATTCTCATTGTTCAATGACTTTTAAAAAATACACAAACATAGATGCCAAGTGGATAGCTAAAGTTTAGGAGAACAATCAGGCTTTTTAATAAACAGCTCAAGGTCTGCCTTTTTAATCTTCCATGGTGTTTCTGAGAAACACCAGCTTTTAGCTGCTTCTACAGACCACCAACCCTTTTCAGAGCGGCTTTCTGTATGAACACAATACGTGTGAGAATGTTTAAAATTTGTATTAAAGAAGGAGCTAAAATAAAAATGACTACCCAGCTGACCTGAAATAACAATGTTTGCTGACGTAGCATCAGAGTGTGCAGCACTGTCATACCTGGCAATTTAACAGTGTAAACTATGTTGAACTTGAGACCCATTGTTTGTCCTCACATGTTTAGTGATGCTGGAGAAAAGAGGCATGGGAGATCAGTTACCTCTCTTCCCCCTCTACTACCAGTAGTGCTTTCAGGAGTGTGCTGTCGTACAATCAATACATGTTTATTAAAAATTGAACATTTCCCAGTCCATATTTCTTCAGAAAGGACAAAATGGGCATGACCATGTTGCACTGGCAAATGATACTTTCAACAAGGATTTCAGTGAACGTGTGTTCAGAACTGTGGAAAATAAAAAGGCAAAGCTGAGTGGCTGAAAAGAGCATGCAAGCGCCTTCCCTCTGGATCACCTCTGCTGTTGGCTGCCTGTCTTGGGGTAGCATATCTGAGATATTCGGGAAGATTTCCAGAGAGAAAGCTCAATCATTTGCTCCATGAAGGATGAAAGCTTTCAGGGCAAGAGAAGAAGGATGATCTTTCCCGGATGGCTCAAAGCCACCTGACATTGGACTGACTAGTCCAAGATGAGAATGGAACTGATCCCTGGGGAACACAGGGAAATTATCATCCTGGCTTGATGGTAGCAGCAAGGAGTCATATGGGTTTATTTACACAGATGTGTATTCACAGCTCTGCAGCATCATCTGCATCACCTGGTCCTCTCATGATGCTGCCACAAACCTGGGGACTTCACACTTCACACCAAGGAGCACAGCCTTGGGCCCTGCCAGTGTGGATTTGCAGTGTGTACTGGGCACATCTGTGATATTCACCATTTCCAGGTAATGAATTCCTAGGGTTTCTCAGCTGTGTGCATCAGCTTTCCAAAGTGAGGCATGGGACATACCTGACAGATGAAAAACTGTTTCTAATACCACCTGTCTGCCAGATAGGTTGTTTGGGGTTTACCAAGGTGTCCATATCTTTGCTGAAAAACAACGAAAGAGGTGGGGAAAAATAGGCATTAATAGCTGGCAATTAATTCTATATATATAACATGGTAAATGTTATGAAAATTAACTATTTGACTTTCAAACACACAAGGAGGCTTGCTTAAATCATTCTGATGTGGCATGTAAACACCACCTCAGGGCAGGAAATTAGGAAAATAGAAAATTAGATATGTTCCCACGTGTGGAGATCCCTGAGGGTTGAACCTCCATGGGGAGGTTTTTAGGCAACCTTTGCCAGTGCTGAACAGCAAGGTAGCAGCTTCACACATGCACTGGGACAAAGCAACATCCCCACAGGGTTTTCACATGACACAGTCTGCCAGATAGGTATTTGGGCTGTAGAGGCACTGGGGCTGGTGTTTTGCATAGCAAGCCCCAGAAGGATAGTATTTTGGGGTTGAGAGCCAGCAGGCAGTGAGTGCTGGGTGAGCTGGCAGAGCACACCCACAATGCTGCTGGTTGTGCCCTTCTGCTGCCAACCCCATTCCCTCAGCCCATCTGTGTGCAGTACATGTCAGGCACAGCCAAATGAACAGGGATTTCTTGCAGAGAGGTCAAAGAGTTCTGTTGCATTTACAGGAGTTTTAAAGGCCTCTGGTAGATTGCCCTTAGAAGAACAGATAATTTTCCATGACAAAGCTGGTGGATGTGCTCTGTAGGTAATTCTTCCTCTTGGTTATTTGTTTTTTATTGCTGTGATTCACAAGCAGGTAGATGTCTGACTGTGAGTTGTGGGCATGACTCGATAGGAAACATAAAGGTGACAAAAAGAGGGTGAGGTTTACAAGCTTAGCAACAGTGCAATTTTCCATTTGGTCAGAGGTTAACTTACACCAGGTTTCTGATTGCAGCAGAAAACCTTTGGGGTAGCTATTGTCTTCTCATCCTTTAAGGCACATATGTTTTATGGCAACCAGTCTAAACAGGGCTAAATATTTAGAAGTCAATAACCCAAGTGATAACCAGGATTGGCAAACAAACCTTTCTGACTGTAATATTCCTGATTTTCCTACCTGTATGTTTTTTCTCAGTATTGTTATGTGCCAGGTTTTAACTTCCTATTTATAAATCATGTAGTGCAAAACAGATTATAAGGCCAAAAGTTTGAGAGTTTGTTAACCCAAGAAACATGAATTATTTTGTTGACAGGAAAGACCTGGTCTTTCTAAAATTACTTACTGGTTTTTACAAAGCCCCTTTTCTTGATTCATTATTGCAAAGAGATTTTTGAAATTATGAGGGACAGAAAAAGAAAAAAGAAAGAGACTGTGAGTGATCCAAGAGGAAACACTGCAGTTTAGCACACATTTCTCTGTCTCCTCCTCTTTCTCCTTTTGTACTTAACTTGCTTTGCTTTCTTCCCATACTCCACTCCTTTCACAAACACGTGTCCCAGGATAAGCACAAGAGATTGTTTTTCCTTACGTTGTTCTTGAAAACTGGGCTGGGAGGGAAAGATCAGGTTTTTCTTCATAAATACAAGCATAAAGCACCTGATTTATCCTGGTGAGGGAGGGAAGTTGAAAGAACAAGAAGGCTTGGGACAAACTGGGAAATAAATCTTCAGAATTCACTTGAGCTATTTAATGTACATATTTCTGTGCTTTTTGGAGCTCCCTGGCTCTCTTCCCCATCACTGCTCTTTTGTGTGCATCACCTCCCAGATGGATGCAGCAGTGAGCAGGGTCTGAGTAGGGTGGAAGGCTAGAATTGCTAATCTGGAAGGAAGGACAAAGGGGGAAGGTGTGGTAGGAGCACTGCCAGCTCCCTGGAGTCCCTCTGTGCTGCCACTGGGCAGACTGCGCTCCCTGGCACCCCTGCCTTTCCCCACAGTGATGCTCCTGGGCCCAAGGCAATGAAGAGGACAGCTTTGCAGGTGACAGAGGTGGAAGAGGGGGTGCAGCACCTCAGAGCACACAGGTCTCCTTGTCATCAGTGAGGTGGGATCCCTCTCTGCCATGGAGAATGGACTAACCCACAGATTTTAATTTTCCTTGTGAAGACACCAGTCCAGGCTTGGTGTGTGAAACAGTGACTGTAAGGCTTCAGAGCCCAACACAGTTATCCCTATCAAAGGTTTAGTGGCTACCAGGACAGGACAGAAAACATGACAGGCAAAACTATGACTGTCTGAGCCCAGAGGTTCTTTGCAGTGCACAGCCAGGGCCCCCAGCGCTGCCAGGACAGAAAAGTCCTCTGTCCCTCCAGCACCTCTTCCACTCAGGCATTTATGCACCACTACTGCTTTCCCTCTCTCAGGCACTGATGTGGTTCACATCCTTATTTGCTCTTTCTTGCCTGTGAGCAAAGTGTCAGAGGGTGCCACAAGAACTGGAAACCCCCTCCCATGGCTGTTTCCTCGAGGAGGTGCCCAGCAAGCATGGACACACGTGGTGGGAACATGTGCACTCACCCAGTGCAGCCCCTGGACATGCTTGCTCCAAATGGCCCCTTCCCCTGCCTGACATATCCCTGGTGGCCATGCCTACTTGCAGAAAAGCAGCCATCCTTCCTCTGCCTTCTCTGCACACCTTTTTCACAGAACACACTTTTTCAGTGCCCCTGCAAGCCACCAGGGTATCCTCCTGCAATGCAGGGCTCAAAGACCAAGATCAAGCGCAATGACTTTGCAATTGGTTAGACGCACTGTCAGATTCAGGTGGATCCCAGCTCTGTGAAAAAAACCCCATGGATTCCCATACAGCTTGCCTTTTGCCTGAGATAGTACAGTATTTTCTGTGCCACTTTCATAACAACTTCAGCAACAACTTTATAAATCCAGTACCTGTAAACAGCAGAGAACAATTTTCATCATCATCAGGGCTGAAAAACAAAAGATTCATTTTTATCAATAGGTTTTCAGCAGGACTTACTTCTTCTTTTGTCTGTTGCATGCAAATTCAGGGGAACTCCAGATCCTGCCCTTTCTTAACTTTGCCTATGTAAGCAGGTTACCTTATGTGTTTTTTTTATACTTCGTGCCAAATTATGTTGAGTTGGGCAAAGTAGAAGGGGAACTGAGAGTATTTAAGGTCCTTGATTTATTTTGAGTGTTCTTTCCTACTTAGAGCAGCTAATGCATGTTACATCTGTGTATTATTTCTTGCTGCAACTGCTGGTCCAGCAAAGAGAAGGAAGTCCACACTTTAGCCACAAAATTAATAATGTATTGCAGGAAGGGGCAAAACAGTCATCTCCAAATTGCCTACACTGCTGTGGCTGAGACCTCATTAGCAGAAACAGCTATCTCCATGCAGAGAGTGAGGTTAGGATTGTTCTCAGTTCAGCAAAACAGCAAACCACAGGCTCAACACTGATCCCATAAATTGCTCTGTTAAGCCAGCTGCCATTACCATGAGCTGTCTTTTATTTAAATGTGCCAGTAAACACATCTTTCATTTTGCAGTTAAAAGCCAACATTTTCACTAGATGCACTGGCCTGGCCCGGGACATATGCTGGCTGCAGTTTTCCAGTCACAGCTTTGCTTCTCTTGTTTCCTCCCTAATGACTTTTCTTACTTGGCTGTTTCTTTTAGTTGCTTTTTTACTTCTTTTCTGTTTCTCCGAAGGCTTTCTGCATGGTGATCACAGCAGGGAGGTGTTCTGCCTGCTTCCTCTACCAACCCTTTAATACCCAGGGACGCAGACACATTTCAGTCAGATGCTTGCAGGTAGAGCAGGGACATTCCACCAGCAGAGAACAGGGGTTCAGCACCCAGAGGTTCACTCGTAATCTTTTTCCTCCCAATTACCCTGGAAAGCTGCTGCTTCGAGGATCATGTACATGTGAGTTTGAAGCCTGGGATGATGGATAATGACAGCCACCCACCAAATACAGCAAGTGTTTGTGAAAGTATCAGGAATGCAACCTATGGGTTCAATTCATCTTGCCAGCTGACATGACTGAACAGTATAAACAAGCAGAGGATACTCTGGCCCTCAGACCTTATGGTCGCAGTTAATTTTCTTTTTCTTATAATACTTAAACATTTCTGGTTTTGAAGCCTACAAAGGACACCAGGGTTTATGAGAGCTGCAATAATCTGCAACTAATTTAGTAATCTTGAATTCAAACTACTAAAAAATTTCACAAATAAACCCAAATGTGACAGAGGAAAAAAGTTAGGGTTTTTTTCCCCATCGTATCTGCTGCTGGCTGATCGCTGAAAGACAGTGGTGCAGGAAGACAAGTGCAAAGTGCTTCAGGAACAAAGGCCTGTCACTTGCACAGGGCTGTACTGCAAGGAGGCTGTTCACAGCATGATGATTGTGGGATGGCAAGGGGACAAACAGCTCAGAGAACTGGGAATGGCCCTGTCATCTCCAGATCAGTGGCTCCCATCCAGCCCAGATCAGGCCTGATTCAACACTGAGCTCCTCTCTGCTGGGCTGGGAAACTGATTTTTGGATGTGGCTACTGCCACAGGCAGCTGCAACAGGGCAGCAATTGCAGGTGACTCAAGGAGGTAGCAAGCCTAATTTTTCTGGAAACGATAGACCCAGCTGGGGAAGGGCCTCTGCAGGCTTGTGGGCTGCCTTAAAGAAGTCCCTCTTTTCTTTTGGGTAGCTTCAAATGCACATCTTTCTTCCTGTGTTTCCCATAGCACTTGCAAGATAACTTGTAAGAGCCTAAGGGACAGACATGGACAGGTCTGGAAGTTCACCCAGGTCATTCATCTGCTTCTAAAATTTTTAGCAAGGAAAAAAGCAAGTAACCAGCAACAATTAAACTCATTATCCTGACTGCTGCTCAGGCAGCACAGGACTGGCATGGGCCTGGTTTCTGACACACTTTTGCTGTGTCACTACTTTAAGCATGGTATGAAACTCATCAGGTGATGTCTGAAAGTGGACAGAGATCTGGAAAATCCAGATCCACTCAGACAGCATGACCAAGAGTTAGCAGGTCTCTGGAGAACAGGGGCATCTGTCAGAGCAGGGAACCTCCTGCAGTGAGGAATGCCTGTGAAATCCAGCTCTGATTTAGCACAGACTACACAAAAAGTGTTTGTGCGACACTGGGTTGCAGTGCTCCTGGGAACAAGATAACACCAGGGTCACACCAAAAACTGTTTATGCTGAGATAACTAGGAAAGGAGGAACAGTACAACTGTGGTAGGAAGATCTCCCAGCCTGAATTGCCCTGTGATGCTGTGATCTGCCTCTTTTAAAGAAACCTGTGTGCTGAAACATGTCATGTAACATGTATTCACTTTGGGGCAGTGGTGTGTGCTGTGTACCAGCTGGAGAGGTAATGGAGCAAAGGCTGAAATGTGAAAGGAACCTTAACGTCCAGGTTTGGCTTGCTCACCCGTTTTCTGGGAGTTGGTCCACTGCTGGACAAACCTTTGGTTTACAGGGAAAGTGCAAGATCCTTGCCTCCAAACCTGACCATCCTGCTGACTGAGGTCATTTGTCTCCACTGAATTGGTGGGGCAATGCTGACTTGTATGGACCAAATCGTAGTTAGGCCAAACATCACAGCAGGTGTCAGGCCCCATGGGACACTTGGCAATGGCTAGAGAGCTCCAAATAAGCGTGTCACCCTCATCAGAGATGTCACTAACAAGTCCTGCTCTGAATACAGACTATCATTTCAAGTTTGCTGCTCTCACATCATTTGGACTTTCCACCTGCGCAGAGCACACAACACACAGCACTTTGATTGGGATTTGTTGTGACATTAAGAGATTGAAAATGCTTCCTGCAACCCAAGGTTTGCCTGGATTACCTGCACTACATGGATTACCACAGGCCATGCACCCTGTTGAAACCATGAGCACCCACCCACCAGGACCAAGATAAGAGGTCGCCTTGCCATGCTTTTTGGAGAGGAAAGCCAAAGCATGGGCGTGGGCTTCACTTGCACTAGAGGCACTCAGGTAGTCTGGAAAAGTACTGTGTTTTCTGCAGCTCCATCCACCATCAGAAATTACCAGTTTGGCTTTACTCAACATATACAGCAGCTGTGCAGACAGCAGCCAGAGGAGACCTGGGCAGGTCTCAGAGGGAAATGCACACAGGTTGAGGAGGGATTCCCTACCTGGAAGGGTGGCTTCAGCTCTGCAAACCCCCTCGCAAGTGACACACTCATCCCCACAGGAAGGAAGAGCCACTCAATTCAAGGACTGAACAGTGGCTGGTTTTGCATGCCCCAGCTGATCTCAGAGAGGATTTTTTTGTGTTCTGTGACCTATCTCCACGTTATTCATCAGATGTAAAACAGAAAAAAAACCAAAAAAAAATTTGAATTACATGGTCAGGATGATGCCCAAGCTGCATACTTCAGAGCTATCACCCCTCTGTTTTTCCTTTTTGAAGGATTATGACAGCAGCCATGCTGCAGTGGCAGTGTTCAGCAGTTTCATGTTTCCATTTACAGGCGGCAGATTCGATCCAATCTGGCCAGAGGAGGAGTCAGATTAACATCTGACTGCAGAGCCCCCATTACCCTTGCCATGGGACTGCTGCTCTGCCAAGGTAATGTGATCTCAGTGTGCATGGGCCAAAATCAGAGCACAGCAATCAAAAACACAGAAACACATGGAAGGAGCCCAAACCCACAGCACAGCTATGCAACCTCCTGTACCCAGAAATCATAGCAAGGCAATGGGTAAGACCCTCCATCTGAAAGATTTTTTATTTGGATTGACAAAAAGGAAATAAATGAAAAACAAAGAAGGTAACTACTTCTCTAGGAAAAGTCCAGAACACACTCACTTCCACTGTTTTTGCCAGATAATCTTCCCTCACAAACAGCTACAGCTATCAGCCCCTTGAAATGGTGCTGTGCAAAGACAGTAAACCCCAAGCAGTTCCCTAGCTACTGCACTACAAAAGAAAAGGAGACCATTTTCTATATTGCATTAAAGAAACACTTTGACTATTAAAGGAATTAACTACTTTCAGTGTCTAATGTAGAATGCTTTCCATTCTTGATCTATGTTAGGAAGACCTTTACAGCTGGAGCACTGTTTTAGCAAAAAGAAACTTCCAAGTAGTGCTGTGGACGTGCAAGGAAATGATTGAAAATCATAATGAAGCCAGACTGACTTAGATCTTCTTTGGCTGTATCAACAGTAAGTAAAGTCAGGATTGATTAATGGATTAATTCTGTCCCTTCCTCTCTGGAAGCCAGAACACCTTGAAGATCTGTGCCTCATGGCAAAAGTGGGTATCTTTTTCCGATGAAGATATGAGGTCTGGGTCCTCAGGCTAGGTAGCTCAGCAACTCCTCACAGTTTCTTTAAGTGGACTAGGAAGAAGTCCAGTGCAGAGGGAAATAATATCATCATCATCATCAATGTTGTTTAATTACTACCCGAGGTTAAGCAAAACAGGACTTTCTTAAAATGTAAAGGGAGAGTGGGGAGGGGTGTGTATCTTGCAGGCAGAGCAGGAGGTTCACACCAGGGAGTAAGCCTGCAACTAGGAGCATGAAAAGCAAAAATATTCTGTTAGCTACCCATGAGGAGAAAGGGAAATAAAAAGAGGAGAGTTTTTGTGTTACTGTCTAACACTGGATTAACACAGTGGCAAAGATCCATTGATGACTCCCTTATCTTGAACTCATTTTGACAGTGTTGATTGCATTTGACCAAAGGGCTATGGTCCCAAGTAATGTCAGTTCTTACCTATTCCATTAAAATATGCAGTTTAATAGTGTCCTTCTTCCCCAAGCTTTCCCCACTGGACAATGTGTTTAGCCAGTATTAGTCATCACAGCATTCACAGAGTAGTTTAGCCCCCAGGCAGATTAGCAAGGGAAAACGGCCTTCACTGATTGAACTTGCTAATTATTGTGAAGCCAGGGAGACACCTGTCCTGTTGGCACCTGGGCTCTGTTACTTGAGCCTTTTGGAAATCAAGAACTGGAAGGAGGGCAAAGTTGCAGCTTTAGCAAGAATTGTCCCAGGTTGTTAATTAAGTGATAGCAGGGCTGTCCACACACCCTGCAGCCTTGGGTCTGCATGCTGTTTCAGTGAGGAAGATGATGGGCTCAAGGATAGTTAGAGCACCAGTCAGTGGCCGTTTTTCAGCATCTGTCATTGACACAAGCTGACACTGAGACTCCTAGTAAAGGGTGATAGGTGAAAGATCCCAGGGGGCACTGGCAGTACATGTTGGCACTCTAGTTTGTTACCATCACAATGAGCATATTTCCAGGGGCTTTTCTCCAATCTGCATTTCTTTGCCCTTGCTTGTCCCAGAGAGAAGCACGAGCAGGTGACTCACTGTGCGTGCATCGCTCTTGTGACTGACCTGCAAAAAAATTGTTCCCAAACCATATATCATCGTTATTCTACGGCTCTTATGCTTCAAAATATCCAATATGGGAGAAGGGGAGTCCCAGACCATCCCATCTTCCCTGAAATCATTCGATCTTTAATGCATGTCATCCGTAAATTTGGGCAGCACCCAAAATAAAGAGACCCAAAGACCATATATATCCTGTGACTCAAACCGCTCTGTTTGAAAAGCAGGGGAGTAACTAAGGTTACCAGAATAAAAGTGAGAAGGTGGTTGTCTAAACAAATAAAAGTTTGGGGGGGTTCCCCCACTCAAGAAAAAGTAAGCTTCTGAGCGTTTCTAAAAGGGTGTCCCTCCCCCAGAGCTGGTCTTGTCAGAGAAGCTGTTTGTTTTCTGCTTGCTAAGCACTCCTGGACACCACTAAGCTACAGGTGGGCAGTTTTCTCCAGTGTAGCATAGCACATGGGCTGTGGCAACCAGTATGTGGGGAGGTTGTAGGACCTGTGGGCACGAAGGGTGGAGGGGAGGTGTCTCCCCAGAGCCCCTGCATTCAGCGGCAGCTTGGGATCAACTGGGGAGCATCATGCAACTGCAGCCAGGCACCAGGGATGGCTGGGCTTTTAGTCTTCCTGTGTCACAATGTACCTGACCTGGTGTCCATGTACAGACACAACATGTATCTCAGTTCATCTTCCAGTGCATCCCTGGGAAGTGGCTAACTCCGTGGGGGAAAAGGAGCAAACAGCCTTCCAGCAGGTCCATCGATCGGCTGCAAGGAAGAGGCGATTTTTGTGTAATGACTTTCGAAATCTGAGCTTTTGTGGCTGCCAGCAGTGCATATCTTTCAGCTCAGCTGCAATTACCAGTCAGAGGCATTTGTGTGTGCTACAGGAACTGAAGGATCCAAGCAGCCTGTGATTGCCCTTGTGGGGACAGGCAGAAAGGAGCAAGGAGCAGGTGAGAAAGGAACTCTCTGAACAGCTAGCAATTCCCCAGGAGTTCCCCCTGAAACTTTGTTAGGTAAAAAAAGGAAATACAACACGGTCCCTCAAAATAGAATAAACCCTGCCCTTCTGCATAGGGGTTTTAATGCAATTTAGAAGCACAAATCTCTGTGAAACGGAGGAAGAATTATGCCATAGGACAAAGTTAAATGCTTCCCACTTCATTTTTTGTGTGGTGATTTGGGTCCGCAGCTAGGGACAGAGAGTGGGAATGAGCTGCAATGCCATGAAGCAAACAACACCATTTCATTTCAGAAACATCGGTGTGACTTTGAACCTCCCCTGCCCATAGTATCCTTTTGCTCAGAGATTCCTTTCCAGTTCATATCAGGACATATGAGGAGGAGAGGAGAGGAGAGGAGAGGAGAGGAGAGGAGAGGAGAGGAGAGGAGAGGAGAGGAGAGGAGAGGAGAGGAGAGGAGAGGAGAGGGAGAGGAGAGGAGAGGAGAGGAGAGGAGAGGAGAGGAGAGGAGAGGAGAGGAGAGGAGAGGGAGAGGAGAGGAGAGGAGAGGAGAGGAGAGGAGAGGAGAGGAGAGGAGAGGAGAGGAGAGGAGAGGAGAGGAGAGGGAGAGGAGAGGAGAGGGAGAGGAGAGGAGAGGAGAGGAGAGGGAGAGGAGAGGAGAGGGAGAGGAGAGGAGAGGAGAGGAGAGGAGAGGAGAGGAGAGGAGAGGAGAGGAGAGGAGAGGAGAGGAGAGGAGAGGAGAGGAGAGGAGAGGAGAGGAGAGGAGAGGAGAGGAGAGGAGAGGAGAGGAGAGGAGAGGGAGAGGAGAGGAGAGGAGAGGAGAGGAGAGGAGAGGAGAGGAGAGGAGAGGAGAGGAGAGGATGCAAATAATCAGTCAGCCTTGGGTCTGCAGTAGAATTATATCTATTTTTTTATCAGAAGCACAGGAGAACCATGAATTATAACCATGCCAAATGACTTCATGTTCTTTCAGCATAACCAAACACATTCAAAGGTTGTCTGCATCCTGAAAACAAAACCACAAATTTGCTGGGTTTGTTTCCTCTTTTAGAGTTCAAGCTCCTTCTTTCCCAAAGTTGGTCCTACCAAGTTAGTACAAGGGATGCCAGGCTTGATTTCATACTGCCACACTACCATCTCCTTCAGGAGTGGAGGTGTCCCTCCTCATGGGTGCCAGTAAGGAATGCAGCCAAGCCTCACACTTCTCTTCGGAGCTGTCAGCTGGATAGGAAGATTTCTTTAAGCAGTAGAGGCTTTTATCAAGACTTACTAGGAATGTGTGCTCATGGTAATTTTAAAACAGAGACTGTATTCCTTGTTGGTATCAGTCAGCCTGGTCACAGTGACTTGAAGAAGGAGCAACTCAGTTACTCTTAGTTGGGCAATTGCAGATGGTGTGGGGCACCCCTTGTACCCGAAACTGTCGGTCCTTGAATTACAGGCAGTGGGGAACTTGAGCTAAACTGGCACTGTACAATCTGCTTGGCCTCACCTTCTGTATGCAGCTATGTAGCTTTTAAATAACAATGGCAAATAATAAAGTCCAAGGGTGTGGCGTTACAGATGGGGAGGCAAAGCTTTGTTTTCCTTTTCTAAATTGGTTTGGATAATAGTGACTGCAGACTTAAACTTAAGAATGACCATTGCAAATTCCAGCAAGACACAGCTTCTTCTGTCTTGTTTCAAGTGAATCAATAATTGTTTCCTTTTGGTACCTCCATTTTTACAGATTTACAAAGTTAATTGCTGCCAGTGCGATAGTACGGCAGCATAAGGGCAAGCTTGTTCCTTTCTCTTTCCTGTAAGGCTTCAAGAAATTCTTCTCTAATCTGCAAAGCAAAATAAAGCCCCTTTTGGAACCTCTGACACAAACCATGTGATCAGCCCAGCAATAATCTTATCAGGCTGCCATTGTACTTTACACAAGCTCCAGCAAAGAGGGACAGCTGGCATTTATTTTTAAACCTAGACATGATCATGAGAGATGGGAGTGCTTGGGGAGGAATTAGTCATGGTTCACAATGATAATCTTTGTTAATGGAGCTCCAAGCAGACTTCTATCCAGAAGCCACATGTAATGAGGTGCAGAAATGTTTACAAGTCCATAGAGAATTCATTAACCAAGCTCCTGCAGTAACAGACCTGAAGGAGTCTGCAGGATTTGAAAGATGATATTTTTACCAGAGAAGAAGTTAAAATGCCAGGCTGCCAGTACACATGTATACACAGGAACTTGTTAGTGGATTGCTGACTCTGCTTGTAAAAGTCTTGCATTCAGCTGCCCCCCACTCCTGCCTGTTGAGGGAGCAGAAAGATGGATGTCAAGCTTGTGTTTAAAGCTATCTGTGCTTTGGAAATCTCTCCAATTTCCTTGGTGACAATACAGCAATTCCATGCCCACAGTGACAAGTTTCTCCATGAGATCTGCCTCCTCCCACCCCTGTTGGCCAGTGATCCAGAAATCAGACCCTATGTGACACACCCCAGGAGCCAGTTATGGAGAAGGACCATCTACAAGTGGATCACCACTAGTACATACGTGAGAAGTCATTTTTTAATAGGAGACAGCCTAACACAGACATCAGGGAGTCTGACTGTATGTTCACACCTGGAAGGTTAAAGCTGTAAAAAAAGCTATTTGATTCCATGCCCAGGGCTAACAGTGGCAGGTGGGAGATCTTTCCAGGGGGCCATGGCATAGGAGGAATAGCACATTGAAGAAGCAAGACATCTGAGATCTTGGACATTCAGCTGCTGATAAATAACAGCAGATAGCTACTGACTCCTAAGCCTACCATAACTATGAAGGATCACAAAGAAAAAGATCAGTAGATGTTGCCTCTGTTTGAGACTTTGAGGAAAACACAAAAGCTGTGTGAAATGCATGTGAATGTGTGAATTTCTGTGCTTCTGTGCTTTGTGCGCTACTCAAAGATTGGAGTCACTGAGCCTTGTTTGGCTGACAGAGACATACAGCATTAACAAATGCCACATGCTGCAATCCTGCCCCAGGAACAAACCCTTTCTGAAGTCAAAAACGATGTACCCTGCTCTGCCCCAGCACTGAGCTCTCCCTGCTTGCAGGGCTGCTGCCTCTCATGCACAGTGGCATGCTGACACAGGAGATCAAGGCGGTGTGATCTGCCCTCACTCACAGCAAGGAGCAGCGTTGCTTTGACATATCAGCACTTTCTCTATCCCTCTGAAGGGATGGTACTAAGCAGGAGTGTAGACAGGTATTTGGAGCCAAGGTTGAACATTGCTGTCTGGACTTTGTTTTCTCTTGAATACCTTCAGATTCTGAGATTGCATGAGAGCTGTACAGGGAGGAATAGAGCCAGAGGAGCAGGGGCAGTGATTACCATCGTCTCTGCTAAGCGTAGAGAAGGATTATCAAGAAGACAGAACCATAGTCTTTTTAGCAGTGTACAGCACAGGGAACTGTAAAAAGTTGCAGTAAAGCAAGTTCTGACTAGACATAAAGGCAAAATAATTTACCTTGAGAATGGTAAGAAGAAGAAGAAATGGAGCACAGTGCTGAGAAAGACAGTGGAATTTTCCCCCTTGGGAGCTTTCAAATCCAGGCTGAATAAAGCCCTCATCAGCCTGACCTGGTGCTGAAGGCAGCCCAGCTGTACAGAAACTGGATGTGAGGTTTCTAGTGATTGCTTTCTACTCATAGCTGTCTGCGTGTCTACTTTTCCACCCTCTTGAAATTCTAAGTATCTTCTATGATTCCTCTTATGACATGCCTCAGACTGGGAGAAAGGCTTGTTAAGAATGTTGGGTTTAAACTAGGAACATCGTCTTGCAGCAGATTTTCTTGTCTAGGAGAAGGAAGAAAATTTCCAGAATTCACAAAATTCTTGTGGCCATTGCTGCAGCATATACAAATTCAACATGACCCAGCTGTCTTTAGTTTATATGCGTGTATTTATATGGCAGAGGTGTGGTCCTCTGGGTTTGCTTTTTGCGGTTTTTTTTGCAGCATTGCTTGCCTAGGTTCTGTCCAAAACACACAAAGTTTCACGTCTACCACCACAGCTGTCAATAGGCAGTTGGTCCTGAATTACATAATTTAGGTAATTATTTGCTTTGCCTTCTTTTTATGTCTTTTCTTTCTCTTATTTCTTTTTTATTTCCTTTACTTTCACATTTCTGAAGAAGTTCCTTAGGCTTGACTGTGTTACAAGTACTTAGGGAAAAAAAGTCACCCATTGCAAATACTGGTTAACTGCAGATTACCCCAAATGAGAACAGACCAGTCCATCTGCTCAAGGGCAGGGCTGCTGTGTGGAGTTTGGGACAGGCTGAGAAAGGAGCCAGCTTGCATAGGGCAGCCCTGCCCCACACAGCCCAAAGTGATGCCACGGGAGCCAGGGCCAGTCCTGTGCCCTGGCATGGAGCAAGCTGGGCCAGGCCAGCGAGGCTGGAGGTAAGCAAAAGCTTTTTCCCCAATATGTACAGCACAGGGAGGTGAAACCAACCCTGTCCTTGCAGATTTCCAAACCTTGGCTGGATAAAGCCCTGAGCAACATCTGATCTCATATCTGACCCCACTTGGAGTGGCAGGCTGGTCTTACAGACCTCCCAAGGTCTCTTCCCCTCCCAGCTGCTTCTGTTTTGTTTTGTTTTGTTTCCTTGCAAGTCTCTGGAGAGAATCATTACATAGATGCAAGGATATGTAAGCCTTATATTCAGACTGGAGCAGACCTTCATCTTTTTCAAAGACCTTGTCCTTCCAATGTTTTGCCAGATGCTCACAAAGAACAGTAAATTGAGGAGATTAAAAAATCCCAAAACAAAACCAGAAAAACACAAACCAAAAAGTACCCAAACTTTCATGTCCTTTTCCATTCCAGTAATCTGGAAAAATCAGCTGGGACCCAACTGAGTCAGCCAACATTACAAAATGTAATACTAAGAAAGGATGATTAAACAGCACATCTGCTGAATCTCCCTGTCAGCCAGTTCAATGAGATTGGAAACCACATCCAAAAAATTGGATGTTTTTCTGCTAATTACAGAGCAAAAAGCTCAAACCCTTCAGAGGTGTTCCACAAGGCAAATTAGATACTTCACATCTTTTATACTGATGCTTGATCTGCTGACAGCTATCAGGTGATAATTTGTTAGCCTTTAATATAAACAACACTGAAAAGCCATCACATGGAGTATTATAGCTGAACCAGTGAATATTTTTGCCTTAAATCTCCTTTATTTTTGCAAAGGAGAAGTATTTTGTTTTACTCTTATTACTCGGTGGGTACCTTAAGGGTTGTCTGATTTCCCTATTAATCCTAATTCTTATAAGAGTGGATGTAGATTTTAGTTTTTAAATGTAATATAGTGAGTGCAGCTCCAAGAATTGGAACAGGCTCTTTGATTTTTATTGGGAGTTTTGATTTTCTACATGAGACAACATGAGTTTGGTCACTAAGACTCCGGTTTAAGGAGAATTTTTCTATGGGACTCTTAACAGCATAGCATAAAGAGTTACTTTCTGATTAGCAGCCACACACTGCAGGCTGACCTGAACATAAGTGGCTTTCTCTTTTCTTCAGCATAATTCTCCCTTTATCCTCACAAGACATGTGGTTGAATCACTTGACTGTGTGCAGACAGGAAAGGCTGTCCAAAATACAGTGTGATGAATTGCAAGGATGCCCCTCGAGGGAGCAAATTGCTAACCCTTGGGCCAGTCTGTGCTGGATGCTGTTTGGAAATCTGCTAGCAAAGGCAGGCTAGTTTTGGAGCAGGGGCTGCTGCCTCCTATGTGACCAGCAGACAGTAAATTTATAAGCACTGTTTTGCCCAGCTTCAGCCTGAACTCAAACTATGGTACATGAGCCAGAGCTGCCTGGGAATCTGCTTGGTTTTGACTGGGGTTGCTCCCTAGACTGACACTGAGCAAATTTTTCCCAGTGTTTTCTAGAATTAACTACAACAGAGTGCAAATCAAGTAACTGGTTTGGTTTGTGCTGGTTATCATTAAGTTATTTAACAAATATGAAATACAGGAGCATTTTTCTTGGGCTATTATCTGTCTTATTGAAGTTACGAGATTTGCTATTTTGTTAATGTCTCCTTGTTGAGGTTTTTCGATTTGAGCTGCACCTTCAGCAAATATTCCAGTTCTGCACAGGGCTTTTCACAGCATCCTCTTCACTTGCATGCCATTTCTGCATTTTCTGTCAAAAGGAAATATATGAACAACTTAGGGACTGAAAGAAATAAATTCACTTTGACATTTTTACAGTGAGGAAAAAATATCCATGATCTGGTGAATATGAATTTAGAATCACAGAAAAAATTAAACTTCATCTATTTAAACTCCAGAAAAATCAAATCTGGTTTGTTTGTTGTAAATATTTATTTCAAGGTTAAGTGTCATATGTCTTCATTTGGTAAATCTTTTATTTAATTCAAGGATTTAAGAAGTGGAAATGGGATTTGGCACAGGTTTCATATGTCTCTGTACTTAGTAATCAAAAATAATAGAATTTTAAGTAAGCACTATCTAATGTATGAGAGTGAATTTTCTGTTCTGTCAGAAATGTTCTAAGAAATTTAATTATTTAAATGTACCCTTTTTTTCCTATGAGTTCTGCATCTTTAGGCTAACAGAATAACAGAGACAATGTCGCTGTTGAGCGGCTAGCTGAGGAATGACCCAAGGTCTCAGACAAGGAAAGAGAGAAGAGAGCTTTATTGTTTTGAATTCCATATATATAGAGTTTACAGAGGTGCCCCAGATTGGTCAGCCCGAGACCTCCCCCTAGGCCCAACTGGCCAAGCCCGAACTGACCCAATCCGGAGACGTTGTTTGCAAAACATCCAAACTTTATCTTGTTTATGAAATATAGCAAAATGTTCCCACGGGAAGGACCTGTGCTAGCCACAAGACAATGTTTGGTACTTTTTAATATAACATTTTTTGAGGATACCATTTGTTATTTTTATTGTACCAGACATTTGAAGTCAGTAAAGAATAGCTTTACTTCAATGTTCAGCAGCTGTGTGTGAGCTTCACTTACCTCTCTGGAAAATTATGGTCTTCCTTTAGAACTAATTTTAAGGTATAGGGCAGCTTTGCTCTAGGGTAACTGTAGCAATGACTTCCAAAGAAATATCTTTTAAGACTAGAGGTTTCAGTCTGTTTTTCAAAATTGTTTTGAAAGCAACTACTACTACTACTACAATAAGAGCTACTGGTTCCCTCAGGTGTTTCTGGAAATGGCTGCAGAGCATGAAACTGGAAATGTTTTGAGTTTCAAGAACACGTTGCACTTGGTTACTGCAGCATTATTTTATACACAGATCACTAATGACATCATTTTATATTTAATTTTGTAATAGGTATCTATTCTGCTATTTTCAGTAGCAGTTAAATTCGGAATTCACACTCTTAGTGCATTCCTGCAATTTATTGCTTACTAGAGGTTTTTCTATGACCTTTGTGCTTCTTTTTGTGGGAAGTTTTTTTTCAGTATCACCTTGTCCCCAGATATTCTCAAATTTCCTCTCTGTGGCTATAAGGCAAAAAAATATCTGCCATGGGAATTAACCAGAAAGTATTGCTCACTTCCTCTCTATAGACAGACTTCAGGAATTCAGATGGGGAGGGGATACAGTCAGCAATTTATTGTGCCTGATATAATTGGGAGTGGTAAAGAGATTGAGAAAGCAGAGATGATGTCTTTTTTTCTTTTTTTTTTTGGTATGGTATTTCTTCCTCTGAGTTGAAAACATGACCTGCACATCTAATGAACCTCCATCTTGTTGGATCTCCTGTGGTCCAGCCAGCTGCCTCTGCAGCAGCAGGAACAACATAAATCCTTGTAGAAATGGGCTGGCTGGTTGGCTGGTACCTCCTACATGGTGGTCTCTAACCCATGATCCTTCCCACCCTCCACAACATCTGACATTCAGGGCAATACAGTGGGTCAGAACTATTTGCATTTACCCCTTTCTGTTTGAGACCTGTGCAGGTCTGAACTGAAAAGCAATTTATCCAGAACAGCCTCACAGGCATCTGGTCCAACCTCATCTACAAGAAACAGAAGGAGGATGCTTTTTTCTTTTGATTTAAATTAGGATTTAAGAAATCTAACCAGTTTTCTGTCCTTGTAAAACACATTATTGTTTTGTTGTTCTCTTTAGTTTGACATTTCCATTTCTTCCAGAGTCAAGAGTGTGATGCAGCTGGAGCCTGATCTGCTTATCCTATTCATCTGAATAACTTCAGGACAAAGAAAGCCTCCCACTGACAGCAGCACACTGCTGATTCTCTGTCACTGTGCTCTGCCATAAATGAGGACTGATCACGGTCATCAACTAAGCATAACACAGTGTTATAAGCTGGAATTTGTTCAATCTTTCCATGGCATTTCCAGGTTATATTATTAACCTTTCTAAAGCACTCAATGAATTGCTACTCAGAAGTGTTTAGACATTTTAAAATACACTATGTTTCAAAAGTTTACACTTTTCCGTTTTTCTTTTCAGCATCTTTTTCCGAGCCAATGCAAAATACAACTAAAAAACCTGTAAGACTGCCCATGTTGACCATCTTTTTAGTCCTTCATCAAATTTAGCAATCAACTGATCTTGACAAAACCTTTGGACTGTAATAATTTTTCTGCAGACATAACCTTTGTTTCCCTAAGACAAACACCCTGAGCCAAAAGCACCCAGCTCCGGTTCTGCTGCCAGACCCTGAACATCTCCCCATGGCTCTGCAGAGCAGCAGAAGTGAACACTCCACTTTTTCATATGTCATGTTTTCAGTATTAGACTTTTGTTCCTAGAGATCACAAGGGAAAGGTGCCACAGGAAGAACCAGAGCACATGACAAACCCCAGAAATGTTCAGGTAGGGATGAGCCAGGAGATAGGGATCACCCTGGCTCACCCACACACATGGCAGCAGCATCACACGACTATAATGCAGCCTAGAAACAATCTGTGCAGGAAGCAGCAGCATGTGGGCATCTTTATTTTCAGAGGTGGAGTTTCTGGCCCAGAGGTGCTGTGCAGGGGAATCAGGGCCTCTTCAGGCCCTGCTGTGACAGGGAGAACACCTGGTGGGGCACAGGCTGGCTCCGTGTGTGTTGTGTGGCTGTGGAGAGGAGACACTCCCTGGACAGGCTGGCAGGTCTCTTGTGGGCATGGCAAAGACTGAGAGGTGCCAGCCAAGGTCCCCTAAAGCACATCTCCCTGCTTTCACCTTTCCTTCCTTGCCTAGGAGCATCGTGCTTCCCAGCCATGCTGGCCCTGGGCAGCGATTTCCCTGGGGGAAAAGCCATTAGTGCAGCAGAGCTCACTCGGTCTCTGCCAGCCCAGGAGCCAAAGTGCAGGAGGCACAGAGCTGCAGGCAGAGCTGGGCTGGGCTGGGCACAGGCACTGCTGCCATCTGTGCTCTGCCTCCCTGAGTTCATACCTTCCTGGTGATGAGCAGGATGGGCTGACATTCAGCACAGATCAGGAGAACAAAGGCTGCAGTCAGCAAAGGCAATCACATGAGCGGGATTTCCAGAAATGACCAGTTCTTTTGCCAGTTACTACTGAATGTGGGTTGAGTTTTAAAAAAATTAAACAAGAAGGCCCAAACAAACCAAACCCATGCTGTGTTTTTTTTCCAGAGTACTGAAAAAGATTTAAGAGCCTCTATGCCATGCTGGAAAACTGCTGAAGATACAATAAATGCATCTTCAATCTTGATGCTGTGTAAAGGTCAACAGCAGTTTGAAGAAGAACAAGCCTACTCATCTCCTGATGGCTTTAGCTGAGAGACTAAGTAGTCTGTCATTCTGTGGATTTGCTTGATATGCTTACCCAGTGATATTTCCTGAAACAAATTAAAAGAGATTTATCACAATAATTAAAAAAAAAAAAGAGAGAGAGAGAGCGAGGAGCACAGAATAGACGTCTCATATATAGGGCTTTTTAAGTTTATGAAATATTTGATGGCCTTGGGATAAAAGTAATGTCATTCCAAGGGAGAATGGGAATTCCCCTCAATATGGCTTCAAAACAGCTTGGAACATGTGTGCACATTTGCTGGAAACTGCTGCTGCCAGACCAAACCACAAAGTGGTACCTGGTTAGAAGGAGGAGATGCAGGGGGAAGGAAAAGCATGTATGAGGTGTGAGGGTTGTGTGAAAGAATAGACCCTCTTACAGCAGAGCTACTTTGCAGCAAAGCCATTGAGGATGATCTGGCTCTGCTGGCCTTCACTAGCTTTTCTAGGCATTTCTTACCGTGTAAAGAAAATATAATGCTTTCCTATGAGAATTCTGGCATGCCTTTTTTGGACCTGAGCTTTTACTGGGACAGTGCCTCTGAAGGGAAATTTCTGGCCATGGGGCCTGGGCAAGGGTCTGTCTTAGACTAATTGCTTCAGAGGTATTAGTGTCTGCACAGGATAACTTGTGGCTACAAATGGGATTTTCCTAAAACATTTTGTCTTTTCTTTATGCAGAAGTGTTTCTAAACGTCAGAATATGTGCCTATGAGATGAGCCTGCATATTCTAAACCAGAGGGTCTGCAGTGCTGCTTTTGACAGTTTTTTACCACTTTTACCCTCTTTAGAGTTTGCCCACATCAGCCAGTGGGCTCACCAGCTTGTTTATTGGTGCCAGACCTGTAGCACTGAAACAATAAAGGTGATGCTACTGTTCCCAAGCTGGTATTCACACTGTAAAAAACTGTGTAGATGGGAATACCTTGGCCTTGCCTGGGTCCCAGTGGAAGAGCAGTCATAACCACCCATGTTGCACAGAGGAGAAACAGAGAGGGTGTGACACTGACCCTGGGGAGGTGAAAGCTGACCATCTGTGGAACAGTTCTATAGTGACTGTTCTGCTGGCACTGGACTCACAAATATCTCTTTCTACCATGTGCTTTAACAGTACCTGGCCAGTTCAGATCTTTTAAAGGTGACTTGTACGCCTCCCTCTAGCAAAAGAACATTATGAAGTGAATTTCCACATCATATAGAGCTGTTGTAATGAAAAATATACAATAGTACTGTGTAATCAAATGCATGGAAAAGGAAGCCATATAAATATTATTGCATGCAAAGCTAGAGCAGGACACAGATCTGTGATTGTATGCACCATTCAACCCTTCAGCATGTGTATATATATATATATATATATGTATATGGGACACTGGAGGTTGAATAAACAAGAAATAAATTTTTAAAATGACTAAGCAAATACTACAGTTTGGCCATTATCCATCCTATTGGAGCTCTTTTCAGGGAATTGCTCTTTTTATGGGTGTGCTTCGGCTCACACACTTTAGACTGCTCTTTGTTTGAACCTTTCCTGCTGGAGAGTAAGTAAGAAGTTGTTCTTCACTTGCAATGCCAGAAATTTCTAGGCCTTCAGCTTTCTGTGGGATGCAGTAGCTATACTAGTCACTTTGGTTTCAGTTCTGTAAAACTTACACTTGCTTCTAACACAACTTTTAGCAATTCATCAAGAGAATCAAAGGAGGCAAAGGGGTCCAGAGGTAAACAGAGAAAAGCTGTGCCATAGCAAACTGGAGTGGAAAGAGCTCTCATTCCTGGGCAAGCATTACATCAATCAAGAAGCAGGCTTTGAATTTTCAGGATCTGCAGCAACTCTCTGTCAAGACACAAGAAGAACCTTAAGGTGCAGCACAAAACATGAAGTATCTCCAACCAGCTTGAGAGATCTGCATCAGAGAGCATCAGATTGTCCATTTGGCAATGATCTGGAGGCATAACGGAACCTGGGGCTCTGCCAGCTACCACTGCACCTCAGCAGTGGTGCAGGTATGCATCCAACCCTCCAAATGGACTTTTATCAGCAGATCTGTATTCTCAGGGGTGGGGTGATATGGTGTGCTGGTAAAAACACTGAGGGAGTAGCTAGAAAGCCAAACTGCCTTTTCTTTTACTACAGTTTAGATGACTGTAGGGTTGAAAGTAATTTAATGGTGTTAAAAGCAACTGAAAAACCTTTCATCAGAGTCAAGGAAGTGCAACAGCAATACATATAAAAATATATAATCATATATACACCTCACAGAGACTGGAAAACATACATTCTCTCAGTGCCTGTGGCTATTAAGGATTATTCACCCACTAGCACAAATACCCATTAAACCAATACCCCCCAAACAGTTCCCTGCATCTCACAGTTTGATGCTGGTAAAACCTCCACTCTTGGTTGATTTGGTCCAGCTTTATACTATCTCCATTTCCTAGGGAGTAGTTTACTGGAATATCACTTCAGTCCAGCAGTGCCTCTCCAAATTATTGTCATGTTCACCTTCACTGGCGGTCTGCTGGGAGACTTCTGAAGCAGAGACCCATGGATGCCACTGTGCTGTTTCTCAACAGAACCTCCATATCACATCCATAGCTCACAGTAAATAAGGGTAGCTAATGCCCTTAACTCTCCTGTCCACACAGAACAGCTCCAGATGCCTCTGCTCCCCAGGAAACCTGATTTGTGAAAGTGTAGGTGCTCAGATGTTTATGGGTGTTCACCTACCCCCAGAAGAACAGCTAGCACCTAAATGCCTTAGAGAACATCTCATGTATAAAATCCCAGTGGAACAGCTCAGGCAGAGGGCCTGCTTTTGATTGTGAAGTCAAAGCTCAGAAGCAGTACTATGAGATTCTGAAGGAATACTTTCCTCTTTCTCCAGCTATTCCCTTAAATGTGAAAAAAGGTCATTTTAAATCACTGGACTTTCATTTTGTACCTGACAAAATGCCTATTTATACAGGTTTCAGCAAACTTATTTTAAAATTGTGTTTCTCAATAGGAAAAGGAGTGGTTTTGTTGCAAAACTATCCTTGTTCTTGTCAAAATATTCCAAAGCTAGTACAAGTCCTTGGATATATAACTACCCATAACAATTTATCACCTGTGAGAAATAATATGAGGCTGTGAAACCCAGCTGTATCAGATTTTAATAATCCAAATTTCACTCTTCAAAGTCACAGTCTCACAGAGACCCTGTGTGTGGGGAAAAAGGCTGCTCCAGGTCAGCAGTGCCAAAGCACGAGATGTGTTTTCAGTTCACAGGCATCTCCCAAACAAAACAAAAGTAGAAAGGAGGAGACACTTCATTTCAACTTACAATGTTTTAAAGCTATTTTTTTGCCAAAAAAAATAAAAAGTGAGTGGTGAAAGCAGAGGGCAGGCTACAGTGCCAGACAAAAAATGGATGAGGGGTGGTGGAGTTCCACAGAAACACAGTAAGCCAGCAGTCCTGTGAGTATCAGAGGCTGAAGCTTGTTTCTCTGTGCACAAACCCAACTCTGCAACTGGTGCAGCTCCTACTCAAGTTCACATCATGCCTCTGTCTACACCTTCAGATTGATAGAGCACAAGCACTGGCTTTGTGCTTGAGTATAAAAATGGTGCAAACACGCTGCTTCTTAAAAAAGAAAAAAGGGAAAAAAGGAAGAACAAAAGCAGCAGAAAACCTCTCTTAAAGGGATGGCAGGGAGGTTAGCATTATTAGCATTGGAATATGACTGGCTGGGTGGATGGGGATGTGCTTTCTATAGTTATTATGAAAGTGTCTAAGATTATAGTATGCAGGGCATTCTGCAACAGGAGAGATTCAAATTGAAGCCACTCCTCTCAATTACAAAGGGAAAATCTGCCTTTTGATAGATGCCTGAAAAAACAGGTTAGAAAGGTATCTACTGGTGCCTTCTTCCCCCTGAGCTTTGCCACATTTAAGTAATGGGAAAAATTTCTGTATTTCTGGAAGGGCAAAAAACTCCCAAAGTTTACAGGCAAAACGATGATCTCAGCTTTAACTTCAGGCTGCTTCGGCTGTCCCCACTCCTCCCACTACACTGTTTTTTCTCTGTAGGTAAACATATTTCTGGAGAAATACAGTTTCTCCTGCTCCTCACACCATCACACCTGGAGTGACCATGATGTTGCAATCACTACACCCATCTGGCTGATTTGCAAATGATCTGTCTGTCTGGACCCTCAAACTGACAGCCAAACACAGCTGGCTATGAGGAACTGCAACAAAGAGGATGGGAAAAACCAGCACAAAAAGCAGAAGTGGTGTATTCATTTCTTCTGAAATTCTATCTGCTTTCTTTTGCTTTATCTCTTCAGCAAGTCATTTCCCTCCTTAATCACGCTCTTGTGGTAGAGTTTCTTATCAGTGGCCTCTCTTCCAAGTTCCCTTCAGTGATAATTGTCCTTCCCCATCAAAAACATCTGTATTTTCCACAAGTCACTTCACTGTGAACCAAAAATAGTCAGTCACAGCTTAGCACCGTTTTTCAGTTGTCAATGAGGTTTTTCTTACAAATCAGGAGAAAGAAAAAATCATAATTTCACTAAAATTGGTTTCCTTTTATTTTCCTCACTGCTCCTCTGGCCCAAAGAAGTTTCAGATGTCTGTCATGCCATAGTCACAGTATTCAGATCACAGCCATATGCTCTAGACCTAAGGCCCCTTAATCTCAGATGTTTCTGACATTTCTGGTCTCTTCCTCTGTTTCCTGGTATCACACACTAGCAGATAGAGATTATCACAGCAAGCAGATAACTACACTGAAATCCCACAGGAAGTGCTGTTCTGCTCTGCCTCCCAACACTGTTTCAGAGCTGTGGAAAACAGGGTACTGTGAGTTTAGCTGGAGGCTAGTTTAAAGCAACAAAAACTGCAAAGCTCACACCAAGGCTGAGGGGAACTGAACAGGTAACACTGCCTGCTGCAGTAACACCTCATGGACAGAGTGCAGACACAATGCTCTGCTCACAGTTTCTTTACATGAGTAGCTAACAGACTTAGTAGAGATCTATGAACTCCTCCTCTTGCTGAGAACCAGTGTCAGGCATGCAGCTACAGAGTACACATTATTTTAGTATTTTTTATAAATATAATACTATTCAGTGTAACTAACACTAACAATTTTCACCGAAGAGTTAAAAAATAAATAATGCATGAATTCCCACAGAATGGAGTATTTCTTTTTTCTATGTAGTCTCAAAATGTATCACTCTAATCACAAGCACAGTAGTGCTAAAAATCCTTGGGAAATACCTCTATTATTTAAAAAGCACTTCATGTAACCTTCCCATTCACCAGTGTAATGTAAAACCAATCTGTCATATGAAAACCAGACCTTGATCACAGACTGGTACCGGTGGCAGAACCAGTTTTTAAACCATAAAGGACAGTTAGCAGATAAGAAAGGAATTGCATTGTCTAAACCAGTGTTCACAATACAAAATTGACAGTCAAATGAGAACAGCTCTAGCTTTGTGCTTTTACCAATTCTGTGGAAGTCAGGGCAACACCTAATATCTCTGCCCTTCATGCTGTCTTGCAGCAAAGTGTTTTGGGTTCCCTGGGAAAGATGTTTTATAAAGAACACATAAGGATTGACAGGTGTGGGAGTAAGATGACCATCTATATTCACAACCAGACACAAGATTTTTCATCCCAGTAAGGGGCATTTGAAGAAAAATAACCACAGCTAAGCAGAAAAAGGAACATTATAAGAATTTTGTTGTACAAAGGGAAGAAAGAGCATTGGGTACTGACACTTTTTTTCATAAGTACAAAGGAGGAGCAGCAGTTCAAAAACAAATAAAGAAGTGAATACAGGAATTCCTAAAAATGCAGTTTGTCCATAACAACTACACTTCTTTTTCTGAAAAGCAAAGTCAGGTTTAACAATGTTTTTTTTTTTTTTTTAAACAAAGCTCCATACTTATTTTTAAAAACCTCTGACAAGACATGGTGTTTATCAGTATTTTTCAAAAGGATGGATCTATAAATAATTCAACAGGGTACTAGTGCACAGAGGCGAATGTGCAGATCCTGACCACCAACATCTATTCAAGTCCTATATCCAAAAAACTTGGGCTCTCTTTTCCTTCCTTAAAGGCAAAAGCCCCAGACTTCCCTTACAAGAAAAGCTTAACAGCATCGCCTTGGTGCAAACCCTAATGTACTTCTGCAACATCTTGGGATCTATTTAACTTACACTTTTCTTTCTTAATCAGATTTTATGGTTTTGGTTTTCCATTGTTTTTTCTGAGGTAAGTGTACATTTCCAAAAAGAAATCTAAAGAAGTTAAGGATACTGTCTCTCCCTGAGCCTGAAACAGCGTTTTTAAAAACTGCAGCTTCAAAATAACAGCAGGCCTTTAACCTTCTCTTAGGAAGATGCTCAGTCTTGACATCAATAGTTTTTTAAAAAGAGCTCAACAATCACACAAAAAGATGCCTCTAATGGGTCTCAGACCACTTCCTCATTATCTAGTGGGATCTTTAATTGTAACTGTGGTAATTCTTCCCTACTGACACATAAAAATTGCTGTCTGCAATGCAGCCTTTGACAGCCTGAAATTGCAGAGGTTTTGTCACTTGCTTTCATTTGCTGATCCCTTGACTGCAAATCTATTGTCAAAGACCATCTCACAAACAAGTATCTGATAACCCTTCCTGTCAGACACACTTAAAAGATTAACAGCCATGAATGCTGGTGTTGAGCCACAGGCAGTCTGTAAAGAGCTCCAAGGAGAAATGCAAAGGCTAGACAGGCAATGGATTCTGTTCTGAAAAAAGTGTTCTTCAATGTGATGGCAAGTGTCTTAGGAACCTGTAGGAAACAATGAAAAAAGGCAGATTCAATGACTGGTAGTAGAATAAGCAGTTCCTTCTCAAAATTCCAACAGAAAAAGAGCCAGTCATATTTGGGAGGGTGCTCTGATGCAGTTTGGGGCAGCTTGACTCCTCACTGTATTTTTTAAGACATGAACCCTCCCCAGAAATTTTTCTTAGATCAATAACTTATTGTGAAGAATCAGCAAAGTTTGTTGGTGTCAGATTGCAAGATAGGGATTAAAGCTGCATTAAAAGGCACTTCTTTATCTCTCTCCAATTTTCCTGCTGCTGAACAGAAAGTTCCAAATTTAAAGTATATCTGTGCACCTTTTCTGCTTTGACTTGAAATAAGAATGGAACAGAGCAAAAGAACAAATATCACAGCAAGCACATTTGAAATCCTCAGGCTGGAAGACCTTTTAATTAGAATATATTTCCTAGGGGTTTAACTGATTTCATTTTTCCTTCACAAAAAAAGAGTCACGCCTCCCCCTGCTCCCTCAAAAGAGGAAAAAAATGCAGTCATATACTCCCACAGGATGTTGACTCCATTGGGAAAAATAACAAAGGCAAATTAATGTAATTTATAATGCAGAAGAAAATTAATACAAGATAAAAAAGGTAACAAGGTGAATGACAAACAATGGTATGTTTGCTCAGGAATGCCAAGGGTAGGAATGAGAATAATTCCTATTGGTTATGAAAGCTGTTTTTATATTTTGGAAAACAAGAACTGATTATAGTGATTTGCACATGGGGATGGCAGGAAAGGAAACTGCTGCTTCTGCAGTTTCAAGACTTGTATTTGTCGACTGTGATTTCCCAGTGCCAGTAGACAGATTTCTACAGCTGTGAGAAAGGCTAAGTTTGAAGTGAAGACTTCCCTAGATAATTAAAAATCAGCACATTTTTTCTAAAGTCAGGCAACAGCAAATTTAGCATATAAACTACAAGCTGCAAAAACAGTAATAAATTCCTGCTAACACACACAAGGACCTTTAATCAGCAGGCTCTAATACAGAGCATTACAGACATAAGCACGTGTTCATTCTCAGCACAGTCTCTTGGAAGAACGTGAATGGATAAGGGCATGAATGTGCTGTGAAGAGAATGGTTTAAGAGAACATCTTGGAAAGCCTACTGTAAACGTCTGAGATGCAAAGGCTTTTGTTATCAGAATGAATCTAAACGTTATCTTGATTCACAATTAAAATCTTCTGTTCATTTATGCACACCTGCATAAACCTATTTCCTCTATTCATATGAACACCAAGGTTTGGCTTGTAAACTTTCTCTATGCATTGCATGTTTCCTAGATACTGTTTGTGTTGATCCATGTTTCCCAGAAGATCAGAGTCCGGAGAAAACATTCCTCAGGGAAGCCTGAGTGTCCTTTTGCTTATGTGTCATCATCATTCTGGACCAGTAGCTATTGGAGAAGACCTATTTATGGAAAGATTGCCCTTGTATTAATTTTCTCTTCAATATAAAGAGATGAGTTCAGAGAATGTCACTGTTCTTCCCAGTTGAGAAATACTCCTGTGATTCTCTATGGCAACCGCCTCCAGCTCCACTGATTTTCTGATTCTCATAACAGGTTTTAAGAATTAACAGACTGCAAATGAGTATTGAGAAAAAACATTGCTCTATAATTCTTTAAATTGGTCTGCAGAGAGCAGTCTGCAGGGATGCTGAAAGAGTTTAGATAACAATCAGATCTATGAACACTGGGGTCAATCAAGCCTAGCGTTTCTTGGATTTGTATCTTGTGTCTGATCTGAATTCCTAACAGAACTTGAGTAGCACTGTTAAATGAACTCAGCTCTTAGAAGGCACAGGAGACTAATCACATACCAAGCAGTAAAAGGTTTTCATTGCTGTTTGCATGCAAGAGACAAAGGGAACTGTCTGAATTGAATGGATTTTACTGTATTGCACGTTTCCTAAAGCTTGGGCAAAACATCACTAGTGCAGTGGATTCTCTGGGGTCTGACAAGTAGAGAGGCTGGATTCTTGCCCTTCTCAGTTGCCTGCTTTCACCAAACTCAAAACATGACAATTTTGTGACTGGGGAGACAGAGTTTGTAACAGGGTCGTTTCTCTAGAAAACATAAAACTGTGAGACAGTTACCCAAGTAGTGCAGAAGCAACATTTGGATATGCTGATCCCAAGCTTATGGATGAGGGCAGTGGGGGTCAGCAGAGTAGGAGATGCTGATCTCCTCTCTCTGGTGACCACGGATGGGACATAAAGAAATGGAGTGAAGCTGCATCAAAGGAAGTTTCAGTTGAACATCAGGCAGAAGGTTCTTCAGTGAGAGGGTGGTATATACCCAGGGATAGGCCCCAGGAGAAACAGCCACAGTGCCAAGCCTGTCTGAGTTCAAGAAGCTCTTGGACATTGTCACATGGTTTAGTTTTAGGCAGTCCTGTGAGAAGCACAGAGTTGGACTTAATGGTCTGTATGGGTCCCAACCAACTTGAAATTTTCTATGGTTCTATGATTCTGAACCTTGAGTCACATGCAACTCACAGGAAAACATGCCTTAAAAATGGAAAGGGATGTAGAAGTGAAGTTCAGTGTAAGTTGAGATAAGATTTTTAACAGAGACTGGAGGTCTTAAAAAAAAATCAGCACCTGATATCCACAGTGTTGAGAAATAGTATCTCTTTTAGGTATTGCAGTTTCCCCACACTGTACCAAAGCACTTCAAACCATTTTCACCATTCCTTTATTCCTATACTGAAGTATATCCTGACTGATATCCTGAAGCAGTTTTGCCCATCCAGAGAAAGCATATGACTAAAATGAAAGGATGTGACTAAAACCAGGAAGCAATTAGTCAATACCTAAAGAAGACTTGCAAGGAAAATATCTGGGAAGGGAAAGTCCAAGTACCAGATAAAGTGCCTGGAGGCAAAACTCTTTTACTATCATGCTGCTTTACTATTGTCTCCTGGGACATGTCTGCGCAAAACCAAGTGACTTCTAAATAGCATTAAACTGGATTGCTCCTCATATTAACTTAGTATTTTTGCTTCTGATACCCTACCAAGTGTTTTGAGTTCATCACTCCTGTGGTAACAAAATCACTGACATTGTAGTCTTACTTTGTCACCTTAAATGCAGTCCCTTTCCAACGCACGAGCTCTGCCTTTTGCTTGGAGGGTGAACCTGGAACTGCTGCTTACATTGAGTCATATAATTGATAATTAATATTTTGACAAGGTTGCACATCAAAAGATTGCATGGCTTTTCACTGCTAAATGCCCAAAACCAACACGTGAAAATATGTTTAAAAAATTTGGTTTATTTGAAAAATATTAATCAGTCCTACTGATTAATTACTGTGGTAATTACAAGGTTGTGCAATGAAAAAAAACAAGCTGCCAGGAGTCCCAGTGGAAAGCAGAGCAGATCAACAGGATCCTAAACTAACTCAAACAATCCTATTTAATCTCAAATGCTGTTGGACAGATTTTAAAAAAAGTTTTTCAAGAAGGAACACAAACACGAAAAAGAATGGAATTGTATCTTCAAACAATAAATGGAATTTCACAAAGGCAATGTGCAGCTGGAAATTCCCACCTACCTTGCTTCACACTGACCTCCTGTGTAGACAAACAATGGATGAATGATCGTACTGCTGAAGAGTTTTTGGATACTGCTGTGGCTATACCAGGAAACATTCTAACACCTATTGTTTCAATCCTCTTGAAAAAATGCACAATGTATGAGCATTGGTGTCCTCTTTCTGCCTCGAGTTAAAACAGAACTGTAGATTCTAAACTAATGTAAATATATGTGTCAATGCACTAAATTTAGAAATAACAATGTTAAATGGCACAGGGAGGGAACATGGGTGAGTCTATAATTTCAAGGGAATATCACGAAAATCTAGGGAAGAAAGATTAATTCCTCAGAATACTTGGATTTGAACCTGTTTTATTGTAATAAAACATAATATCTGACAGATGAAAGCCATGAAAAGTAACATGATTAAGTTAGCATTTAGCAGAACTGGAAGGAGCCATATTTCATGAAGCCACAAACCACTCAAATCATCCTACTGAAACATTCTGCATAATCACATAATAATAATATTATTCATTGCCAGTTAGAGATTGGTATCCTGTAATGTAGAACTGCTGTTGAAACACTATTTCACAGAATCACAGGATATGCTGAGTTGGAACAGACCCTGAATGATCATTGAGTCCAATTCCCAGCCCTGCACAGCACCATCCCCAATAGTCACACCATGAGCCCAAGAGTTTTTTCCAAATGTCTCTTGAACTCTGTCAGGCTGCTGCTGTGACCACATCCCTGGGGAGTCAGTTCAGTGTCCAACCACCCTCTGGGTGAGGAACCTAACCCTAAACCTCCCCTGACACAACTTCATGCCATTCCCTTGTGTCCTGTCACTGTCACCACAGGGAAGAGATCAGTCCCTGCCCCTCCTCTTCCCCTCACATGGAAGTTGTAACTGCAGTGAGGTCTCCTCTCAGATTTCTCCAGGCTGAACAGACCAAGTGACCTCAGCCACTCCTCACAAGGCTTCCCCTCCAAACCCCTCACCATCCTCATGACCATTCTTTGGATGTTGCATATTACATTCATGTCTTTTCTGTGTTGTGGCACCCAAAACTGCCCCCAGCACTGGAGATGAGGCTGCCCCAGAGCAGAGCAGAGCAGGACAATCCCCTCCCTTGCCCTGCTGGCAATGCTGTGCCTGATGCCCCCCAGGACACCAGTGACCCTCCTGGCTGCCAGGGCACTGCTGACTCATGTTCATCCTGTCATCAACCAGGACCCCCAGGGCCTTTTGTGTGGGGTTACCCTCAAGCCTTCTCATTCTCCACTCTGTCTGTACATCCAGGGTTGTCCCATCCCAGATGCAGAATCCAGTGCTTTCCCTTGTTGAATTTCATGTGGTTGGTGATTGCCCAGTCCTCTCATTTGTTGAGGTCTCTCTGCAGGGCCTTCCTGACCTCGAGGGAGTCAACAGCTCTGCCCAGGTTCACATCATCTGTGAACTTGCTTAGCAACCCTTCCAGTCCTCTGTCCAAGCCATTTCTGAAGATGAAGAGCACAGGGCTGAGGATGGAGCCCTGTGGAACCCCACCAGTGACAGTCACCAATCTGATGTCACCCCTTTCACTGTAACCCTTTGTGCCTGAACTCTGAGCCAGTTGCTCACCCTGCACATGACATATTTATCCATCTGTGTGCTGGACAGTTTGTGCAGAAGGATCCTGTGAGAGACAGCATCAAAAGCTTCACTGAAATCTGGAAAGATTACATCATTGATCAGCTGGGTGTGTTACCTTGCCATGAAAGGCAATCAGGTTTGATAAGCAGGACTTTACCCTCATGAAGCTGTTCTGGCTGTGACCAGTGACTGCACTGTTCTTCAGGTGTTTTTCATTACCCCCCAGAATAATCATCGTAACTTTACCAGGCACTGAAATGACACTGACAGTCCTGTAGTTTCAGGGGTCCTCTTTCTTGCCCTTCTTGAAAACCAGGACAATGTTCACCAGCTTCCTGCTAGTTGGGAATCCTCTGGATTCCCAAGACTTCTTAAAAATTGAGATAGATTTTGCAAAAACCTCATCTAGCTCTTTGAGGATTCTTGGATGAAGCCTATCAGGGATTCTACACTCCCACAGATTTGTAGGTATTCAACTGGAGCAGCAGACAACACACAATTTCAGGGTCGAGGTCCACTGAGAATTGATCATTCTCACAGTCGTGGTACTCCAACTCAGGGCACTAAGACCTCTTTAGTCCATCATCCGTGTTGAAGACAGAGGCCAAGAATGTGTTAAACACCCCTGCCCTGTCCCCCAGCCCCTCAGATATTTACAATTGCTACTAATTTGGCATTCCACAGTGACCTGGTTTTGTTTTTCTGTGTCTCAATGAATACTCTGGGTTAGAGGAAAGGACTGGACAACTCTATGCACAAAAATAAAATACCCAAAGTGGGTTAGAATTCACAGGATGCTAAACAAAATGAAACTGTCTAACATCTCCATTAGCCAAGAGCAAAACAGAGAAGGCCATTTTAATAGTCAAAAGGGGAGGCTGAGAGCTGGCTTTTACCAACACTACCCGTTGTTCTGGTTATGTTCTTTATTCAGTGTATTGGCACAGCTGATTTGTGGTCTTGAGCTTGGAACATCTTCACCAAACTGCTGCCTTTTCACTTCTCCCAGGATGGCTGCAGGAGTGACTTTTATATGAATTGTTACCAAAGTCAGGCTAAACCACTGTTCTAAAAGCTGCTCAGGAACATCTGGGCCTTGGGAATTTACTTTCTGTTAAGAACTGACTTTATTTCTGTACTACTTTCTCTGTTGCTTCCCATTCTACTAATATTTTTTATAGTCTTGGAGTGGAAACCAAACTCCTCCATCTTTGCTGTGAAATTTTCACCAGTCTGATGTACCCCCATTTACTATAAGAGGGACTTACCCCTTAGGAAGCTGTGCTGGCTGTGACAAGTGACTCTGTTGTCCTTCAGGTGTTTTTCAATACCTCCCAGAATAATCTTCTTCATAACCTTAGTTATCTTCAGTTAGTTAAGTGCAATGCAACAAACAGAATAAACTATACATATATGGATATATAATAAATACATAGTGTACCACATGGTGATCCAACAAGGACTGCAGGGAACATAAAGCACAAACTGCAACTGAGCTACATAAATTGTGCTGCCTCATTGGGAAAACACTAATGAAAAGTTGCTGTTCCTTATTCAGCTGTGAGATTGCAAGAATGAAAGCAGTATTCCTCGAAAAAATATACACAAAAATTTGAGGAAAGAGGGGGAGTTAAAACAGAACTCCAGAGTCTCTTTTTTTTTTTTTTTCTTGGTGTGACTGTAATGGCACCATTTTGTTAACTTCAAAGGGGAAATGACTCCATAATAGCAATACCACAAATACGATCATTGGCCTCTGACTCCTCAGACCTCATCTCTGTCAGAAATGAAAGGAAAGTGCTTGTGCTGTGCAAAGAATCATTCTTCTGCTGCTAGGAACTACAGTACTTTTGCAATGCTGAGACTTATTTCCTTACACTAGAGCTTGGGACTGAGATCACTAATTTATTTCACAGAATCTACTCAGTATGTGATTCAATGGCTCCTTCCTTGAAAGGATTGCAGCAGTTAGATTTTTCACAGAGTTTCATAACTTCCTAGAAGTTCTGTCACTAGGAACAGAAATCCTTTCATCTGAGCTGGAGACCTGTGAGCCCACGTTGGATTCTGGCTGAACTGTGTTGAATATGAAATGGCCTCACAAAAGAGTGCAAGACCTTGGAAATAGGAATGGTGCCTTAGAATGGTTAAATCTGAGAACATACACAAACACAAGGAGCATACTGGCTGTCCTGGCTACAGCTGGGATAGAATTTATTTCTTCTCAGTAGCTGTTACAGTGCTGTGTTTTGGATTCAGAGTAAGAATGGTGTTGATTACACACTGATGTTTAGGGTTTTGCTAAATTATGTTTATCCTTAATCAAGGACTTTTTTTCCCTCGTCTCATGCTCTACCAGTGAGGAGGTATGCAAAAAATCCAACAAACTGGGAGGAAACATAGCTGGGCAGGTGACCCGAACTGGCCAAAGGGATATTCCACACCACAGAAGGTTGTGCCCCGTATATAAACTGGTGAGTCACCCAGAAGCACAGCCAGTCTGGGTTCAAGCCAGGGGTCTGGCATCTGTCAGTGGGCAGTGAGCAACTGCATTGTTCACCAGCTGTTTTTTTCTATTTTTAAATTATTTTTATTATTAGGTACCATCATAATTGTATTTTAGTTTATTTTCAATTATTAAACTCTTCTTAATGTACAAGTTTTACTTTGATTTTCCTCCCTGTTCCACTGGGTCAGGGAGGGGAAGGGAGGATGGGAGCAGCTGTGAGATGTTTCATCTCCATGGACTTGCAGGCTTAAAATCACACCACTGGCTTACTTATCTGGCCCTGTATGTACAACTGATTGACACAATAAATACTGACACAAACAAGCTTGGATGGCTTCTTGCTGTCTTTATCACGCCCAAAACAAAGAAATCTCACCAAAAAGTTTAAAGGAGCCACCGGTGACACATATTAGAACGTGTACTTTACAATAAAAATGTTTTGATTTGACATATCATCACAGTTACTTGCATAAATGCTGGATTTTTACAGTATCCTGTGTTATCTCACTATCACAAAATAAAATACAAAAAATAATTTCACTTAAGCTTACACAAAGTTGTTTATCCAGGACTAACAACTTCCCATTTCCTCTAAAGATTAAAACACTTTGTATACAGTGCAGACATTGGTATGTATCTAAACAAAAGAGTTTTTCAATATAGCACCTTGAAAGGGCACAGAACAGCAGTAAAAGCAGTTTCAGTTGGCTTAATCTTACTTGGCCTGGGTGTGGAACACATATTCAAGGAAGCAGAGAGAAAAAATTGGAAGAAAAAGACGAATTTTAGTGTGAACTGAAGGGACTGCAGTGAAGGATCATTAGAAACATCTCTAGAATGTCTGGAAACATGAGTGTGGTTATGACACTGTTGCAATTAGTTCAGCAGATAAGCTTAGGAGCAAAAGAGCAAGATTTCTGAAAGAGAGAGGGTGTTACAAACTGTTAACATTTGCACATCTACCTGAGAAAGGCAAGATTAAATCAGTTCTCTATTCTTCCTACATTTAACTGAAACAGACACAGGTTGAAGAAAGATTAGTACACACGAAATAATAGGATAAATACAGATGAAGATACACTCACAGCCAGAGGTAGAACTGCCACGAGTGACAGGGGAGGCAGTGGGAATGAGGGAAACTTGCAGGACTGTAGCTGTCACAGAAAATTTAAGATGGCAGAGTGCGTGGCCTCATCTCTTCTCCCTTATCAGTCCTTTCCTGGATATTAAGAAGCTACACTGTGTGGAGATGTCCAAACAAGTAATAAGATACATTATCGAAATCCTAACAGAATTACAGACATTTTGTAAGAAAAAAACCTTTCTCTGGAAACTTCACATTATGAAAAAGCAACCTAGGTAAAGAAGAGGCACATGGAAAATAAATAGCTTGCTGAAGGTTGCACAGAGACCTCCAGTTTTCCAACTATACCCACTGACAAGATGGACTTTATGTTCCAAATCCTGTGTAACATACTGGAACACTGCTGGTCTCTGTAAAGTGCAAAAAGAAGCTAATTTTTTCACAGAGGATGGTACATCTGTCCCCTTAAATAATTTCCAGCCTCTCCAGCTCTCCCTTACACAGGAACAGCTGCTCATGAACTCTCTCACAGGACCAGAGCAACAGGAGACCAAATCAGAATGAAGTAGTGCAGTTTGTACTGCTATACCAAACCTTGCAATCTATTCCACTGAGAAAGGGAATTAGGTATGGAATGTGTGAGAATGAATTCCACAGGAGAAACTGAAAAATTAAGGCATGCTTTCCCAGTATGAGGAGGGTTGGTTTTTTTTATTTTTTAATTAGCAACAGAAAATGCTATCAACTTTTAATCCCTAATGTAGACAAAGATGTTCTTACTTAGCTATTAACTGCTTACTTTAAGAACAGATTTAGTAAGCAACAGAAATGCTGGAAAACAAAACCAGTATCTGCCCAGACCTGGAAAAAGCACTCTCAACTAGACGCAGCGATTATAAACTCTCTTTGTCCGTAATGCCTCTTTGCCACTAACTATGAAACCTGTTGTTACACTTCAAACACAAAAAGACCCCAATTACATGTCAGAGAGAGTCAGAATATCTAAAATTTTAAGAGCAGTAGGCATCAGAATCTTAGCAATTCAGAAACTTAACAATTCCAAAAAATAGGTAGCATATATTTGAAGTGGTAAAACACAAAACACACCTTAGAAAAAAATCACGAAACTGAGTAAAAACCAAAGTTCTTGCTTCTTTATTTCACCAGCTAACACAATTATTTTGCTAACATAAAACAAAGCAACTTCTGAAAAGGAGCATCAATAATCAAAGCCATTTGATTCTTTCTCACAGAAAAAAAAATTAACAAGGACTGTGCCATAGGAAATTGGTTAATTGTACTTTATAAGTGACTCTAACCAGATGTTACACACTGGCCCATTAACCAGACAATGATTTAATGACTTTACTCAGCAGTAATTATAGACCAGAGATTAACAAAATTGCACTTAACACAGGAAGGTCCTTCCTTAAATTAGTTTCACATGCCATTAAAGCTACTCAGCTTTTGAGCAAACTGCAGTTTTACAGATTGCTATATTATTTGCAATTATTGCTAATTGCTGTGAGCCATGACTGCAGTATCTCTGGCACACATCAGTTGCTGACACTACTTGAATGTGACAACTTCATGGCTAACAAGTGTACATGTTACTGATGTATCATTACTTGCAAGTGACTGACAGACATGTTCTACCTTTATAATTGGAAATACAATAAGCGCTTTATCTCATATGAGGGTAGATCTGTATTTTCACTCATAATAGGCCAGTTCATGTGCGCAAAGGTATCTAAAGTAGCAGTTAATCCTCAAACAGCCTCAACTGGATCAGGGGATTATTCATGTAATCAAGTACAATACAAGCACTCATTATCAGGCACTCATGCAGCTGGAATAGATGAAAGCCTGTGACCAACACATGGGATGCATAATGTCTCTGACACAGACCTGTTTGTGAGGGAAGGCTCTCCTTTACACACCACACCATCTGGAATCTCGCTTCCAGTGACCAACACATTGAAACTGCCCATGCTGTAGCACATGTGTGACGTGCAGATATGTGCATACCCGACAGATGCTGGCTTTGAAAGAAGAGTGTGTTTTCTCTGTGCCGACTTCAGGGATTAAACCATCAGAGAAGAGAGACATTTTCAGTCTCTAGGAATGATGATGCAGTCCCTGCTTGTGCCACGTCTACCGTAGTAGATAAATGTACTGCCTCGCAGGCTACAGAAGCAGGTGGGGGATGCACTGTGCTGCGCAGATGAGAGCTGGAGAGAGAAAAAATTCCAGTTAAAAAAGAAAAATCTTACAAATCATTCAGGACTCAAGCATGGACCTGACAGAGAACTTGTATCATTTATATTGATTAGACACATGACAGCGCTTCTGAAGCTTTTTGAAAACTCACCATGCTGGTACAAATCCAGAACATTACAGCTAGTGTGAGATGGGTGAGAAGCATTCCCACAGATTACCTGATGATTACCTGAACAGTGTTAAACTTGGCATCAACAGCACTGACACCCAGTGCAGATCTTCAGAAATCTGAAGTTCTGACACTGTCCTTATGCATATGAATAAAAGGGACCAAAGAACTAAGAGGAATGGAGCAAGGTGTATGAGTGACTAGCCACTTTAATAAAAACAACTACGGGGAACCACATTTTTTAAAATTAAATATATAAAATCTACGGACATCAGGAGGCACTTTGTGAATCAGACTTCACTTTGTGAATCCAGTGCCAGGCTTTTACTCACTGAGGAACAGTTGGAACTGCTGTCAGCAACCATGCTAGCAGGAATTCACACCCTGACCCATTGTGGAAACATAATTCCTGAGACAGCAGACATGTGGCAAGCTGGTGAGCACTTGAATACAGTGGCTCTTTGTGACAGAAGCTTACAGGGACCCCATGAAATAATCCAAGACCATTCACCTGACACCATGGCAAGATCAGCTGTAGCTATATCATTACTGACAAGTTTGTTTAACCTCCTGTTGCAGACCACCCAGAAGCTGCATTCACAGCAGTCTGTTCCCATGCCTCCCTCTCCTACAGCTCAGAAGCACATGGCTACCCTGCCCATGGATGGCACATGTACCATGGGCACTACCTACAGGAGGAATTGGTCTTCCTGCAGTACCATTTTATGTATTTGTATATCACACTTCTTGGCAGTATCTTCTCTGCCAGGCTAAGCAGCCTGCCACTAGATTCTCCTATTTGCAGCTAGATCAGATAGATCTTTGGTATCTCTTGTCAAATTCCTCTCTGTTTTTCTCCTGCTAGGCCACATCTGCCTTGGAGTAGAGGGTTTAAAACAGGACCATGGTTTTACAACTGGAAAGGGCAGAAGGCTGGCTTCACATGGTTTTGTTTTTTTTTCAAATCACAGTCTTACTCACAAATGCATTAAACTAATGGTTAATTATACCTAAAAGAATATTTGTTATTTATAAATATTACAGATACTTCTTTGTGAGCACTGTGAAAGATCTTACCACAACTGACATCTGGGGTTTCCCTTCCCTGCCTCCTACTGGGATGGGACAGTTTTGATTTCTGTCAAAGATTATGTCTGATATTTCTTAGAACAGGAGAATGGATTCAAGAATTTCTCTGTATATCAGCTCAAGGGCCTAAAACATGCTTGTTGAATTATTAAGTCCTTGTCCCCCACAATACATCACTGTCAAATGTACTCAATATGCTCAGCTCCCTAAGGATTTCATCTACTCTCACTCTTTTTGAAATAAGACTGAAATGGAATTTCAGGGTCTATCTTGTCTGCACTCTCTCACAAGTGGCTCATACTCACATGATTCTGCCAGTACTGTCTCTTACTTCAAGTCATTCTCCTTTCACTTATGAACCAAATTAATTTGACACAGTTTTGAAAAGTACTAATATCCCTCTGCCACATTTTTGCCAGGGAAACTGAAATAACTTAGAAGCCTTTCATACCATGACAGCCCAGGGAAGCCCTTCCTCCTGCAATAACGCCCCTGCCAGGAATGCTGCTTTAGAAACCAAGACAGTTACAGCCCTTCTTCCTCAAACATCAAAGCTGGCTCTGACAATGTTTTCAGAATCCCCAAAACAACCAAGACTGTAAGCTCAAATTTACCACTGCATGCTACTGCCAATGGAAGCCCGAGATGCCTTTATTTAATTACTTTTTAAAAAAAGGACACCATGCAACCTTTAATTTGGAATTTTGATTGCAAGAACTGGTTTAGACTGAAATTTAGACAACCACAAACAATCTGAATAAACCTACTTTCTTCAGCTCTATATAAGATTAGTTCCTTCTGTTTCAGAAAGCCAAGCAAGCAGCTTAACCAATCAATGCTACATTTCATAGCCCCCAAGCTGGAGGCTCCTGACCTTTCAAGGGACATAAGTCAGAAGACTATTCTTGGAGATAAGCATATTGAAACAACAATAAAGATATATTTTTCAGTGAAGAGGCTTTATGTGTATGTAGACATTCACAATTCCATAGCTAGCATATTTGTTTTACCTTTGAAAGGAAGACAGTTATGAAGTTACTGACCCTGCCTGAAGGATCATGAAACATGAATGTATAAATTTCATAAAAATTTTAAACATGTTTGTATCAAGGCCTTTTGGTGAACTTCAGCCATTACTGAAAAACAATTCTTTTCAGGCCTTTTGAATAAAGCCAGGAAGACTAGAAGTTAGCTCTATATATAAGCAAAATGTATCAACATTTTGACAGCATATCAACTTCATTTATTTAATTCCCATTAAATCATAACACTTCTGAATTAAAGTCCTGGTGCTACTCACTGTCTTCAATCCTTCCTTTATTAAGATGAGCCCTACACTTTTCAGATGTTTTGCCAGTAATTGCAAAGATACAAAGGACACTAGTTCAAGCAATGGACAGCATTAGTGGACTCTGAAAACACCCTTGATTACAGCTTCTACCCACCCAAGATGCCTAAATCAAGCAGGTTTGCAAGGAAAACTATCTTAAAAGAAAAGCATATAAGCCTTAGGAAGGAGGACTACAAAACTGGAAGCAGCAACCCCACGTACCGTGCCACGGAGAAGGACAGGAACACTATAAAGCAGACAGCAGCCACTGACCCTAATCCAACTGCAGTCATGTATTGCAGAGGGGGTGATACATCTGCAAGAAAATATCAAACAATTCAAACAAACAGTGCAGCTTCAGTCTGGGGACTCAACAACTAAGTCTGCTCATAGCTGAAGTATGGTAACAAAACCTAGATGCTGGACATAGGGCTCAGTTAATGAGAGTAATGGAGCTGACTATCTAGTAGTTACCATCCAGTTGAGGAAAAAAGATTATTAGATTATTAATTTATTATTATTAATAATTATTATTAAATAAAAAACTATTATAATGCTAGTTTTTGGTAAAATATATACCTGTCCTTATTACACTGTAACACCAGTTTCCATCAGCAAATCTGTAGACGAGATGTCAGACCTCCATAAAAATTACAGAATTGTCTTCGCTCTACATTGTAGAGTGCCTTTCATAAAGCTCCCTAAAATTCCATTTCACTTATTTGTGGCAGAAGAAAGTGTGCTTTTAATACATTTTTCTATCATTTTTTAATTACAATGATCTATCACACAAAGTCTAGCTAGATGGCATCTGAAACAGGCCCATTTGGTTTAGATTTAATCCACAGATTTGCCCTCCACACAAGTTGAATTAAGAAATATTTCTCAAAGGATTCAGCAAGCCAAAAATACTCTCAGCCCCTCCAGCTGCAGAAGTACATTAGGGTGAAGGACACTTTGGCTATAAGTCCATTCAATATACAGGCAAATGGATTTACAACAAAAAGTCAAAGGCCTGACCTGTCCTACTCCCATCCTCCTAGGCCTATTCTTTTAATTCCAAAACCAAAATCCACCTATTTTTAAGACAGCCTTTGATGATGCTCTACATGTTGATAAATGACAAATTCAGAACAGGACAGTTTTCTGTCTTTCCAGAGTTTTTTTACAGCTATTGCCTACACAGTCCTAGCAATAGAACTCTCGAACCTGAGGAATCCTTGATGTTAGCAGAGTCTCCACAACCAAGAACTGCCTGCATCATATTCTAAGTGTGGTGGTAAATGAACTAGGTCATGAGAGTAATTAATTAAAGAAACCTGGAAGCTAGACATGAGCACAGAGTCATCACCAGAAGAACAGTTATAGTGATAAGCAGATATGGAGGAGATGCACCTCAAGCACTCCATCAAGCACATGGCTTCATATCATTCCAAAGCATTGTCTCACTTTCCAGTGTTATTGCTTCCAACTCAAATTTGTGAGACTTTCAACCCAAAAGCAGAATTTAGGGCTCATAGGAGACTTTAGGGGTGCTGCTTGCTTTGTCAGGAGAGGTAAATGTTTGCTTTTTGCTGAGACATAAGGTGGATGTAGAGCTGTTTCAGCTATGGTGGAAAGGAGGGAAATACAATCTCTAGGATTCTAAACTCCTCTGAGGTAAACTTATTAAGTGGAAACATTTTAAAGCCAAAAAGTAAATCAAAGTAAAACCACACTGGCAAATTTACTGGGTTTTAAAGTTATGCCACTATATACTTTAGAAACTGTGTTTACAAGTATATGAATTAGCCATATTTTTCATTTTTGCACAGCATCTTCTATTTGTTTTAGATAATAAAAAGATGTAACTCTCCAAGGACCACCTGAATATTCTAAAATAAAAGAAAGTGACCTCTAAAAGCTAGAAAATGGAGGGGGAGGGGTGTTATTGATGTTCTTTTTGAGTTTCTTAGTTATTGTTGTTCTTTGATTGGTTTTTTTAATCTTTAAGTCAATGTAGAACTATCTCAAAATAAGTTTCCACAATTTCACATTTTCTGTGCTTCAAATCCTTTGTGCACAAAAATTGCTGTAAAAATTTGGATGTGATGCACAGAAACAGCAACACTGAAAACCAGGGGAAAACAACAGAATCCATTTTAAAATGGATTGCTGAGTCCGTTAGAATGGAATACTGAAGAGCAAGGAAAATTTTCTGTCTCCAATCTTTTCAATCCTAGAAGCCAAGAGATCATGAAAGGCAAAAGAAGAAACAGCCACAGCAATTCTTAGTTTATGCTGCTAAGCAAGGCCATGACAACTTAGACTTTTTTATTGAAGGAAAAATTGACTTACTTTTAATTTGTGCCCAGACAGCACAGGACTGTGTTCTTACCTGAAAATGAAAGCATAAAAGTCACTGTCTCTCACGAGAAAAATTTATTATTACTAACACCCTTGGAAAGATCAGCCATTGACAATAATTACTGTTGGGAATGGCATTTGTTATTCCCTTGGTAGTAGCCTCTATTTTGTCTTAAAAGATTATAAAATAAGATTAGACATAGAGCTTTGAGGAAAGGCTAGCACTAGTTTTTAGCTCATTACTCTTCCTTTCATTCTTCAACCTAGGCATGTTAGTAATATGGAAGGATCTTTGAAGTTGCTTCGATAAGAATTCAGAATTTATTAAATGCTAATATAAGGCTGAATATGCTGTGTTAGCTCTTCCTCGTGTAGAGCATGTATGTTAAAACATAGTGTCTGATATGGTTTACAAATACTGGCTGTAGTGTTTTCTTCAATTATAATAACTTGCTTGGTAATTTTCAATAACTTTTACAGAATACTTAGAGCTAAAGAAATTTTTTTCAGTGATCTGCTTTTGCAGACTTGTTAGGCAAGTTTGGTTTTTTTACAGTAAGCTTTGGTTGCTGCAGAGCATTTTTCCCCAGCTCTTCATAGTCATAAATACACAAAAAGTTCTATTCTAGGTTCTATTGTCTATTGTGTAATTACTGTGAAGTATATTTTTGGAGTGCTTCCTGCTAAATGACTTTCACAGACTTTCACATAATACATGTACAATACATATATTTTTAATGTTGTAGCAAAGTGTGCATTGTGTTTCTCTGAATAACAGTATGCTTGAGAAAGAAGACTACATTTTGAAGCATTTGTATAAAAGGATAAAGGTACATTTGTGGGCTTAATCTCACTTCTGTGTGTCTGCATGCAGAATTGTGGACCCTCAATGATTCTTAAACCCAATATTTATAAGGAATTTTATGGTTAATTAAAAAGAGAAAACACTGACAAAGAAAATCTTCATAGCAAAGGAAAGATAAAGAAAAAGGAGTGGGTTTAAAAACTCGACCAAATGCCAGATTCTGGGGGCATTTTGAAATAGCTTCATGACAGGTTCTAGTGTGAAGAAAACCAGACATATCCTGCCTATCAGGGTACAGAGATCCCATCTCGGAGAAAAAAAATAAACAAAAAGTAAAAATCTCACAGCAGACACCCTTCAAGACCTCCAAATCAAAACAATGAAAAAAATGAACATGATAATATGTCAGGGATATTCATGCAGTAATAATGGTAATTAAAATCACAACCAAGGCATGATTTTGCAGCATGGTGATACAATTTGGACTATTCTCAGAATGAAAGGGGTTTGGAGACCGAAGTGATCTTTAAGGATGCCAGAATGTAAAAGAGAATAATGAGAACATTAGTTTGAGGTTTATTACATCTATTTCTCATTTGTCTGTATTCAGATGGAAATGTGTTAACAAGTAAAAGACACTTCAGAAATGTTGATTTCACAGGTATTAAGAATTGAGGGCCAAGCAATTTTTTTAAAAGAAGACTTAACCTTTGAATCCAAATTCAGTTATGTAAGTAATCAAATTTTTAGAAATTCTCAAAACCCAACAACCCTCAATTCATAATTCTGGGTTTTTTTACCTTTTAACACCAACAATTGCACAAAATACAGGAATGACAATTGAAGATAAACCAGTACTTTTGAAACACCAGTCTAAGTTCCATTTCAAAGAAGCAGAGCTGTGAACCAAAGCTGTTTGCTTTTTGCAATCCTAATAACGATTCATAACTGTTGTATATAACTTTGTGTATTTCATCAATTTCATCAACCAACAAAAGCCATAAAGGAAAGTGTACACTAAGCAGCTGATGCATTTTAAATGGTAGGAAGTGAGATTTCTACAAATAACTCTAATATTAATCCATTAAATCAGTGGCCTGGAAAAGATGTCTGAAAATGTTAGCAATGAAAGATCAGGAAATAATCCACAAGAAAGAGAAAGAATAATGTAAGTTAGAAGCAGCTTAATAAACAGCTGGCAGAGTTGTATGAGAATCTACTTTGTTCTGTGCAGCAAAAACCTCCACAAAAGTAAAAGAAGTTAAAATACCCCAGTATTAGAAAATACTGAGGGTAGAGAGCTAGGGAAACCAATGCGTAAAACCCAAGGATAAATAAATTAAGCTCAAATATGTATTTAGTAGCTCTTAAGGAGGCTGAACTTGTATACATTTGACTGATTAACAATCCTACTCTAGCAAAAGAGTAATTTTTTCTATAAAATACAGTTCATTGTTCAAATTCCAGGACATACCTTCTGTTGCCATTTCGCTACTTTCCCCCTTACACAATTAATTAAAAATTTATGACAAACAACAGACTTGTATCAGGATCAGGAACCACTTCATCTCTGCTATAAAAACCTCCCAGACTCTTGTTAAATAAATGTTACACAAAATATATACTGCACAGATTAGTAGATACCAGAATCATCTTTTTACATGCACTTGTTTTATTTTGCTCACTTTGGACTGAGGCAGTTAACATTTCCTAACAGAAACTGTTTTAACTTACTGAGATTTGTGTGTAGGCTTTGAAAATTGTAGAGAATTATTTATAAGTGACTCATGGATTAGTTTTCGCATGCCTCCTTGCTTTGTGCTGTATACGCAAAGTCCTAAAAACTGCATTTTAACTTTTTTCAGCTGCGAAGGTGAGGCACTGTTTAGGTGTTTATTTCTTTATTAGAGGCTGCTTAGTTCAGTGTTTATATTTGACATTCAGCAACTACATGCACATGAAGAGTTATCACCTGTCCAATATGAGAAAAACTTTCTACTGCTGAGACTTACATTAGAAAAAAAAATTAAAATTGCAAACTTGTGAGCTAGGTATAACTGGAAAACTAGATGAGATGTACATTTTAGAAATTTTTTTGGTTTTGTCAATTACTGAGGGCAGTGATGGCCCATCATTTTTAATGGTTTTCCATTGTTTCCCTTTTGGTATACAGAGTCACTTCAACATTACAATGACATAAATATTGTTAAGGAATTACAAGGGATATTTAAAGAGCTCCATATTTAATCTAATTCTGTCAACCTCGGAGTATCATAAAAAATTTAACACACAGCTAGCATTTTCCTCTTTTCCCCAACAACATTTCACCAAGATGTGTAAAGAAAAGGTTTTAAAACATCCATTACCTTATTCCACTCACTTATTATTCTCAAAAAAACACAATACTCTTCTCCCAGCTTTAAAGGAGCATTATAAAACTTCCCATAGTAATGTCTGTCTCCAAGAGCAATTGACATATTATCAGCAACATCCTTCGCCAGAAATTCAGCTGCCACATATCCTTTAGCTTCAGTGGTGTTACTAAAGAAAGTTGCAGCAGCAAAGGAGTCACAAATAAAAGTGCTTTGCAAATCCAGAGGAAGAACAATCACTTGATAAAGACTAGAGTGAAACAAAAAAAAAGTAAGTATTAGCTCTCATTTCAATGAACTAAGCATCAGATATTCATTAATTGATATTAGTTTTTGCTATTCACAGCCTCTTAACTGTTTTTTATTATCAATGTCCAAAACAAACACTTCTTATACTAAAATATTTCTTTGTGTGTGCATGCTCCACTTCATGCAAAAGCACTGCATGCACAGATTAGAGCTGGGTCTTCTCATCACAGATACATTATTGGTAGATGTTTATTTATGTTCAGAAGAACATCAAACTGAGATATTTCAAACTACCTCCTCCTCTAACTGAAATCCACCTATGAAATAATACACCATTTTCTCTAAAAATTATTTGTAAGTTCCCAGAAACAAGCCATTTTCTATTGAAAGTCAGAGAGGACGGGTACCATTAGCAAAAGAATAAATCAAATCTGTCTTTATACCTCCCAAAACAATGTTTAGTCTATGGATTTCAACCACAGGAGGACTGTTTATTAGGGTTGTTACACCAGCCATTCTGTGAAATTTATTAGCTTTCAAATATTTTCTACTTCAGTGTAATACAGAGTTATGATTACCTTTTCCTTCTGTCACCAAGAGCACTTATTAAGGGGTAAGTCCTTTTACTCTAGAAATACATCTTGGTAGTAATACACTAATATGAAAACACTATTTCAGAATAGGCATAAATGAGGACATTATTCACTCTTTCCCCTGTCTCTGAGGGGAAAAATGTACTGGCTTCATGAGTTTGTGGGAAAAGAAAAATCACACGAGTAGAAGTGTGTTTGGATCCATCAATACAGATCTACTGTAACCTCAGTGTGGATAAAAGGAAAAGAAAAACAAAACCAAGCCACAAAGCCAGTGGTGAAAACTCACAATTATCAAAACCAGGATTTTATTCCAGAAAACAGGGCAAAGCCTGAAGGTAAATATTACTCTGCTAAGGGGGAGAAACTGGGAGTTACAGCGTAGGTTTCCTCCCATTGCTAACAAAAATAACCTAGCCACCCAAAACAGTTCTAATCTGTACGTAACATAGATCTGCAGAATGTCCTTTGAAAGGGTGAAGAGCAGAGAGACAAACCTGATCGGTCCGTTCTGATCTTCTGCTTTCCGGAGTCTGAGCTGAGGTGCAGAACCTTTAACTGCAACAAATTCTACTTCTGGGAAAGGGGGATCTAAAAAGTAAACAAACAGCAGTGATTGAGAAAGGTTTTAGAAATATTTCCAGCATCAGTTTCTAGCTATTTTTCAGTTCCTCTTTCAGTTGCTAGCCACTTTCCCCCCAAACATCCTTAATGAGCCTTGAAGTCCAGACAGCTAAAACCTGCAGGCAACAGAAATCGGTCAAGAAAAACACAGAGTAAATATGATCATGATGGCCTGGCAGCCCCAAGTCAAAACCCTTTACTGAAATGTATCTGATAGCTGACAAAAACAGAGATGCCCAAAATTAGGAGTTGAATACAGAAAAATGAGGCATGAAGGCTTTGTTGGGAGAAGCAGTATTATTTATTAGTGTAATTGAAATGGTCTGGAAGAGGAAAAATATGAAACCTGGTGCACAGAGGCCATTGCAAGACATGCAATGGCATGAATAAAGGAGAATTTAGTAGCACCAAAAGTACTTTCAAGAAGGCAACTTCTACAGTTACTGTTGATAGTCAGGTTGCAATATCTGGGCCCTTAAATTGGATTTCAATATGGATACAGAACTCTAATCTGTTTTAGTGAGACTTTGCATCAAGGCCAACACTGAATAAATACTTCTGCCTCTAATTTCAATGGCAATGATGACAGCTGCACAGTGCTATGGAAATTACCACTACCTGCCTGGAAGCTAAAATGAAAATAGCTTCAGTATGCACAACCAAGGGGGCAGAGTGTGAAGCATGGACACCATCTACCCCAGAAGTCTGAAAAGACTTGCACAGGTAAATATAGGCACAGCTAGGCTTTTTGAACACCAGTGTATCAGACTGCCGATGTGATATCTGACTGAAGAGTAACAAATGCCATGCTTACATACAGAAAACTAAGGCTTCAGAGCCAGAAAGAATAATTCACGTCATGGAGAGAAACAAATGAAAACAAATGCAGATTTCCCAGTTAAGTTACATCAGGCAAATTATTGCTGAGATGCATGGATTTTTCAAAGAGCTGGAATACAAACAGCTGCACATACCTTTTGAAGTACAGAAAATCATTAGTTTTGCAGGAGAAAATGAAGCTTTTTAGAAAAACTGTCAAGAAGGTAAGTAACCACAGCTAGAAATACTCATCATGTTGAAAGCAGAAGTACTGGGGTGCAGGAAGGTTATTAAATATTAGTCCTGCTGGCATTTTGCTAACAATCATGGTGCAAAATCCCAGTATGTACAGATGTATTTTGCTGCTCAATGTTAGAAATACAGAGATGTTACATAAAGAGAATTGAATCACCTTTTCAGTGGTTGTTTTGCAAAACTGGGATTAAATTCACCAGTACAAAGCACAAGGTGATACAGTGATACAGTTGGGCTACCAACAAGAATTTGTGCTAAATATTCTAATTTCTAATTTCCTTTGAGTAGTAGGAATGGCATATTAGTAAATCTCTTACTAACTGGCTTGTAACCTATGAAGAGGAAATCTGAAAACTTACATGATCTCTGCTTTAAACAGAGATGAAACATGTGAAGGGCTACAACTTAAGCACAGTATGCCCAAAATAAAGCTAACAGGCCATACAAGTACCCCTAGCAAGGAAAACCCCTGCCCCCTGACAAAAAATCATGCTCAAGAGAACCTCCTGAAAGCTTATCTAGCCAAATAAATTGCTTAGGTAGTTCACTTTACAGGTTATCTTCAAAACAGGGCTATGGGTGATCTACCAGTGAATAAACTAGCAACAAATGTCTGGGATTGAAATGAGAGTAAGATTTATACTGTGGTCTACAGATTCCTCCCCAGGGAAAGCAGAAGGAAAGGCACTGATCACTTCTCTCTGATGACCAGTAACAGGACCTGAGGGGAATGGCCTGAAGTTGTGTCAGGGAGGTTTAGGTTGGATACCAGGAAAAGGTTTTTCCCCCAAAGGGTGGCTGGGCACTGAACAGGCTCCCCAGGGAAGTGGTCACAGCACCAAACTGAGAGAGCTCAAGAAGCATTTAGAAAATGCTCTCAGGCACATGGGGTGACTCTTGGGGACATCCTGTGCAGAGCCAGGAGCTGGACTTTGATGAGCCACATGGGTCCCTTCCAGCTCAGTATATTCTGTGATTCTGTGAAAGCCATTGTGCTACAATGCCTTGTTTTCCTCTAGTAGAGACAGGGCAGAAAACCCTTTCAGAGAGTTTCCTGAGTTAATGAAAGGTACTGCATGGCTGCATGCCAGAACAGGAAATGATCTTTGCTTCGGGTCTTTCCAATACCTCTGCAACTGCAGATATCATAAAAGATACAGGCAGAATTTCTATCCGAACAAAATAAATGAACAAATAATATTTGACAGCCAGTCTTTATGCCCTTTGCACATTGCAAACTTCAGCAAACATAACTTAGGTGCCATAAATTACCCGTTAATTTCAGTGGTTCCTCAGCACAGACATAGTCAATAGAAAGAGTGAGCAGGAAAATATACCTGTCAGGGTAGATTTATCGGGTGTACTTCTTTTATCTCCCTTTCCCTTGACTTTCAGTATCACCACAAGACTTTATTGTTAACTTCTCTTAAGATTTTTCAATTTCCAAGAAAAACTTGGGAATTTATTCTCTTATGCCAGCCAGAATGTGCATTGCATGCAACAATTTTGCATTGTTTTTCCAGATAAACAGCACAAGGGGAAACAGATGTGGACTAAGATGACAACAAAATGTTAAGACTAAGGTAATAACAATTGATTTTTTTATTTGCTATAATTTGACAGGAAAATACAAATCATGAAAATAAGTAGCCATCCAGAACTGACAGCCCTAGTAAGTGGGTAAAAGAGAAAAATCTGAAAAAAACACATAGTGCTCTTAAAGGTTGGAGTCTTTTGCTGGATTTAGTTTCTGGTGAAAAATAGTAGTTTATTAAAAACATCAAGTTCACAGAAGACAATCTACCCGTTCTAGTAAAAAGAGTGAACAGCTTGCAGCAATGTGAAGGAGGAGGAGGGGTAGTAGTAGTAACAACAACAACAGTAATAATAATAATAATAATAATAATAATAATAGAAAGAAATAGTTTAATTTTTTATTCAGTGATCAGAAAATAAACTCTGTAGGAATTACTCCATATGCAGTATTTTCCCACTCTGACTTTTTTAATAAAATAAGAACTTTGCCAGAAATTTAACATTTAAAAATAAAATTTAAAAGAAAATAAGTCTGCTGGGAGGTCATAATTATTACCAGATTTAAAAATCCACATGTTAAAAATACTGACTTTACACCACATAGAACAGTTGGAGGCAAAGGGGGAATACTACAGAGAACTTGCACTAGGTGAGTTGTGAGAAGAAATCAAGTTACTCCAGTCTGTTCGGGTGCTGTTAGCACCTTGGCTTTCTTGAAGAATTAACCTTTTTAACCCTTCACCAGCAGAGCAGACTAACGTATTTGTAGCAACACGAAGAAAACAGAAAAGAGCATAGCAAGAAATGCAAGTATATCCAGAGGTGGTCCCACTCTAAGCAATTCCTTATCATAGCAGTGCTATGTTAGTAACACTTGAACATTTCATATACAGGCTAATGTTCCACAAGAAGAACCCATCTACTAATTTTCTCTCTGAACCTGAAGGCAAGATACTGGGAAGAAAGTATACGCCAGGAACTGCCTACTGCTGCAGCAACACTGGGAATCATCACACACCTCAATGCTGGAGCTAAAGCCTGCTTGGTGTTACACTGCAAGAGCAACGACAAAGCTTTAAAAATAGTGATAGAATTGAACAACAAACTCCAAAATCACATGGCAACTCTTCATCAAACTTGACAGTTCAAAGAAGTCAAATCAAAGACTCCTCTCAAGGCCACGTTTTAACTAAAACACCCCTTTGCTGAAATAAGACCATTTGCATGATCCTAATTTCCTGCAAACAGGGGATTTCTTTAATGGTTTTTTTAGGGCTTTATGTCCAAAAGGTTTTTACTGTATTTTAAAACAAGGAGGTAAAAACCACTGCTGTGAAAGTAAAACTAAAATAAGGTATAGATATTGATACAATAGAAAAAGTTGTTTACCATTTGTATTGCTGTTTAAAGAGAAATTAAGTTTACTGTACATACTAAAACATACTTGTTCCAGTACAGAGTGAGAAGAGACTTCTCACTCGGAGAGGAACATTACATAAAGAGAGAGAAGGAAGGAGGATGAATAAATCAAGACCACATCTACAGAAAAAGATCATTTAAATCTTCTTTAAAGAACTGGTCATTTCTGGAAGTCCTGCTCATGTGATTGCCTTTGCTGACTGCAGCCTTTGTTCTCCTGATCTGTGCTGAATGTCAGCCCATCCTGCTCATCACCAGGAAGGTATGAACTCAGGGAGGCAGAGCACAGATGGCAGCAGTGCCTGTGCCCAGCCCAGCCCAGCTCTGCCTGCAGCTCTGTGCCTCCTGCACTTTGGCTCCTGGGCTGGCAGAGACCGAGTGAGCTCTGCTGCACTAATGGCTTTTCCCCCAGGGAAATCGCTGCCCAGGGCCAGCATGGCTGGGAAGCACGATGCTCCTAGGCAAGGAAGGAAAGGTGAAAGCAGGGAGATGTGCTTTAGGGGACCTTGGCTGGCACCTCTCAGTCTTTGCCATGCCCACAAGAGACCTGCCAGCCTGTCCAGGGAGTGTCTCCTCTCCACAGCCACACAACACACACGGAGCCAGCCTGTGCCCCACCAGGTGTTCTCCCTGTCACAGCAGGGCCTGAAGAGGCCCTGATTCCCCTGCACAGCACCTCTGGGCCAGAAACTCCACCTCTGAAAATAAAGATGCCCACATGCTGCTGCTTCCTGCACAGATTGTTTCTAGGCTGCATTATAGTCGTGTGATGCTGCTGCCATGTGTGTGGGTGAGCCAGGGTGATCCCTATCTCCTGGCTCATCCCTACCTGAACATTTCTGGGGTTTGTCATGTGCTCTGGTTCTTCCTGTGGCACCTTTCCCTTGTGATCTCTAGGAACAAAAGTCTAATACTGAAAACATGACATATGAAAAAGTGGAGTGTTCACTTCTGCTGCTCTGCAGAGCCATGGGGAGATGTTCAGGGTCTGGCAGCAGAACCAGAGCTGGGTGCTTTTGGCTCAGGGTTAGGAGCACTCCTGGGCCTTCCACAAGAGGACTTGATATGACACCCTCCTAACCTCAGTGCAAGAGGTCTGGCCTGGGACCCTGCAAACAGCCAGCACTGCTCCTGTCCCATCTCCTAAGCGATTACATCCAGGCTTGCAATGGCAGCCCCTTCCTGCAGCCCCTTCCTGCAGCCCCTTCCTACAGCCCCTGCCTGCGCTTAGCACTCTGCAGCTCTGCCTTCCCCCTGGACCTTGGCTGAGTGTAGAGGGCCCCCTGCATAACTTGGAGCTGCCTAAACAGGATGTTTTTCCAGATAAACAGCACAAGGGGAAACAGATGTGGACTAAGATGACAGGAGATGCACAGGAGACTGGCAACTGTTCATATGCACCAAGATGAAAGCACTCACACAACACCTGGTCATGGGAAAGGAGGAAAATTTGGTCAAGGAAAACTCAGCAGAGTGCTTTTTCAACTAAGAGGCCTGAGAGAAGACACCATGAGGTCCTTTTGCTTGTTTTTCTTTTGTGAGCTATCCACCCAAAGTAAACAGTATTGATGTGAATTTATTTCCTTGTAGTGCCAGGCTGTAGAACAGGCCACAGCTTTCCTGCTGCCAGGGGGGCACTCATCAACAGTGGCAATTTCATACAGCAACAGCCACAAGATCTGCAGCTCCTAGTACAGCATCACTGCACAAGAAGCAAGGGGCACATCTGGGTAGTAAGCTGGACATGAAGCCAAGTAGAAAGTGCAACAATTGTCTGGCTGATTTGTTCCTTCTCTGCTGAGGATTCAAATCCTAGCTCTGCTCCTCCGTGCTGAGAAATAAGTTCAAAGCTTTCTGAGGACCAGATTTTAGAGCTAGGCAAAGTGTAAACAGGAATTGTTTACCTGCTTCCTCACAATAGATTGGGGGGACACATTTTACAAATGTACTATTATTAACTGCTTTAATTAGCCTTGCTATATTGCACAGGAAACATAAGAACAATCCAATGCAGCCCTATTAGCAGTTAAGCCAAGCAGAAAGTGTAACTGTAAGCAAATTAGCTTAAAAAAACTCCTGTGATACATGCCATCATATACATATGCCATCAGCTAGATGGCACCAAGCTGACTGGTGTGGTTGACATGCCTGAGAGAAGGGATACCATCCAGAGAGACCTGGACAAGCTCAAAAATGGGCCATGGGAACCTCATGACGTTCAATAAGGTGAAGTGCAAGGTGCTGCATCTGGGCTGGGACAAAGCCAAGCAGAAATACAGGCTGCGTGGAGAATGGACTGAGAGCAGCCCTGAGGATTAGGATTTGGGAGTGCTGGCAAATAAGAAGTTCAACATGGTCTGGCAATTTGCACTTGCAGTCTAGAAAGCCAACTGGGTCCTGGGCTGCATCCAAAGCAATGTGGCCAGGAGGCCAAATGAGGGGATTTTCCTTCTCCAGTCCACTCTTGTGAGATCCCACCTGAACTGCTGCATCCAGCTCTGGGGTAGCCAGAACAGGAAAGAAGTGGTGCTGTTGGACCTGCCACTCAAACAGAGTTCTGAGGAGTGCCATGAAAATTATTAGAGGGATGGAACACCTGTCCTTTGAGAAGAGGCTGAGAGAACTGGGGTCGTCAGCCTGGAGATGAGAATGCTCCAGAGAGACTTTACTGTGGCCTTTCAGTACTTAGAGAGGTCTTATTAGAAAGATGGGAACAGACTTTCTAGTAGCATCTGTATTGACAGAACAAGCAGTAATAGTTTTAATTTGATAGATTCAGAGTAGATAGAAAGGAAGAAGTTTTTTCTACCGAGGGTGGTGAAATACTGGAAACAGTTTCCCAGAGGGGTGGTCAATGCTCCATCCCTGGAAACATTCAAGATTTGGTTGGACAGGACTCTGAATTACCTGATCTGATTGCAGGGGTGTTGGAGTAGACGAACTTCCTTTCAACTCAAACTGTTCTGGGATTCTGTGATTGTAACTTAAAACAGAAATACTAACAGTATTGTATGGCCTTTTCATGTATAAACTCATAGCTGAACAGGACTTACAATGTATCTTCCTCCTCAGTGTAGCCTACTCTTGTATTGTTCTTTTCCCATTTTGCATTACATGCATTTTACTTTATGCTAATTACACTAAGAGGTTGAGGACAACACACAGGCTGATGCAGATACATCACTATAAATTTGTAATGCTTATGTGTCAGATCACCACACCTCCAACAGTCTTTCACTTCCTCACTGGAAAGCAGATTTTGGGTCTCCCCTCCTTTTCCAGACCTTAAAGAACTCTCTTTATGAAAGAATAAGTGTAAATGTTTTCTATCCTGCAACAGTGCAGAACAATAGTCTACCTTTTCTCTGTGTGTGTGTGTGTGTGTGTGTGTACACCCATGGGATGATGAAAAAATTAGACATCACAACCTGATCTGTGAAGTAGTACATTTTCTACTCACACCAAGATGAATGAGCAGTGCTTTAGGAGATTATACTTAATATGTCATGGAATACCATGATTCATAAAGCATTTGCTAGACTGTATTTATAATTCATAAGAGGATGGCTAAAACCAACATTGTGCTCAGCATGGAACTATTTTTTTAGAGGATGCTGCTTGCCAGTGAGAAAAGCAGGCTTTTAGGTCCTAAGTTCTTGGCTTTTTTTCTTTAGAAATACTAGGTATATAGCATATGCTCATTCAGGATGGATATAGGCATAGTTATAGATAGGATATAGAAGTAACTTTCATAACATGCATTCATAAATCTTGATTTTTTGAAAAAAATACCCAAACTTTCTGCTAGCAGGTACATACTTATTGTATTCTGCAACAGTCTAAAAATTTACACAGATTACTATCCTGTCAGGAAATTAAGTCTGTAAGGCAGTGATCATCCAATTGGCTGGGACATGTCTTTTCACACGATTCAAAACCCCACAGTTAAGATTTTCCAAGCTCTCAAAATGTCGGAGGTGTGTGAAAGTCAAGGAAGCACAACATCTGGATTTGCCCCCAGCTGTGGAAACAGAACAACTGACCATGTACTTCTGAAAGGATAGCATATGAAACCCTAAACAACCAAGAAGAACACAATCAGTATATAAAACTTTTGTAAGTATCAATTTCCCCAGAGCTTCTGAGCTTAATGGCATATTTTGCATTTTTTCAATACCATTTAGCCAGAAAACCACTAGAGGCAATAAAGCCACTTTTCAGAATTAAGTTGGCAGATAAATTGAGATCATTCCATTCACCATGATAAAAACCCCATCTGGTTTAACTACATACATGATTACAAGTTAACTGGACAAATTAAGAAGAAAATTACACACCTACTCATGAATTATAAATAGGCTTTATATAAATTAAGCTGCTTGCATAGGTAATACAACTCCAAGACATAAGACACAGAAGTCAAAGGAGCACTGCCAGAATAATTATTTTAGCTGTATCCTTTTCATCTTAGATGAGATAATAAGACAATTAATCTTATTTAAATTTTCATCATCTTAGATGAGATAATAAGACAATTAATCTTATTTAAATTTTCATTATTTGGCAAGTTTTGCAAGCAAGACCATTATTGGCCTTTTAATTTTCATCCAATTTCTGCAAAAACTGCAAAAATGCATACTTTTATGTTTTTTTCAATAGAAGGCAAAAGTAAGAAGTGTTTGCACATCAAGTTTTAGATAAAGACTCCTAATATGACAGAGCAGCACCTATCTTTTAGGTAACCTTGTATATTGAATAAAGTAACTACCAGATATAAAGGGGCTTGCGTAGTAGAATCCTCTTGCAAAATGGAAATGACCTAGCTTTTACACAAAGACCTTTCCTGGGGCTATGCATGTGCATTTGTTAAGCACTAACTCAGCAGAGAGGAAAATATGCCAACTGCCAGTACACAAATACCATTTCACACAGCACCTGCTGCAAAGTGTTCTCCAGAGCTCTGCTGAGTAAGTGACCTGAAGCAATCCTGCAGAACTGAGGAAATACCACAGGATGACAGTGTAAAGAGCTATTCCTTTACACTGAGAATGTATTCAAAAATTACCTTAATCAACAAAATTCTGAGATATCTTACCAGTTTTTTTGCAAAGACACATGTACTCATAAACTCATGGGCACAACTTTTGAGTGACAATTAGGAAACTTGTGAAAAAGGATTACCAAATCATATTTGTAATTTCATGTAAAAAAAGAAACAAACAGGTCATTGTAGATCTTAAATAGGAGCTTTAGGAAATAAGAGATGTTTTACCTTTCATGAAGCTTAAAGCTGTCAGATTTACTATTGAAAATACAGTAATACTATGTTTCAAAACCACCACAAATCCCCAGCGCTTCCTAAGCACTCAGAAGAGAATTGATTCCATCTAGTGGCTGAACAGAGTTACAGACACTCACACAGCTGTCATTTTTCTCACCTATTACAATTTGTGTACCTGACAGAAGAGTAATACCATCATCAAACATTGCACTGCACTTCATCTTGCTAAATTATGAAGATGAGGCTCTCCCTTCAGAAGCTTATTTGCTCAAATGTCTGTTATGTTTTCTACTCTGCCAGTTAGAGATAAAAGTATGCAAAAAGTATAAGGTACTTGCAGATTCATGTACTCTACACTTTGCATTCTGCAAGACTTCAGTGATATCTGTTTCTCTTGTCACAAATACCCATACAAAGTGCACTCAGACCATTAACTCCACTGTGGAGAGAACTTTACTGAAAAAATGACTTAGCCTCTAACAGGGAGGAGAATTTAACCCATCTCCCCTAGATACAAGTCTTGTGTCTAACCCACCAAATGATCTTTTCCCTGATGTCCCAAAGTGACACACTAACACTCTGCACCTGAATTTCTCTCCTCCTGCCTCTGGACTGTCAATCCCACAAAATCTGTGAAAACAAACAATGGACAATTTTGAGCATGGAAAGAATAGTTTGACAACCCACTAGAGAACACTGAGATCAGCAATGCAGATTTACTTGAGTGTCTTACACCCACTAGGTGCTTTTGTAAATATATAAAATAAATGGCAGGACCTACCTGTAATTTGTGTTGTCATAGAAACAAGCAGTGAAAAATTCAAAGCTACCATGGAAATATTAATAGAGTAATTGGTGCCTGGCTGCAAATCTAAACAAACTTCAGGAGCTTGCTTGTGTGTGGAAAGTTCAAAGATCATTTCATGAAAGAAGTTCTTCTGATACCAACGCTGGCCTTGCACATGAAACTGTAAACAATCACAGCATGAAAATTGAAATGTTATAATACATTACTTTCATTCAGCAATCTCATGTTTTTAATTAGAAGAAGCAGCAGAAGAGAGCACTGCATACAGATTGTCAAAACTGTTGGCACTGATAGTTAATCAAATCCCAGTGCTTCCAAAATTTGACAGGAATTGCAGTCCCTCTTGATCAGATCTGACATTGTCCTGATTCTTTCATTCTCCACCTAGTCTACCCTCTTTTTTATTAGTACTGTAATTTCGTCCAATCTCTATTTCCTGCTAGCACATAGATTTCCAGTAACAGCTCACTTTCACTGTAGTATACCCTCCTGGTGACTTGTAAAATAAGCTCACCTGAGCACCTCTCCAGTTTCACCTGAGGATCAAGACAAAATCAAATCATTTTGACCCATGTCAAAATGCCAACTGCACTCCAGGATCTGTCTACAGACACCTATATTTCCAGATTCATGCGAGTTTTTTTGTTTTAGTAGGATTTTGTGGTTTATTGTTGATGGCTGAAATGATCATAGTTATTAACTTAAGGCCCCTCCTGATCAAATCATTCTTCTGTTAATGAAAACTAAAATGCTTGCTGTATGTTAGTCGTGTGCTAACTTTGCTTTAAATAGATCCTCTGCCTTCAGATAATCTCTTAGTGTCTTTTAGCACAGGGAGAGTTGGGAACAACAGCAGGTGGTGAAGAGTCCTGGCAGAGGTAGTTCAGGTAGATACTCCCTGCTGATAAGGGAAGACTGAAGGCATTACCACAAGGCAGAGAGAACTGACTGAGTGGAACTGAAACAGAGCTGTGAGGCCTGAACTTGGCAAACTTGAAAGTACAGGTAAAGAAAGCAAATGAAGAGTAAAGTATGGGACAAAATAAGCAAGTAGCAGGTGACTGCAACAGAGCATGGTGGTTTCTTTCTTTGATTGATGGCAAGATGCTCTTTGGGTTTTTATGAGACACATTATTATAATGAAGAACACTGCTAGCAGTGATTGTTCGAAAAATGAGGTCTTTTTGAAAAGGTGATTGATAAAAATTGCTTTCTAGATTCAAAATATAGATTGTCACTTACTGAGTATCTGTCTTCCACATCAGTTCCCCTGACATTTCGCCTCCATTTCAAGCAGGTATCATTAAAAATTATTACATTATTGAAAGCTTCCTTTACTGTAGAAACAATTTTAAAAGGATAAAATTATTATAAAAAGCTTACCTTCTTCAACTTAATTGAATATGAGTATCAGAGAATAAAATTTTTTAAAAGGTTTTTTAATTTTATTCTCTTCTGAGACAGAGGTAGATTATTATTTCTTTTTCAATGAACAAGATAAGTAAAGCATTATCAATTTCCAGACAAAATGGCTCTTGGAAAAACCCAAGCATGCTATTCAGGAAGTCCAACACATGATTTACTTGTCCAGGCCTACAAGGTTATAATGACAGAAAGCTTTATTTACATCAGACCTCCTGATGTAAATAAAATTATCACAGTACAATTTGTCATAGTTGATGCGCTATAGGAAAATGCATGTGAGAAAAAGCATTTTTGTGCATTCCAGAAGCAATTATTTCTCCAGGTCTGTCTCACCAGAATTAGTATGTCAGAAGGCAAGATTAAAGTCTCCATGACTAAAATGGTACAGAAATCCACTGTTAGAACATGCTTTCTGTGCAGTCACTGATAACTGCCAGAGCCCTATTAATCACTGGCAAGCATAGGAGCATTGTCTGTAATGCTCATACCATGCAGATTAGTATCACACAGCTAAGCAACAGGAAATTCTCCTACAGGAGGAGAACCATATTTCAAGGCAAAAAATGGATACCAGTAAGCACTGCACCATGGACCAAAATTGTGGCACATAGCCAGAAATGTCACTGTATCAATCCTGCCTCAGCCAGATGGCAAATCCTGAAAAAGCAAACTTGTCAAATCTTTCTGAAGGGCACTTACTGCCACTGCTCTCCTTGCTCAGAGAGTCAATGACCAAGCGAGCAGAAAGAACAACATCTTGGAGGAAAAGTGGGTGCTGACAGTGGCAACACATGTGAAGTCAGCATTAAGAATTATGAAGTCTAGGAAATAGCCCATTTTCCTGTCTGTTAGACTCAAATCAGTGAACTCTGCAGCACAGTAAGTTCTTTTATAAGCACACAGAATACAAAACACAACCTACCCTTTGTTTGAATTGCTACTGTAACTGAGATGGTGATGTTGGTGGAAGAAATGGTACTTATATTCACCACGTAGTTACTTCCAGAGTTGAGATCTAAACACACGTTTGGATTATTTTCACTTGTACTGATGTTAAATACCACATCTTCTGAGAACATCTTCTCATCCAATCTTTGGCCTAGTATATGAAACTATGAAACAAAGACAATAGAGCAATTTGCTGTGGCTCTCCAAAATTCAGAACACTAGTTTATTTAATCCTACTAGTTCTTTCAGGGAACACAGGATTACATCTGGTTTAGCGTATCAGTTCAAGGAAAAAAAATTGGCTTTTGACTAGCTACAAGATGGTTTAATAAACTGCATCTTTATTTCTTCTGGCTGCTAATATTATTCGTATTTTTTATATTTCTACAACAAATAGAAGGAATCTATTACAGAATCTAATCCAATCTATAAGGAACCTTATCTATTGTTGACCCTAAAAATACCTCCAACTCAAATAGTAAGGTGTAAGCAAATATTGTTTCTTGTTTACAGCACACATCTATTTGTTACTTTCCTTCCGTTTTGCTAATTTTTCCCACTTGCCCTCCAGAAGCAGTAGCAAGACTGAATGCCAAACAACAGCAAAAGACAAGGTTCCCTAGGACTGTCCCAGTGTAGTGAAAAAGAAACCTGTTACTTGTATGACATGAGGGGACAGACAAAGCTCACCCTCTCTGGCTATTCTGAAGTGTCTTTCAGAGAGCTGAATTCAGGAAGAGCATGTGCACAGAGCACATCATACCAGAGACCTACAGTTTACCAGTTACCACTGGCTACATAAAAAAGAGTTTTAACCTGTTAGAGGAACTGGGAAGCTGGCTTTTTCCATCTCAGCAGTGCTCAATAAAAGTATACAAACTAAAAATACTTTGGTTATAACATAGGAGGAGAAAGACGGGTTGTTTTCCAAAATTATTACCCAACCTTGCAATGTTTTCCACATTAATGTTCCTACCCTGGACATTTAAATAATCCTCTTTAATTTTTTCCTTACTTGTACATACTGAAAAAAAAGGAAAAAAACAAAACCAAACAACACACACACCACAAAAAAATCTCTTTCTTGGGTTGTTATTGTGAAAATATGAGAAATCTTATTGTATTGTTTTGGCTTTCAATAACACTGACCAAACTATTTGTTTTGTTTCTGAGAATTTATACTTTAATTTTTATTCTTATGCTCATGTTAAAAAAAAAAGGAAGAAGGAAAAAAGAAAAAGAAAGGAAAAAAAGTAGTTACAAATGTTGTTTTCAATTTCCATGAAAAATGGTTCTACAATGTTTACATGTACATTGGTTGAACCTTTTGAGCAAGGCCCATTATTTCGATATACCTTGCATCTCTAAAACAAGTTACACCCAGTATCTGTAAGTGATAAATGTTCACTTGAAATGCTTGTCACAGACAGCTACAGAGCCCAAGTTTTGCAGTGTTTTCCGTGGCAATGTGAGCTCGAGCTCTTCAAGGGAATTTCACTACAACACAAACTTATGCTGTAACATCTTATAGATTCAAGCAGGCATTTAGGTGATTCACTGGAGTGAGACCCCAATGCTTTTGAGTTTTTCACCTATCTTGAGGGCAGGAATTTTTTTCTTTCCTAACCCAACTAATCACCTCTAGGTTTCTAGACGTTTCACTGGGAAGATCAAGACAAACTACCATACAACCAAAACCCACAAAACTAATACCCACTGCTGAATCAGCAAATACACCCAAGACAAAGTTACTCCCAATCTCAAATACTTACATTATTGCCCTACTTACTGTGTATGTTTCCTGCACTCCCAGTCTTCCAGTTTTCCTTTGCCACCTCACACATGATTCATTGAATACAGATAAATTACTGAATAATTCCTCCTCTATGAGCAAAAACAGGAACACAGAAGGAAAATCATATGTTTGGAACAATTGCTTATTTCTTACTTTCTCTGTGGTTTGGTCTTGGTTTGGTTTTGGTTTGGTTTTGGCTTCTTTTTTGTTTGCTTTTTTGGTCCAAACAGGAAAAAAACAAAGTAAGCACATGTTAGGTAGAAAGCTTTCTCTTAACGGTGTTGGCTCCTAAACTTAAAATGACACACTAAATGAAGAAGCATGTTCTGAGCTAAAGACTGTGAAGTCTTCAAGCATACAGCTAGCATTACATAAACTGACCCATGAAGCTTTTAAGAAAGCTTCTGTGTTAGACTGGAAAAAAGTTTATTTACAGTTAAATGAATCTTTTGATTCATTAATTAGTTGGGTTGCTTTTAAAAAGGTGTTGACACTTTTTCTTGTTTTATAATAAATAAAATTAAACAGCACACCAGAACACTTTTCAAAACAAACACTAGATTAAAGCAACGGAGCCTACAGAACAAATCATTTAGGAAGTAAAGTTGTAGCAACCAGAGATAAATCCCTCAACATACCTGTGTTAATTTACACACTTAGAAGAGTAGACTTGCACCTCAGAGAAAAAGCACAGCTAGGAAGATCAACCCACCCACTCTTTTTTCAGCAGCTCTCTGTCTGCTGTCATTAGACACAGGGCAGTTGCTCTCATGAGACAAGAAAATGAGATATTCTCACAGAGCTAAGAACAGAGCTCTTCTGGTTATAACAGATTGACACTGAATGTATTTACTCCATTCCTTCACCAGCCTTCAAATGACCTGAGTAGGTCATTCCTTTGTCCTACTACTATATTTTCTTATTGCATTCAGTACATGACCAAGGTCATGCAAATCCAACCTCATATGGATTCCAGCCTGAAAGCACTTACTAGCTGCTGAGAAATTGAAGGGTATTTATAGGACAGCGTGGGTAGATACTTCAGAAATATTCACAAAATAGTTGATGTTATGTCCTGCTGTAAAAGCAAGCACAGGTCAGGGCACTCTTCTTCTGTACATAAATTTCATTACCATCTCACAGGGACCCCTTGTAGCATGTGGGCATCAAGCTGTCACTGATAGAAATCAGTACATTAAGAGTTTCTATACATAGGCAGCTATTTAGAGCCACAATGTAACTCTTAATGTCTTTTGTAGCACTTTTTCTTTTTTTCTTTTTATTTTTGTTAGAACTGCCATAAGAGTATTTTTTAATGTTATCTCCCTCTCAACATATTCAACAAATAGATGCCTCACTCACTAGACCAGTTCATCTCCCAACCAATTTTAACTCCATTCCACATTCATTATATCTGGAAATGCTGTTGAAAGCTTCATGTTTCCAGGACAGAAGAAAGAGATAAATCTGCATGTCCTTTAAAACAAATTTCTTACAAACAGCTGCATGATTAATTGTATTTAAGTGCTGCTTATTGTTGCTATTATCTGTTTAACAGTTCTGCCCAAAAACTCTGCAGTATAAGACTTCTGTACCAACACAAAGCAAAAGATTATGTTCAGTTGTTGCATCCTTTAAATCAGACATATTTTTATTAAAAGAGTGGATGGCAACAAGGACTAACAGACAGAGGGAAAATGTTTGCATATCCGTGAGATCTGAATTAAAATGCATAGCAAGGAGGCTGACGTGGGGCAGGGAGGTACTAATCTGCAAGACTTCTCAGCAAGAAAATCTGGAACTTGACTCATGGCTTTATATAATACCCAGTTTAGGGGGGGGCGGGAAAAAGCAAAGTAAAGCAGCAAACAACAAAAATTATTGTGCTGGGTATTTAGGCAAGCAAAGAAATCTTATACAGTGGCCTCCTCAGAAGGAAGAAGGCAGAACTAGTAGCATTTTCTTTCCATAACTACATCAATATTTTTGTTATGCTTTCTGAACTTTGAGGGCAAGGCCACCAGGCAATGACCATAATTTCACAGACTAGCTGGCAGACCTTTTCTCAAAATTTTCCACTTCAAATGGGTGTGAGTGAAAGAGCACGAAAACCTGCACAGAGCAATTACCACAACAAAGTCTTCAGCTTTCTGAGGATATTGCTGCTTCTTTTTTACTCCCACTGATCACACAATCTTTGTTTGGATAACCTAATATGCAGAAAGGGCTTGGTTTAACATGAATCCCAGCAGCATAAACATGGTATCCAATAACAGCACAAAGATTTCTCTGAAAAAAAAATATTCTGCAACTAGAGGGAGACAGGTTGCTTGAAACATTCATTCTGCTGTGAAATCTAACAGTGCCAGCAACCTCCAGAGCTTGGAAACTTGCTCTGTGAAACACTCAGTAACAGACAGTAGCATACAGGTTTTAAATGTACCTCATTTTGATCAACAGCTTACACTCAAACTCACAAATGACATGGGAGAAGCAAAGACCCTCTGTTTGCCCATAACTCAGCACTATAAATTTTAACTCGTGATTAAACAAGGTGAGTGAATGTCACTGCTACCCCGCTGACCTTCAGGTTACCTTCACAACCTTTTTCTATCCCAAGAGAAAATGTCCTAGAAACAACATGCAAATAAATACCCAGAGACCAGAGGAGAAAGGTGGAAAAAAATCCTGGAGGAGTCAAATAGGGAGAGGCAGATTTGGGAGAGGATAGAGAGATGCAAATAGCACCTGGCTGCTGGCAGCCAGAAAAGACAGGTGCTGGTAAAAGCAACACAAACAGTAGAATGCAAAAAAACCCCAACCAAAATCAAAGCATTTCAACATCACCAGTGAGTGTTGGAGGGGGAGAAATTATATTAAGAAATTTTAAAATACCAATTTTTTTACCAGAAAGCAGATAGAATCATCAGCTCCAATCTGACATTTGTCTTTAGTGAGTAGCTAAAAGAGAATCCACACATGCAAGTTCATTTAGAACTCTTGCCACCTATCCCCACACATACAAGCAGTTTAGAGAAAAGAGAAAACCAAAGTATCGGGCTTTTTTGTGTATTTTTGCCTCTTCAATTCTGTAAGTGGTGAATGATGCTGCAAATGTCATCTGCTACTCTAACAAAGACCACATTTTTGCAATGAAATAAATGAAAATATCTCAAAGACTGATGTCAAGAGGATGGTGCCAGACTCTTTTCAATGGTGCCTAGAGAGAATATGAGGAGCAAAGGCCATAAACTAAAACACAAGTAGCTCCACCTCAACATGAGGAAGAACTTCTTTGCACTGAGGGTGGCAGAGCACTGGAACAGGCTGCTCAGGGAAGCATGAAGAGATTCCAAACCTACTTGGATGAGTTCCTGGTTCACCTGTTCTAGGTGATCCTGCCTGGGCAGGGAGGTTGGACAGGATGATATCCAGAGGTCCCTTCCAACACTAACTGTTCTGAGATTCTGGGAAACCAAACACTTCTGCTGGCCAGGGAAAGAAGTTCTGTGAGGACCTTCTGGGGGATGTCCAGACTCACACACTGAGCTCACTAGGCAACAAGTATTTTAATTGCTGGTCTGTTCTCTGCACTTTAGTCTCCTCATTTTATATACATAAGTCAGAGGCTGGTAAAGAAAGACTTAATCCATCTGACTTTTGCCACACCTTACTGATGGTTTAATCCAATCAGGATCACAAATAAAATTAATTTTGTAAAGACATTTCTAAATAATTAGTCTAGCTATTAATAAATATACCTGTACACACACACAGATAAATTTACCATATATTCCAACAGACAATGCACCAAACAATACAAATAAAGAGCATTCCATAGGAATCACTTTCTAAGAAATTAAGAAATTAATTGTCAAAGAGAGTTCCCTGAGGATATTCTCTTAACTTCCTTATTTCTAATGGAATTTTTCAGGCAGGAGGAAGAGACAAATGGTTTTCCAATTTCTGTCATAAATTATTTTGGAATGGTATGTAACTTTCTCTCATTTTAATAGGAATTACTGCTTAATTATCCACACACCATTAAGATCATGTACATCTCAAAGACATCATTGCCAAACCAGAAATTTAATTTCATTATAAAGTAATTTGTTACCTCTAGTAAATATGAAAAATATAGAAGTCAAGGAGATGTGAGATTTTGTAATAATTTCCTGTTGATGATTAATTTTTTTTAAAGGAGTCTCGACTAGTTAGGCAATTTGTGTAAGTTTTTCTTTCCATTCTATATGACCATAACTGACTATTTGGGCCCTCTGATCCAGCAGCTAGAGCTGGAATCTGGCAAAGCTCTGGCTGAAATCCATGATAATCCTATCAGTGCAGTCTGCAGGTTCAGGCCCTTCAAAGCTTCACAGCTTTGAGTTGCACAAGACAACTCTTGGCACAGCGAAGACTGACAGACCTGATTAACTTAGTCACTCTACACAATGCTAGCTTAAAAATCAATTCACAAAATACAGACATGTGAATTTCCTAAATGAAATATGAATCATGACTTCTAACAACAGCAGTTCTATTTTTACTTGGTCACTATAAAAGCTGAGAGAACTGCTTTTCTGCATACTCATTTTATTTGATACCACATGGTTTACATTCACAGTAAATGCTTGAGAAGACAAGTGAGGGAAGAGAGGCATCATGCAGTAACTCTGTGTGAAGTGAAGTGGCAGCAGTCAAGGACACATTTCCAGTGCTTTGGAAAACCATGAGGATGTTTCAAACCTAAATGAACACTATCTTCTGCAAAAGACAGCACTGCTACTTAAGAACTAGAGATGGACAGTGGTAGGCAGCTCTTTCTTATGACACAGTAGAACACTAAAAAGCACAACAGTCATACTCCAAAACATTGGCTAGTTGTTGCTGTTATTAAAATGTCATTGCATCCTGTTTCCAAGCACACAGTATGACAACACTTCTATTACAGATCTCCCTTCTCAGTTCTCATTCTTTACTAAGAGAATAATTCTGAAATGATATTCAGACAACTAGATCTAGGCTGGAAAGGCAACCATGAGCAAATTTTGCTTTGGTCATTACGAGAAAAGAACAAAAACCAAACCAAACAAACAACCAAAAAAAAAATTAGAGAGAGAAAAAGGGCTTTGAATTAAATTCCCACTGCTTTCACTGGAGTGCACTTTACAGTATGAGATTCACAAGAAAACATTGTTAAATCTTTCTGCCCCTCTGGTGACACTCCATGGGCTTCTAAAGTTGAAGGCTCTCAGTGAAGCAATAAAACTCCAGTGCATTCGTTTCTTTCTGTTTCAGATAAAAAGCAAGACAGCTATAGAAACACCTGTGGTACCCACTACAAGCTGTTGTATGGTTAACACTCTCTTCTGTGACCTTTCCACCCAAAAGTACCACCATTCCCTACATCGCAAATTAGAAGGGGATTTCTTGCCTTCATTCTTCCTCCTGTTCCTAGCTCAAGAATAGGAATGACAAACTAATTAAATTGCAATTTAAACAGCAACTTCCTACAGTAATATTTACCTTTGCATATGTATGTAATATTCTCCCATGACTGATCTTTTGTGCATTCTGAAAAATTCCTGTCCCCATCAAAATAATATCCATCTTTACACTGATAGTACACTCTGCTCCATAGAGTGGTGGAGTTGTCCCAGGTCATTGTCGTGTGTGGAATGAGAACAGGTTTGCCACAGTCTATTTCTGGAACAGAACAAAACAGGAAAAAAAAAATTTGAAATGAAAACAGGCAAGACATACCAAAGTGTTTAAGATGGAGGGATGAACTGTTCCAGAAATACACTTCACTTTTTTCCACTTCTTAGTGATTTCTAGAAGTCAGGCCAGTTTACCAGAACTCAAGATTTTGTGACTGGAGACTTTCTTGCAGGGTGGGGTATCCTACAAGATGCCCCATAAAACAAACAAAAAAAAAGTCCTGATTATGATGGAGAGCAAGGATCTTTAAGCCAATTTTTATAAATAGATATATCTTCCCACAAAACTCTCTCATCCTCCACATGCTATTCATTCCTTTCTTTTGTCTGCCACTAGTAACAGCAGATATTAAAAGAAACACATGGTCCAAGCAATGTCATGAAAGAACAGCATCAAGAAGGTCATGTTCCTTTGTCAGTGGGTTGAACTCAAGGTTTGAAAAAAGAAGCAGCTACAGACAAGATGAATGAGCAATTCTGAGGGAAATTTTGATAGATTACCCAAACCACTTTACAGATAATTAGAAATCTGGGATAATGAATTTTTAATCTAATTCATGTGCTCCATTTTTGGGGGCTTGATAATAAAAAATAGGGAACAAAAAGAATAAAAAGTGAAGATCAAATAGATGGAACAGCATTATTTAGGGTAAAATCTGGTTTTAAATCCACAATGTATGTTACATCCCAATTCTTATCACTTCAGTGATAAGAAGCAAACACTGTAAGAATTAAAACCTTACCCTCATTAAAGCTTATATGCAGAAAACAAGTGTTTTCAAAACAATTTAATAATTTTAAGTGATCCTGAAATTATACTCAAAAAAAAAAAAAAAAGGAAAGCAAAAAAATAAAAAGCAGAGCTTACAGAATCATTATCTGTACAACCTTTAAATGAAAGATCAGACATACACATTGCAATGGGCAATATGTCCACCATCATGACTACCTCCCTTTTCATGTCCCAGTGTGTATGAATCTATCAATTATAAATCATCAGAACAAGTCTTGGAATGACTACTGCGCATAAAAAGCACATGCTTCACTCATAGAAGGGCAGAATGTCCTTCTATGATACAAAAATAACTGCTGTTCCAGGTACCTGCCCATGGTCATTCTGTAGGCAGACTGAAATGCAGAAGCACATTTCTGTGTAACACTGCAAAACCTTCTACTTAGACTCATGACCCAGAATAAGAATAGTAAAGGACACCCCAAAAGTAGAGAGTGGTTATAACACAGACATTGAGCATTCAAAAAAATCACTATATTTGGTTGCAATAAACAGGAATTTTGATCCTGCTGGATCAAGGTGAAAATATATGAATCACCCAACAAATGGAAAAGTGAAGATGTGCAAATGTGAAAACTGACTAAAGAATGTAACTATTCTGAGGTACCCTAATTAAAAATATGAGCCCAGATTAAAAAACCAAAATAGTTTTCTTTTTAAATGTACCTCTGTTTCATCTGACTGAGGAACTCTTTAGGCTATACTCTTCCAAATCATAGCACTGTAAGAGACTTGGCTCATCTCTAATAACAATGGCATGCTTGAGCAACCATGGGTCACAACTGGAAACGGTCCAAATATGGGAATTTTGAGGGGATATTAATGACGATCAGCAGTTCATTTTCTGATAGTGCCTTCAACCACTAGCAGAAAAGTAGAGAAGATAGTGAACTAGAAAAAATGGCTGCAATTTAGGCTGAATTTTCATCTCATAGTAATCCCAATGCCTGGCATGCAGTGGGGTTATGTTCTTGAAATGCTAATTTTTAACAATTTACTCCAACTTCATTAGCGACACAGATTAAAAAACCCTGTTCAATATATGGTTTTTGTTTTGCAAACAAAATTCCAGAAGGCTGTATAAACTAAATACCGAAAGAGGATGACTGATATTTTTCACAGTGACCTCAATGCTATCGATTCTAAATAAATCTGAAGGCAGGTTTTATTTACCTTTGCACACTAAATCAGGGCCATCCCACTGTCCTTCAGCATTGCAGACTGCAGTGCCACTGCCACTTGCCATCAGGTAACCATGAACACAATCGTAAGTAATTTTACTTCTGTATGTGGTCCCACTCACAGACGTTGGACGTGCATTCAAAACAGAAGGTGGAACCCCACAATCCACACCTGAGAAGATGAAGGAAGAGGAAGATAGACTGGTTAGTCAACCAGCTGGAGCAATGACAGCTGCACTCCCATGAGCATTTCCTAGCCTCTGTCTCCTCTGCAACATTCACACCATGACTGACAGTGCTGTAGCTACTCCAAAGATCTGCTTCCAAGCAAAAGGACACCTTTCTGCCTTTCTCTCAGAATGGCATGTTAAATCTGTGACTAATTCCTCAGTCTAGTTGCTAGTATACAGAAAAGGTCCTGGTTTTCCTCTGAATCTTTAAAGATTCCCTTGCTTTTACCAACCTCATTACATAGAGTAAGCTGGTTCTATACCATTTGCAATGAGCAACACTCAGAGGAAGGTAGATGAGCAGAAACTGCTTTTAGAAAGTAAAACTTCGAAAAGTGTACAAAGACTATGAAAATGCAAAACCATAAAAAAGGTTACAACACACAATGCAAAAGCTTCCTGTTAAGGCAAGAGTCTACATAATACTCAAAATATATTGCAATGGTTGCTCTATTTATAAACATGCCCAGTTGTCATTGACAAATACTTAAACAAAGAAGTCAAGCAGCACACACAAACACACAAATAAATATGAAGAATTTGTTAAAGGTACATTTACTAGTATCAAAAAAAAAACAAACTAGACTTGCTGTTTTTACAAAAAAGTGAAGTCCTAATTGAAAACCAGGAAAAGAGTTTGCAATACAAAGGGGAAACAAGTTTGACATTTCAGATTTTTGGCTGTTTCTTGGTGTATCGTGCACCTTATTTCAATTAGCAATAAGAGATGAGTTCAGAAACCCTGACTTGACCTACTGTTTGCTTGTAGAAATTAAAAAATCACATGAAAAAGCAACTTCTGAAAAATTTTAACAAAAAACATATATGTCAAAAACTCGTAAGAATTGTAGTCCACAAGCTTTCTCTAGGGACCACTAGAGACTTTGGGCTCTCCTCTTTTGTTTTCAAATTCATTGTCCTTAATTTACTTTTTGGGAGGTAAAAGCATTACTTCCACTGGTTTATAATTGTATTATCTTTTCTTTCTTATGAATTTTCTAGTGATAGTTAATATTTTACATATCCCAGCCACATTGTTTTAGCACCCTTATTTTAATTTATTCACTTCCCATAAATGTTATATTTCTATCCATTCTCAAAGAAAAAGAAAAAAAAGTTAAAAAAGAGTGAGGAAGGGAAAGAATTAGAAACCAAGAGGGCTTTTGAAGTTTCAGAGAAAGACAGAAACACCTCTCCTCACTAAGTGACAATTTTCAGGATGATAGTTCTCCCCTGTAGAATTGCTATACACAGCATTTCATATTGAGCAAACAGTCTATTATCTTCACAAATCCACTTCCCATTCATGAACCCCCTTAATGAATAATTTAAGAAAGATTTAAGACTCTTTTCACCTTTACAGCTTAATGTGGCAGGTTCCCAAGTTTCATTTGCAGTGCAGTATGAGAACTTTCCTTCGTTGGTGTAAAACCCTTCTTGACATTCATAATGAACTGTACTTCCTGGTAGAGAGCTGTAGTTCCCCACAATGTAGCCATGCTTCATTTCAGGAGGGGAACCACATCCAATTTCTGCAAAGAGACTGGGTTAAAAGATCTTGCAGTACATAAATCACAACACTCGACCACTTTAAAATGAGCTGAACTAGATGGTCACATCACAAAATACACCTGATCTGTTGAATCTAAGGGACTGCCAAAGGGGTAGAATATTAAAGTTGAAGAATTGTCCTGGCCACAGTTGGAGGAACACAAGGAAACAGTTACTGAGCTACACCTTTACTAACATACAGCTGGAACAATTCACAACACCAAAGATGAGACACTGCAATGTGATTGAGCTTAGTGCAGGCCACTCTCATTACAGAAATGGCTGAATGATACTTCAACATCAGAGGAAAATTTCAGGCCCCAGTGCACAGCTTCATTTCCCCGTGCATGGGAAAATTGCAGTACTTTCCAGCAGATAAATTGAAAAGAAATGTTCTGGCCCTCAAATCTTTCATCTCATTTGAACAGCCTGCACACAAAAGCTCCACTCCTCCAGCCCATCTGCTTGACAGGGCTCCCTTGTGCAACTCTGCAAGAAACACAATCGGTGCAGACACTCTACTTTGCCACACAATATGGAGAGGCAAGTCAGCGAGATAGCCAGGATTATCAGCAATTCTGGCAAACAAAGGGGAGCACTCCAGTCAGAAAAACTGTGCAATTACAGGCTGTGAGCTTTACTGATGGTTCTGGCAATAACTCAGAAATAAAAGCTGGGTATAATCTAGGCAGCTCCTTCCACCTGGGAAGTCTGAATTCATTATATGCTCTGACATCTACAGCTTACACCGCTGCCAGTTTTCATCTGTGAAAACTGACACTAAAGACAAATTTTCAAATTGGAGACTTTGTTTTGGTTGAGGTTTTCTTTGTTATGGCAACATAAGCAGAAAAGTTTATTTATGCAGGAGGAACAGTATGAAATAAATAGCTAAATTGTTATTTTATTATTCCTCTCCCCAAGGTTCGTTTCATTCATCTAGCCTCTTTTATCAGCTATTTAGTCTCTCTTCTCTTCCCCTTTATGTGGTGTGATTATATAAACAACTGGATTACAACACACTTCCTTTCTACTTGGAAACTAACTACATTGCTTTCATAGCATTATTAAACTTTTCTGACCCTGCTCATCTGAAGCACTGCTGAGAACCTGCATGAATATCTGGTGTTGACTCTAGGATCCTGACATCACTGGAACAAACCAAACACAAGAAGAGAAAAAAAACCCAAAAACCTCATACAGCAAGTAAAGTCCAGAGAGAGGATTTCTGCCCTAGAGGACCTCAGGCCAGAACAGGCACTACAGTATCATGGAACATGTGATTTTATCTGCTAGCAAAAACAACATCCAAAGACTCTCACCTTTGCATGAAACTATGTTTCCATCTTGATGAAAAGATCGCTCTCCATTTTCTAATTTATAACCATCATTGCAGTAACACATATAGCTTCCTTCAGTATTCACACATCTTGCGTTGTGACCACAGAGCCCAGACTCCTCACATTCATCTATATCTAAAAATTCAGAGAAAAATAGATGAACTTCATAACTGAGCTTTTTGTTTTAATTAATTAATATAGGGTACAAGCTTAACTCTTCCATGCAGAGTTCTACATAGCTTCTCATGGCTCTTCTGGGAGAACAAAGGAGTTTATCGTTGTCTCGTCTTCAAGCATCTGGAAAGAGGATTACTGCAATTTTGTAGATAGCTATCTTTATAATTATTGCTGGTTTACTTGACAAATAGTTTCCAATGTTATCTCCTGGTAAAACAATTCCAGAAAAATCCAGTATCTGCACCTATCTTGAATAGTTACAAGAGTTACAACTCTAACAAAGAACTGGCTAATATTCTACACGAAATACAAATACGACATTCTGGGTAATTATAAGTATCAATCTTATTTCTTTAATCTAGCTGCTGATTTTTCTTCTGAAAAGATCATTGTTTCAATGAGACTGTGAAGCAATGATTTGTAACATAGCAAAGAGCTCAAAATGGAACTATTTCATAGCCCTTAGAAACCTGGATGTCAAACAAGTGCATCAAAACCAGAAACGTCTCTGATGTAGTGCTAGAAAGTAAGTCCTACAGTGAGGGGGGAAAAACGGATTTGTGCAGTAGAAAATTAAGTTCTGTATTTGTAATGTTCAGGATTCTTTGTGATATCTACCTGTACAGTTTGTGCCATCATTGGGAATAAATGTCTTGTTGTTGTTGGAGGCTCTGTATCCATCAAGGCAAACACAATAAAAACTTCCGTGTGTATTATGGCACAGTGTATGATTTCCGCAGATCTTGCTGGCTCCAATCTGGCATTCGTCTTTATCTGCCAGTATATTTAAAACACATCACAGAGAGATTAAGAAAAGTGCAGTATTGTCTCCTCCTCACCCATTCTCAAGTAACAAGGCTTCTCCTTACCAATTTCCTTTACAAATTATTTGGGATAAAAACGCTGCTAGTAAGCTGGAGACCAACAGAGATTGTTGTCTCTGGATGAAACTGTGAGTACAGTTTCATGACAGCTTAAGTTGATCTAAGAGTCCAAGAGCTGCTGGAACCAGAGGGCCCTGTTTTCTTACTCTCTTCCTTACAGCATGCACTGATTATAGCACTTCATGGAACACCTGGATGCTCCACATTGGGTGGGGGCAATCCCAAGCACAAGTACAGTCTGGGTGGACAATGGATCAAGAGCAGCCCTGTGAGAAGGACTTGGGGTGCTGGTGGGTGAGAGGCTGGACATGACCCAGCCATGTGCACTGCCAGCCCAGAGAGCCATATGTGTCCTGAGCTGCATCCAGAGCAGTGTGGGCAGCAGGGAAGGGAGGGGATTCTGCCCCTCTGCTCTGCTCTGGTGAGAGCCCACCCGGAGCACTGCATCCAGCTCTGAGGTGCCCCATATAAGAAGGACATTGACCCACAGGGGCAAGTCAAAAGGAGGCCGTGAAGATGATCAGGGGGCTTGAACACCTCCCTCAGGAAAGGCTGAAAGGGTTAGGGTTGTTCGGTCTGGAAAAAGAAGGCTCTGAGGAGCCCTTATTGCAGCCTTCCAATACCTAAAGGGGACTTACAAGAAAGCTGGAGGGACTTTAGACAACATTCTGCAGTGATAGGACAAGAGAGAATGGCTTTAAACTGAAAGAAGGTTTAGATTGGATATTATGAAGAAATTCTTCACTGTGAGGGTGGTGAGGAACTCAGGTTGCCCAGAGAAGTTGAGCATGCCCCAGTGCCCCATCCCTGAAAGTGTTCAAGGCCAGCTTGGATGATGCTCTGAGGAACCTGGTGGAAGGTGTCTGCTGGAAGGTGTCCCTGCACATGGCAAGGGAGTTGGAACTGTGTGATTACTAAGGTCCCTCCCAACTTGAAGCATTCTATGATTCTACGTTTGTCCTACAATAATGAGATACCTGAACTCTGAGCAGGGTCCAGCAGCTGCCAGTGTTCTGTGAAACAAGGCTAAGAGATGGAGAGGAAGAGATCCTTGGTGGAGGACCATCCCCTTCAAGCACTGGTAAGCTATTACATACACTGAGACACAGCATTTGACTTTGTTCTTTGGTTCACACATTGATTTCTCATTAATTAGATAGTCTTAGAAGGACACTATCAGCCACAGTAACAAAACAACATTAAACAACACTTCTGAACAGGTGGCAGCCTTTTGGTAAGGAAAAGCAATACATGCATATTCTATGTTTGGGAAATTCTGCCAGGAAATGACAAAGTTTTTTGCATGCTTTGAAGAATTCATTAAAATTACTTGAGAAAGGTTGCTTTGGGAATTTACAGTTTCTTTTCATTTTATAAACAGGCAGCCTACCTTGACAATGGGTTCTTCCATTGCCTACAAATCCATAGTTGCAGATGCAAACACTTTTCCCTCCACTTTGCTGACACGTTGCATGAATGTGGCAAGTTGCACAGACATCAGGAACTGATCTGTTCACAATTGCTTTAAGGACAAAAAGACACATTTCTTTTTTAAAGTACCTTACAGGTGGCATGGTAGGGCAACTGGCACAGAATTTAAAATTGAGATAAATCCAGATTAAAACACATAGAATAGACTACTACCTCCTCCCACCTAATTTTCAAACTTATAGGAAAAACACAGCTATTTTATTAAATTACTAAAGATGAAAAATAAATGAAAGATTAAACAAATAACTACACTGAGCATTTTTGACCATCCATCTCTTCTCTGACAATGAGGAAATGAGCTTTTCAGTGAGGTTTAGAAGGTATATAATAAGTAGACCTATCCAATATTATTAATCTTTCCTCCATATCCATTTGTTTCTCTTTTGTCTTTATTTCTGTTTCCTCTGTTTTGTTGCATTTTTTTCTATTATTTACACATGGACATTTGGGATACTTATCAATCTGTTTGGATCATTCATCCACATGTATTTTGTAAAAATGTTATGAATAAAAATTATGTTGAGTATGCTGCCAGGAGTAAAATTACTTACAGTAAAGTAATTTTATAAATTAATTTATATTAAAAGTGGTTTAGAAGCGTACAACATACAACCTAATTTACTGTAATTTGACAGGGCTGTAAATATATATGGAATTATAATAAAATACAAATTTATCTCTTCTTGGTATTCATACTTTGTATTCTCACTTTCCTCCATTTTTTTTGTAAGCTCTTTTTATTATCACACATACCCTCAGATTCCAAATTACAAATGTCAGAAAGGATGGCTTTTATGTAGACAAAGCATGCATATGCTTACACCTTTTTACATTTTGAAAGAAAGAACTAATACTGCACAAGCTGATGACTCATAGTGCTTGACACAGAAGTATGGAATTTTTTACTTTTCTAAGATTGATAAGAATACTAACATCACTGTATACAGATCATCTCTGACAAAATTTTGACTACTGTACAATGTCTGAAAATACATAACCATAACTGGAAGGAGAAGGCAGCTGAACACTCTAGTTTTTTTATACACCAAATTTATCACAGTGGTAAAACTGTCCTTCCACGTGCAAAGGGTTTCAGTTTTACTCCCAGTGCACATATGAGCACCTTAAGGTTGTGGGAAGCATCAGAAATTCCTATGCCTAGTTATCCATGCTTTTATATACTTGTGTGTGTGTGTTTCTGACAAGAACAGAAAACAAAAACTACCAGCATGCAATGGCAACCAACATAGATCAGAAAACTAAATTTACAAACAGCCATGGTGAGAACTTTCTCATGATACCTCAATCTTCTGCTAAGACATCCTCATCAGATTGCTGCTTCAGGAGATAAGACTGAAAAGACATGTTTCCACCCCCCGCCTCCCCTTACTCGTACAGCTGAAACTTTATGGCTTATTTCTCCCTCGTAACACACAATTTCTTGTGCCAGCACTACAGCCACCTCGCCGTTTTGGTCCTACCCATGTGCTCACTCAGGCGCATCTCCCGCCGTGGCAAGGCCCTCTGAGCCCGGCAGGACACGAGGCCACTGCCACCACTGCTATCACTCGGTGGAGAGGAGACACACCAGCCAGTGCAAAGCTCAGTGCCCACCCCAGGCTGCTCCGCCACCAACGCCACGGGTACCTCCATCACCACCAAGGGCTGCTCCTCCACCACCTTGGAGCTGCCTCCAACACTCTCACCACGGGCTGCTCTGCCACCGCCACAATGGGTTGCCTCTGCCGCCACTACCACTAAGTCGTGCTCCGCCACCACCGTGAGCTGCCTCCAACACCACCACGGGCTGTTCCATCACCATCATCACGGGATGCTCTACCACCATCACCATGGCACACATTGGCACCACCAGCACGGGCTGCCACCACCAAAGAATGCTCCGTCACCACCATGGGCTGCCTCCGCCACCGCCACCACCACAGGCTGCCTCTGCCACCGCCACCGCCCCCAGCGCGGGCTGTCCGGCCGCCACCGCCGGGCGCTCGCCGTCGCGATGCGTGTGGCGCGCCCCTAGAGCTGGCAGTCCCCCGCCCGGCCGCACTTACCCCGCCGCCGGCCCGCGCACCGCGGCAGCGCCAGCAGCAGCAGCAGCAGGAGCGGCCCGGGGGCCCTGCCGCCCCCCGAGCTCATGTCCCAGCCGCCGCCGCGCCCCTCGGTGCTGCGCGGTGCCGGTGCCTCTGCATGGTCCCCGGCCGGAGGGCGGGAGCCGAGCGCGGGGCAGAGCCGCGGCCCAGGGCGGAGGGTGGCTGGCGCTCCTCCGCGGGCGGGACACCCTTATCGCTGCCGCCGCGCCCTCGGCCCCCCTGCTTTTACCCGCAGCGAGGCCCCTTTCCACTCCGGCCCCACTGCCCGCAAAACCCTCTATTTTCTTCCTTTTTTTCTTCTTTTTCTTTTTTTTTTTTTTTCCTTTATCCTCTCTTTCCTGGCACAACCCCTTTCCTGCCTGTGCCCCGGCCAGGCAGGTGGCAAGGCTGATAAGGGCTGCTGCTGTCCCCAGGCCGGGAGCGGGAGCAGAAACGGAGGGTAGGATTATTTATGATTCCCGGGAAGGACAGCCGGAAAGACACACCAGTTTGTAGGTGGGAGCTGTGCCGCTCCCCGCCCGCCAGCGGCAAACGGGACCGAGCAGCGCCTCGGTTGGGTTCCCGGGACGGGAGCGGTCCGTGTGTCCCCGCGGGGAGTGTCCAGCTGCCTCCCCCACGGCACCGCCTGCGCACCAAGTTAGCTCACCAGCCCTACGATGTCCGAAACTGGTGCAGCCGTACACCGCCACCCCTCGAAATCAACTCAGGCTTGCTCACCGCAGGCCTTAGCCGCGGTTCGGGTGAATCCCCAAAACTCGGTTTTAGGCAACACCAGCAGCACTGCCTGCAGAATTTTCTGCTGTAGAAGAGTTGTAATAGCCCTAGCGCTCGTAGTCATCATTCGTGTCCGTGAGCCTGCATTTTAGAAAGCTGCTGCATAAACTTCTTTTCAACTACAAACGCAGCTGAAGAAGTTTCACTCATATCCTGTGGTGGCTTTTCACTAATGCCGTTGTACACTAACACAGACAAATCGTCCACCACCACTGCATTTAAGTGACATAACCTGATCTTTCACTGCTGTATTATAACAACAAACACCAAACTATCTGTGTCTGATTTCAAGGGAAGCAAAACCCAGTTTCACTGAACTATCAACTTTATTGATTTATTTACATAAGTTGCTCTCTTTGAGGGTTTGTGTTTGTTTTTCTTTTAATGACTGTTCTGCCTACTTAAGCATGCATACATTTTTAATCAGCTTCTGTTATGCTTATTCATCCTGACCAGATTCTTCAACAGCAGCCAGTTACATTACAAGAGATCCTGCTTTTGGAAGAACACACTGCAGATGTCAGTACGGCATATTTCTCCCTTAAAATTACTGAAATTGGAAGCATCCATTCTCAGCAGTGGTAAGTTGCTTATCATTATAAGGAATGGTTCAGAGAACAATTGTTCTGTACAATATACTAAAATGGTCTGGACATTACAATTTTCCTCTTCCTTGGCAGCCCACCATGTAGCAGACCTACTAATCACTGGAATTTCTACTGTTCCTTTCATAAAAAGTAGGGGAAGCAACTCTTTATAATTATAAACACTTCATACAGCAAACAGGAAAATATTTTTGGCACCAAGCTTGGAGAAATACATCATATTTATGGAGAGAACAAGTTAAAAATTGTGATAAAAATATTCTTTAAAGAAAGTAAAAAGGATGTGTATCTGCTAAAAAAGTATAGGACCTAGACTGGAACAAACCTCCTTGTTATGTTCCAGTCTATTATCTCTCAAACAGACAATTGCTGTTTAAGACATACTTCAGAACTAAATAATTAAACTACATACAAAGGCTACTTTAAATTCAATGCATGGTAATGAGAAATAAGTGTCAAAAGATGCTGAGAGGTCATTTGTTCTGTTTTCTGCTTTACAACAAGGTCAACTCTAGGATTCCTGACATAGTTGTCTAACTTGCTCTTTATGCTGACAGTGATGTAGAATTCACAGCATTCCCAAACAATCTGTTCCACTATTTCAGGTTTGAATCTACCACTGAAATTAATCACAGATCACTTCTGCCATGAGGTCACCTGCCCAAGTCCTAGCTAATTTATATAGATACATAATTAGAGATTCAGGGGGATAAAACAGATTAGTGTCCCAACAAGCTGATCCTTAACATCTTGGGCAAATCTTGCTTGTTTCCTGTAAAAATCTCTCTAATGAAAACACAGATTAATATCTACCTATATTTTCCGTTCTGGATAGGATAAGATTTTTAATCTTTTCCTTGTCAAACCTAAAGGAAGCCTATTTTATAATGTCAGTGTGTCCTTTGTCCCTAACATTAAATTACGCAGAAGATTATGTAACAGTATTTGCTTTCATTTCTTTTCTTTATGAAAAGAAAATAGTTGTGATGGTCAAAGTAATTGAATTCATCCTGAGATGATTGGAAGTCTACTGTGCATTTTTGGCTTGCAAGTGTCTAAATACAGATAATTGAAAATAAGAAAGGCAAGCTGGATTAAACATCTCCTCAGCGATCTATATTTATTAATTGCAGACAATGAATATCACCATGTCATCTAAATCCCTATTTTTCCTCCTAAGGATCTTTGGCATAGATTACACTGCTTATTTTGACACATGAAGACAAACTATTTGATACTAATAGCTCTTTCAGCAAACATATTTTTAAAAAACACAGTAAACATCTTCAGCCAGAGTGAATAAATGTATTTCATCCTTGTTAATAGATCACTCAGTTATTCATAGTGCAGTTGCATTCCCAAATGGCTTGCTATCAAGCACTTCATTCCAACTGACAGTGAAAAGAGTAACTGTAGCTTGATGGAAGATTCCTTCTATCTGAATTCTGCCTCTCTTGCCTATTTAAAATTAATCATATTAATAACTGGTTTCTGGTTATCCACTTAGTTCCCAAAATAAGAAACAGCAATTGCTGAAGCAGAAATAACTGAAAGAATTGGCTGACCCTCTTCAGTTTGTATTGAAAATGCTTCAGTAAATATTGTGCAGAAGTAAGGCAGTCTCCTGTATAATTTTTTTTAAAGGAAATATTATCACTCAACTTGTTTGCAGTATTTCTGTCTGTACTCCTAGGTGTGCCTATGCCACTGTCTCAATTCCTAGCAGATGAAGTCAAGATGAAAAAGTAAATGAGATTTCTGAAAAAGCATTGGATACCTGAAATATTGAACCTTAAAAATTGAATGCTTCTATACAATTTCCCTAGAGGATAGGCCTTGGATGTAACATATATGAGAGCATGCCCCACACATCTCATAACAAGGGCATAGTAGGTGATAAAGCCTGCTGACAGTTGCTGCTAATCAGAAAAGCAGCTCTCCAGAGCAAAAGGGCTGCTATCTGTGGGTTTTAGCATAGGAGACCAAACTGGGCTTTGCCACAAACCCACTGGGAGCTTTGATAAGATTAACCCTCTCTGTCTCTCTTTACTTGTCCCTCCCTCTTAGATGTGTAACTGGGATAGTATTCCTACATAAGTGTGTATGCAGTCTGCCCCAGTTTTTAAAAGCTTTTAAACCACAAGGACTTAGTGTATATCAGTTTATGGGGCAATGTCATAGCATTGTAAGATCTTGGAATATCATCCAAGGACACTGCTGATAGCCATTGCTTCTGCTTGTTTCAGGCTGTGTCATTATTTTGAGGGTTGTGCTGACTGAAGACCATAGTTATGAGGAAAGAGGCAGAGAGGCAGAAAAGTTCAGAAAGAAACAGTAACAGCACCCCCCTCCTATTTTTTTTTTTTTTAAAAAAAAGGTAATGTGATTTTTATTAGCTCCAAGCAGATGAACAGACTTCTTTTCAGATCCTAGAATATCTGCTAAAATCTGAACAGAAAGAACTTGGCAACAAGATTCATGCCTTCTTCTCTGCCAGATTCTCCAAGCTCACCCACAGGGCTGTTGGCTTTACTATTGCAGCTGCATAAAACTTAACAACTTATCAATAAGGCAAAAATGAATGACAATTTATTTGATAGGTACAGGAAAAAAACCAAATCCCATTGACTATAGTATTATCCTTGTATTTTCCTTCTCTCACCCTCAGCTTTGTTGCATTTATGGGCAAGATCAGTCTAAAAGCGAATCTAAAAACATTGGATGGGAAATATGGCAACTTATCAAATTATATTATCTATGAAGATAAATTCCATACTTGCATCTCATGAATTTCTGGGCATCCTGTGAACCTGCTTTAGCAGGGAGTTTAACCAGATAATCTCGAGAGGTCCCTTCCAACCCCAACCATTCTGTGGTTCTGTGACCATAGATCATAAAACAAACCACTCTGAAGCTGTTCAGGCAGCTGTGGATTCTTTTGTTATGGCTTATCTCTCTATGGACCAACTGTATTTTGGTCACCAGGCAATCTCATATTTGCATCAACACTTTGTAGTGGGAAAGAAAAGGGGAATCTAATAACAAATAGCTCAACCTTCACTTTCAGAGTTGTTCTGTAGGCAATTAACTTTTCACATGCTGTTTATCAAGTTTAAAGTAGCTGTTTTTATCTCATTTAGAAAGTACCTCAAATTACTGTATTTTTAGACCCTGGGAATACAAAGCCAGGAGAATGAGCTGGATTTCAGATTCATAAATTTATGCATTCACTGGTGTACAAAAAGAGAGTGCTTTTGTTTTGTTACAAAACCAGCACAAGCTCTGCTCTTTGATCTTGGAAAATTAAATTAGGTGTAACTCTATTATTTCTACAATTACTGGCAATCAAAGGAAAAAATGCACCCTGGGTGACAGCATTTCTGCATTGTTATAAATTGTAATAAAGACTTAAGATTGGCATTTCTATGGAAATAAAAGGTCACCTAGAATTTTTGTTTTCTTTTTCATTCCAATTGCAAAGCTGAAAGCCCTATTTATCTTCCTATCATTTCTGCAAGAAATCAAGTTTGTCTTACAATCACAGAACCACAGAATAGGCAAAGTTAGAAGGGACCACTGGACACGTGGCAGTGAGAGCACATGGCACAGTATCTGAGAGCACATGGCACAGGATTCCATCCAGATGCTCTTGAATATCTCCAGTGAGGAAAACTCCATAACTTCTCTGGGCAACCTGTTCCCGTGCACCGTCACTCACACAGTGAAGTTCTTCCTCATGTTCAGGTGGAACTTCCTGTGCATCAGTTTCTGTCTTTTATCCTATTGCTTAGCATCACTGAGAATAGCCTGGATCCATCCTCTGACACCTCCCTTCAGATACTCAGAGACATTGATGGGGTCTCACCTCAGTTGTCTCTTCTCAAGGCTGAACAGGCCCAGCTCTCTCAGCCTTTCCTTGTAAGAGAGGTGCTTCAGTCCCTTAATCATCTTTGTTGCCCTTCACTGGACCTGCACCAGGAGCTCCATGTCTCTCTTGTACTGAGGAGCCCAGAACTAGACACAGCATTCCAGGTGAGGCCTCACCAGGGCTGACTAGAGGGGCAGGATCACCTCCCTTGACCTGCTGGCAATGCTCCTCCCCATGTAACAGGATAACATGGGCCTGCTTGGCCACAAGGCCACCACTGGCTCATGCATGAATTTTCTATACAGCAGAAAAACTTGACATTCAAATAATGTTAGCCTGTGAGAACTAAATGATGACTCATCATTAAGGCTGCATTAGGCTGAGTATTTTTTTCTTGCTAGGTACTACATGAATCCACTGTCGTATTACAATTACAGATTTTTTAATTTTATACACATTTGATATACAAACAGATGAAAACCAGAGAGTATTTTAAATTTTGGCCGAAGGTATAGCCCCATCATTTGGAGAGTAAGTGAAAAAATATGCATATGTAAGTTTAGAAGTGTGGTTGTTTAGATTGGATCCTAGACTTCAAAAGAGACAAAATCAAGATTAGTCAATACGATTCCCAAAGTTACATTCAGCATCTCAATCAAGCCCAATGTTTGTAGGCAATTGATCTGCAAAGTTATCAGCAATTTTCCTGTTAGATTTCATGAGACAGTAAGTGAGTGAGATATCCCAGGCAAGACAGGATGCTGCTGCTAACATCTTATGGTAGGGCCCTTCAAAAGTAATTTCTTCCTTATCTATTGTCCTGGTGATGAGCGGCAACAACAACCTGAAAATATTTTTGAAGGGCCTTGATTAAAATCACACACATAAAAAACCTCAAATGAAAAACGCAATCTTCACATAACACAAAATAGGGAGAATCTAAGCCCTGCAGAATAAGCAGTGTGTGCAAAAGCTAGAGGTACACAGTGACTGAACAACTTCCTCAAAGAAAAACTATTCACACAAGCAGCTACTTCTGCACTAAGTGATAAATAAAGAGCTCCACAAAGAGTTCCAGTAAGTTCTTTGGGCATCTCACAATCATATATAGCATGTCCTGAATGAGAAATTAACGAAGGACTTCTTGTGTCAGGCAGGCCATAGCCAGCAGAGCCAAACCAGGGTAGAAAAAGAGAAAAACACATTTATGACATAACAAGTCTTAGCATCAAGAAGTGTGGTGTTGTTTATTAACTTCTGTCATCTCTGTGGTTGAATTACCACTGGAAGATCTTATCCTCAAATAGCATAATGCATTGTCATTTACTGTTGAAACAGACACACAACAACTGGGAGCGGTCTGCTATCAAAAATCTTCAACCATTTCCGTATCTGATAGACCAATGAAGGCTCTGAGAAAGAGGATAAGTTTGTTGAAACACCAAGAGAAAGAGTATGCTTTTGACAAGACAATTAAAACCTCAGCAAGACAGAATTTTAAGCTGTTTAGTCATAATTAGAACATAACACAAAAAGGAAAAGAAGAGCATATCACATTTCCAAACATCACGTATGAAGAAAAGTACAGAAACCACTTTCAGTTAATAAATGTGATAGAAGAGATTGCTTGGCTAGCAAACCATTTTTAGACATTTACTGTGCCCTTAAATAGAAAAACTGTTTTCACAGCTTTTCAAAATGGGGAACCTTAGTTACACAATTCTTACACAAGTTACTTCAAATCTGATGACCAGATGAGTCAAATTCTGCGTACACAAAACCAATATTTTGCTGGAAGTACTGTATTGATGCCATTAAATCTCACACTGCTTTTGGACAATTTGGCCATAGAAGAAAATTGGAAATGGGAATAAAAAGAAAGAAAGATAGAAGGTCAGTAATACTGAAAAGTCAGCTGGTAACATTGCCATGTTTTCTGGTAAGAACTAAACTTGACAACTTCAGGTTTTTGTAAAAAGTTTTTAATTAGAAAAGAACACGCAACTTTCCTTCCCAGCACGCACCCACATTGCATTGACTAAAATAGACCATGCAGCTACAGACAGTTCTTCCCAGATCATCAACAGAATTCGTAGTACTGAATAGGAAAGTTATCCTAATTTCATTAGCCTTATGTCATTTCCTTTGTGTTGAGATCATATTTTTTTTAAAAAGAGCTTCAATTTTATTTTTACAGGCGGTGATACTGAATATATTCTCTAGGTGTGTGTTAGGCAGCACCACAGCAGGGTAGAAATAGAACCTGTATCCAACCACACAGCTGTAAGCCTGCAGAATTATGCAATATCCTTCAGTCCTCCCTCTTTTACAAACAGTTTCCAAGTATTGAATAATGTGTCTTCGCAGACCAAGATGGGCTCTGGAGTGAAAAAAAACCCCAAACCACAGAAAACCCTCAAAAAAACTATTACAGACCCTTCATTGTACAAATAATATGCACACACAAAAGAAACAGTTCATATAATCACAGAATGGACTGGGTTAGAAGGGACCTTAAAGATGATACAGTTTGACCCACCTGCCATGGGCAGCAACACTTTCCACCAGACCAGATTGCTCAAAGCCCCATCTAACGTGGTCTTGAACACTTCCAAGGGTGGGAAGTTCACAACCTCTCTAGCCAGCCTGCTGCAGTGTCTCATCACCGCTACAGTAAAGAAATTCTTCCTATTATCTAATTCAAACCTACCCTCCTTCGGCTTAAGGCCATTTGCCCTTGTCTTATCACTCTTGTGAAAAATCCCTCTCCACCCTTCTTGTATCTCCCTAGGTCCACAGCTAGAAAAACACTTGACACAGCGGATTTAATGGAGGAATTACAGAAGGTATGCTTTGTTTCTATTAAAAGCTCTGATTCGCACAAAAGAATGGAGTAGCTGTACTTGAAGCAGATTGGAAATAAAACACAGGACTTGAAAGTGTTACCCTGATGAACTGTCTCAGACTAAGCACCAAATACTATGGAATAAGAATGATCACTAACTTGAGACTAAAGTATTACGCTCCTTGTGAGAGCTCTTTTGGAGCCAGGCAACTCATACTGCTACCTTAGCACTGCCATAAAGACATTTGTTCTCCTTGTCAGTGGACTGTTTCCTCTCACATTTTTTTGCAGCATCTGAGATGAGTTTATGGTCAACAGCAAAGGCATTGGTCTTGAAATGGTCTCTGGGATGATATACTTTTCTGAGGTCTCTTCTTCCCGCTGCCTCTACTTCTCACACCTTCTCTCACCTTCATATTCTACCATGATTTCCACTTCCACTATCTTTTGTTCAGACATCCTTGTACTCACCTGCTACATGCCAAAGAACTCAACTCCAAACATCTCAGCACAGTTAAGAAAACACAAGTGAGAATTTTTATTTTATTTTCAAAGCATACGTTATCTTCTTTCCACTTCTGTAAATGGGTGAGCCTTGGGGCTATCAAATGGGACTGATCCAAATCATATGATAAATGAGAGGTTGGCATCTCATTTCACCAGTTACTGCCCTTTCTCTTTCATCTTCCAAGTAATAGAACAAATTCTGGTACCGAAAATTTTGTATCTCTGCTATTTAGAAGTTGCATTTCGTTTTTCATTTTCCAAGATGGGCACTTAAATAAACTGCTTAGGGAAAAAAATTACTGTGATTGTATTGCAGGGTTAGAACAGCAGACAAGAATTCAAGATCCATTTATTTTTTGGTTAAGGAGTAATGGAAGAAGACAACAGGTGGGAATTTCATTCTCTTACACCTTCTCAGGCAGACTTGGTAAAAAATAAGCCAGATTCTGGCCACCAAAAATTAGCATTTTCCCCAGAATGTTCATCAAATATCAAGGACAAACTGAAGAGTTACACATGGGGACTTCATATCTATCCTTTGGAGAACAAGCATTTTGCTGAAAGCTGCAATTCAATCTAAACTGAACCATATTTTTCTCCTTACAAAATCAACTACACTCAGAGATTGTTAATAGCATAATTTGCTGAGTGGCAGACAATCAAATCCTTGCCAGACTGGCTGAGAATTTCAGCTCAGAAAGAGGTGTGCACTACCCTCATATCTGTATCTATGGCTTTAGACTATGCTCTGTTTACCATCAATGCTGAATTTTGAATGCAAGAATAAGAAGGTCTAAATTAGTGTTGTGCAGCACAGAGAAAGGCAACCAAAGGAGTATGAAAGAAAAGCAATCACCAAGACAGTCGAGAAACAGGAAGCTGAAAGCAGACCACCTTTTTCAGCTGCTATTTACATTTCTTAAAATCTTTGTGCAAAGGATATGAATTTGGACCGCAGGACTAAAAAAAGAGTACAGTATGGTAAAAGATAAAACAAAAAAATTCTCAATAATAAGGTCCCAAGTCTCTCATCACTGAAGCCTCTCATTCCTTTACTCAAAGAACAAAGCAGTCATCAACTACTCTATTGGTTTAGAGTTGTAGAATAGACTACCATCCTACTGAAAACAAGAATTTCTGCCCTGCTCAGGAGAAAGTTTAGGTGCTGCTGACCTTCACTTCTTGCTGAAGATGTGCATTAACCCTCTTAAAATACTTTTGATATGAAAAGCTTTTGCTTAGATGCCCATGTATGCTGAAGGGAAAAACAGAAAATAAGACGTTATTAGCTGCACAATTATAAGACCAGAAAAAACCCAAAGGAATAGACAAGAACACAGGAAAAGTTAAGAGAGTACAGCCATAACAACATTTATTAAAAGACATGCTAAAACAACTAGAGTTAGGAAAAGAGTAAGGTATAGATATCAAGTAACAAGAAAACACACTTACCTAAAAAAACGGAATATATTACAGCATAAACAAAATCAAATTCATCATGCACTATACAGTCACAAAACAGGTTTCTTTAATACATCTTACATCTTCATTCAGTTTTAAGTAATCTCAACAGACATGGAATACTTTTCATGCAATGCCACAAAATGCTTTACAAATGAAAGCTGTTGCTTATTAAAATACACAGACAATCTTTTTATATAAAAACATTTTACATTTCTATTTGTTTCCCCAAACACTCTTTTGCCAGATTAAAAAAAAAACAACTAAAAACCAAATAAAACATGATGTTACAAATATTTACAGTATTTTCTTGTGTTAGACAAAAATTTTATAAACTGACAGGGAACTTTTATGAACAGATCACGTAAAATGAGGGAATGACAGCAATTCTTAGAGATGTTTTTTGTCTTGAGTACAGTATTAAAAGCAATGTAAGTAAAGCAATGTACTAAAAGCCTTCTTTCACACCATTTGGTTCACATTACAATTTCATTTTCTACTGTTTCTACTACCAGTAATAGTCTCAAACAGAGGCCATTTTGCACTGGGTCTTCCAATCAGAAAGAAGTGTGAGAGAAAACAGGTTTTAATATAGCTCAATAAAACCAGAACAGTCTTTGGTCAGAGAGTGAAGTGACATTCTGATGAAAGAATCTGCTTGGTTAGCAACTTTTCTCTTGTACTACTGCATTTCTATGGTGAACTTCTGCAGAAAGTGGGTAGCATATTCAAAAAGAATTGGAAAGTGCTTAAAATGAAGTTTATGTGTGGTAGCTTCCCTCTCATAAATAATGCAGAAGTTTCCAAGAACTGGGAAACTGCTTACAGTGATGACATTAATCTGCTAACATAAAAGCTTTCTTCATTTATCAAGGACCTTCAATTATGTAAGCATTGAATTTCTTTGGGAGTGCTCCAAGCACAACATGTCATTATTATCTGAAGTTGGAAATACGTGGGTTCTGCTTGGATTCCTACATGTTGTAGTACGAAAGAATAAACTGTCATGGGAAAGGCAGTAGAATAATTAAATCTGTATTGAAACAGCTGCAGTTCACTTCTTGTACAGTCAGTAGACAATATTATTTTTTCACAATATAAATACACATCTTCCAGAGGGGGAAACTGTATTTATTATACTTAAGACACCTACAGATATGAAAACCCCTACATATAAAACTACTGAAGGCACAAAAACTTTGGTCCAATTTTGTTCCTGTATCATATCCCCCATCAATAAAACCGTGAAGTTAAACACTTCAGAAATTTTCTATTCTGTTAAGATTTGCTTAAAAAGAGCAGGCAAACAATCTTGTATATAGCAAACAAAACCTCAGAAGACAGAAGATAAAGTTAATTTAAAGAAAAGATTCTGTGCAATCTGACTAGTATCCTTTCAGCACAACAGCAACAACACTAAGTCTGGTAGTTGTACTCTAGCTAACAACTCAAGGCCAAAGGTTAAGGCAAAACAATGCTTTTTGTAGGCAGCTGACCTCTCATTTGAATAACAGAAGTATAAGCTAACAGCATAAAATGACAAGTAGTAGGTCTACACCTCTTATAAAAACTCCCAGCTTATCACTTTCCTACTGACATGAATCAGAGGAGAGCAAGACAATTGATCACACAGACCTCACTGGCAGTACTGTTCACAAACACTAGTAGTTTTCTTGGCATACAAACACGTTTGCTGTCTGTAATCAGAAAATGTCACATATAGGCAAGTCTCCACAGACGTGGAATATCTTCCACATTAAAAGGACTTCAATTTGGTACACAAAACCAGTGCAACTTACAGAACCAGCAGACAAGGCAACTCAGTCAAATTATGAGTCAAAGTTTCAGAAATTGGTCCTGATGTTTTAAGAGTTCTGAAGGAACTGAAAGAAGCAGACGTTTTACCATTATATAACAAATCAAGGATGATTTGAAAAGGCACTTAGCTGCTCCTGGGTTGTTAAAAAGGCCTTATTACACTTTGAACTAAGTGTGCATGCATCAAAAAAAATGGACTAGGAGGTAACTCAGGGTTGATTCAAGGACATGATATATACAAAGACATAATCATACAGCCGGAGAATTACAGAATATGCAGAAGTGAAAGGGACCCACAGGGATCATGGAGTCCAACTCCCTGTCCTGCACAAGACAGTCCCGAAGAATCACACTATGTGCCCAAATTCCAGCTTACATTGTGCACACTATCATTGTGTACACTATTTAAACAGAAATTAAAAACGTGTTACAGAAATTATAAACCTATCTTGAACAACTTAAGGCCACAGTATATAGAAGACAAAGCCAGAATCTTCTTCAGAATTACACAGTTAACAGGAAAAAAGGCAAAAGACATAGGATGCTGTATCTTTAAAGTCTAGTTACATATTAGGGAAGCCAATTTACAGTGAGGACTGCCAAACAAAACAGCAAAGAACAGAGAATTTGTTCCATTTGATTTTTAAAATTTACATGGAAAATTCTTTGAGTAGCTACTTAAAGTTGTCTGTAATCTGACTGAGAGGTATGACTAAGGCCTTTGGAGGCTCCTTTCCATCCACATCAGTGTAGGAATCTGTAGAATAATGCCATTCTTTCCCAAATCTTGCTCTTTTCACAGATATCAAGGGATCTGCTAATATATGCTTTAGCGAATCAAGAACTGAGATGCAACTATGTTTTTGTAGACAGGCACTAAAAAGTCAAGCACAAAGTGTAAGAAATATTCCTTTTTCCACGATACTTCATTAACAATGCATTGGGATAACTAAGGGGCTACATTTGTGCTTTTAATTATTCAAGGCAGAATACTAAATGAGAAAAACTAGCCTTAACTAGTGCCTTCATGCTGCTAAGCGAATGTTAAGATGTACTGTCAAGTTTTAAAGCTAGTCTGCATATCTTGTAAAAGCAGATGTCCCAACAAGGCAGCATCTTTCAGATACGCACAAATCTAAAAGTATGTCGGCAAGAATAAATCAGTTGCAGAAACAGAAAAATTAAAGTGAATCAAAAAAGATGCACAATACTTGCATCACAAAATTAAAAAGCAAACATAGTAAATACCCACACTCAGATTTTTCTTAAATCAAAAAATTTTAACTGTCTACAGGCAGTCTTTTCATCAATGTTCACAGTCAAAGGCAAGTTGTTTGAAAGGGCTAGTCAAATCTGGTGACTCAACAAATGCTTCTGAGACTGTGTGCCAGCCAGGGTTTGGTTGCTTTGACCATGAGACTTCCTTTTAGAAATTGGGTCTACTGAGGGCTGATGGGGTCTATCTGTCAGAAGAGGGGAAGAGCATCTTCTGCCAAAGGCTTGCCAAGCGGGTGAAGAGGGCTTTAACCTAAAGATGCCGGGGGAAGGGAAGTTCAGTCCATCCCACTCCTACCAGTTTGGTGCCAGTGCAAGCAACAGATGCCTAGAGCCTGAACAGGGATCAAAGGTCAGCAGAAAAGCACCTAAAGAACTGCACAGAGGAATGCCAGCCACTCCAGCCAGTAAGTCAGCTTCACTGGGGTCTCACCACCAAAGCATCCATGCAATAGCACATAAGAAGGGGAATAAACAAGAGGAGTTAGAGACAGGGGCATGCCTCCAGGCTACCGTGGGGGGTGGCTGTTACATCCACCCAAATGTCTCCTGCAAGAAGCAGGGACTGGTCACCCAGATGCATGGACACTGTATGGTGATTGGATGGGAAGGCACGTGATTGACAGGCACACTGCCAATCCATGCCTAGCCCACCAATTGGAGGGTCTATAAAGGCTTGTTTCTTTGCTAATAAAGAGATTTTCTGAACACCATCCAGGGAGATCATGCCTTGCTCCACAATGCTACAAATGACTGCCCGATACAGGGACTTATAAAACACAGTGGAAGGAAGCAGACTGTGTGGTAGTATCTCCCTGCTAGACTTAAGGATTTAAACAAGAAAAGGAAGATCCAGGAAAAGAAACCAAAGACGCAAGTGAATCACAGCTATATTTGAGGTGAGCAGCAGAGAAAAATGGGAAATAGAACTTCTCTGGAGCAAAGGCGGAGCCTGGATTTTATGAAAAGGCTCCTGCATCGGGCTGCACAAAGACATCTCCAGTACCTACTTAAATGCCTTGCAGGACTGGATGTCTCTGCATGTAAAGACTTCCCCTCTGTCGAGGTTTTTGAATTGGAGACCTGGCAGATAGTGGGACAGAGACTCTTTGATATCACCAGAAACAGTGAATTTGAAGCTTGTAGCCATCGCTACATGGAGCATGGTCATGACGGCTCCAAAAGAGAAGCATGCTGAAGCAGAAAACCATGTGTACAGCTGCCATCTTGATGGTGCAAATCACCATTCTGTGAAGCCATCCACCCCACCTAGGCCTAGTTTCTACGGTTCCAAAGTCAGTGAATATGATCCTAACCCATTCGACCCCTTTGATCTGGGACCCTCAGATGTGCAATGGGAAGTGGACCCGTCCACACTGCACTGTGGCAGCTGAGGGAACCATGTGGTGCTGGTCAAAGTCAAGTCCATGTTTCCTGTGGAACGACAATGGTGGAGAACAGGTCTGCCAGAGAAATAATGTCAGAGGACAGTGCTGGCAAAAAAATGACTGTGCGGCACATTTTCACGGGTGGGAATGCAAGAGAGATGCAATGCAGTGACGCGGAGGAGGGGGAGGAGGGGTGGAACCAGGCCTCTGCGTTTACCGAAAGTGTCTCTAAGGCTATTGAGAGATCACTCCAGCCAGCACTGCCTGGTGCTGTACAGAACGACCCTTCTCACACCCGTGCCGGTGTATGGCACACATTCTCACTCACCCACAGAGTTGGATAGCTCGTGCGTCACCAGAGACAAAGAACTCAGAGCGCTCAGTCAGCTGGATATTCCAGAAGTTTATTCTGAAGGGTTCCAAGGTGAAAGAGGAAGAGAGACCCTCGTTGTCTATATTTATAGGGATAGCTGGAGGGTCAGGTAAGAGGAGGCGGGGGGAACATCACAACCAATGGGGAGAAGGAAGGGATGGGACCAGGGGTTAGGTTACAGCTGGGGGGATTTACATAATTTGGGGAGGGACCATCGTGTTCTCCAGGGGGGAGACTAGGATGTCTCCCACCAGTGAAGCCCTGCTGTACTGGAACCACTCGGCTCCCCAGCAGTTCCTGAGGTGGTATTATCCACCACAACAATGCAGGGGGTCGAGTGAAGCCCGTGGTAAGGGGGCGGCGGAGGCGCAATCCGAGCAGCCCCACCGGCAGCCCATGCCTGGTGCCCCCTGCCATGCCATGGGCAGCCCCACCATGGCCCACGCTGCGGGCGCTTGCTAGACCGTGGCCAGCAGAAGGCACGGCGCCCGGCTACAAGCCTGCAAAACAGAGTGGTGGTGCTGAGCCAGGTAGGTCACGCCGAACGCGGTGCATGACTTCCTGGATGGGCTGGCAGCCACAGGTGCCAGTCTGCCTCAACGTGGTGGCTCACATGTGCCCCGTCTGGGTAAGAGGCCACATGTCCATGCAAAGGTGGAATACAAAAGCGCGTATTCTGGGCAGGTGCCGTGCGCCATGGCAAATGGCTGTGGGAGCCACCTCGACCCCTTGCCAGGGGCAAAAACAGCAGCGGCCCACTGCAAGCCACACAGAGAGACACAGCTCTGGCTGTGGTGTCATCAGGAAGCGCTGCAGCAGCCACAGTGAGCTGGGCTCCACGAGTTGCACAAGATCTATGTTACTACAGAGACCTACATGTTACAATTTGTCTTAACTGTTGTAAGACACTAACTTTCAAACTACACTTGCAGACTTTTCTAGTCAATATAAGTAGTGCTACAACATAACCCCAGTCCATGAATTTTCAGATGCATCCAGCAAAACTGCCTATAGTATAGTATTTTGTTTGCAGGTCATGACCAGTCTGTTTTGTGTTAAAGTTTTGTGTAAAGTTACCTAAGGTCTTTCTATAGATGCTAGTACCACTGTGATGCATTTAATGCCTACAGGAGTGTGAGGAACATTTGGAAATCATACAGATGCTTTATTAATTGGATGTTATTCCACCACTAGACTGGGGCCTTTTGTGTTTCCTGGTGTTACTGAGTTATAGATCTGAAAGACTTTTTGTTTACCATACTTTTGCATCCTAGAGTTTCAACCTTTTACTGATTTATTTCAGTGTTTTATAAGAATCCTTTACAAATATTAGCTTGAAAAAATGGGCAAGGAGTGGCTGCAGACACTCCAAAGCCACAGAAGGGTCTGCTGGGGGATGCCCCAGTAGATTTTAGTACAATGCAGAAACCTCTGATGCTGCAAATGATTCTGCATTCATCTAGAGAGCACTCTGATCCCCTTTTTGTTTTTACAGAGTTAAACACTTATTTTTAACAGCAACCACACACTGGACAGAAGGCCTGTGATGTCTCTTGACACTAGCTAACCTGCTTTAGCATTTTAGGTCTCCGAAACACTATTAAAACTGATACTGGCCCAGCTTAAATGCAAAATAAGGGGGGTCAGGGGATTTACATGACAGATTATGAACATGGGGCAGAGGTTCTCCACAGGTCACTACATGAAAAGGGTTTCATCATGGTATGTGTGAATTGATATTGTTCATGTTGGGGTTTTTAAAAGATTGTTGCCTTATTATTTGTTCAGGTTTTTCTAAATAACCTTGGTTTTGGGATAAAGTTTGTGTTTTCATGGAATAAACAAAGAAGGGGAAGATGTGGGGGGGTGGCTGTCAGGTCCACCCAAATGCCTCCTGCAAGAAGCAGGGGTGGGTCAGCAAGATGTGTGGACACTGTATGGTGATCGGATGGGAAGGAGCATGATTGACAGGCACACAGACAATCCGTGCCTAGCCAGCCAACTGGAAGGTATATAAAGGCTTGTTTCTTTGCTAATAAAGCAATTTTCTGAACACCATCCAAGGAGATCGTGCCTTGCTCCCCAACACTACAGGCTATGATCTCATTGGCATGTCATGGACACAAAGAGGGATGGCTCCAAAGAATGGAATGTTGGAATGGAAGGATACAGGGCCTTCAGGGAGGACTGGAAGGGCAGACAAGGGGGTGGTGTTGCCCTCTATGTCAATGACCAGCTGGAGTTCAAGGAACTTCACCTGCAGATGAACGGGGAGCTGAGAGTTAATGGATCAGGATTAAAGGCAGTCAAGGGACAGGTGGCTTTATAGTGGGGGTCTGTTACAGGCTGTCTGGCCAGAAAGACAGAGAAGATGAGGCCCTTTACAGACAGAGGGGAGCAGCCTCATGTACACAAACCTTGTTCTCATGGGGAACTTCAACCACGCCAGTATCTGTCAACACAGCAGCACATTCCTGGATTCCTGGAATGCACTGATGATAACTTCCTTCTCCAGGTAATAGAGGAGCCAAAGAGAGGAGGTGCTGCAGTGGACCTTGTGCTCACCAGCAAGGAGGTGCTGGTGGGGAATGTGAAGCTCAAGGGCAGCCTCGACTGCAAGGACCACAAAAAGGAGTTTGAGATCCTCAGGGCAGCAAGGGAGATGCACAGAAAACTCACTACCTTGGACTTCAGGAGAGCAGATTTTGGCCTCCTCAGGGATCTTCTTCATAGAGTATCATGGGATAAAACCAAAAAAGCTGGTTGGTATTCAAGAATCAGCTCCTCCAAGCTCAGGAGTGATCTTCCTAACAAACAGGAAGTCAAGTGAAAATGTCAGGATGGTATTAGATAAACAAGGAGCTCCTGGATGAACTCAAACACAAAAAGAAAGGCTACAGAGGGTGGGAGTAACAACATTTAGGCTAGGAGGAAAAGAGGTTTTCTGAGCAGTCCAAATCTATGACACAATGAAAGATAAAGCTTTCCTTGAAAAGGAGAAATACAGCCTGTATTTGTAAAAAGGGAAATAAGGAGGACACATGGAATTCTAAGTCTGCCAGTCCCACCTTGGTTCCCAGTCAGACTATGAAGTAGATGGCTTCATTAAAGGCAAATTACGCCTGATAATTTACTGGCCTTCTACAACAGAGTTACAGCACTGGTGGATAAGAAAAGAGCAACTGATGTCATCTACCAGGACTCATGCAAAGCATGGGACTAGCCCACAAAACATCCTTGTCTCTAAACTGGAGACATGGATTTGATGGGTGGATCTCTAGCTGGAAAAGGAATTGGCTAGATGATCACATTCAAAGAGTTGTGATCAACAGCTTGATGTCCAAGTGGAGACCAGTGACGAGGGGTGTCCCATAAGGATAAGCACTGGTACCAGAGCTAATACACCCTTGTTGGACAGTGGAATTGAGGGCACCCTCAGCGAGTTTTCTGACAACACCAAGCTGTGTGGTGCCATCAACACACTGGATGTCATCCAGAAGGACCTGGACAGACTGAGAGGTGGGCCCGTGAGAACTTCATGAAGATCAACACATACCATTCTATGATTCTGTGAAATCCAAAAAAGTACATCTCTAAGGGGCATATTATTCCTAAGCCAGTTGAACTTTCCAGTACATAGCACATTCTGCATATTTATATAGTTGTGTTGTACGGCACTTATTATAGCTACATATGTATGGTCAGATTGGCTGCTACTGTTGAGGAACATGTTCACTGAGGTAGCTCAGGGTGCAGCTGCAGTGGGAGCTGCAGGTTGAGCTCTGGCTGGTGGAGCCCAGGCAAAGAGGCCATGAAGCAGACCCTCAGCACAAGGGCCTGGGGCTCAGTGACCCAGCCAGCGGACCAGTGACCCAGCCAGGGGACCAGACACTGAGACAGGTGCAGGAGCTGATGATCCCAGACCTTGTCACACTTAGACTGCAAGGAGATAAAAGCCCAGGAGTTCCTTTGTTCCAGGTCCATCCTAGGAGGCATCAGCTCGAGCTTGTGGTGGTTTTGATTGGCCCAAAACATCAGCAAGGTATCTTTAACATCTAAGAGAAATTTAAACCCCTCAGAAGCTGTTGTAGTAAGCCTGAGAAAATGTCTGAGGGGTGGGGAGTGGCACAAAGATGGTTCCTGTGTGTCCTGAGTGAAAGTTCTGGAAGTTTTCACATCAAGTCCAGCAGAGCCAATCTCTGATGGCTCTGAAAGTGATGGACATGCTGTCGGCCAAGTTTGGGCCAATTAGAGGTGCTAGTTACGCCTCTGTGAAAACATATTTAAAAAAAATCAAAACAAGGTAGTCACGCACTTCTCGGTAGTTGGAGGAGGAGGTGGAGGTAAAAATATGTGAAGGGAGAACAGCATGGAGACGCCAAGGTCAGTGAGAAGGTGGGGGAGGAGGTGCTCCAGTGCTCCAGGCGCCGGAGCTGAAAACCCTCTGCTAGCTGTGCTGAAGGCCATGGGGGAGCAGGAGGTTCCCCCTGCAGCCCATGGAGTCCACAAGGATGCAGAAATTCACCCACAGCCCATGCCAGAGGAGCAGGTGGATGCCTGGAGAAAGCTGTGATCCAGAGGGAGTCTCATCTAAAGAGTTAAAATTGCAAAAGGCCTTGCAAAGGAGAGAAAGCCTTTTCCTTGCTCCTGGGATGGAAGCAGACTGGCCTTGGCTCAGGAGAGTCTGCACCTTACGGACAAAAGAACTCATGTTGCAGCAGAATTCGGGCAGGATGTTGCTCCTGAGATTGGACCCACACCAAGAAGTTCCCAGAAGACTGTCTCTTGTGAAGGGACCCCGTGGCTAAGTAGAGAGTCCCTCTCCCTGATAGACTGACCAGAGAACAAACCCCTTACCCTGCCCCCTGCCCGTGCTGCTGGTTTGGAAAGAGGGAAGGGGGGTGAGTGCAGAGACTGCTTCTTGAGAGGGAGGGTTGAGAGCAGAGAAACTGTCTGGAGAGAGAGAGAGATAAGTAGAGATAAAGAGTATTTGTAGTAGAAGAATTGTGGTGATGAATAGATTTATGGACCTGCTCTGTGGACTGAGAAAATACCCCACACCCTGCCCCCCTACCCGACCTGTTGGTTAGAAGGAAGGAAGGGGGTGAATAAAAATGGGTTTGTAGGAGGGAGGGGGGTGAGTGAGCAAAATAGTGTATGAAAAGTTTATTTCTGCCTCTCATTTATCCTCTGACTCGGTTAAGTAATTAAATCACTTTGCAACTTTAAGTTTAGAGCCTGCCTGCCCTTTCTTCCATGCGTCCTCCTACCAGTGCCCTTTCTCACTTAACTCATGAAATTGGTGTGTGTTTTTACAGGTTTTTTTCTTTCCCCTCTCCTGCATGTCTGCAGCAGGACAGAGCAGAAGTGCCTGGCATTTAGTCAGGATCAAACCCCGACAGAGCTGCTGATTTATCATTTAGTTATTGCACCAAGACGATCTGGACATCTGAGCCTTTGCTATGGGAAACCTGGGGTCAACCCAGTAAGGAAATCTGGTGTGACTGTTTGAGTGGGGGGGCTGGGAAAGGGCCTTGGTCCTAGCTCAGGTGGTGCAAGAGTGACTGCCTGAGTGGCTCCTGGATGGTTGAGCAGGGAAGTTTCCTTAACACTACATCTGTAATCCATTCACGTATATTAGGCTAGTATCTGGCAAGCTAGTATTGTGCTGATTTTGCAAAAATAATTCAGAGGGAAAATTTGAAAGATTTTCTTACTCTGGTAAGGTAAGAAAAAGGAGCAAGAGATCTAAACCTAAATAAGTTATCGCTGTGCCCCTAAACATGAGAAATAAACAATTTTGTTAAAGAAAGAAGCAGAGAATGCGGACATGTATAACTAATTGGAAAAGACACCTGTGGATAGTTTGCGAACCAACAGTAATGTAATAAGGAGCACCTGCCATGCATGTGAAGAACGGGTATAAAAAGGTGTACCAGGAAATAATAAAGGGCTGATGCTTGCTGCCATGGTGTCAGCCGTGAGTCCACCATCACACCAGAGACTACTCAGAACATGGTAGAAACATACTGGAAAGATAAAGTCATACAATTTAGATGAATGAAAGCAATTATGAGTGGCAAAACGTTACAACAGAAACAAATTCTGCAACAGTTAGAAGTAAACAAATGCCACGTTTGAAAGAAATAGGTCTTTAAAATGTGGCAAAGTAAAATAATTTTAATCTTCAATTAATTTTTGTTAAAAAATGCTAGAAAGAAAACTCCTAAAATTCCTAAATTCCTAAAATGAAATTTGGCTTTTTAAAATACTATCAGAAGTCATTAGTATTCATCTGTAAACTCATGACCAAATTTAACTGCATCTCAGCTCATTCCCCAAAGAGAAATCAAGATTTATTATCCGCCATCTTTTCATACTTACAAAGGAAAGAATGATAGCATTCCATTACTTTAAGTTTAATACTGATAAAGGTATGCAGAAAGCCAAAAGAGAATACTCTGATACAGCCAGTGTCTCTCAAAAAGTTAGATGAAGTGCAGCAACTGAACTGTATTTGCTGTTTGGCCTTTATATATAGGTTTGTTTGGGTTTTTTAGTGTATTTTTTCTGAGTGTGAATTTTTTATCAGTGAAGTACTACCATCAGAGAAGTGCATCTAGGTAAAGAATCCCTGTGTGATTACACAACGAATGAAACCTAATTCCCACCTATATCCAATATCCATAAGAAAGTACCAGAAACTAGAATTCAAAGTATTATTTAATGAAAAAATAGATATTGAAGTATCATGGAAAAAACTTTCAAAAAGACCAAGAGGAGAATTTTCACAAAGCCCACAACATTTTTGCAAGATACTTCAGATAACATTCTTACCTACTGTACACACAGAGTAAGGCACATAATAAGAAATCAGGTAAATACACAGTAATTTAAGTATCAGACTTTAGAGTGGTAAAAAAACTCAAGGTTTAGTTTTTTCTGCCCTGAAAGATGACCTTAACAAAAATAATGTCTTAAAAATTTGAGAAACCATCACAGACCTGAATATTTTCCATAAGACTGCAAACATTTAATTATTTAGAGATATGTAAGAAAGTACTTTAAATCAGGACCATTTTCTTGTCTTATTTTCTCCAAAGTACTGTTACACATCACTTCATAGTAGAAATAGGACATGATCAAGGTAACCTAACTCTCCAATACCACATCTTGAAGAAACTTGTCAAATACCTTTTACTCCACAGAGAGAAGGCACTGCCTTTTCTATAATAATATAATCTATAAGAACAGCACATACTTTTTATTTTTATAAACAAGTTATTTGTAAAGATTTGCCAAAGTATGAACACATACCCTGGGAACATAAATACTATTTAGTGGATACTCACAGTTACTATTTGTTTTTCTTCAAGAAACCCAAGCACTATTTCACATTCAAATTAGTGTTTAATCTGCAGAGTAGATTTACCATTTTATTAAACATACTCCTTGTTTGGTATATTGTAAAAGCACTCTAAATTGTTTGGTAAGGTTGATTTCAAACAAAAGAAGAAAGGATGTTCTCAAAATATAATTTTAAGTAGGAAATTTGATGATAAATATTGTTGCTAAAGCTATTTCACAGAAGAATATGGATGAAATACTTGCAGCTAGAATCAGAACAAATCATCACTTAATTCTTTGTGTATGAATGAGGTTTTTCTTTTAAGAGACAGAGTTGGTCACAACTGTCCCAGTCTCTATTCAAAGACTTTACTAAAACCATTATGCAGCCTTAAAGGGAAAGTTCACAGCAAATTCAGATTGTAGATTTTGAGAAGGAAACTCGGAGATGTTGGTTTTCTCCAAAGTCATGATTGTGAAGCTCAATGAGAGCATGAACTGCTTCTTCCACAGAGCCCAGTTGGATAAGAGCCATTTTGCAATCTTTCCTGAAGTACAATAAAAACCATTATTAATCCTAACTAAATTTTCACTAGCCAACACAGAAAAGTGACATGAGCTTTTTTTTTTCAGCCATATCACACATACTGGACACTTGTACAGCAAAAGAATCAGGACCATTTATGCACCTGCTAAAATGTAAAGATAACAGAACTACAGAAATTTTGCAAATCTATGGCTTAAAGCCATGTCATTCTTTCATTACACTGGACATCAAAACATTAGGTCAAAATAAGGCTTGAAGACCTCTAAGAAATACTTGTATTGTCCATATAGATGGGATTATTCTAGCAGGTATGATAATAATAAAATAATGCTGCCAAATAACCTTAATCAATGGAGATACATTGTCATCACTTTCATTTTTTATATGGCATTTTACATACACACAGCTTGTGTTTTTTCAAGAAGCAAGCATCTAATTTCCTTAAATTTATTTTTCTTTCAACACATGGAATTTTTCAAAAGGCTGCATATTTTTAGTTTAGTTATGCTAACACAGTATTCCATTTAAAATTTTAAGATTAAAAGTGTCATAAAAATCATGATAGGTGTACTGCTTTTTCCTATAGCTATATATACGCGGAATTCTGCCTATAGTTATATATAAACATAGAATGTCACAAAAAAAAAAAAAAGACCAATTAGCTATCTTCCAGCATGAAAGCTTGCTTAGCAATTTTACAAGAGAACTTACTGGAAAAATCTGAAGCCTTTCACAGTTGATCCTTTACTTGTAAAAAGGGTCTTCAAATCATCAACAGTAACAGAAGGCCTAATTAAAAAAAACAAAAAACAAACAAACAAACCAAAACCAAAACCCCCTCAACTTGTAGAAGAGCACAGAGTTCTGTAATAATATCAAGATGTCAATTTTGGCTTCTAAATTAGTTTTTGCTGTTCAAATTTATCTCCACCAACTCAAACACTGTCAACACTTCAGCCCAAAACACTTGCCTTTGACTCTACATTTTAGTACCACATTGTACTACAAAAATATTTTAGACTCTATTGTTTTTCATCCAAAACTGTTTCTTCCTAGTTAAATTCAGGCTGCAGAAACGTCTCTTAAAATCTTAAGGAATACATTTCATCTTGCAATTTGTGCAAGTGTATTTCACATATTTTCAGTTTTGAAAGAATTTCATTTTACTCATAAAGCTGCTTTCAAAGTGTCTTATAATTTTTTTTTTTTTTACTTGGACAAAATTCCATGGTTTCCTTTCTTTCCCTCCCTGCACAGCTGCCAAACAAGAGAAGCCTGTAAAAACTTGTGTTTGGCTGTTACTCCACACACAGTTGACAACATTTTAGACATAAAAAAGACTACTTCCATCTTAAAGAACATGCTTAATACTTTTTTTCTTACAACTTCCACATAAGAGGTCTGAATTCTGTAGAAACTACTCTTTTAAAAGTGTTAGAATTATTAAAAACTGTATCCATACTAAAAAACGTCAATGATGAATTTGTTGTCATGCAGATTATCTCAACATGTATTTAACCTTTGTGAAAATTTGTGAGACAGGATTTAATATTAAAAAACCAAAAGCATACTCTCAAGAAAAAGTAAATTAATCAAAACCTCAAAGATTATTCAGTTATCCTCTTTGCTAATGATAAAAAAGGGACAGTTAAAGGATTCACTTATTGTTAACTCCACACCAGAATGACCCACAGCATAATGAATTGTAAAAGGCCAAGGAAATAAACTAAAGCTTTTATCAGACTTTGTAACTTGACAACATAACCTAAACCACATCTTCCTAAGATCACACATGTAGATACTCACGGGATGTTGGAGAGATGCAGGGTAGCAGAGGGAGGAAAGATATTTTGGAAGTTCTTAGAGCAAGGATTCTTAAAGCGATGTAAAGGGCTATTGCTGTAGTCCTGTGTCAGACCTTTGTCCTCTTGTCCCTCACGAGGAAGTTGAATTGTCTGATACTTTGAAAGAGTAGCATGCATGACTCTTCCATACAGCCTTTGTCCATCCAAGTAATTGATAGCTAACCAGTGGAAATGTAATTTGAACAGAAATTAATGGAGGGGAAGAAAAGTTGATTCTTCAAATACTAATACTGTTTTCTACTTGGTGTCAGATTTCACATGCTAAATTTAAACTGCAACATCCGCATGTACCAGGTGGACTGTGTCACAACATTACATTTAAAATAAGTACAAGGACATAATATAATCTCCAGTTCAAATGCCAAAAAATTGCAGAATAGAATTTCAATGGCCAACAGTTGATTATTCTTACCTAGCTAAATATAAGATAAATTACAGAAAAATAATATAATGTATTGTTAAAACAAATTTCAGGAAAGTCGTATGTTTTAATTGTAACATTTAGTAGACTGAGACTCACAGGACTTTTTTTTTTTTAAACACTAAGAGTACTATCAAAGTTTTTATGTAGTAACACAGCATAATGATGAATTTAATTTGTTTATGCTTGTCACTGACAGATGGCAAATTCCTTCTTTATTTTAAACTCATGGTAGCTTGAAGCATAACTGTGCCTTAAAAATCAATTACCTATTTGAGCCTGGGTTGCATCTGCCATCTGAACCAAAGCAATTCCTCTTTTCTTAAACATGATCTTCACACGATGCACATCACCATACACACCTGTGGAAATCCAGAAAGGAAATTTTTTCAGAGCACTACTATGAAAAGCACAAGGCCAAGTCTGTTCCTTTTGACTAATATTAGTGTTACAAAGAATAATCACCTCATTAAACAGGTTGGTTGAAATATTAGTATAAGGAGAGTTTCAAAGTTTGTGTATTATTTTCTGAGGCTCAAAACTGGAGGAAAATCCCCAGGATCCTAGTCATACAACTGCATGTTTACGTTCAGTTTTTAAACAGTGCAATAGTTGTCAAAGTCCTCTTAACAGAGGCATATTAAAATATTACTATGCCAAGCTAGTAATATTGTAACTTGTAACTAACATATTGTATTGTAACATATTATATTGTAAGCTTGTAACTAACGTACAAGCCAATTCTGTACAGTGTTTCCTCTGACACAATCTCTGTTTTTTCATCTTACTTTGCTTTCTCACTTTTTGCAGTAAACAAATTGGACCACACACTGAAATTCTTCTGACACAACTGCTTTGCCTTTTTGGTACCTGTGGCTTGTAACTCCTGACTCAAATTATTGCCATTTTAAAACCAGTGCATTCCCTCAGTGCATTTTCTGGACATGGACAGAATAATGGAGTTTGAGTTAACCAGCATGGGTCAGATAAATAAAAAGAACCACTAGCCCTGTGGTTTCTCAAGGTATATTGACATATCTTACCAAATAGGATGAAAAGTCCATAAGGTGTGATGGCCTGTTTAAATGATAAAATGAGTATATTATTTCTAAAGCCATGCAAATAAAGACATCTATTCCATAAGTGCATGGTAAACAAAAAGAATGGAAGAGATACTGCATACTAATACATAAACCTGTCTCTCCAAAAGCCATTCCCTGCATTAACCAGTGTATGGCACTCTTGTTAATACACATTTGCTCTGCACATGTAAAATATGTAAACAAGCTAACACTTCAGCTCACGCATTTTCATCACTCGACTCATTCTGTCATGCTGCAGAACCTATTAATATTTAAAGTAGTTTCATTATTTGACCTTATTCTTCTAAGCTAGCAGCCCATTCCCTGAAAAAAATGAAAGATATTTGCTAAACTAAAAATAAGGCATTAAAGAACTCCTTCATATTTTGTAAACAACAGACAGTACCAACAAAACTAAACCCAGTTGCTTCAAGATGTGTTTGCTTTGTCTTCAGTTTTGTCCCCACCTATCTACATGGCCGTGACATTCTAAAGGGAGACACACAGAATTTAACTGTCTATGTATAAAGCATATAAAAAGGGCATTTAAATTGTATTCAATTAGAAGCTGTGAACAGAAAGCTAAATATTGAAAGGAATTACTTTTCTTCAGTGATTCTCAATTAAATTCTTGTGTGCCAAGCACCAAAGAAGAAAATTTAGCCTAGTGCAGCCAAAATTTGTTCAACTGAGGCAAACACGTACTAAAACCACTTGTGTATCAGAAGCACTACTCGCACTCTCTTAGCCCTGCTCCTCCTCAGCTCTACTTCTCAAATGTGTATTAAACATACCTAAATTATTGAAAAATAGAAGATCTTGCAGCCTAAGTGCAAGCCCATGCCCATTTATCATCAGCATTTAGTAGTAGAAAAAAATTACTATCAATGTAAAATTTAAATTTATCAAGAGTTTATTCTTCTGGCCCAAATATTTTAATTCAGGATGGATGTTTCAGTTTTAAGAAGAAATTTCTTATTCAAATGAGACTACAATATTTCTACTAAAAAAAAAAAAAAAAAAAAAAAAAAAAAAAAGGAGGGGGATTGAAAGACAAAACCAGATAATTTAAAAGTCATGAAGGAATGTTTAAATGCAAACCGATACCCTGCAACAGGAGAGAAATATGAACTGAAATAAGGTCAACCAGATTTCCTACACATCGAAAAAGAAGTGACAGGAGGCAGACAATGAGTACTGAAGGACAAGTGTTACAGAGCTGCCAAGAAATATATTTCCAACAACTAATGCTTTCGTACATTCTTATTTTTATCCTTTCAAGAATTTGACCATCACTTACTACATTGATATTGTAATCATCCATTACAGCACTAAGTTCTACATAAGTTCTTAGCTATGATTAGTACTATGTAAAACATCAATGCCCTAAAAAGAGCTCTGACATGCTTCACATATGGTTATTCTTAAGAAGCACACTTTTCAGATTCAGAAAATCATCTTAAATAGTCAGCTGCAGAAAGCACATCCACAGCCATCATCAGAAACTCACTGATACAATATATTGACAAATCAAAGAAAAAGTGACTTGTCTTACAGCCCTACCTACAGTTGTTTCTTCTGATTCTTACTGTGAATTTGGTTGTTAGTACGAAAACAGAAACAACAATTACTTAAAATTAAAGAAACTGGTCAACAGATTTTTAAACTTCAGAATATGAAGCTAACTTCCATTTTGCCAACAATTCCTAATTTTAACAGTTTTACAGTTAAGTAAATGTGCTGAGTGTATATAACAAGAATTTATATTGCTGCAATAGGACTGGTTATCAACAGTCAAACAAAATTGTGTTTTAAGTCATGGCCTTGGTAAAGCTTGATTTTAATTTCTTTAAAAGATGTACATTGCTTTTAATTAAGCATTGATCAGTGTTTGAGTAACATGAGTAAGATTATAGACCAGCCTACGTAATTTCCACTATAAAAGTAATTTTCCAAGTTGTCCTTGGTAATTTTACTGCCAACATATGAGAAAGCATCTGTGTGGGACTATGAGAAGTGAACATGTACTTATTAACTGCTAAAAATAAATGTACAGTGATGTCAATAACATAGTGTACCTGTATTCTTTTTCAATCTGGAAGAAGTTGCAAAACTAGAAAGATCCTATCCATGTTTAGAAAGGTACTTGATTTGGCATGCTTTTATTTCTCTCCCCTGTTTTCCATCTAATTCCTTGTTTTATAACAAATGAAAAATTCTTTGCCTTCTTTACAGATAAAGCAGCACACAGAGGAGTCATTAACAGAGTTATCAGTAAATTATCAGATGTATGTTGTATACATCAGCAAACATTTCTTACATTTGACCACAGACTTCTCTCTAATTGCTCAATACACTTCTAACATAGGGTTCCTAAAGTAAATTGTGTTAGGAAGCTTTTCACTGATTACTGGAATTTTTAAACCTCACCAATATTGCCAACTACTTAAGAAAGTATAGAGCTGTCCTGTTTTTTATATTATCAGCACAGAGAATTTCTCTTAATCGTTCAGCTAATGTCAATTTGCCAGGACTCTGGCCGCTGGTATAAGGTGACATTTGCATCAATTCTGCCAGTCAAACTTACTTCAGGGTTGAGGTTGCTGACTAGTAAAACAGAATTTCCTGCAATACCAGGAATAGTCATGTGTCCAGGTACTGCTGATGTGGTAACTGTGACAGGACCAAGTGCTCCGGGAACAGGTGGAACTGAAGGACCTGGAAGGGTATAAATAGCATCACTTGACATCTCAAAGAGATAAAGGAAGAATACAAAAGCAAGGTTATATTTGGCAAAAACATCAATATTCAATTTAAAAATGCATTTAAGGAATTTATTTATTACTAGTATCTGACCAATAAAGCAGGAAGCACCTCTCTTTCAGAGAAAAAGAAATATTCAACTATGCAGACGCAAAAATAAAGGGGACATAAACTACAGCCTAAAAAAGAAGAAGAAGAATTCAGCACAAAAGTTTATCCTGTACCAGAAAGGAAAAGATCACAGTCTAAAAATCTATCCATTTCTCACCTGATAACCAGAAAAGGGGCGACTTCCCTTTATTTGGTTTGAATGTCACAGCAGTTTTATGATTCTTAGAAAAACAAATGCTTAATTTTTTCTCTTGCAGGTAATCTTTATTACAGCATTTAAGTTCTTTGCTTATTGAATGATACATTACATCAGGATATAGTTTTTATTACAGAAATTTATTTTACTGAGTATACATATGAGAAAGAGAATTAGAATTACTCAAATAAATACAGCGTTCTGATTGCTATATTTTTAAGAAAATGGCTCTGAGCAGGTGTATTCAGATGGGCCACTAGGCATAAATACAAACACCACATTTCTAAAAAATACACTTACCTGCACCTTGAGGAAAGCCCAAAGCTGGGGCAAACCCAGAAGGCTCTGTATATGATGGAAAGATGGTGCCTTGGGCAGCTAGAGAGAACAGATACATCTAATTAAATTCAATTTTAAAAGTTTTGGAAAACATAAGAGATTTCAACAGTCACAATCAGCTGCCAGTGGTGCTATTTTGACTTAATCTGTGATTTCAGATGTTTATAAAACTTCTGGATTAAAACTCTCATTGAAATCCGAGGTTCTGTGTTTTACAAAGACAATTTTCAGCCACTTTTGAAGGCAAGTGCTCTGGTCAGCCTCAACATTCCTCTCTAAAATGAAGTCAGGGCAATATATAAATTAGACAAGTTTGAATAGGAAAGCACAGCATAGACTAGTATCCATTAAAGTTAATATGCCTGTAAGTGTTCAATGATTTTTAGTCACACAATGAACATGTATTCTAGAAATTTTCTGCAAGTAAATACAGTCAAAGATGTTCTGCAAGGATGAGATACAACTCCTGAACATTTCTAAGATCAGTATAAGCCAAAGACTACAAACATCTACAACTAATATGAGATTCTGAACTTTACTAGCTGCTGAAATGCATAAACTATACATATTCTGCTTTTCAGGGAGATGTACTTTCCCAGTTTGTGTAACTTCATAAATAACCAGTGTTTTTATGGTTCTCCTGGAAATCACAAGCATTAAACCAGATTTGGCATAGTAACATATGGAGAGTCCCAGTGTCAAAGATAGTTCAGTGATTTCCACATTAGTATGTGGGGTTAAGTGCTACCCAGGGTAGAACTCAAAGTTGTGTTCTAAGAGACAGTTGGACACAAACCTGAGCTGTGGATTCTTTCTTATGTAAGCACGCACCAAAAGTTTTATTTTTTAAATGGGACATGGATAATCAGAAAAAACATTCTACAAGCTTGCTAGGGATGACACAATACCAAAAGAAGTATCTATTATGAATTACAAAAGCAAATGGAACAGACACCACAGATCACATATTCATGAATATTGCATCACATTACACCTCCTCTTATCTGTGGCAACAAAGTGTCTTTGATACAAAAAACAGAATACATTTATCACACCAAAGCAAGTAAAAATGTTCTTGAAATACACACAAGAACATTGGTGTATTATACTGACATATATAAACATTGGTGTATTATACTGACAAGTTCTGGCAATATAGTTATTAATCACTTATTCACAACCCAAGAATGGTAATGGAAACATGAATGAAGAAATCGATCAAGAGCTTTTATTCTGCCAAATAAGACCTGCATGTTGCACCCTGATACCAAAATCAGGCAAGTAAAAATTGTCAAACTGAGCTAATGCAGAAAGATCTGGAATTCTTTGTTGGTTTTTTTAAAAATTCATTTGCTTCATGGCTATCAGCCTAGCTTTCTAAGCAAGCTAATTAATGTATTTCTATTTATGGTCACTGGCTGCAAGAACTCTTTAAATGCAAAATATTCACAAAATCTGCTTGTTTATAGTGCAGTATCTTTTGCACAAAAAGCAAAAGAAAATGAAAAAAACCACCAAAAACCCGTTTCAAGAGCAGTTCAGTTATGTTATTAAACTAACTTCAATTCTACAGAAAAAAAAAGATGTATTATTCTGATCATTACCAGCTTTATCTTATAATTCTACATCTAAACTACATTCACCAATAATAACAGGTAGTGGAAGTACTAACATGACTTAGAACATCTTTTCCTCATGTTCTGTAACTAAGCCTCTCAGAACATGCCAATATATGCATCTTGTCACCACTGACAGAAAGGCTAGGAAGCACGTTTCTCTCCATCTACAGCCTTTTCTTTTTTTTAATATCTGTGCAGCTGCTTCACTGTGAATGTACCACAGGCAAATTTTGGTACAGACATCAGACTATTTCAGCACTTCTTACTATTACAATGAAAGAAAAAAGGGGCTCCTAGTACTGAGAAGCTTGGAAGAGTAAGGGAAGATACAGAGAAGCACTCATGTTATTCTCCAAAAGCACAGTTATTTCTGCCCTACAAGCAAGGGCAGAAATAAACTACTCTGACTGTACTTTCCCTTTGCATTGACATTTCAAATAGTGCAAGTTTAGTTAATTAGAATATATTAGACCTGTAACAGCACATTTCTATAATGCTGTATGGTAAATTCCACTCTCTTTCTCTGCCCCAACTATAATGAGAGTTCTCCATAACATAAAGATCCAAGGCCTGCCTTTAAGGGGAGCAGTAAAGACAAAATTCAAGAAAGCAGTGAGTGCAACTCACTTTCTTATTCTAATCTAAGCTAACTCAACTATCCAAAAAAATCAAACCAAACCCAGTATTTGCCCTACCTACCACAGAAAAGTAAAGGAAAATAGGGCATTATTCTCCCATCCTTTTTACTGTGCTAATCAATTGGACAGCACTTAGATACCTAGTCAACAGCTAAGACAGTTCTTATCTGTGTATTATTGCTAATGGTTGTCATTAGAAATAAAGAAAATTAGCTGAAATCACTCAAATTGCATTGTGAGCACTTCTCCAGCGTCACTTCAATCAGACACTGTCTCCTCTATGCCAAAAGTGACTTCTAAAATTTAATAAATTTTCTTAAATTTCATCTTTTAGAAGATGACTACAGATATATATAAATAAATATAAATTTCTGAATTTTCTTATTGTTTGTTTCTTGCAGCAGGCAGTTATCCTAAAATATTAACAAATAAGAGCTAATACCCTTAAAAAACTTACTTTCAAGCAGCTTTAGGCAACTCGTGTCAATCTGTGATGACTTCCATTCTGATATGCAATATTTACTACATTACCTGTACCAATTATACCATTTCACAGAATTTTAGTAGCATTTTGTAGCTTTTTAAAAAGACTTTGAATTTGCCCATGAGTATTCCTCATGTTATTGCTTCAAATATTTATTTATCATGACTTGGACTTCATGCTTTCCATACAAATTTTACTGGACCTAACCAACAGAAATGTATGCAAAATGTACCATTCCATGAAACTGATATGAAGCCAGAGCATAAATGCAACATAAAAATTATGATCTCAGTGTGTATTTAGCACTAGAAGGGAAGGTTTCTTACCAAAGGGTGCCTCCAGGGTTTGTTGGCCATCACCAAAAGGAAGGTCAGTGCGAGTGAAATCTCTACTTTTGTCATTGTTGTACTTTATTGTTAGGTTAGTTAACTTGGAGAACTCAATATGCAGAGTGCAGCACCCAGTGTAGATACTATGGCCATCTAGAGTCTGAAGAAAAATAATTACATTTTCAGAGATAAAACACATTGTGGCAGCCACTGCTATAATTATAGCCACTGCTATAATATAAATAACTGTTTATATTATTATTGCAGCCTATCAGTACTTGAAGGTGGCTTATAAGAAAGATGAGGACACATCTTTTAGTAGGGCAGGCTGGGATAGGACGAGGGGTAATGGTTTTAAACTGGAGGGTCAATTTGGATTAGCTATATGGAAGTCTTTTACAATGAGCATAATGAACCACTGGCACAGGTTGCCCTGAGAGGTGGTCAATGCCCATTGGACAGAGCTCTGAGTAACCTGATCTAGTTGATCCCTCCTCAATCCAGGGGATTGGGCTAGATGACCTTAAAGGTTCCTTCTAATCCAAATGATTCCATGACTCCATCATTATACAGTTTTCACCTTGCAATTGTATCCAAACAGTAATTCACCTTCTGGTTTTAAACTCATCTTTTTAAACACCAAGTAGACAATGATGCTGCCACTGTCCTTACATCCTGTGTAGAGGTCTAGTGTAGTCCACTAGTTAGTATTATATCAACTTGTGCCAATTGGACAAAACCTAGCTTTAAGCATGACTTAACTTCCTATATTTCTAATCTTACTTCTCTCCCACTCAACATGCAGAATCAGACGGTAATAGGAATACTAATTTGGAAATTTTAACTCCATGAACTGACCCTTACATGAGGGACTCTGATGAAGGATCTGAACCACAAGTCCTGGGAGGAATGCTGGAGGGAGCTGTGGTTGTCTGCCTTGGAGAAAAGGAGGCTCAAGGGAGACCTTACTACTCTCTACAATTACCTGAAAAGAAGCTGTAGCAAAGTGGGGGTTGGTCTCTTCTCCCATGTAACAAGTGACAGAAGAAGAGAAAATGGTCTAAAGTTCTGCAAGGGGAGTTTAGACTGGATATTAGGCAAAAATTCTTCATCAAAAGGATTATCAGGCATTGGAACAGGGAAGCAGTGGAGTCATGATCCTTGGAGGTATTTAAAAGATGTGCAGATGTGGTGCTTCACGACATGGTTTAGAAGTGAACTTGGCAGCACTAGGTTTATCATTGGACACAATGACCTTAAGGTTCTTTTCCACCATAAGTCCCCAGAGCTGGGGATGACTTCCAGGGAAGCAAGAGAGCAGACACACCCTGTGCCCAAGATCACCCAGAAGTGGTGCATAATTGTTGTGGGTGACACCCTCCTGCAGCAAACACAGGCACCCATCTGCTGACCTGACTACTTTCTAAAAAGGTCTCATCTGCCTCTCTGGGACTTGAATCACAGACGTCATGAAAGGATTGCTAAGGTTTTTCTACACATCTGACTATTTATTACCTCCTGCTCCCTTTATATGAAAACTAAAGGTGACTTTGATGAAGGGGCAGATGCCTCCTAGGCAAGCTCACTGATGTCATAAAGCTGGGAGGAGTGGCCAATAGCCCAGAGGGCTGAGCAGCCCTTCAGAAAGACCTTGACAGTCAAGATAGGAGAGCAGAGGAAAAGTGACTGAAATTCAACAAAGGCCAAGGCAACGCACAGACTGGAGCCTAATTTCCCAGAAAGCAGCTCTACAGAGAAGGACCTGGGGGTCCTGGTGGACAAAAAGACGTTGTGGGCCAGCAATCTGTCCTTGTGGCCAAGAAGGCTATGGCATCCTGGGGTGCATTAAGAAGAGCATTGCCAGCAGGTCAAGGGAGGTGATCCTGCCCCTCTACTCAGCCCTGGTGAGGCCACATCTGGAGTGCTGTGTCCAGTTCTGGGCTCTTGAGCACAAAAGAGACATGGAGCTCTTGCAGCAGGTCCAGTGTAGGCCTACAAAGATGATTAAGGAACTGGAGCACCTCTTTGACAAGGAAAAGCTAAGGGAGCTGGGGCCTGTTCAGCCTCGAGAAGAGTGAGAGGGAATCATATAAATTACTTTTATTTTGATAGACTCATGCAGGTCTTGGAGTATATGCAATACATTTATTTACAGTTGATGATAGAGTGCTGTCTTCTTAACTAATGAGTGATGTCAAAGTTATTAATGTGCAACAGGAGTGTTAGAATTATGAAAAATCACAAAGGTAATGGTCAAAATATTCCTAATGGTTCCCCTGTCCCTAAGCAGGGAAGACCTCCAAACAAACAAAATCAAGCTGAATACACTACACTTACCATTTTGGCATAATATGCGTTCATTGCATCAGCATATTGGAGCAAAGCTTGAAATTGATTGTTCTTATGGAACAAGACAATCTTCAAGACAAAGCCAAATTTAGAGAAAATCTGTTACAGAAAGAACACAGGCTTTAAGAAGCAATGAATAATTAATGCACACTAAATACTAGCATTTAATATTTCAAATAAATTTCTGAAAAATAGTTCTGTTGTTAGAGCTGAACGAAAATGGTGTGAACACAGAATTTTTTTTCAGGTGAAAAAAAAAACTTAAAGAAGAGGCTACAAAAGATGGGAAAGAAGGGCAACATTTCCTTAAAGATTTAGCAATATCTAGTCAACTCAAAGCAGGGAAGGACAGTCCAAACAGGCATTTGTCCAGTGTCTGCAGAGAAATTCTGGAAAAATAATCAGAGTTGAGGTTTGAGAAATGGACTTGAACAAGTCATAGAATCACAGAACATGTTGAGTTGGAAGGGATCCACAAGGATCATTGATCTAGTCCAATTTCCAGCCCTGCACAGGACACCCCAAGAGTCACACGATATGCCTGAGAGCATTGTCCAAACACTTCTTGAACTCTGTCAGGCTGGTGCTGTGAACACTTCCCTAGGGAGCCTGTTTCAGTACCCAACACCGTCTGGGTAAAAACACTTTTCCCATCCAACTTAAACATCCCCCAACTCAGCTTCGTGCCAGTCCTGTCACTGATTACAAGACGGAAGAGGTCTGTACCTGCCCCTCCCACTTCCCCACCTGAAGAAGCTGTAACTGCAGTGAGGTCTCCCCTCATTCTTCTCTTCTCCAGGCTGAAGAAATGAAGTGGCGTCAGCCACTCCCCAAAAGGCTTCCCCTCCAGACTTTGTACACTGCTGACTCACATTCAACTTGGCATTGACCAGGACCTCTAGATCCCTTTCCACAGTGCTGCTCTTCAGCCTCTTGTTCCTTAGCTTATACACATTCCCCTTCCCTGTTCCAAGCTAATTTAAAGCTCTGTCAACAAACCCCACTAGCTCCTACGCTAGAACCCTTTTCCCTCTCTGAGAAAGGTGCATCACATCAGGTGTCAATGGACCAGGTGTTGAATAGATCGTCCCATGGTCAAAACCCCCAAAATTTATCCAAGTACACCACAGAGCCACCCATTGACCTGATCAATCTGTCTATTTCTATCAATATTATTCCTTGTTACTGGAATTCAGTTGAGATGGGAACTGCAAACTGCATTTCAAGGTATCCACCTTTATGTTATGCACATTAGAAAAATTCTGCAAATCTGTTGAACAAAAATACAACTTGAATAGTTGATGTGCTTATTAAGACCCACTGCCTAAACTAGAAAATGAAGAGGAAAGAAGCAAGATAAAGACCTTGATTGGAACCTACCCCTATACTTTATAAATCAAATGGTATTTGATTTATCACAAATTTAATATTGTAGAAATACTTTTGAAGGTTGAATTTAAATACATATACATTCAACATAAGAGTGTATAACGGTATCTATACAAAAGCAAAGCCACAAAGAGTGAGGACAAAATTAAAGCCAGGACATATCATGCACATGCAGAAAAAATATGTCCAAATTAACAGTCAAAGAAGAAAGCTGTGTTTGAGAAATACTATTAGTTTTCAAACAAACTGTTAAAATCAATGCAAAGACCCAAAAGCAGAAACCCCTGAGAAATATTAAACTTGCAATGGAAAGAAAGGCCACAGATAAGGATAAGCATCTCTTGCCAGCCTCCTAGACCTAGAATCAATGACACAAAACTAATGTCCCAGCCCTTTGTACCCAGTTTTTCCATTTCTCAGAAACAACATTTTAATACTGCAGTCATCACTGAGACACAGAAAACAGAACAGAAAGCTTTTCACAGCAATTTAAAACTATTCTTTGAGTTGCTGTTTATAAAGCACTTCCTCTTAAGAAAGACCTAAATAGAGCTTCTCAACATATGCTTTTCAAAGTTTGTCCAGAAAACTTAATAGACCTTTTCAAGGTAATGAAATTTAATGTACTTCGTCCTGTTTGATTTTAAACCTAAACACACTGCTTGTATCAATTTTGTTTCTGCAAAGATAACACTGAATTTTCAGCTTCTTATAAATATTTTAAAGTTAACTGCGGTTAAGAAAAAAGTTAATTGCTTGACAAGCAAGACAACTTACAAAATACAATCCAAGTTTGGGATGACAGCTTGCATACTAGTGTTCCATAAGACGCTAGACTTGTCAATGAAAACATTTATTTCCATTAACCTTACTACACAAAGTAAAAGTTAAATTGTAGCAATTGGGCACTAAGTTATTACTTTTAAACTTAGAGCTTTCAACAGCATAGCCCAAATACCTAGCCGAAGTTACAGTAATGTCTTTCATTAACTACAGCCTACCATTATTCTTACTGCTTTCAGAGGTAGTCAAATGCCATTCTAAAGATGAACAAACAAAAACATTTGTCCAAGAAATTTGCATATTACATCACATACACTGAGTTATAAAAGTGAATATAAATATATTCCCTAATATATTCCCTAAATATAATGTAAACTACAAAGATTACTCAGCAGAAATTGTTCTAAAATATGGATTCGCAAGTTTATAACATTCAATATTTCACTAGCGCATCATGAGAGCAAAAGTAAACGTTCAAGTTTGTTGCTGCTTCCATGGAAAGAAACTTAAAAGAGACAACACGAAAATCTGAGTACAGAAGCCATTTACTCGAACTTTACTTGTGCAGAACTACTTCAAACCTAGATCTCTAAACTCAGAAAATAATTTTAAAGAGACAGTCTTCATTCAAAAGATTCAGGAACCACAGGTACTTAAACAAATTAATGGATTTAAAATAGCAATACTGGAACAAATTGTAACTTCATTTATTTATGCAATTGTCATTACCTGATACAGCATGTCTAAAGTGACAGGGTAAAAAACATTTTCAACAATAATTCGAAGAACAGAACCATGACTTGGAAGGACTCCACCTTCAGCAGGAAAAGCAGTTGTAACACCCAGGTTTCCATGCTGCACAGCATTCACACTTTGCAATGCAGCTTGGGGTCTCTGAAATTAGGTCATAGCAGAGAGCACAATTAATTTACATACAAATTATTCATTCTGAAACACAGTTCTCCTAAAAGAAAAGCACATAAAACATAATTTCGAAAAACATATTTCTTTCATAATATTGATTTAAATCCCACATTAATAAATAAATAACTCTTACTTTCCGTGCTCCTCTCTTACAACTAGTCAGTGTAATTTACAGAATTAAAACCATTTTTTAATTAATTGCTACTACTTAGTAATATCCTATAAATATGATTTTGCTTTGAATCAGTAAGCTATTGTCATTCTAGACATTTTTCCAGCAATATTGTTGATGACAATACTGATGACAATATTGTAACAGACTAACAACCCATCAGCATACCAAAACTTACTTGCTCTGCTTTATTAGGATTTCATTCTCTTCAGAAACTTAGATGTGGTGCGGATAAGCTTAAAGGTGCACACCCTACTCTTCCTCCAGAGCCAAGCCATCAACCACAAAAAGCAAGTTGAAATGTCACTCCTCAAACTGGACTTCTGTGACTACACAAGTCTCTACACTTGTTTTTCATGGGCTTTCCCCAAAAAGGTCTTCATACCTCTTGTGAGAAGAAGCACTTTGGAGAGATGTTCCTTTCCAAATGCAGTATTATGACCTGAAGTCATGTCTCAGATACACTAGTTCTTCAGAAGACAAGACTAAACAGGACACGTTATCTAGTTTCAGAAAAATATAACTCTGCAAAATAATCTGTACTTCAGGCCTAAGCCTAGGTACTAGGACAGTAACAGTGTTCAGTTGCTCTACCACAGTCTCTTTAAAATTTAGATAAAACTCAAATATAAGTGCCAAACAGCTTATTTTTAAAAGTAGACAATGTTTTTATAGGAAAAACCAAGTGCCATGCACCAAGTTGAAAATACTCAGAAAGAGACCCAAGGAGTCTTATTTGCAAATACCCATATACTTTTCCTGCATTTATGTTTCCTAACAGGATTTTTCTCTATTTCCTTCATCAAGACTTTTCCACTGTTCTCATGTGCTTGGTAGTACCAAGGGCAAGTCTTAATCACTACAGGCTGATGAGAAGACTCAGTACTTCAGCCTTTTCCATCTCCTTTATCACCAGGCTCCCTGCCCCATTCAGCAGCAGCCCTACATATTTAAAAGAACAAAACCAAACCAAACTTATTTCTACTGCTGATACACTTCAACAAACCATACTTGCTGCTTTTCACATCTCTCATCAGAGACAACTTCATCTGGCCTTCAATTTTTCTAACCATATTCCCGCATGTTCAGATAATGTTTATAATTCTCATGGGGCACCTGTCTCTGATTCTAACTTTTCTATGCCCATCTTTTACATTTACGCTAATACAAAGCTCATGCTTTGTTCATACAAGCAGTTCTCCTGCCACCTGAACTTGAATTCCTGCTCATCATAATGAACTACTTTTGAACTTTAGCTCCTCCACAGCAGTTTTACAAATACTGAGTAGTCCCTGACTGCAAGAAGTTACTGAAATTATGTACATCAGAATTTGTCTACTGGTATAGTGAAGAATAGTCTGTTTATTTACTAGTGTTTTGGTTTAACCTTGGTATGCAGCACAGTGCCACACAACTACTCAGTCACTTTCCCCTTGCATGATGGGAGAGCGAATTGGAAGAGTGGAAGTGAGAAAACTCATGAGTTCAGTTACAGACATTTTAACACGCAAAGCAATAGCTGCACATGCAAGCAAGGCAAAACAAGGAATTCCTTTACTATCTCCCATTGGCAGAGAGTGTTTTAAACATTTAAGCATTTCCAAGAAATGGGCTTCAGAGTGTAACAATTATTTGGAAAGAAAACGGCCACAACTCTGAACATCCCTTCTTCCTCATCCTTCTCCCAGCTTTCAGTGCTGAGCCCAACACCATGTGGTGTGGGACATCCCTTGGGTGAGTTGCAATCAACTGTCCTGGTTGAGTCCCTTCCCATCTTCTTGTGCACTCTCACTGTCAGGGCAATGTGACAAGCAGAAAAGGCCCTTAATACTTCCTGTCACAAACTGCTGTGAGGAAAATTAACTCTGCCCTAGCCAAAACCAGTACACAACTCATGCAATCTTATCCTGTTAAAGGTAAATATTATACTTACAGCCTGATTAAGTTGATTGTCAGTCCTAAGTTCTTTGTAATTGGAATACTGAATATAAACTGGCTGATTGTTGAGGTGAGGTGTAAAAGGAGTGTAGTAGTTCACCATCGAAACAGCAGCATCTACAGAAGCCATTTCCAAAAATGCCTGCAACCAATACATAGTTGATTTCAGTGCTGGTTTTGTTTACAAGAGAGAAGAAAGCATCATTTTTTCCCATTTCCACCCTCACTAGAAACACATGACGTGAAAGTACAGTACTGATTTGCTCAGCACTAGAAGGCATTTGTGTGTGCATGTTTATGGGGCTGTTTAATTCAAATAGTGGGTTTTCTGACAAAGTTTTACATTGTGAGTACACTACATCATTTAAGAAGAGGTGGAATAAGTATGACATATGGGAAGCAATGCGGCTAAAAATACCACACTGATAATAATTTGTTAAATTCCTGAAACCAAGCATTATTACCTAGGTAGCTGATATGCATACCCATTGGAAAAGTTGCAACAGAACATTAAACATCCATCAGTTTATGCATTGTATTAATCCAGCTCAGTGCTCTAGACAATTTTTTGAATGAATGCTTATTATTTTTAGGATTTCTTTGTTTCTTCATGATGTAAACTACTCTGTCACATCTAATAGGATTAAAAAGATGTTAAGAAATTAATATGCATGTTAGTAACTTAAGCAGGCAGGCTCTCTGAAGACGTATGTCATCATCAATAGTGATAATGTACTTTATCATCAATATGTTCTTATACAAAGTGGATATAATGTTTTGCATTATTATTAAAAAATTCCTAGTGCATTATTTAATCCAAAAGTATATTAAAAAATAACCCTCGTAGCATCCTTTCATATTTAAAAATATGAATATCTTCACCTATCAATGAAATTATGTTGCAATGATTTCCGTCAAGCACAAGATCAAAATTATCGTAATATAAACCACATCTGCAGCCTTGCTCTTCTAATTGAAACATTGAAAATTACATACCTGACCTTTTCCTCTTAGCATCAAGAAATTGGTTACTTTGCCAAAAGGGAGACCTAATGAAATGACTTCTGCTCCAGTAACACCACTTGGAATTTGACGAATATGAAGGACACGTGAAGGGGAACATGGTGATCTTCTTCCTTTGCTTTTTTTCTTCTCATTACCTAAAATATTTCAGTGAGGGAGACAGACAAGCAAACAAGACAAACCCATTGCACAGTGTGTGTATCAAAACTTAAAGGAGAGAAACTGCTGCCTCAGCACTGACATTGACTTGGGTATAGCTCTTTGAATCTTAAGAAAGGACACTTCATATCAAACAAAGGGACAGCATAAGAAGACCTCATCAGCTATTCCAAATCTCGACAGCAAGGGGAGGGTGTGGTATGTTTGGCTTTGTTTTGGGCTTGTTTGTTTATTTTCCGGTGACTTGGTTTAGGTTTGCTGGGGGTTTTTTTAATGGAGGCCAGTAACTTCTCCCCAAATGCCTACATAAGATATTTACAAAATGTTAGTTGCACAGAAGAAGGAAAAATCATAATTGATAGGTAATACATTAATATTCCTTTTATCACCAACTCATCTGTGACTGAGCTGCTAACTCACGGTTTGGATTTTGTTTTTATTTTCTTAAAGAAAGTCTACTTCCAAATGATTTTAAGTTTTAAAAGTCTCTTTCAAAGAGACAGACAGCATGAAATCCATACAAACTCTTAAGTCTTCCATTTTGACACACTGCCAGAAGTGGGGGTTTTTTAATGTATGCCTATTTGGATCCTGTATGTGACCAGTTTAGATTGGTAAGTGGCCAATGATTATATTTCAAGGACAGTATTCAGTATCCTTGAGAGCACTTTTAAGCAGAACACCACATCTGGAACAGGCATCTCATTCTAGAAGCAGTTGCGATGGAGGCAAGAGAGACAGCCTTAACACCTAATCTGTTGCATTTAGCCTTCCAAGGAGAAACAGAAAAGATTGGGAAGAAATTTCTGTATGAGCTTTACAAGAAATTCCAGATTTTGCTTTTTATTAGTGGAAGCCTGTAAAATTTCAAGTTAGATGATCAAAACCCCAACCATACCATACTTAACAATTCTCCCAACTGCAAAACTGAAAAAAAGTCTGTTATGCATTGACTTCTCCATCAATAATTTTTCAATGGCTTCATGTGTTGTTTATGTATTCTGAAAAATGAGAACTTTAAGACAAACATGAACATATCAAACACATATCAATTACTAGTAAAGTCAAACAACTTATTTTGTTTTCAGGTTCAATATGGACAAGACGTCCTTGACTAAGTATATACTAAATCAAGGAATGCCTAGTATGAATTTTGCCTTTAGTTTAATATGAGAGACTCGTGCAGAAGCAGTATCTTCTGGATTCTGACACATTGTCAGAGGTGACAAAATGGAGCTAAATGGCAAGCTATTAAAGTGCTTCTTTTCCTGTTAAATTTTAGCGAAGTTACTAAATCAGCAATAAAAGCTAGCACATCTCAAATATAAAGATCTCATGTTTTCTAAACCATGCTTCTTTCTCCAGCTGTGGTTTGATAATAATTTTGATGCAGAGTGATAATAATGTGTATCATCCAATATCCAAATTTCAAAACTGATTCAACAATTCTTCAAAGCATGCCAAACCTTTTCTGACTTTTTCACTCAAGTGAAAGTAAAAAATGCTTTCAGACAGACAAAAAGAAGCCTTATGAACAAAGTGAAATTTGGTTACTGATGTACAAAAGGAAGTTCATTACAATTGCAATTCATGACTGGTACAAATGTATTCCCTGAGTAGCCTGAGATAGAGAGGTGCACATTTTAGATATGTGACCCACCAGACCAAAAAAAACTCGCAAAATCTCAAACATAACAACAAAAAAGAGCGTCACAGCTGAAGCAGCTGTTTCAGGTAAAAAGATGCATTTCAATAGAGATTATATTTAATTTTAGATTTATATAATGATTAATGAAAAATTCTCCTAATATGTCCCAAAAACTCCCAAATACCTCTACATTATTTTAAAGTTTAATACCATTTAGACATCTTGGATACCACTGTGAAGCATCAGTCATTGCACCAGTAGTTAATAATATATATTCAGCTATTACATTGCTAAGCGATGAGCTAATGCAATTTCAAGCCAAGCAGAAACATTTGGACATCACGTTGAATTGATTAGCAGAAGTATAAACACCCTGACATGTGCAAGTCAAAGAAATCAAAAAGAAAAATCTTCAAGTTAGCTCCTCAGATGACTTCTTCCCCACTGAAAATATAGCAAGTCTTAGATACTTATCAAGAGGCCATCTGCTCTGCCCCTTGCCCCAGTATAAAATAAATTGTCTGGAAAACAATGCTGACAGGCAATTGCCTGTCATGATTTAGTTAATTTATTTGACATAGTTCATTCATGCAACCATTGGTCATTGATGGTCCAAGTGCCCTAATGCTGAAAGTAACACTAATGAAAGCAGTACCTAGCTTTCTCTCACTTTCAACTTCTTGTTTGGTTTAAATTACAGGTAAACATAAACACTTACTGTGTTTTTCCCAACACACACATGCACACACACACACACACATGCATACACACCAAAGTAAAAAAAACATGCAACACTGGTTTTTTTTTTAACGTATACCTGTAACAGGAGTAGAATTGCTCATGGTAGATGGTCTGTTACTGGCACCAGAAGAAGCTTGCCAGGACCACACTAAGAAATAAAAGACAAGATTACTAGCAAAAGCTGTTACAGAGAAAGCTAAATACAAAAGTGCAACAATTTCCTTTATTTATTCTTCCGAAGAACAACCTCTTTGTATACACATTATCCACCACTGTCAGGAACTTATTTTTCAGGAAAAAAATGCCAACAACATAACTTTTCCCCATGTCTCAAGAAATTAGCAAATTCAGCTGCGTTACACTTCATACTTAAGTCTATCCCACTACAGTTCACTTTTTAAAAGATCAAGAATAACAAATGCTTATGAAAAGAAATGAATTGGCTGCAGGCTCTGAGTCTCAAATACAACATTACTTCTATATCTGAGCAAATGCACAGCCACTCAGGTAAAGTCTGCATTTGCAACAGGGGGACCTTGAGCAAAATTAGTTTGAGTACATATTTAAACATACCTATGGCATTTAAAAAAACCCAAAACATTAAAAAAACCTCTGGTTTTCTAAATTTTTTTCTAAATACATATGATTTAACAACAAATTCTTATGACAAGGATCACAGTATTTGCTTTTGGAATATTAACTATTTGAGGCTGTAACTGCTAACAGAAAAGAGATTGAGTACTACAGGTTCTTCATCCAAAAATCAGGATCTATCTGCCAGTTATGTCTGCTTACTCATTAAGACTGCTGTAGTATTCCAGCCAAGCATCAACTTCAAAATGTCAACAAGAAAAAATGTACCAAAACACCTCTGAAAGGCAATAAGGTTTCCTGAAACTGTCACCACACTCTTCCATAGAAGCATTTTAATGAAAAAATTGAGACCAAGGGAGTCATTCTACAAGATGGAGTAAGTTGATCCAAACAGCTTCTCAGCACTTTGGTGGAAGGAGATGTTCCCATTGCCCTTGGTCCAGTATCCCCACCTATGCATGGTCATGAACTGTTTATCTTGCACCAACTCCACTACCTAAGAGTTGTTCTACGAGATAAATCAATTCTCCAACCTGCCATCACTCTATGCTGAGTTGGATTAGTTATGAAGCTGAAAGAGGGCTTGAGAAGTGGCAGGGACCACTGCAAAGAAAGGGGTAAGGATATGCCGTAATGCTGGCTTGCACTGGCTGCAAAAATACTGCTCAGAGTACTCATTTATATGGACTCTGTGCTTAAAGGAGCAGTTTGATTCTGTTCATCCCTGTTAATCACGAGTTCCCGCTGCTTCCCTAGTGTGGGAAAGTCATTCACAACAGAAGGCTGTGACTAGGAGAGGGTGCTTAAAAACCTTTTCAGCCAAATTTAGCTGCTCATGAAGGAGCACAGGTTTTAGTGTGGGATGGAAGAAAACATGACTGTGTTCATTCCCCTCCAGCAACAGTACAGACTTATTTTTAACCACGAAACTGCATCTTAACAGTATATTTAAATACAACAGGGAATTGTGTCAAACAGCAAAATCATTTTTACATTAAGAGAACTAAGAGATATAAACCCCGTGTTTTAAAGATGTGTCAATTAAATGGTTACTAGATGTCATGCATATCACACTGTACTTGCACAGATACCAGAATGTAATTGACATGAATACTGGTACTAATTTTCACTTTTTAGCAATACATTGATTATACCAACATTCAGGTATTGCACATAAAGAGTATATTCTGATTTTAAAATGCATATCATGCTAATTAAACAAAAGCTGTATGTGCAGATGTGGTAGAAAGTATTAAGGATGGCCTTTTGTTACACCAACCCTTCCTTTTATTTACTGGAGGGCAGGAGGAAAAACCACTACTGATACAACTCCAATTGTGGAAGCTCTAGTTTGGTTTTTAACTTAGCATTTATTCAACAGAAGAAATCTCTGCCTATTTCCAGAAGACTGTGAAACCTGGTGTATTACCATGTCCAATATGTATTCTTACAATTTCATATTTAGTTCTATATACACTGATATTAAAAAACACCTCCGACTTTTTCAGAAAATGTTTTCCAACCTCTTCCATTTGTTTAGCACACAAACAAAGAAACAATTCAGATGGCTGCAGTGACCTGTGTTACAACTCTGTGCAACTAGCCTGTAGCCATAAAACTGAATCTGTAGTTCAGTGAAGCACAAAATGAACTGCTGCTCCAGTATGGTGGACTAAACCAGCTTCAACAGGAGAAAAATTATACCAAAATTACAACCTTCAGCTGTGACATGTGCCTGTACTTAAAACTGACACATAATTCAATTCACTGTAGCATAAGACAGTTCCCTAGATTATGCCATTACACTGACAATCATTAACTAGCTACAGCAGCCAAAACACAAAGGAACTCTTTCAAATCCCAGCTCATCACCTATTCAACTGTTCTACTTGGTTTAATAAGAGATCAGCAAAGCTTTGAGCTTCTTACAAGACAGAGAACCCTCATAATTTCAAACGTATATCTGTCTTCATATCTCCAATCTGATACAAGGAATACTTTTAAATTAAGATACTTTTAACTATGTTTGTGTTAAAAAACAAAATGAAACAATTAAACATTAAATCAAGACACTGTAGTGCAATTGTCCTGGCACAGACTTGCTAAATCTAGAACCCTGACCACAAAACTTAGTTGCTTACAGAAGAATTTAGAATCTTACCAGAAGATTTAGATTATATGTTCTGTTATTATTTGAATGCTCCACTGAAATACTATTCCAATTTTAAACTTTTTATATCAATACTAAGTTATATACCTACCCATACAACTACAGCATATTTATTAAATATAGCATGCCCCTTGGATGGATATGGTATAAGAAAACTGCTAGGAATGCCCCTGTCTTTGCAGGTGGCTGATCAATGTATTTCTCAAGTGTAAGAATACTAAAAAGATGCTTTCCATCATCTCCTTATTTAGCCAGCTTATAACTGATAAGGCTTCTCTGTCACTGACTGAAAGTAGAAACAAACCAAAAGCAACATGCTCTAGAAGAATGCAAAGATAAATTGACACCATGGGATTTGTGCAAGTTGAAGTACAAAATGTGTATGTTTGGGATATTCTGGATTAATGGAAAAGATGACATTTACTTCTTCAGTGTTTTCACAACTCTGCTCATACAGAATCCACAAAGAAATTACAAAATTCCAGTTTGTAAAGACTGTTTGTTCAACCTCTTTCTTTCCCACATAGAGATGAAAGAGATACTTTAAAATACTTTGTAACATGAGACATTTAATGTGGTGACAAAGATCTGCTACAGGCTGCTCTGGTAAAAAGGTTTCCAAGGCCTTGAGTGCTGAAAAAGTCCACACACGTGGGTAGTGTGCCCTAGATACTGTCTTACAAAATTCTTCCTGAATCGTTCTACAGAAGCTAGAAAGTCCTACCATGCCCCTAACCTCTTCTGTACACAAGGTTTCTGCTGGCTACTTTTTAGTTATTCACTATTTAAGGCCAGCTGAGAAACAGTCAAAAGAGCAGCCAAATCCTGTTTATAACACCAGCTTGACATCCTTCCTTGTCCGCAGTTCATAGACACTTTAGAAGCACTTCTTTAAGCGGGGACACGAGTTCACACTGCCCTTCTGCCATCACTACCATTTCAGTTTTCACAGAACAGCTCTCTGGGATAAGCCTCCTGCTGAACTTCAGCGAGCTACTTGCACCAGTTCCCTGTGAGGCCACACAGTGAAAGTGAACAGGCAGGAGGACAAGTAACCATGCTGCCTAATCCTTCCCTGATATACACTTCTTCCAGCACAAAGCTACCTCTCAGAAAGCAGCACCTGCCTTCTGTCTGAATGTCACAACGACTGCACCAATTACGTGGCAAATATTCCTTCTTTCAGAACCATGGTAAATGAGGTAAGTGGAATTGTTCAAACAAGGACAGCTACCAAACCAAGGCTGCAACACCCTCCTCTATTCCTGCACTCATTCCATCATTCCAAACACATTAATCATCTCCTAATATCTTAACACTGCTTTTTTTACACCATAAGACTTTCCACCTCTCCTACTTCAAGGCAGCATTTTTGCATTTTTTGGGGATTATTAATTGGTAACAGGGAAGGTAAGAGCAAAGAACAGTTATAGCTAGCTTAAGTTTATTCTTTCCTTTAATTATTTAGTGGGAAATAGAAACCAGTTGCTTAAAAAGCTTCATTTGATTTTGGACATTTCTTTAGAAACAGGTAACATTTATAGTGCTGCATAAACAGTCCAGCAAGAGGCCTCTACAAAGGGTGGCACTCAATGACAGGTTAACAAAACAAAATATTTATCTGTACCTACCATGGTCAATTTCCCTGACTAAATAAGGCATATTACACAACTGACTACAGCAACAGGCACCTTTCCTGAAACTGCTTCAGCTGTTCTATGATTTTTAAATTTTGGACAGTAATTTATGCTAATCATTCTGCAATTCTGGTATAAAAGCCACTGCACTTATAGCAAAAACATATAACAAATTTCTGCAAGTCAGCAACTCTAGGTGTCTAAATCTTTGTGAGTCACATATAGTTGGAAACAGAAGGGTAAGTATAGTACTGCAAAATACTTCTTAAGAACACGTCCATATGCTAAAACTACAGCAAGTATCTATTTAGCATTACTTCTGGAATCAATGAATCCTGAAAACAATCTTTTAATTTTTAAAAAGGCTGTATGTAAATAACACCACATTATTACCCCCTCCCCCAGCTTTCAACTGCAGTATTTTCTTCCTCTTGTTTTCTAGAAGTCATAAATTCTTCAGGACAGTTCAATTTATTAGAAATGGGATAGTCCCAGAGAAACTTATACTTGTATTTATGGTTTTCCTAAGATTTAGCTAGTAATCTTTCTATGCTATTATTTTTAAGTCAACAGTAAGGAATAATATGATGATTGGTTTTATGATGAAATAGCTAGCTAAAACAATAAAAAAAAAAGCATGGACAATTTTAAGAGAAAATAATGCTTTCAAAAAGCACCTCTCACAATGCATATGAATTAAAGCTCTACATTTCCCTAAAAGATTCTACATGGCAAAACAAATTAATTACTGTACCCAAAAGGGCAAACTTCAAAACATGACAATTTCAAGCCATACCAGTGATAAATCATTGTTAAGTTTAAACTAACTGCTCTAATGCATGTTACTAATTTTTATAGAATTGGCAGGGGGGGGAAGCTAAGGGATATGAGAAGAGCGAAAATTTCCATTATCTTCAACTTCTCCAGCAATACCTCTGGCTAATTCCTATATTCATTTACTCTTTCTTCCTCTTTCATGTTTGCAATGGAGATGGAGCTCCTACTCCCAAAATGGGGATTTAATGTGAAGTACAGTGCTCTTGGCGCCAAAATAAAAAGATTTCAAAGAAAACAGAGGAAAACGATGGGAAATTTCAAAACCATATATTTATATTAAAAATAAACTGGCCTTACAAAGATAAAACCTGCCATTTCAGTAAACTGAAGCAGAAGGAAATTATAGGCAATGATCACAAATAAGCAAACCTCCTTTCCTCCCCTACAAAGACCCCCCCCCCAAAACACAGGCTGAAGTTGCTGATTGTCAGTCACCCTAGAAGCACAGTCTTAGCATTGATAGCTGCTCTTCTGCAGGTTTGAATGCTCAGTGGCTCTGCCAGCAACACAGCTTGCTCCAGTGCCTCCATCAACTACTGAAGCTCCCTCCTATACTGGTAGAAAGATAATGTGCACTTTCAAAGAGTCATGTAAGAGTAATTAAAAGGTTAAGAGAAAAACATGTACTTTGCATTTATGCTAGATACAGGGCAAGCATATAAGCAAATAACATTTTCCTCTTGAAGATGCAAAATATGCAAAAGCAACCCTGAGCATGTGATTATCAAGCGCTGTAAAATTAAGAGTGACAAGTTTAGTTTTTTAATGAATATAAAACATGCATTTGCATTCTTAAAAGTCAGAAATACCTCCACTTACCATGAAGGCTTTAAGCTCATCCAAAAGGACAATAAACCATGTACCACTTCGAGTATTCCAGAGACCCAGAAGGCATCACGACACAGAGGCAGAGGTTTCTTTGAAGCTCATCAGAAATAACTGCTTTTCTTTGTGGTAACATCACTCATTTACAATTTTCAATAATATTGTTTTCTCACAGTATAAATACAAACTTTATTAAAACCAAGGATTGATGTCTGTGCTTCCTAGCTAGTTTAACCCTTAAATATGTGAAGATTAAGTTTTCCTCATGAGTTAACACAAGTTTTTTGTTACGAAAATTTACCTAAGTTACTGCAATATATTCCTTTCACATATATATCTTTTTCAAATTATCAACAGAACACTCAATACAATCCTTACTAAAAGTCTTCATTCTAATTCTTAATAAGCAATTGAATATGGGAACAAGACAGTAAATAAACACTGAATTAAGTCCTGTACAGGTGAAGATACTTGGCTTTAAATTTAAAGGTTTTATACTTAAAGTCACAAATGTATCTATACAATGCCACAGTGTCATACTCTAAACATCCAGGATCCCAAATAAACCACCAGTAAACTGTCTCTCTTGAATTTGGTCAGAAGAAAATTTACATAGCCTTATAAAGTACAGAAGCACCATAACTGGACAATCTGGTTATTAATTTATTATTAAAGGTTAAAATTGAGAAAGAAGTGCTGCTGAAAGAAATAGAACAAAACCATGATGCTAAACATGGTTAGCATGTTTAGCAAACAATATGGTAACAGCAAAACCCAGGGAGGGATACAACAAAAGAAACAGTGCGTGTGAAAGGCTATAAAAGAGATTCTTCCATTTAAATCAACTGCGCAGAGAGCTGTAACAACATTGTATTAAAAAAAATAGAAAGAAAAATGTAAGATGTTAGCAAATTATGCAAAGCTAATGGTAAACAGCTTAAAAGAAGAAAGAAAAACATTGTGATAAAAGTAAAAATGTGATGAACTGTGGATTATTTTCTTTCCTCTTGCAAAGGAAATAGTTCAACTTGCACAGCATGAAGAAAGAGAAAGAAAACAACTCGCTGGATCAAACAGCAATCAAATTTTTTGCAAAATTGCTATATGAAGCATCCCTTTTAGCATTCATTTTTAACTCTAGTTCCTTCTGAACTAGAAGAAATTCATAAACAGGACTCCAAGATGCAGTGTTTACGTTGCTCTACCTTGCAGCATAAAAGACATCTACTTTTGTTACTTTGATTCCTATTGGTCTGCAGAACTAAATATACACAGATTAGTTTAAAAAAATAATATTGGGAGGAGAGAAATCTCTCCTCCTAGGTATCCAAAAACCATCACAGATTGGAATATACGAAAATGATTTGACTCTCAACTGATCAATCATTCAACTTAAAAACATGAAACTACTTCATCTAAGCTACAAATTTTTGGAGTCTAACAAATAGTTTTAAAAAATTTTCCAGTCTCAACTTAATGGTGACACTCTAAAGACATGTTCTTGACCAACTGGTTTTTGATTATTGAATTTTCAGCTTCAAAATTAAATATTTCCTCCATAAGAGAAGAATTTTAAAAATTTTTTAAAGGAAAATTCATATGCACAAACAATCATTTAAATCTAGGACTAAAAGCTCTAAGAATTGTACACTTGAAGTCAAGAAGTTGGCAAGTAATAAAAGTCTGATTATGTATATCACATAAAATAAGTATTACTTGAAAGTCAAGAAGTTGGCAAGTAATAAAAGTCTGATTATGTATAACACATAAAATAAGTATTACTCGAATAAGCTCTTGTTCTAGCAGGTGAAAGATTTGCCTCAAGATCAACAATAAAGTATTACATTTCTATTCACAAGTTGAATTTTTAATTACTTCTCAAAGTTTTCTAGAAGAGTAGTTGTATGCAAGAAAAACACAGCACACCTATGAACCCCACTGTTCTTGTCCTTTCTGTCTCATTTGTATTTGTTTTCCTCTTTGCTTCCTTAGCAATGTTTCTGATCAGTTTCTCACTGCAACAAATTCTATCATGCAGTGGTCTTTGCTCCTTGGCCCACCTCCCTTTCATCTTTTGGCACAATTTGTAACAAACTAGCCCTGTAAGAATCGTCCTTTAGATTAAAGCTTCCATATTAATATAGTAGATGCATAAATGCAGGAAAGTCATAATCTCAGCCTGTCAGGAGGCTCAGGAGACAGCACAGCATCAATAAACCCGTATTTTTGATTACATTCTCCCCTGTATCCAGAAAATCTGCATCTTTTGTTGAAATGAATGCTTCATCTTTTCAGGAGTGATGGACAAGTTCTCCTCACTTATTCCTTCACCTAAATATTACACCAGTCACACAAAATGAACTTTTTCCTTCCGTTTTACTTCACAATTCTGTATCCTCTAACAATCTTCATTTCTTCCACGTCTCAATGGAACACACAAGTTAGTTGGTAAAATAATGATTTTTCCCTAATGAAAGTATACTGTGAAGTGATTTAACAGTAAATCATGCAATCAGCTATGTAACTAATATGATTCTAAGAAAACCTATGAAGGAAACTCAACTTCTGAATTTTATCAATATTTAAATCCATGCACCCTATTAATACTCTGCATTTTATAAAATACTGGTTATTAAATGAGTTACCACCTTTGGGAAATCTACAATTTTAAATTTGACCATTTGGTTGAAAACTGAATTACTAACACCTTCTAGGACAGTTCATATCTAGTCTTTGGATTGCATGCTTTGAGAACTCCAGATCCTGCTGAGACACTGCCTCTGTGTGTGTGTGTGTGTGTGTTCTGAGTTCCTCTCCCTATATTTTAAGGTAAACACTGAAATAGCAACCAGTACCATGATAAATATGATAAACAGCTCCTCCAAGAGAACATTACATTGTTCACAACATGTTAGTCTACACTTGTTACGCACATGCACTAAGATCAATTTTGTACACAAAATAGATGAACCCTATGAGTCCAAAATAAAGTTCACAAAAGTAAAATATTCCTAATGAATTACAATGTTGTTACTTAAGGATTCTACACCAAAGACTGTATTTATTGTCCAATCCTCAGCCCTGCAGAGAGCAATCACTGTACTGCAAAAACAAGCAACACAGAGCAGAGACTACAGAGGAACAGTATAGACAGAGTGACCTTGGCATTTACATATAAGTCCCATTACTGAACACACATATAAATATACACATATACAGTTGAAACATTTTACATGATGGCAAGACAAAAATTACCATGACCAAACTGATTTCCCTTCAGACAGTAAGTTACGGGAAACTGCAGCAAAGATTTCACAATGAAAAGTTATTTTCAAGTTACTTTTACATATTAAAGCACTTTACTTCCATACATTTGTTTTCTATTTTAGAAAACCATTGTACATTTACAAGCAGGGTTGTACGCAGTAGAAGAAAATTATATAGAAAGAGAATCTTTTACGACAGACTTTCAAACTAATGACAATTAAGACAACTCAGTTTCTCTACCAGGTTCTGTTGCACAGAAAAAGTTTCTAGCACTGTCAGAAATCAAATGAAAAATGACCATATCACCTACTTTTGAGGTCAAGAAGTTTCCTCCACAGAAACTAAGTTTTCTGCTACAGCTTCCACCACGTCCAAGATCATACATATACTGTGCACTGAATAGCTTCACAGTAATTATTTCAACATTGATTGTGTTTTAGGAAAGGACAGATAACTGAGATGATGGGGGAGGAACAGATGTGAAGCTAGAGTAGTTTTCCTGGTAACACAAGATCAGAACAAACAGCTTGCCTGTACACATGGAGCAAGACAATAGAAAGAAAGAAAATAGAAACAGGTGAACTGACAAATCCAAAGAGTAAGAAAATTAATGCAGTATCATGCATAATAAAATGAGGAAGTGAACCAGCAAAAAAACTACAGAAATGGAACCAGAAACAAAATCCTAATGAAGCTGAGCACAGCCAGGAAGACAAAGAAGGCACAAAAAACCCAACAGGGAATTACATGTAATTTATTACTTAAACTAAGTCACAATGTTACAAGTCAATAAGGTTCTTGGATGCTATATTCCTTTAACTTGCTAGTGTTTTTAGCCTAGAAAACACTACGGTTAAAAGCCTGAATGCATACAGAATCACAGAAGCATTTAGGCTGGAAATTACCTTTAAGATAGGAGAGTCTGTATCGTAAAATGGTGAAGCACAATTTAGGAACTCAAATGAGCCCATGAAGTATGTCATCACTCTGGACACATGCAAAAATGTGCTTCAAATTCTCACTTTAAAAATGTTTATTGTCTTTTCCAAAGCATTGCAATCTAGGAACTACCTTGTAATCTAGAATCGAAAGCTGGAGCACTACCCTTAACCAAATCACTGCAAGGTGCAATAGAACATAACCCTCCTCTTCACTACACATGGAAGTTTTGTCACATCTTTCTCATGTGCCAATTCATGTTAGTTGTAGCTAACATGAAACCTACAGACCAGGAAAGGATTATCATTCCCTAATTTTGCCATACGGTCTGTTCCCACCCAAAGCACATGACATGGTAAGATTTGATTTGATTTCCACCTGTTTATGAACTGGTTTTGGCTCATCCTTATTCCCGTGATTAATGCAATTCCCCTCCCAAGAAATGGTAATGTTTCATTTAAATGCTAAGATCCTAATAGGGAGCACAGAGCCCACCATATACTCATGCATTTCTGTGAAGTATGCACACTTCCATAGAGAGTACATATGCAAACAAAATTATGGTTCCTTTGCTTCTGCTCTTCACTGTGCAGAAAGAATTATATATCTGCTCCTCAACTTTAAATGCCATTGCAAGACACCATGTCTTTTAATGAAAAAGAGTAGCAGCAAGTTAAATTACTTGCAGTGCACTGTGATTAAGGAAGTCAATTGCAAAGATAATGGTTGGTTTATTGAATCAAATTAGCGTACATTCCATTGGCATTCACAAGAAATTTAGGGTGCAGTTTAAGCTGATCTATGGCTGCAGAGAGCAAAGGCAGTCACGTCATTCTCACCCTTGTGTTTTCACGGCTCTCATGGCAGTGACTAACAATTGCAAGGGAGCATGGTACCAGCATAATTTGATTTACCATGCAGTTCACATATGACAGTTGCTACACTATGAGGGAGGTGCAGAAAAGCACTGTTGAGGATGGTGCTGCTCTTTTGGCAGCAGACCTGAGTTTGAACAACTTCAGCCAAGAGGGAAACAGCAAGAGCAGGGAAGAGTGTTATCACCAGTAGACAAAATATTTTTTCACCTACCCACTCTGCAAATCAGCGTCAAAAATGCTGCCTCTAAGTCCAGTGTAAAACTCACGTCCACAGACCTGAAGAAATAGGCACAATTTTCACATGCTGAAATGAGAAAAAAAAAAAGAAAAAAAGTCTCTTAAATATCACCTTTCATAAAATATCGGCAGCACCAAATGAAATTAAAAGTATAAAATATATATAATGCTCAAAAGCAGGAAAAGCAAAAAAAAAAGACTGCAATGCCATGCAACAGTTAATGAGTGCAAAAGAAGTAAAAACTGTACCTCAAAACGGCAGCTGTAGGCATAATTTTATGACATAACTAACTCTCATCCTCATGTTTTGACACAAGATTATGTTTAATCAGGATATCCTTTAAAAGAAAGTTGACAAACACATACTTGTGCTTATCATTTAACACAGGATTAGTTCAGCAGAAAACCTGACAAATACTCCCTGGTAGAATCCAATTCAACTGCTTATCTCCCTGGACGGGGTACAAAAAGTAGATTAATTTTCCTGACTACAGACCAAATCAAATGAACAGCAATTTGACAACAGCTAGGAAAACCAGGAGATTAATTCATATTTTGCTATTTTCATGTTTCTGATTGTAACAGATTATTTCCATTTCTGATTATATCAGATAGTAGTAGTAAACAAATTTGGTAAGTCAACAGCAAGCTCATAAGGACAGATAACTTCACTCCTGCTAGGCTATACCAAGTATTTTCCACAAGCACATAACTCAGAGTGGGTTAAAAACAGGTGTTTATGAAGCAACTACAGGAAAAAGTAAGCTATGTAATTCTATGTAGAAAATACATTTAAAAAGTCTTCTGAACCAGAAACCTATGGATAATAATATGGAAGTGGTTGATGACTCTGCTTGAGCATCATCTTCCAGAATCCCAAAGTCCTGTTAAACCTAAAGATTTAATGTGGTACTGGAGTGGCTGAATTTAACTTGAAAATATAAATATAGCTGCTGTGCTTAGTGTTCCTGGTTTTCCCCTCTTACTAACGCACAAGGAGGCTTCTAACCTCAGTTATAAAAACCCATAGGTCTACGTATGTATCTGCTCTGCTTTTGATAGTCAACAAAAAATTACAGTTCACACCATTCTGGTTTCTTTGAATTTCATCAGTTTAACTTGAGTCACATTTTCCTGATAACACAATAAGCTTAAATAAAGAGCCAATATCTTTGCCATAAACCTGAAATTCTCACAGCTTTCTACAGAAATGTTCTGATCCAAATAAAAATGATTTCTCCATATTCACTTTTACATATTCTTACCCTCACTAAACATAAGTTTTGGATCTAAATTAGTCTCAGCATTCCACAGAAATCAATTAACGCCTCTATTTCATTTCTGTATGAATGCAGCAAGGAATCATAATTTTTTTTATATTATTATTAAATTCCCTTGAAAATAAAAAGTAACAAGACAGCTTATGAAAAAATTTGTTTTACTTAAGGTTTACTAGGGCAGTTTAAACCAACAGCTATTTTAACAGCTTACATTTTCAACTAACAGGTTGGACATCACCCAATGAAATTTAATTCTCAGAAGGTGTTGAGCATCTTCTAACAATAAAATAACACCCCCAAATCACCCCAAAACCCCAGGTCTTCCTGAAGTGTCATAGGCAGGACTTGGCATCTTGGAGCATACTCAAACTTGCAGTTATCACCAACCACCTGCATCTTCACTGAAATACATAAAAGGCTCTACTTCAGAAAATTTCTTACAAAACACTCAATTGATTCACTTTTCGTATGCCTGTAATCTTTGTTTCACTCTCTGAAAAGGAAGTTTATTAGGGAGATTCTACTTTGTGATGTTAAATTTCTGCAGTTTAAGAACTACATATATTTCATCTGCATAATTTCTACCCAAAACAGAAAGAATGTCAATAGTAAGTTATCTTTATTAATATTTCAAGGCAGTACACCAACTGACTCTTTTCCCTCCTTTCTCAACTGAAATAATAAAAATGTAATGAAAGTTTTAAAAAAATACTTGGGGAAAGAGACTCATCATACTAGTTGTATGAAACCATAAGAATCATACACCCACATTAGACAGCAATTCCACAACCTAAGAGAAAAAAATAACTGCATTCTCAAATAGAACAAAAGAATAACAAAATTACATGTTCCTCCATAAGCATATTTGATAGACTAATGAAATTCTCACTCCAATGAGAAATTTCTTAATTTTCTCTTGAAATTTAGCAAAATACAGTTTTAAAGCAAATGTGAAAAAATGTTGATCATAACAAAATTAGTCATTACATTTTTAAATAAAATTCTTAAAAAAGATACTTCTTAAGACTACTTGCTTTTTTTTCTTAAGACTACAGCATTTATAAAAGACTGTTCTTGACAACATGTCTCCCTATAAAAGGTTCTACTATAACAGTGTTAAAAGATGTCTGAAGGTTTTTTGAATCACAAGGAAAAAAGGAAGCCTTCTTAACTTTTATATCAGAATACCTAGATTGTAAAAACAGCAAAGATTTGACATGTCACTCAGATACAGGATGCAAGTTTAAGTTAGTGCAACATCTACATCTTTGCATGAAGCTGGAAGTGCTGACTTCAGTGAGCATTACCATTTTCACCAACACATACTGTTGTGATGAAAAAAATAAACGTTAGGCATGCTTAGTTTCCTGGGACAGTAGAATCTCTCACCGTGGCTAAGCTTCCCAGACTTTGGATTTTGAAATATCAACAGGTAAAGAAAAAACACTGGCAATCACATTTTCACTTAAAACGCAGTGAGGGAAGTTGGTAGTGCACACAATGAACTTGGGTTTATTACTTAGTTTCAAATTAAGAAACTTTATCAAGACGTATGAGAGATAGTCAGCATACATCACACTATCCCAGCAATGGGAGCACAATACTTCAGACTCGCGAAAAATATTTTATCTTCTGAGAACGACATGTTGTAGAAACTTCATCCCTGTAACAACCTACTGCATAGTTAAGGCTTTCAGTAAGGTCTATAAAAATGCTTTACGTGAATAACCATTCTGATTATTGATTAACTGCAGAATAGATGTCAACCAGTTCGCTTCCACATATGCACTTCCACCAGGCTCCAGCGACAAGGCAGACAGCAGCAGCTCCACGTTTCCTCTGCTACAGACAAGCACCCCCCAGACCTGGGATATTAAACTTCAACTACCACGCGAAACCACAAACACCCAGAACAAGAAAATAAAGCCGTGCGCCGAAGGGTTTTTTTACCACCTTAACAGGGGCAACTCTGTAATGAAGTTTAAAAACCGGACAAGCGCAGGCCCCGAGCTGCGGCCGCCACCTCTGCCCCGCGGAGGGACGGGAGGGAGCGCGCCAGCCCGCGGAGCGGCGCTTCCCGGCGCTTCCCGGCAATTCCCGGCGCTTCCCGGCAATTCCGGAGCATCCCGGCCCGCAGCCGGGCGCCGGGAGACATCCCCGAGGGGCGGAAAACCGGCCACGGCCGCCAGCGAAACGCGGCTCCGGCTGCGCTGCGAGAAAAAAAAAAAAAGAGAGAAAAAGGAAAAGGAAGAGAAAGGAAGCGAGACCCGCACGCCCTAAGTACCACAAAGTTCCGCGCGGCAGCGCCAGCCACTCAGCTCCAGATCGGCGACGGCCGCCGGCTTCCTCCTTCCACAAGTACCTGGCGAAGAAGCCCTCGGGAATATCCCCACCCCAAGCCCAGCCCCTCCAAAACCCGGCCCCTCTCGACACCCACCTTTCCCCTCGCTGCGCTCCCTCCGACGGGGGCGAAGGGGACCTCCCCCAGCCCCTCTCTCTCCACCCCCGCCGCTCCGAGGAAGGAGCCGGGATGTGCCGCTCCCCACCCCGCCCGGCCCCGCCCCGCCCCAGGCGGCACCAGGTGGAAGCTTCAGGGGGCTCACGGGCGCTCCCCGCGGCTAGCGGCCGCCGCCCGCCCCTCAGCGCGGCCCCGGCGCGGCGGCGGAGCGGGACGGCCGTGCGCAGCCCGGCGGGGCGGGCGGGGAGCGCCCGCGGGCTGGGCTGCCCCGCAGCGGAGCGCCGCGCAGGCGCACCGAGAGCCCGCGCGCCCCCCGGCGCCTCTGGACCCGCGCCTGCGCAGTGTGGCGGCCTCGCCGCTGTGGGGCGCGGCCGTGCTGTGCTGTGGCTTCGCCCGCCCGCGCGCCCCGGCACACGGGAGCGCGGCATCGGTCACAGCATCACCTGGGGTGGAAAATGCTCCGAGAGCATCGAGTGCAACTCGTGACCGAGCGCCACCTTGTCAACTAGACCGTGGCACTGAATGCTACGTCCAGTCCTTCGTTAAACACCTCCAGGGACGGTGACTCTATTGCCTCCCTGGGCAGCCCATTCCAAAGTTTATTCACCCCTTCTGTGAAAAACTTCCTCTTGTCCTCCCCTGACACGGCTTGAGGCCACTTCCTCTTGTCCTGTCTGTGGTTGCCTGGAAGAAGAGACCGATCGCGGCCTGGCTGCATCCTCCTTTCAGGGAGTTGGAGAGAGCAAAAAGGTCTCTCCTTCACTGCAGGCTAAACACCCCCAGCCTCTCCACCGCTCCTCATCACACTTGTGCTCCAAACCCTTCCCTACCAAACCCTGCTCCCTTTTCCTTCTCTGGATTCCCTCCAGCACCTCAGTGTTTTCCTGCTCAGAACCGAAAGCAGGACTCGAGGTACAGCCTCACCAGTGCCCAGTACAAGGGGGACGGTCACTGCCCTGGTCCTCTTGTCCACATTATTGCTGCTACAGGCCAAGACGACATGGTCGTTTTTGACCACCTGGGCACAGTGCTGCCTCATGTTCAGTCGTCTGTCGACCAGCACGCCAGGTCGTTTTCTGCCGGCTAGCTTCCCATCCACTCCTCCCCCAGCCTGCAGCGCTGCAAAATCCGCAGGGAAGCCACAGGTCACGGGCCCTGCCATCCCTGGAGGGTCCCCCTGTTCTCCTTTCCTGTGAGTCCCGCTGAGCACCCGGGCAGCCAGGACAGAGGGAGAAAGCCGGCCACCCACCCGGGGCCTCCAGATGGGATTCAGGTGCCAGCCCTGACCTGGAGTCTGGTCGTGCATCTCTCCATGTGGCACAGCCTCAGCCACTGGCTGTTGCGCTGTCAAAAACTGGTGAGCCTCTGTCCATGTTAGAGCTGGACATGCGGGTTTGTTAATTCACTGAGATGTATGTTAAGGAAACATCCTTACCTGACCAGCAGCCGCTCTGGCCCTCACACTTGTACCACCTGGGCTGGGACCAAGGCCTCTTCACAGCAGCACCCCCCACACTCACACAATCACACCAGACTTCCTCACCGACTCAACCCGTTTTCCCATAGCAGAGTTTCAGATGTCCACATCATCTAGGTACAACTAAACAACAAAATAACAGCTCGAGCTGGTGCCTCCTAGATCCGTAGGTGGGACAGTGGGCAGGTGCCTGGTCCCCTGACTGGAAAGTAGGGCGGGGAGCTCCTGAGTGAAGCAGGGCACGGTATGGTGACACACACGTGGCTGTGTGCGGGGTCAAGTGAGCCACATCTGCACCCTGCTCCCTATAAAGTGGGTGTCCAAGGGCAGGAGGTGCAGTGGAGATATCAGAGACCTCTGTGTTTCGTGTAACTGCAAGGAATTGTGTTCCTCTCGTTATGTCCTGTGTAGGGTGGACTTTAAGGACTTTCCTGAGCTACCTCCTTTTCTGGAGGAGGTTAAAGATGTTGTTAAAGAAATGTGTAGCCTCAATCAAATGGATGACAGTCACATGACAATTCTTGACATTTTCAGTGTCCTGTGATAGGATTTCAGTGAAATCCTGATAGATTTCACTCCTAAGAATACAGGAGTATCTAGAAGTTTACTTTTCTGTTTTCCCACAGACTACAACAACAAGATAAGTCACCATGATCAAAGAAGTACTCTGGGGAGTAGTCATTTGAAAAAAAATTTTAGTCATAACACAAGGCTCAAAAATAAATTTTAGACATAACATCAGACTCAAAAATTACTGTATTTGAATCAGTTATTATGAGAAAAGGGAGGTGAGAATATGCATGTATCTATTTCAGATATTCTAATATGAGAACATACATAGACAAATATGAGAATATACTAATATTTTCAGTATTTCGAATGTGTTGGAATGTATTTTATATATGTTAGAAATTAAATTTTTATACATATGTAAATCTAAAAATTAAGGAATTTTGAGTCCTTTGAAAGAACTTTTCTTTAGAGGTCAGATTGTGAAAAATGACATACAGTTTCATCCCTTAGCACACATGTTTCTTGTTACAAGTTAAATATACAATGTAATTTAAAAATACTATAAGGGTTCTCTTGTAATTGCTCTGTATACTATAAAAATAGAAATAAGTGTGTTTTGCCAGTAATCTAGACTTTGCTGCCATTGAAGAATGCTTTTAAATTAACTTTCAACTGCAATTCACAAAGCCAATAGAAAGTTTGATAGATTGTTATAATAGAAAAAGAAAATAAATCCTTTGTGATAGGGTCTGTGAGCTGGTTCCTAACACAAGCAAGGAACAACAGAAAGGAAGAAAACTTTGATCGTTCTCATCCTGGGAGGCAAGGAGTGAAGGAGAGGGAGAGAGAGATAAAGATAATGTGAGGGAAAACACTTCTAGGAAGCAAACTTGCACTTTGGGAGTTATATTCCTACTTTGCCTGTAGAATTTTAGTGGTTTTTTGTTTGTTTGGGGTTTGAGGGGTTTGGGTTTTTGTGGTTTTGTTTGTTTGCTTTCAATTGGTCCACTTGTTTTATTAATTAATTTCCTTTCTGCTCGCTCCCCGATTGCTTATGACTGTTGCTTTCTCTCTTTTCTGCATTAATTTAAATCATATTCTTCCTGATCTATGTCAAATTCATGTTTCATGCAACTTTAGGGAAGTCCATGGAGTGGTGCTGTCTATAAATTAGGTATGTGTGATTATGTTGAATGGATGTGTTGTTTCCAGCTGCCTCCTTTATAAGGACATATAAACTGAATGATGACCTTGTTTACTTTAAAGAGGTATATAGTGTAATTTAATTAAACAGAACTTCAAGCAAGAACAGAGATCTGTACGCACAGATCCAATTATGGCATCAGGGCTTAGGTGCACAATATTTTGTCTGCTCAGCATACAAATACGATTAGACAGATGCAATTAGTCAACCTGATTCATTTTAAACAAACTGTGTTTATCTGGTTTTAGCAGCACAGTATTTTACTCAAAATTACTTGTCTTTGAGGTTATTCTATCAAGCTTAAAGAAACTAACACCTACTGTATTTTTCTCATTCATATGTTGTTGGTATTGTTGTTGTCCTTATTGCTAACGCTTGCTTTCACTATGAAAACAAAACAAAAAAAGTTAGCTGTTTTTCCGTTTTGCAGTTTTAATTGTAATTTCAATGTTTTTGAGTGTTTATGACATAAATTAGAAAATGGCAGCTAAAAGGTCTTCTAAGCTACTCTGTATTCAAGGAGGACCTATTATCCATTTTATATAGCTCCTATTGACTCGGAATAATTTGATACATTGTTGTTTTTCAGGTGATTGTCCTATTAAAACTCCAGATCATCGTAACATGTTACATTTATGTAACTGGATACATTATGTTTCTGAGAATACTATGCAGTACCACTTCTAGTAGAAACTCCTTTGTTTACTTTCCTGGAAAAAAAACCTAAGAGATTTCTTAGCAGGGTAGTCATTGAGTCGGTCACTTAACTTTGCTCCAGCCTGACAACCCAAGGCTTTCAACTAGAGACTGTGGCTCAAGAAATAACAGTCCTGATTAAACCTGGCAATTCACTGCAATTTTACCAGCTCCTCAGCTGTTCTAGTGCAAATAAATTGTAAGATTGTTCCACAAACTGGATTTAAAAAGGTAACTTCCTTCTCGTTTTGGTTAGGATTAGTACAGCAGTGTAGCAGAGCAGACATCTGCAGAGAGCAGCCATGGACTTCCATGGTCCAACCCCTCTCTGGTTTACCATGCACTGTACAGGCTGGCAGCTCCTGGCTGGGGTATGGCTACTCCACTAAGCTGCTCACTGCACTGAGAGTCAGAAATACGTGCTGCATCTTTGAATCTAAGGATCACTTCTGGTGAGGAACTAAAGCAGATGCTTTCTCTGACCAGAGCAGTTCCTTTAAGTGAACCACTCAAAGTGACAATTAGATATTGTGATTTACTATTCTGTGTCTTCCACCAAGGGGTTTGATGCATTGCAGAAAACTGGTGCAGAATCTTAGCAGAATATTAGTGGCAGCAAAGAAAAGGGAGAAATTGTTTTGCTAAGACAAAAAGCTGTGTTTGTCAAAAGCCTGGGTTTGGTTCAGGCTAAATTACTGTGTGTCCATTGTTCAGCAGCAGATTTTTCTTTTTTTTCCTGAGAGATAAACTCGGGAGACTTTTGTTCAGTTGGTAAATGTATTACAATATGTGTGCTCTTGCTACAGCAATACATTAAGTTACCATTAAAAAATTAGCTACGCTGTTTCACTATAAAGGCTGTAATATCGTCACCTGGGGAAAATGTTTTTTTACTTAGGACTCAGCTGCCATTTGACACACTGTTTTATCTCCTGATTTCAATGCAGAATCATTCTAATATCACAGAAAACGGCAAATGGCAACAAATTACTATATGTCTGTCTCATGGAATGTACTAACTAAATTATCAGTGATAGAAGCAACATCGCTAACTTGTTGACTATAGCCCAATCAATTTAGTCCAGAGCTGCCAAGATCTTTGGATGCTTCAGAATGTGTCAAAAGATCAGGAGAGAACGATAAAAGGTTTTGGCAGAGTTTGGATTTCAAGAAACTTGAAATTGTGTAGGACATTTAGGAATGGCAGAAATTGAAAGATATTATAATTGTGCTGTTGATGTAAAATTTTAAATTGTTACCAGACCTTATAGTAAACACTGATGAAAAACCTAGTAAGCTAAGGATGTAAAATTATGCTCCACAATCAGTATTTCTGCATAGAACTGGCAGAATCTGTAAAATTGTGAACATACAGCCCCCACCCCCAGTGAGGTAAATACATTTTGTTTTTAAAATAAATATTTGGCATTGGTCAGTTCAGACAAAACCTAGAATATCACCCCAAATCCATGTTTAATCTCAAAGGTAGCCATTTGAATCACAGAGCAGAAGATCAGGAGACAAAAGACAGGCAAGGAGCAAGAGGAGTACTTGCTGTTGCAACTCTCAGGTTAACCATTTCTCAATGCTGGTAAGACAGTACCAAACGCTTGTTGTTTCTGACCATTTTGAGACACTCTTTGTCCTTGAGAAAAAGAAAGCAGAAAAATTTAATGGGAGTATATGCAGTGAGTATGGCAGCAAAGATCTAATTTTTAGTCCTTTTCATTGCCCTTCTCCCAGGATCCAGTCAGTATGAATCTTGGGTAGGTAAGTAATGCATCACTATTGAGGTGGCTCTTTTGAGGGTGCATCAAAAATTTTGGTATGTTCTCAGTCTAATTCACAATACATGCTTGTCAGGGGAAATTATATCTTGTTTCCCATTGCATTTTTATTACGCTGAATTGAGTTACTCACTGCTACCATTTACAAACCTTTTAGATGTTCCTGGATGTGGCAGATGGGAGAAACATTTAAGGACTTTTATTAAGGAGGGCTTCAAGATGCAGAAGTTACTGTCCAATTTGTAAGGGCAAATGGGACTCTTTTAGCAAGCCAAGTCTCTTTCTATCTTGGGAAGGTCAGGTAGAAGGAAGAAGAGGCTGTTTCCCAAAAGAAGGTTTGAGGATACCAGCCACAAAGGAGGCCAGGCTGTGACCTCAGCAACAGAGGGTTGTCCCCTAGCACCAGAGGCAGGTGAATCCAAACAATGACTCAGGCAGGGGCAAGTGCACCTATGATGTAGCTAAGCAGAGACCAAAGGCCTAGGCATGAGGTTAAATGGAGTCTCCAGTCAGAATGTGTAGGTGGATGCTCCGGGAGAGGCTTGTTGGGGCAATAAAAACCTATTTGTCATCAAGGCTCCTGACAGGGACATACAGGGTGTGGGTTCTCCTGTTGACTGTGTATTTCAAAGGCAGAAAGAAGATGGGATATCAAGATGAAGAGAAGCCAGAAGAAAGGTTTTCATCTTCACTAGTGGTAAAGGGCTGTTTGGAAGAAAAATAATGGTCAGAGCTTCCTTTGGCCAGAATGTCTGTTGGAAAAGCAGACATCGCTTTTGGATTGAGAAATATTCCTACTTTTTTTCCCCTGATGGGACACAGAGTAGTGATAACATCTTCTGTTGAAAGAGATTCTGCCACAAGCCTTCTGAATAACATCAAAACACTCTGTCTCATGTCTGGAGTTTTTCTCACTCCATTTTTCCCCCAGATGGAAGTGGCTTGAATACATTATTTGCTTTGTATTTTAACAGTACTTACAGTTATGATGTTGCTAATATAGCTAATGAAAATATATTCATGATGTAATAATTTTGGTAATGAAACTCTGAATGCTGGAGATCATTTGGCCTAGGGTTTCTTAGTTGACTTGGCTGTTGACTGAAGAGAAATGGGGTTTTTTTTTCTATCTTTCCTATTTTAACCATCTACCTTTCAAGACACAGACTAATTTATTGCACTTACATCTTGACATTCTGTGACATGGATTTCTTGACATTCTGTGACATGGATTTCTGGTACAGCTTCTCTTCTCTAAAACTCTCTTCTTGTAAAACTCTTCAAGTTTTCTCAATTTTTCTTCAACTGAGGCTACTGCTGTGCCTAATAATGGAGAAAAGATCACATATTTTCCATAAAGAAGCCTTCATACTTCCTTGTGTGAACAGCACCACATAGGTATAACAGGTTTGTTATCTCCTTCATGTGCCTTCCCATCACAGCTTGACATAACACCTGTAATCAATTTGTTAGCACCTCCAGGTGCCTTTCTTTTTCAGCCTGACATAACAATACCCTGCAGTGGTAAGCTTTATTTGTTTGTTTATAACATATTTGGTAGTGTCAGGGAAACAGCAGAGCTTCCAAGATGGCCAATTAGCTGATAACTGTTATAGTGATATATCATTATCACACAGCACCTTCTTTTCTCCCTGAAGGATTTTCTTTATGTTCTTCCAGTGTTGTAGATGAGTTTACAGTAGCAAGGTTCATTAGTGGACCAAATGTCCCATCAGTGCATGGCCCTAACAAATCAAAGCAGATCTTTATTTTATGTGTCTAGCATACTTATTTACATTCTTTTTCCCTTTGCAATATCCAAAGAACCTCTTTTTTGGTAGGTAACTGCCAATTTCAATTTTCTTAGTATCCATATTTAATTTGAAAGAGTATCATGTAAACAACTTCTTTCTTCTATATATCTGTCATTAATTAGTTGTCCCTTAGGGTGCTCCAGCATGATTTTAGAGTTCTTTCCCATACTATATTTAGCAAATCACTATTTCCAACTCCACAGGCGTTGTTTCACAAACAGATACAGAAGCACTATCTCACATGAACTTTGTGAACATAACTAAGTGTACCAGCATACATGACTGGGTGAGGAGTCTTAGCCAGGGAAACAACAGTCATATGTTTGATTTCTGGACATCTGGAATAAGGATCATTTGTAATTGTACAGTGTTACTTGTTAAAGCAGTATGTATTGGTCGACTACAGTTAACAATTCTATTCCATAACTCTTGGAATGACTTGGTACCAAAGTGTTCATGGAGTTGCAGAGTTTGAACTCAAGTTTGCTCATGCATTTTGGTCATGTATGGTCACAAACAGGTCACCGTTGGCATATGGGCAATTTCTGAGATTCATTGCATTAAGCTTAAACTCTCTACTTGCAGTTCTGTGGGATTAAATAATATTTAGCTTCTAGACTAAGCTGTTCAATGTAAAAATTCTTAGGCTCTAGCATAGTGGCTGTTTGTGTCTTTTATCAGGTCATCGTCTAAATGCCTAGAAAAGTGCTGAAGGACTGAGACCAAAACTGGTAATTTTGTGCTTGGTCTTAAGTGTCTCCCATTGGAAGAGCTTTTAATTGCTGCTGGTAACAGTTTGTACCCTAGATTTAAGCCGAGGCTTTCTTTTATGCACCGTATTTTTCATAGACTCTCCTGAATAACCTTTTGATAAACTCTGTCCTCTCTGCTCAGGGAGCCTTCCATATTCCTGGCAGACTTACAATGCTACATCTGCCTGTGTGAAGATGTATTTCCATTTATAGCTATTTTCTGCTTTTTTTTAACTGTCAGTGGAAAAAGAAAATTGTAAAATGAATGTGAGAAGTGGAGCTCTTTTGCCTTTTAGGATGAATTAGAAAATAATATGAAAAGGGTGCCTGTAGTTTTATTTAAGAAGACTGCTTCTGTCAGCTCAGATTAGTCCCATTTTACAAACACTTGACCTAGCAGAGCTAAAGAAAAGGATAATCTGGCAGAGGATGAGGTGAGTGTGGGGAATAAGAACTTACCAAGAGAGATTTGGCATAGCTTTTAGTAGAATGCTTTTCCACTTTCTTTTTTCTTTCTTAATGACTCCTTTTTCTCCCATAGTTCTAAGGAATGACAAGTCAACCTTATGTATGGCTGTACTTGAACAGAGGTGAGAGAAATGCTCATTTGAGTAAGGTGTGTATCTCTGATAATGCTATCAAAAGGTGGTCAAAATTTGTCAAAATCATTATTTGTAAAAGAGTTACAGCAGCTCTATTAATGACTGCATTGTTGGTCTGCTTTTTCATGTACCCAGCCTCTTGCTTCTCTTTGGGTTGCCTGTTCTTCAGGGCAGGGCTAGTCATGCACTCTGTGTTTGCTCAACAGCTGGCCCTACACAACTCAGCCTTTAGTATATTACAGATAAGCAACAAGAGAGAATAGGATAGGATAGGATGGGATGGGATGGGATGGGATGGGATGGGATGGGATGGGATGGGATGGGATGGGATGGGATGGGATGGGATGGGATGGGATGGGATGGGATGGGATGGGATGGGATGGGATGGGATGGGATGGGATGGGATGGGAGGGGATGGGATGGGAGGGGATGGGATGGGATGGGAGGGGATGGGATGGGAGGGGAGGGGATGCGACGGGACGGGACGGGACAGGACGGGACGGGACGGGACGGGATGAGACGGGACGGGACGGGACGGGACGGGACAGGATGAGACGGGACGGGACGGGACGGGACAGGACGGGACGGGACGGGACGGGATGAGACAGGATAGAATATTTTCTCTGGAAGGAACTTACAAAGATCATCTTGTCCAACTGCCTGGCCCCTTCAAGGTTAACCAAAAGTTGAATCATTTTGTTAAGGGCATTGTCCAAATGCCTCTTGCATGGGGAATTGACCACTTCTCTGGGAAGCCTGTTTCAGTGTTTGACTGGATAAGATAGGCTAGTGAAACAATCCACCATTCCCCTCGCAGGTTTTTATTTTTTCTACTTTAGGAGAACTGTCTGACAACTGAGATATTTTGTCAAGCAGTTGCAGTACACAGTCTCTTTATATGTTTCTTGTAGCATTCTTTTGTGTTCCTCCTTCTGGACAGCTCAGAGGAGGAATTCGTGGTAGCATTTAATCCCCATTGTTTTCAAGTGCAAATATCTTTTGACCATAGTGTGAAGACTTCCTATTCAGAGGATGTGCCTCATTTCCGTTACAATATGTTGGGATATCAAGAGCCCTTTACAGTCCGAAGGAATAAAAAAATGTAGTATAAAAGAGCGGCCTACTGTATTTTCCTATAAATAGAACCTAAATTTATATAATGCACTAGATGTCAGCCTTTTTAGTCTGACTTAAGGTAAGGGCAGTGCTTTTAGAACTAGAACCTAATTCTGCAAGACTTTTGCCCTGAGATACAAGGATTTAATTCAGGTTCTATGAGATACTGGATCAAAGTTACAAAGAGTTAGTTTCTAAGCTGGGGATACTGGGTTAAATCCTTAAGGGTGTTTATATTCCTACCTCTGGTTTCAAACTGTGTTTTCAGAACTTGTCTAATATAAGATGTGGTCAGTCATATCAGTAGCAATGATGGATTTCCTGGTTTTTGAGAAGGCTTGAAGGGGCATTGTGACAGAAACAAGTCAATTAATCATAAGTTTTCCTTGTATTACTATTGTAAAAGTCACTAAGAAGTACTTGGCAGCAGTGGGCAGGGAAGGTGGTTAAAGCCAAAGTAGTGCACAGTTGTAAACTAAGAGAGACAGAGAGAAATGGTTTTTCTTACTTTCACATGTTCAGGAAGGGAGCACCTGAAAATGCCTCTTGAAAAACTCCAGCCAGAGGAGTTTAAAGAAATTACTTAAGAGCTTTCTTAACAATAGTACTATTTTGAGGAGTATTAAATACTAATACATGCGGGTGTGAGAGAATCCTTATGGTTGTAATTTACTCAGCTCATATTTGTGAGTATTTTAAAATTTAAATCCAATACTGAAGTCCACATATTCAGACCTTTGTGCATGCAAGAATAGTCATATGTATGTTCAGGGCAAGCCCCACAAACCTGGAGCAGATTCACTCTTCATCTGAAGTCAGTTATTTCCTGTTGCCTGGCCATTCATTTAAATCCCTAGTAGAGTTATGTGCACACATGCTTACAAACAAACAAACAAACAAACAAACAACAAACTGTGTTTAAAAGTTAATGTTTTCAAACCACACACTCTTAGCATGAAGTCCAGTTTTCCAAATGGTCAGTCAGTGTTACTGAACTCAGTGGGACCTCCAGCACATGTTACATGAACAGGACTGAACATGTAGCTGGCCTGTTTCTTTACCTATGAAATTGTGTCCTTTCAAGACAGTTGGAGTGTCACAGTTGTCTCTGCATCACCTCTCTCCAGAAGACTTCAGAACAAAGTCTGACCTTATCTGTAGTAAGCACCCTTGTTAATTCCTGTTAGCATAACCTTGAGTGAGAACAAATCCAGAGTGTGCCATCACAAATGGTTACTTTTTTTTGCGTAACTTTTGCTAAGTTCCCAGAAGGGAGCTGGACCAGACTCAGCGGTTCCTTGGGGCAGAGCCCTCTAGATGGGCATATGTGTCTCTGCCAGAGGCATGCACAAAAAAATTGTTCAGGGTGTTTTCAACGCTAGTACAGTTTTGGAGTTCTTTTGAAGAATTTGTAAGGATGCTGTGAATAAAACTCTTGGAGGTCAGTTATCTGTATGAAATGTGATAGGACATTCAAACCTCCTGCTGCTTTGGCAGAATTTCTCTGCATTGATCTCCATCATGGCACTGAGGGCATGGTCAGACCCTATGAAAGTCACACTGGTTGAAAGATGGAAGTGAGAGAACTTCTGTCTCACAACTTCCCTCCAGCAAACCCTTTTCCTTTCCATTCAATATCAAGCTGCAGGTCTGTATCTCATAAGCAAAGAGATGTTAAGACAGAAACTTAGGCTTCATCTGGGCAGCAGATCTGGGCAGCTCAGAAACTAACTCTTTGTAATGGATCTGGAGGTTCAAAGCCTAATCTGGGCTCTGAGGCACAAGCTTTAAATATGGTAGCATTTGGAGTCAAAAGTTGGTGAGGATGTCATAGCAACTGGGGAGGAACACTACTAAACCTCGAAATGTTGAAATACAAGCTAAGCATGAGAAATATTGATTTTGTGAATGTCTGAAGTGTATTTCACCTACTCAAGTAACGGGAAGTCCACCTTGAAAGCCCTGCAAAACAGTAAACCATGAACAGATGTACTGCATTACACTACCTCCTTTACAGATATCAGAATTACAAGATAAATGCCATAGAAAGTAAGTTGTAGAATGGAAGAGTCTTATCCTGGTTACAGCACAACGCTGGAGGGTGCACACTTTTAGGCTCTGAAGTATTTCTCAGGTAGCTGGAGACATATTCAACCTCTACTATGCGCTTTAATAGTGCAGTGCATGTGGGCACATGCCAATCGAAACCTGGCTGCAGCTGATTTCTGTAAACACTTGTACAAGGCAGCAGCAGCAGTCCTGATGACTATTTGTAATAATTTAACACATTTTGTTGAATGAACATGTTATTTGAAGCTGCAAGCCTTCTTTTAAACCTTTGGAAACTTGAAAGTTGCAAGGACAGGAACACTAGAGGGCTCACAAGGTGTTTAAAGAATGTACAATTTCTTCTGCATAAACCATAATCATAAGCACCCATAGTCTCATGCTTCAGACTGCAGTAAAATAAGATACATTTATTAAAAGCCTCCATGGTTCAAAGTGGTACAAACAATTTGTGGCAGAAATAAGAGTGCCTCATTTTCAAAGGCATTGGGAAACGGGAACATGTGATCTGCCCCTGTCTGCAGTTAGCCTTAGCATATCAAATGAAGGAAGAATGTAGTAGAAGGAGATTGCTAATTAATCTCCATGTTTACATTGGCCCTTCACATCTTTGTATACACAAGTATGTGACTGTACAAAGGAGAGGCTGCACCTTAGCTGATATGTTATGTGGTGAGACTTTGCTTTTTTTGTCAACCTAGCCTTTCTGCTAGTTGTACTCACTGGTAATTTATTACAGACTTATTAAAAAGCTCCACTTTGAAGAAGGTAATTACTTTATTTCAGCTTCTTTTTTTGTTTTCGGTGGGCTTATCTTTCTTAAAAACAAAACTTTTAAGATCTGCATCAGTTAAATATCAAAGAAATAAGAAATTACATGTGGACATTTGGCTTATTCACAAATTTTCCTAGCCATCTGCATTTAGTTGTGCAGATGTTACAACCAGTGTTCCTCATATATCAACTTATTTTGAGATATGTTACTATGAAGACTATAGGATAGCTATTCCTTCTACATCTTTTCCTTTGTTTTCTGTGTATTACATACATATGCTAAAGCATGCAGAATCCACAAAGTGAATACAGCGTGTTGTCCTCACCACTGCTGCAACACGGAAACATAGTCAAAACAGAAATAGCCTGACCATGAGATTATCTGTTATTTCAGTGTGATCAACACTGAAAAGATTTTGCTACCATAAATGACTTAGATTAAGGTTGGGAAAGATTACTTACCCACATAGCTGAACATAGCTCAATTTAAGGTAGCTGTACTGGCAAAAAAATTAAATATCCTTTTGCCACTATACAAAACTAGGTAACAGAGACTAACAAGACGTTTATCACTGAAATGTCTTGCTTGCAAGCAAGAGAAGAAGCTTACTTTTACTTACATTAATACAGGCCTGAATTGCTTTTACAAAGAGAAACACAGCATACTGCTTTATAAAAAACTTTTCAGCTGTGGTCTGATTTCAGCTGCTTTGCCTTCACACTGTGATATTGTAGTAAAACTCTGCAAAATTGTTGGCATAAGACTGGTAATAAAGCCCTGCTGAATCCTGTTCACTATCACAAAATATGCTCAGGTAAAAAACAAGTTAACTCTTTCTGAAGAACTTGTGTTCACTAGCACAAAATTGTGGAAGAGGTCCGTAAATACCCTGTATCAATCACCTGAGGAGAAAGGAAATGCAGGGTTATAAAAAGGAAGGAGCCACATCATTTGCTCTCTTTGACAATTTTTAGCATCCCAAAGTGGGTGTAGAGAAGGGAATTGCTTAGAAGAAAGTAATTCAGCTTCCAGTGAGCTGGGAGGAATAATGCTGCACTAAAAGAAGTTTGGGGTAATTCTAATGGTTTTCACTTTCCTTTTTGAAGAGAAAGCAATGAAGCCAGCATGGCTTTGCTTAGAAGAAGATGGTGCTTGACAAATTTGGTGGCCTTCTTCCATGGAGTTACAGCAGTTATGGGTGCAGGAAGAGTGATTGACATCATCTACCTTGGACTTGTGCAAAGCACTTTACACACTTTCTTAGAGACATTCTTGTCTCTAAGCTGGAGAAACATGGAGTTGATGGATGTAACACTCAGTGGATAAGGAATTGGCTGGATGGTTGCATTCAAAGAGTTGTGATCACTGGCTCAGTGGCCGAGTGGAGACATGATGAATAGTGTTCCTGCAGGACTGGCACTGATATCTTCGTTAGTGACACAGCCAGTGCCCCCTCAGCAAGTTTGCTGATGATACCAAGCCATGTGGTACAGTTAACCTGCTGGAGAGAATGGGATGCCGTCCAGCAGGACCTGGACAGACTTGAGAGAGGGGCCTGTGAAAATGTCATAAAGTTCAACAAAGCCAAGTGCAAGGTTCTCTATCTGGGTTGGGGCAATCCCAAGCACCAACTTACAATACAGCTTGTTCATGCATGTGGGACTGAGGTGTTCTGAAGGGTTTAGGTGTGAAACAGAGGGTTTCAGTTTTCTGGGATTCTTTTAAGCAGCTTCTTTCCACCAGAAGAAGGAAATAGAGGGGGAGCTTGGACACGGCGAAACACAGCGGACAGAGAGCAAAACTTCAGAATCGAAATCTCAATATCAAATTATGCAAAAACTAAACTGTAGCTTGGGGAGAATGTACAGAAACCTGAAGTCGAAGAGGTCTCAGATTAGAGCCTGGAAGGTGATGCTGACTGAGGATTCAGGAGTGCAGTGCTTTACCAGCAAAGTGGTGAATGGCTAGTTGGGGATGCTGCCGGATACTATCACAGGCCATAATTGTCAAGTCCCAGCTCACAGCTAGATCCCTGTGGTCAGGCATTTGGGCCTGCACAGTGTCTGATGAAAATAACTGCATAGACCAAGGCAGCTTTTTCTTATTATAATACGCTCTTGAAGCCAGTGGATACAGATTCTCTGGCTTAATGAAAAGTAATATTTTATGATCTTGTGGTGTCAGTTAGGTAACAAAGAAAACTCTTTTATCAGCTTCTTCTAGGCCTGGGGGTTTGTTGTATTTTGTCCCCTTGTTTTAGATTAGTTTTAACAGACATTAAGTCTGTTTGTAGACTGATTTTTTCAATCTAATCACACACAGAATCCACAGTTTTGTATTGTCCTTATGTATAAGGTTTTGGTTTCATTTTGATAAGCCTAATTACTAATATTTGTGTGATTTTTTTTTGCCTCAGTCCTGATCCTGTCTATTTGAAAATACATATCTTTTATTTCCGTGCTCCAGTAAAAATTTGTTCATCAAGAATGCTCATTTCTATGAGAAATGCTAAGTCATTTCTCCAAGCAAGCACCACAGCTTTCTTCACTTGCAGTGTTTCCCTCTGACTTATTATGAACTGACTTCCTTTATCAAAAATAAATTATGTTGTTTATTTTTGACACAGTCCTGCTGGTATCTGATATTATTTTACTCTGGTAGGGCTGCTCTTATGTTTACTCTAAAAAAAAGTGTTTCTTGATTTGTTTTGACTTCCTCTTCTCCTGAATTTCTAATTGATAAGTTTTCAAGTGGCTTGGCTTATGTCCTTGTTTTGGAAAGTTTTATTTCTTTATTTTATTCAGGGTTTGCTTGTTTTGTTTGTGGGTTTGTTGCTTTGGCGTTTCTTCATTTTTCTTTTTTATTACTGTTTTTTAAAAAATGTTCAGATAAGTACCGCAGACAGCTTAGGACATATTCTAACAATTTTTCTTTGACCTGTTCATTAGAATACCACATAGCTCAGAAGATAGTAATTCTGATTGCTGGCACATTTCCTGTCTCTTCCCTTTGATCTATAAAATAACTACTCTTTAAGATGGCCTCTCGGGCAATTCTTTGTAAAGAAAATGTGCCTTTCCCCAGAGAGGTTTCTGCATGGATCAGAAGGCAGAAGCTCTTGGCCTCACCCTGTGGAAGTGTTCACAGCTTGAATTTTCTCTGGAACTGTGGCTGGAAGGGTTGACAGCTGTGTGGATGTGCTGTAGCAGGAAACATTTGGCTGATCAAGCTGCTTTGCCCATCACTAGGGAGAAATTAATCTAGTATTAACAAGAACATCTCTTAGTTTAGAAACCCCAACTCCTGGTGAACCATTCTTCGCCTTCTGCAAGGGTGCTGCATGGTCCTGCAAATGGCTGTGGGCACTGCACACACAGCTTTATCTGTGTGTGTGTCTATGTGGAGCAGGCTGTTTCTCTTTGTAGTAACTTGTTCTCACTTTCTTCTAGGAAAAAATGAAACTGGTATAGGCACTGTTTCCTTCCTGCCAGATGCCCTACCTCACTAAGGTAATTAGCTTTATTTGCTCAGCTTTGCATGCTCAGAATAAAATTAGACAATTTATTTAAGTGACAAATGTCAGGATAAATCCTACACTGACCCGTACTTTGCCAAATGCAGCTACCAATTGAGTCATTGGTTGATTTACACAACAATGGGATTGCACAGGATGCCTTTTCAGCATGGAGTATTGCTCCAACTATTTATAGTGTGAGCAGGAACAAAGCATATGTTGATACAAGAAACAAGAAAGATCTAATACTCAGAATCTGCAGGAGTGTTACAAAGGAATGATTCCACTTGGACAAAAAAGGTGTGTTAGAGATCGACTAGTTTACTGATCCTACAGACTTTACCTTTTTACTTACACATATTTTTATTCTCATTGTCATGATTTGGAAGACCAAGTTTAAGAAAAACACAAACACACAAGTATATATATGTGTGTGTATGTGTGTGTTTAAGACAAACACACACATATATAATGCACAGCACCAAGCAAAAGTTCATCTTTCTCCTCACTGAGTTTGATGACATGTCAAGTTTGCGGTGGACTTTGTCCTGCAAAATTTTGAGTTTCACTTTCAATTAGGAGCTGTCAACAACTTTCAGGACTGGATCTTAACAGGGCTGATTGTTTTGATGGCTAGCAAAGAGGTTTCCTTTTACAATACAGTAAAAGGAAAGAGGTTTCCTTTTACTATTTGAAGCAGTATAAGCAGCAGAAAACTCCATTAATCTAATGGTTACCTGATCCCTGCTGTTTTGTGTAGAGTGATAAGGTTTTGAAAAAACGTTTCAGTTGAGCCAAGACATACAGAATGAAAGTCTTAGCAACAGCATCTTCAGAGGAAAGGTAGAAAGTACCCGCATTCTGCTATTTGTACAGTGAGTCTGGTATTATCAGTGCAAACCTGCAGAAGTACAAGGAAACAAGAGAAAGGCCAAAATGACAAAGTCTGGGTTTCTGTAGGAACGAAGCCTTTAGCGACAAGTATTCTCATTCATGGATGACTGACTTAGAATTGTTCTGAGTTACTATGAACATTTGTGTTTAGTGAGTGTTTTGGTATTGAGTGTTAAATTGTAAAGGACTGATCTCCCCTCTGCTGCTTAAGGTTTAAGAGCTACATGGGAAAATTCCAACCCACTTGATGCCTGTGGCAAGTTGTTCAGTCACAGACTGAAGCATAATCCTTACATGTCTGTTTTCACTGGATATTAATTCAAGTGACTGGCACACAGACAGAGACAGGCAGTAGTAAACAGATTGTGAAGCTGCTGAATGGTGTTGCATTTATCTCTGTGTATTGCTTCAATGAACAGGACCATGTTTCATGGTTCATAGAGATGCCCTACACAGACACGATGCATGAGTGGTACTTTCCTAGGTAATTGTAGAGGCTGTGTGAGACAGGGCTGTGTCTGTCACTTAGGAAACATGGAGAAGCAGGCGGTAAACAAGTCCAATGAGCAGCTTGACTGCCTGAACAAAAGATGTGCTATGTCTTTAATTTATATTCCCAACAGAGTAAGGACCAAAAGTTCCAGCAACATTTAGAAAGTGAAATGGAACATGGACAGTGAGCAGCTCCAAAATAAGGAGCTGTGGTTAAGCTTTGCCGGCAGTTTTTCACGTCCCTGTTGGCAGGAAGTCACATCAGCTAATGTGCAACTACTGCAGTACGAGGCCCAGTATGTTGAAGGTAAACTGTGTAGTTTCAGCAGTTGCTGTGCAAGCAGGAAAGTGGAAGTCCCTGCCTCCTTTACAGAAAACATGAGGCAGGTAATTTCACACAGGAACCCTCTCAACAATCCAAGCTCACAAAACAGAAATTACAGTTCTTAATGAATATTTGAACACACTTGAAATTTGAGATAATTTAAGTTATTTCTTATCAGAGAGAAATGATCCCAAGGAAGATTTTAAAATAAATCATCAGTGTTTGAATGCAGGTAATTGAGAACAGCTGTTAGAAACACCCACTTTTAGGTGACAGCTGCCTTTACCCCACAGCAAAATGCATGTAGTTTGTCTTTACATAAACTCTCGTGACTTTTTGTTGGTGTTTCAGTGGAAACCAACCTATTTGTACACCTCTACAAGCAGTGCATGTTCTTTGCTTTCTCTTTCCCTTTTTGCTTGCTCAGTTAGGTGCTCATGGCAATGATCCTAGCTCCTGCTGCCACCTGAACATGTGGAGGTGCCCATGTGTGCAGCCACAGACCCATGCCAATGTGGCAATGAAGGGAGAGAATTCCTCCTTACACTAAAAGCAAGGTTGATGAGAGGACATCTGTCTGAGTTCAGAAGGCCTTTGGTTTCAAATTAGATCGTTATGACTGATTGTGCGAGACTCCTCAACCCCATTGTCTGTGAACACCTGCAGTAACAAATCTGCTATAGACGAGATACCCAGGCAGTTATGGATGATGACTCCTATGGCAGGCACACTTCAAGTGACTGGAAAAGCAGCTCTCCTATCCAGAGGCCTCTTAAAGGGCCATTTCAGGGGCTCCCTTCTTTTCTGAAACACCATAATGAGATTGCCTGTGGGGGGGGTTTTAAAAAATGTGACAGAGTAATGCTTTGATTCAATGCATGATCTGTGTGGCAATAAATCTCTCCAACTACCATTAATATTTTTTTTATCAGAAGGGCAGTGGTGTGGCAGACAGGAGCAATTTCACTATTAGTTTCCTCTTCTAAAAAAATCTTTCATTTGAAACATGCCCCATGGTAAGTGATTGCCAACAGAATCACAGTCTGCAGTATCTTTGCTGAACCCTTTTTCAAAGTCTTGTCTTTGCTGCAAACCACTCAGCCTTTATTAACCCTTTCCTCCTTTAATGTCAGAAATACCTTTTCTCACTTTCATCCTTTAGCAAAGGGTAAATAGACTAACTAATCCACATTCACTTCTATTATCCTACCAAGGATGAATAAAATCTAATCTTAAAATAACATGAAATGGTGCATTCTATGATGGAAGGCAAAGATACTACATTTTCATCTTCTCCATTGGGGCCAAACATAACTGCTGAGAGACGGGCTAACTGCAACTCAGCTACAAGTTTCTGTTCCATAGCTCAGCTCTCAGGTGAAGCATTAGCATTTTATTTATAACTCTTTATATAGTGTTACCTATAGTTATATTTCAGGAGGACTACATTCAGTGAAACCAGAATGTAATTCTCAGTCAGGTTTCAAAACATTTGATAAATACAGCAATATTTCTTGCATGTAACATTTTACAGGTTATTTTAATTGTTCCTTCTTTTCCAGTCCGTGGTTAAAACTGCATGGTCACTGTAAAATCTGAATTATTTTTCTAAAGGAGATGAGCTAAAGCTTTAATTTAGCATTTAGGTAGGTAGCAATTAGGTAGGTATCTCTGGTTCTGATGCTAGAAATACTGACAGAAATTTTTTTTTTTTGTATCCCTGCTTAATAGCTTGTAACTTACTATACAATTACTGCAGATATAAACCACCTGTTAGCAAAAGAAACAGCATGTAATATATAAAGTTACTCTTTGGTTCAAGCTTTTAATTTGACTGTGTCTCCTTTTAAGTAAATGATTGATAACATCTTCCTTTTGAAAACTTTATTCTTCATAATACATGTTCTAATTGTGGTTCTCACCCATTCCTCAGATCTGTTAACCCTATGGAATGACTAGTTAATTCTGTATTCTGTTCCCTATCTTCTCTATTGCTGTGAAAAGCACACTGTTGCATTTTTATTGTCAATTTCTAACAAGTTAGAAGCTTTGATTTGCAAGTTATGAAAGAGAGAACCACACAGAGAACCTTTAATGAATCAATATGCACTTGATGTTTGCTCTTAGGATGCATAGTAAGGGTCAGTATAAATTGCATTTCTAAATTTTCACACAAAAGTCAAATAGTCTTAATCCTTTGTCCAAGGAATGAGGGAGGAAGGCATTGTATCCTCCTCCTTGCATACCCATCTGAAGAGCAAGGATGCAGCAACTCTGATAGCATTACACTGACAGTTCATTTCAAGATGGAAGCAAAGGAGGTGTTTTGTTGCTTTTTTCAAAGTAGATTCTAATTATAAATGTTAATGAAATGTTTTGAAGAGAAGTAGCCTTCCCTCACCCTTTCACTCCCTCACCTGGATTTTTTTCTCTGACATAGCTGACAGCTATGCTTTTGCATGAAGGCTGAGGAACAGAGGAGGTAAAGCAGGAAACTGGAATTCTAAGTATCAGAGCAATTTTCTACAGCATTACACTTGTAAGAGTGACCCTTTTATAACAAGTAGGAATGACACAGAAGACCTGCAGCATGAAGCTAAGATTAGGCTATATATTATGTACCTGAGTCTCCTGAGGAGAGCAGTGGGACAAGCTGTGCTCCACCTGTTTCCATAAGTAAACAACCTTGCAGGTCATACAGTTTGCAGCAACCAGAACACAGTCAATTGTGGCCAAATGCCAGCTTTCTTAATGCAGTTTTTATTTCACAGAAATTTCTTGCTATACATTTAAATTAAAAGCATTCTGCTGTACAGCACATCTTTTACAATCTATTTGCCTGGTGAAACTACAATATTGTTATAAAACAGCCCAACATAGTTGCATAGGAAATGGCAAACGTTAATGGGGTTTTTTTACATGCAACCAAAGAAGATCAATATGTGAATTTAGAAAACCTGCAGGAGATGAAGGTGTCAAATATCAAAGTTCTAAGTCTGATAGCAGCTTGTCCTACTACAATTCTTATGATCCAAACAATTCTGTCATATTGGTAAAGTGTTTGTTTACTCATATCATTCAAATTATTCTCAGTTTTACGAGTCCTTCCGGTGTCTGTGAGATGTTTGAAACACTGGAAGAAAAGATGTACTTAAGTGCTAGCAGGATTAGACATCATGGATGTAGTCTTCAGCAATTTGTACAGCTTGGATTTTCCTTATTTACCCTGTCAAAATAGAAAATCATCATCATCTTCATCACAGAATCATGGAATGCTTTATGTTGGAAAATACTTTAAAGCTAGTTCAGCCCCCTGCCATGGCAGGGGTTGTGACCCTCATCTGGACTCACTCCAGCAGATCCTTCTTTTGTTGGAGACCCCAGAGCTGATACAGCACTGTAGGTGGGGTCTCACCAGAGCAGAGCAGAGCAGAGGGGTAGAATCCCCAGCCTCACTTGGCTGGCCACACTGCTTTGGACACAGCCTAGGGTACTGTTGGCTTTGTGGGCTGAAATGCAGATTGCTGGGTCATATCAAACTTGTCATCCACCAACACCCCCAAGTCCTTCTCCTCAGGACTGCTCTCAGTTAATTGTCTGCCCAGCCTGTGTTTGTCTTCAGGATTGCTCTGACACAGGTGCAGCACCATGCACTTGGCCTTGTTCATCTTCATGAGGTTTGCATAAGCCCACCCCTGAAGCCTGTCAAGGTCCTTCTGGAAGGCATCTCCTTCCTCCAGCATGCTGACTGCACCACCCAGCTCAGTGTCACTGGCAAACTTGCTTGGAGTGCACTCAATCCCACTCTCTGTGACACTAACAAGGATATTAAAAGACCACTGGTCCCAACACTGACCCCTGAGAAATGCCACTCTTCAATGTATTGATATGAAATAATTTCATATGGTCCTTTCCCTACAAGTTTCATGGTTTTAGTCTATTAAAACATGAAACAAAGCCAAAACATTTATCAGTATATCTTGCTTAAAAGTTTCTCCTGGCTTCAGCCAATACATGCAGAATAAATGTAACAAGATTTTACTAAAAAGAATACACATCTTACATATTCACCACTGCTTTATCAAAGTCATATCCTGTAGCTCTTGAATGTATGACTTTTCTCCTGGCTTCAAATTAATAATAATTAAGTCTCCCACTAGTTTTTTAAATAGTGGAAGGCTTTCCTTTATCTACTGATTAGCAAGAAAAAAAGGAAGAGACTTTGATGTTCTCTCCTTGGAATTGTTGCAATATTTTAGCTAAAGCCTCCTGACCTGATTCATAAGTGTTCAAGTCAAGAACGATTAAACTTTCCTCATAACTTAAAAACAGTTCTCCACTGCTTGGTCCTTTTGAGATTCTTCTCTTATCTTCAAGGTCAGGTAAAAACATCAAGGGTTTAGAAATATGCTGCGTCTGTGCAATAGGTCAAGATGACCTTGTGGTTCTCCACCCCCCCAGAAAACGGTTCATGTATTTCTTCTTCATTTAAGCTCAGGCTGAGAAGAAAACAGCACAAAGTGCTTCCAGCAGCTTTAAAACTGATGGATGTTATTTAATTTTCAAACTGTTTCAAATATCCTTCACTTCTTTCTTTGATGAGTTTTAATAGTTAATATTTTTGCAGGATGCTATTGCTCCAGAGGGGCTTACTCCGCCTGTTACAGCTTTTTTTTTTTTAAATAGAATTTCATGCTTATTGAGCTATTGGCAAGATCTGCTTTCTGCTTTACTTAAGAAGTCAAGAAGGATCTTTCCTGCAGATTCTCTGCTGCTGCTTTGTCCTCATTATGCTAGCTGTTAAGGGAATATTTCCTTATTGCAGCAGTACACACATGAAAGTAAGATCTTCAGGGTACCTTCTATATGTCTTGGACTGACATCCCTAAACTAGCTCCTAATGAAATCGGGCTGTGCAATTTGTTTCTCTTGTGCTGCCTTCTTCTCTTTTTTCTTTCTTTCCTTGTTTTTTGGTTTGTTTTGGTTTTGGGGTGTTTTGTTGGGTTTTTTGTTTTGTTTGCTCGGTTGTTTTTTTTACTTTATCCAAGTGATTAAAAGTAATCTTTTACCTTCCTGCTGTCGGTAAACATCTTCTAGGTGTGCCATCGTGTTTTTAAGTGACTGCTTTTCGAGCATGAAGTTTTTATGTCCGTGCTGCCTAGAATACATATAGGCAATATGGTGATTATTTAACTGATTGCTGGGTGAAGTCAGAGGAAACCCCTGCACAGTGGTGTTTTAGCTGCGTCTTGCTTCCCGAAATACTCTAGCGACAGCCTCATCCTTACTACTCACAGGCACCCCCGTGTGGGCAAATTCTGCGTCGTTCCCTCCTCCTCCTCCTCCTCCCCGTTTGCTAGAGTACATCAGCGAGAACAGAAGCGTCTTGCTATCCGTCGTGCCAGCCTCAGAGGATCTTCAGAGTCACACGGTATTCTGAGTTGGAAAGGATCATCGAGACAAATTCTTAAGTGAATGGCTGATCGAACACACAACCTCAGTGTTATTAGCACCACGCTCAAACCAACGAAGCCAATCCTTCCAGCCCTCTCCCAGCTTTCAAGCATCTTCCAGAGCAACAGCTCCCTCCTCAAAGCCAACTGCAAAGATCTTTGACAAAGAAAAAAATTAAGTAGCGACTCACCACATGTGCTTCATTTCTTCAGGCTAGCAGTGAGATGCAAAGGTTTTATAAACTTCATTGACTTGCACAGTATGTCCAAATTAGATAGGGGAATATGAGAAAGGGGGTTTTGCCTGTAAGCACTGAAGTCATGCTTTAAACAGAAAAACCAGAGGAATACACAGAGACATTGATTCAAAAATTCCCTAGAGAAGGCAGAAAATCATTATCGAAGGCAAATTACTGACACCACAGTCTCATTTGGCAAGGGAAACTATTTCATGTAAAGGCAGGCTTGTGCACTTTACTTGTGAGCACAATGGTCATTCTTGGTCTTACCTCACCGTACTGCACCATGCCATGCCATGCTATGCCACACCATACCCACAGCCCTTACTATCCCACATCACACCATATATTCTCTATTCATGCCATTAAGAGGAAAACTGCTGGAACAACAGCAAAAGTGCTGATGAAGTTGACTGCAGTTTCCATTTCACAGCTCTTCAACCTTCTATCAGTTTCTGAAGCTTTTATACATTGCTATGGAACTTCATTTGTCTCAATCACCAATTCCTTTCAACCAACTCAGATTTTAGACCATGGAATGTGTAGAAAGATGCTTCCATTGTAGCAAGATCATAGAAATCCTTTTTTAAGGATTCAAAAATTGTTTAGAATTGATAATAAAATATCTTGCAGTGGGTAATGTGGTTCCTAACTAGATAATGAATTCTGACAGAATTCTGTTTTAGCTTTCCTTATCCTATCTCAGGATATTTGCTGTTCCACATTTTTGTTTGCACAGTAATAATCAGAGGACACGTGCAATTAGACAGATGTTTCTGAGGAAAAAATAACTGACTTTGATACTTATCATCGCAGTGCAAGAGAATACCTGAGTCAGCTGCATGGTTAAGTGAGGCATCATGGGCACTGCTGTAGGTGAGAGGTCTCTGGGACAAACACACCCAGCTGAACGTCAGAGGGAGGTTCTCAGGGGCAGTGGGTGGCAAGGATCTGCTTCTAGAAGGACAGAGGAGTTCCTACAGACAAAGTGCTTTACCCAAATAGTTTGATTTGTCCATTTGAGTAAATTCTTACACAACTAGCTGTAAAGGCTTTGCTGGCATCAGATAAATCAGAACCACAAATTGAAGAAATAACTTCAAATAGTGTAGTAGCGTTAGTGTTGAAGGGGTATACATTCAAAGTATACTTTCTGTTCTGCACAAAGATCCACGTATGCCCAGCTTTACATAACCAGCTTCCACTATTTATTTCCTACTGTTATGGAACCAAATTCAACTTTCTCTATTGTTTTGTGTTTACTATTTTGTTTAAATTTTGTTGGTTTGTGGGTTTGGGATTTTGGATTGTTTTTTGGTTCGTGGCTTGGGTTTTGGTTGTTTTGTTTTGAAATTTTAATGAAGTTGCAGATTTCAATGGGTTAACTTGAAGAAAAAAGACATATTTTCACTGGTTGGATTTCCCATTCTAGTTCATAGCAGGACCACACAGCTTTGAACCACCACAGCTGAGCCACAGGTACCCTTGTGGGTGGGAAAACGTGGCAAGGGAATGGGAGTTCTTCAGCTGGAGGGTTGGTTTTTTTGGGTTTTTTTTTTCTCTTTGTAATTTGCCCGTCACCTTGAGTAGTGATCTTAGATAGAAAAATCATGGAGTATGGGCCTGGCACATGAGAACATCAACCTCATCTCTAAGTGTTCATCTTTTGTTTCATTTGCTCTGTACCAATCAGAAGATCCCAGGTCATGATCTGGATGATCTTCACAGCTGCACAGGTGTCTCTCTCTGAGCCCACAAATACAATTTCCATGACGGAAAGGTTCTCATAATGCCCTGAGTAACATTGCAAGGGCACCTGATAGTGGTGCTTTGTGTAGCCTTCCCTATGCTTCCTCATATTTTTTTCCTCTCCCAATGTGATTCACTAAGGGCTGCAAAATCTGTGTTTGCCTGTGTGTAAAGTAGGTTATTTCCCTTTGGGAGAGGCATGTTGTCAATGCATATGCAGAGCACTGGTGGTGACAGACAGTGAGAAGTAGCTGATAATAATACAAACTGAGACTAATTTGGCTAGATTTTGACATGATTAACCAGATCATGCATAACCAGAGCAAAGTTAACCTCCTCTTAGATAGCATAAAAAATACTTCAGCTGGCAGATTTTTCCTTCTTCTGCTATTCTGTAAGAACACTGACATTAGTTAAGGATATTCAAATACCCTGGACTGTTCCAGGGAATCTTGGAGTATGGTATATAGGCAAAAGAGGGGGAAAGGAGAGTCTTAGAGCACACACAGTGCTGATGCTGGTGCAAGATATGAAACCGATATAAGGCTACAAGCAAGGAAATAGAGATGACTTACTTGAGTCATCAGTAAAGCTAGATTTCAAACTTTCATTTTATTAAATAAATTGAATTGTGACTAAATAGGACCTTAATTTTGGGAGTTTCTCGAAGGTGAAACAGCTGGAACAGATGCAATTGTTTGATATGGTAACTAGTCTTCTGCCTATGCTTATATCACTGCTAAAAATTCTAAAATGAAACACTAAAATGAATCCTGATGAACTGGTAATTAAATGTGCTAGGAGATAACTTACTGTAATTTATTTATGCAACTGTGGTTTTCCCATTTTGGTTTTCCCATTTTGGTGACAGATATAAAACTTTACAATATGCAGTACAAATCATTAATATTTTCATCCTTGTGAGCTGAAAATGCAATCTTGCGGGGTTAAACAGTTTGTTAGGGAGTGGTAGCAAATAATGCTGTCTATAGAAATAGCTGCTCCACAGAAGATGCGCTGAAGGTAGCTACTTGGCTGTTTAAAACACTGATGGAGCAAATCTATTGCCATTTGCAAATTCCATTCCTACAATCTTCTATGATTGAATTTAGAGTCCTGATACTGAACAAACAAGCGTTGTGCGAGGCACTTGATATCTTAATTTCCTGCTGCTGAATAGTTTCTGCCAAAATCCCTGTAGAGGGGCTGATGTGAGTCACTAAAAGCACATGTACTGCCCCTGGAGTGGCTCTTATAGTGCTCATGGAATTAATAGACTTCCACTGTCTCCAGAGTACCTGAAAGCCTGTACTATACTTTCACTGTGGGTGGTGTAATGTCACCTAAATTAGTAGAAATGTTTCCATTAAATGAGCTTACATAAGTTTGTAACATAAGGAAAAAAGTACCTGGAAGAGAAATGAAGTAACTGAAGTTTTTCTTCCTTCGTGAAAAAAAGTACATTACAGAAACAGTTCATTCAATGGTAAGACGAGAGGAAGATTCAGCCAAAAATTACTATTCCTCAAAGACATATTCCTAAACAGTGTGAGACAGGTAGTGAAGATTTTCCCATAAGAGTTAATGGAACTGAGTCAGGGGAAGGGTATAAACCCATACATTACACATACTCGAAGGACAGGGCCAATGACACCTGAAATGTGTTGGGATTGTCACGGGGAGGACACACGGTGTTTGCAGAGCCGATTGCCGGCCTGAAACATCTTCTCACTGTCTTGAGGACACTCGGGGCCCAGCTGACAGTGCTCACTAGCACCTTGCTTGCCAGCTCCGGCCGCATTTCCTCATGCCCCCGCCCAGCCGAAGCCACGCCAGCGCGGCTGGAGCAGACAGTGAGGCGCAGGAGGCACAGAGGCACCGGCAGAGCTGCGCGCAGGGCAGCGGGGACAGCCGGGGAGGTGTCGCTGCGCCGCGACACGGCGGCATTGCCAAAGTGCCAAGGCTGCCGGGCTAAATACCTCACCCCGCAACATCGAAGGAGGACTTCCTGAAACAGAAGGGCGCACCGCGTTCTCCTGCGGGTAGCTGGGGCGCCGCGGCTAGCTCAGCCCCAGGGAATGCTGCAGCATCGGAGGGAAGGGCATTTGGGAGAGTGCGGGGTCCGTCCGTGCCCCACAGCCCCGGACCGTGGGGTTTCTGCTTTGTAGAGAGCAGTGCACTGGACTTACTATATTAACAGCACCCAGCAGTATGTATGCACTATCGCCATCGATTGAGATACTTGGTCTCCTCTGGAGGACTCTGGTTCCTGGTGCCGGATCTTCTTTCCCTTCTATTCCGTGTACAGCCTTTGCTTCCCGGTCCTGGTGTATGCCAGCACTTCTTCAGTCCTTCAGCTGGTGGATCTGAGCAGACTGACAGTGCCCTCGGGTCAGCAGGCCAGCAGTCAGGACCTGCGTGGTGACCGACTCAGACACCGCGATGGGAGTAGCAAGCAGACACTGCCCAGTAAAGGCTGAAACTTCCGGGCACAAGCCCCCAGGACTGGCAGCAGTAGCTGCAAGGGCAGGGGCAGGTAGCTAGGGCTGGACAGCAGGCACGCAGACATCACGGAGCCTCGGGCTGATGGCCATACTGGTAGCTTAGCTGAGCACAGCCACTGAGCGCCACCCAGTGTGGGTGCTGGACTGGGAGCAGTCATATTACAGCCCACTGGCGCTGCCCGCCCTGGCTAGAGATACTCTGCTGTGCTACCATGCTGCCCAACGTGGGGTAAGCCACCACCTCCCTCTCTCCCTCCCTTCAGCACCTCCAGCCCCTTGTGCTTGGTGAGAAGGGCACCTATTTTACTGTTTTTCAAGATCCCCACAACTGCAGGGCAGAGGTGTATTTGTCTTATACCAGAATTCAACTGCCTTACCTCATTAGTATCTGCAAGTACCAGAAGGGAGGGTGCCAAGAGCATGGACCCAGGCTGTTCTTGGTGATACCAAGCAATAGGGCAAGAGGCAACAGACAGAAACTGATGTACAGGAATTTCCACTTGAATATGAGGAAGACGTTTTTTACTGCGCAGTTAACTGCACGCTGGAACAGGCTACCCAGAAGGGTTGTGGAGTCTCCCTCTCTGGAGATATTCAAGAACCATCTGGACACAATTCTGTGCAATGTGCTTGAGGATGACACTGCTTGAGCAGGGAGGCTGGACCAGATGACCCACTGCAGTCCCCTCCAACCTGACCCATTCTGTGATTCTGTGAACTGTGATGAAAGCAATACAGATGTGACCTTCCCAATGCAGGTCATAAGCAATTTTAAACAGACACAGGCTTTAAAAGTTTGTAAACTTTTGGGCAGCTAATTTAATTAAGAAATAAATCCTAAGTCTTGCAAGCTTCTCAGCTTGCTCAGAAGAGTGAATATTCCAGATTCTGGGCAGTTGTTTTGGCCACCATGAATAAACATTGTAAGAGGTTGGTCCATCTGGCTTTGCAGATGCTGTCACATGAAGCTGCAGCCCATGTGTGCACTTGCGCACTTAGAAAGCAGAGGTGTGCATCCTTTTCCCAGTGAGCTTAAACCTTTACCAGCCACATGGAAGGAAGGGGAAATGACAGGGTGCAGGAGAAGAGAGAGAGCACATGAGCATGCATGTGTGCAAGTGTACGTTTGCATAAAAAGAAAACCTGCTTGTCACTTGATGTAGCTCTGCAGCACAACTCAGTGCAATACGGAGGTATGAGAACTCATGTAGGTAACTAACTCAGGAAAGAGAAGAAAAATTGAGATACTAATTCACCAGCTGTGAGTAAAGCCCTGTTAAACTGACTACATTGCTTCTACTTCTAAACAAGCTTAGTAAATTCTGCATATCGCTTCTAACACTTCTAGATCTTCAGGGTGACATATGCTCTACCCACCTTTTCCATGAGACATGCGTACAAGCAACTATGTGGGAAAAACCCGCTTCAGATGTCCTACACTGATCCAGAGGAGCAGAAGTAAAGAAAACACCTGGAACCTAAGAGTATTCTTGAGAAGGAATTAGTTTAATCATGGACACCTTCTTAATCAGAGGGAATTATTTCTTCTATAAAAATCTCACATTTTATCAGTATTTCTTATACTGCATAAGAAAAATAATTACTAAAAATTTGAAACAGCATTGCAATTATATATGAAAGGCCACCGTTGTTCTAGTAAGGGTTTCCCCTCACAGTTTAGCATTAAGTTGTGAAAGCATCTTCTCGAGCTTTATTGCTAGCGCCATGTTTCCTTTAATCCTTAATTTTCCTGACATGAAGGCCAGAGTAGGCTTTAATTTACCTAAAAAAAAAAAGGAACAGAGCCATCAGAATATGAAAGGAATTGGAGAAAGCCTGTGCAAACAAAACATAATGCCACCACAGCAAAACCAGAGCAGTTATATTGCTACCAAGTCCTCCTGTAAAAGCAGTGCACATTTAGGAAACACTGCACAGAGATGTGCAGAGATGTGCAGAGCAGAAGTCCAACACATTGACTGGATTCTTTCTGAAGATAACACTGGCTGCTAAAATGTCACTACCTCGTTAACAAAAGCAGTGTAAGCTTTTGCTCTTTTCCTGTTCACAGGACACAAGAGTGCAGAAAGATCCAAGCAGTTCTGGCCTACACTTTCCCTTGAGCCACAAGAAGCCAAAAGCTCCCCCAGTCCCACATCACCAAGCAAGAAGCTGCTCTACTCCCCATCAGCAGAGGCTTTTCTGGGCACAGGTACCTCCATCCCCCTGACAAAGGCCTTTGTCCCTCACCTGTGAACATTTTCACAAAGTCCGTACTCGACATGCTCATAACCACGTCAGCTGCCACAGGAGGCTTTCCGAAGCCAGCGCTCCCTCCCTTGCTCTTCAGGTCAATATACCAAGTGCCTCCACCATCACCTGGACAAGAGTGAAGCGAGGTGAGAAGGCAGCAAAGAGTGCTGTGCCCTCCCTGTTGCCCCTGTCAGACAGCTGCAGTCAGAACTGGTCTGCTTCGGGATCAGGGTGAGCGTTTCTGTTTGCAAACACGCAGTGCCTTTTGCTAGGCAAGCCTGCACAAGCAATGGTCTTACCAGATAACTCAAACTGAAAGACACCCTGAGTACTTCTCACATACTCTTCAGTCACTGCCCCTTGGATAACTCTGAATGTTTCTGCAACAGGACCCAATGGCTTGGCTGCAGCAGCTTCTGTCTTAACCTTGGCTCCATCTGCTCCTTCCTGCTGGGATCCGCTTAATTTCTTCTCATCTTGGGCATCACCTACAGAAAATATTGTATTTGTCTTTCAATTGAATGACACTTTAAAAATGAATGTATAAACATGAGCAGAGAACTCCATTTGGAAATATTTAAGCTTTAAAGTAGGAAAAATGAGTTTTTTCCTATTTCAGTATTAAAACTAATACGGGATGCTTTCTCCACCTGGAAACCCGGATATGTGTACAGCACTAAACATAATTCTGCAATAACTTTCGATTCCTGATAGATTAGAAGAAAAGTGAAAATAAAACCACACCAAAATTCTGATTCTGACTGTTTACAGTCCATTACAAATACTAACACAATGGTTTTCTAATGTAAACACACACTCCTGACAACACTCAAAAAAACCCAGAAACAAAACAGTGTCTTTAATAGCCATCACTTTCATCCCAAAATACTTCTGTCCTGTCGCTCTCGTAAAGAACATGCATATTTGCATACATTCTTCTGTAAAGGCTTCTGAACTGGAAATCAATTTACTGCTTTTGTCAGTGGTTTACTTTACCACAGTGAACATGCACATTTAACAATAAAGAACACCTTTTGCAATTTACAAAGCAAATCAAGTTGAACAGCCTCCAAAAATGCTGTTCAAAGTCTCTCAAGTGGCTTCACTATCAAAAAATACTTAGATCTGTTCTGTGAGTCCCTACACAATAACCTGTACTGGGAGCCCAGGGAACTAACACTATCCATCCCTGGCAGAACTGTCCTAGTGTCACTGCTCAAAAAGGATTTTCAGCAAAATGTAACTCTTCCAACTTTGCCTCCTCTGCCCTTGCCCTATCCCTCTTTTGACACTCCTATAAAATCTGTTCAGCATTTTGACTTGCCCTCCAACTTGACACACCACAATTCTGAAAAAGCAAAAGCAATGTTTTTCTAAAATAGATTTCTACACTTCATCCAAGAGTTATTTTGTGTAAGTTGTGCATGTTTCATCTAAGAAGCCATGGAGGCTTTATGTCATATTCTTTTGTATAAATTTAGCAAGGCAAAGGCGATATTCCTGCAAAATATGCTGTTTGCTGTTTACTTTCTATTACGAGCAATATTCACCTGTGACCTCCATACTACCACAATTCAGATGTTTAAAAAAGGATTCTTCAAAATAATGCACCGATTTTACACCATGAAAGTCCTGCAGAAAGTACGATTTTTTTCCCCCATTTTTGAGTACACAGGTCACTTCCATAAATCTTACTCTCCAGATGAGAAAAGGGTTTTTGCTAAATAGCTTAAGTGGAGTCCAAATTCATAGGAGATAAAGAAAAACAGAGGGCATTCATTATTGTCAGAAATTATGGACTTGTACATACAGTGCTTTCCCTACCATATCTTTCTTGCTTCACAGCTGTAGTGTCAGTTTCAACATCCAAGAAGAAGTCAGGCATCAGAGGGTGACCTAAGACAGAGGAAAAATGTAACAGTAAATCCAAGTAAAGATGCACAGCAAGAATACATTTAATCTGAAACTACAGTCAGGTTTATAAGTAAATAAACTGCAATTTGAAGGGAAAATATGGCATAAAATAACATTTTTAGAGTTTTGTTCACTTAAAATCTGACCTAGAAGGCTTTTACGATTGCAATGAAAAACACTGGAAGATGAAAAACATAAAGATCTATCTCACTAGTTTTAAATAGTAATACATACATCTATAATGGAGGTAGATTTTCTTTTCATGAAAGAATTTCTTAATTTAATTTAACAAGCATTTAATTATTAGACTCTCAGGGGATCCCTATGTGCTTTCCAGGAATGCATGTTCTCAAACCTGAAGCAAAGCAACTTTTCACAAACTAATTTAAAAGTTCATAGAAACAAAACTGTATTCATATTCTCCGTATGTCCTTCCCTCCTTCCTGAACTTACTTCTCACCTTAAAGATCTGTTTTACCTGGTGCAATTGCATAAACATCAAAATCCTTAACTCCTTCTTCTCTCAGCAGAACTTCATCAATAATGAAGTTTCCAGTGAAAGTTTTTGGTTTTGTCAAAATACAATATGCAGCATCTGCCAGGATGTCTGTTTTCCTGCACTGTTTTTCTATTCCAGCTCCTCCCAGCATATCCATAGCAGCTGTATGTATGGCTAGAAAGTTTGGAGGGTAAGAAAACAAAGTTTTAACATTGATAATATGGAATTCTCTTTTTTTTTTCACAAGTAAACCAACTTTATTTTCCTTTCAGGCAAAAGGAAACTCTAGGAAGACAGAAGTTGTGAAATACTACCAACAAACAAGTAAGTCTTTACAAACAACAGTAAAAACCAAAGAAACTATTACAGGAAATGAAAAGCCAGAACATTTTAGGGCATTCACATCCCTCTATCTATTTATCATCCCACCTGGATTTCTGCCAAGTTATTCAGGACATGGAAAACCAATAGAACAACTGTTCTCCTCAGTGAATGTATGATACATCCATTATTAAGGATATTTGCTTTGGTGATTATCACACTGAAAGTCTTGATGCCTAATTTTACTCTTTTGATAACTCCCATGAGCTACTAAGGTGTTCCTCTAAGTTAACGAGAAACCAAATAGCAAAACCTCACATAACTTGTTCAACATTTCACAGAAAGGCTGTGTTAGACCCAACAATAAAACACACATCTCCTAAGCTTCTGATTCTTTTATTAACCAATTCTATTACTTCTGGGCCATTCTACTAGTCTTCTTTACGTTTCTCCCCCAGGAGCTACTAGCATTGTGGCATATTGCTGTTCTAAGTCTGTGATTTGCTCTTCCAGGCTGAGGTATCCATTCCATTTTTCTTTCACCCTATTCCACAGAAAGGCTGTCTGGTTGTAGCTTTTGACATTTGCCATCTTACTGTTTTTCCTTCATACATTCTGCTTCATTACTTTTTCCCATCTGCTGTTTAAGACTCAACACTCTATCCCCAGGTTTTGAGACAGATTCACAAATCCTTTTGTACATGTGGGGCCAGAAGATCACGGAGGCAGAAGGATAAACCAAATTTTTGTCCTCCTTTCCATTATACACAAAGTAACAGCAATTTTGATGGAGATATGATCCCACCATTCCTCAAATAGCACAAAAATATGTGCAGGCACTGTGCAGGACACATGTATCTGAGCTGTATGATTCACCTTCCAAAGTAGGTACTGGGAAAAAGGACAGAAATCTTCAGCGCTGGCCTGAGATCTCATGTCCAAGTATTTGCTAGGAGAGTGCAGAAGTGTGTAGATGTCCTTGCTGACTTCATTAATTTAGTCTTCTGTGATGAGAATTAGCCCCTAGGTTTCATTTGCCTTTTACCAACCTCAGCTTTTTTTCAAATTAAGTGAACTGCTATAAATACACATCTAAATAAAAAGTGACAAATAGATATACTGTACATACATGTAGGTCTCCCTAGGTCTTTTCCTCATCTTTAAGGAAGTCAATAAATGTGTCTTTTTTTTGCCTTCTGAAATGGTATCTGCCCTGCAAGATTTATTTTTTTTAATAACTACCAACAGTTCAGAGAGTATTTCTGTCAAATGCTATGATGAAATTTATCGGGTTCTGTTGACCTGAATATATTTATTCTGAGGATTCATTAAGCTGCTCACTTTTCCTGACCCACAGGTCCATCACTTCTCTGTTAGTGTTAACTATTATTCTTCTGAGCACAGTCAGCCTCTTTGCATAGATTGAAGAAAAAGGTTTCAAACAGTACTGCCTTGTAGTCTGGCTGCACACAGCTACATGCATTTTATATAACGTGATGCGGGTTTGTCTCTAATGCACATGAACAGACTTCCAGTTCTGTCCCAAGACACCTCCATCATTCCTCTGCACTCTTTGTGATGGGATTGCCCCTTGCCCTTCGGATAGATATTTTCTTTCACTTTTAGATAAATGGAGAGCTCTGCCATCTTATTACCAATATACATTCACATGTATAAAGAATCAGATTAATGAACAGATCCTGGCATCCATACTAACAGTGAGGGTAAATGCATTTGTATGAGATGACAGTTGACTTTTAAATTAGGAAGTTTGCAACTGTATTTCAGATACTGTGGAAGTCTATAACACTACCTCTCTGGATGACCACAATGAACAAGTTAACTTTCTCACTTTTAGCAAATAAACCTTTCAAAACCACATCTTTTTGTACTGGAGAGTTCACACATTATGATCTTTTATACTTGATGTCACATCAGTTCTCATGCAGGCATTGCTGAATGAGCAGGCATGAGTTCTGCAAATAAAAAGCTCAGTTTGTTTACCCTTGATTTTATAGAAAGCCTAATTACCGTTTTTGATTTCTTTGTGCATCTCACATAGAGAAATTTTTATTTTAAAAAGCATTTATTAGAATATATACCATTCTAATTTGTAAATTGAATCTTCCTGCACTTCCAAGCCTCATGCTCTGCAGGATCCAGTGAGGAACAAGTATTAGCTGCACTGTTTAACCAGTACAAGCTCCCAGAATGTTCCCCTCTTACTTTTGCAGGTATGGGTATGTTACCAAGGATGCAGTGGCACTGTAATGCTCGAGAGAAAGATACTACTTTATTTGGTTTGGGTTTCCCACTTCCCCAAATAAGAATGTCAGATTTTGTAGGAGTTTTATTAATATCATCATAACCATTCTTTAATACCAGACCACATCTGAAACACTGGTACTACTACTGATATTTGGAGTGCTGCAGCATAAGCCAAAACTAGAAAGAAATAACGTATTTAACTATGCAATGTAAGACGTTATGTAACTTCTGCTTACAAAGTTAGCCATCCCTCTGAAAAAACTTCCATTGTGAGCGGGTGGAGAAATTCTCACAGGTTTTTTTTTCCTTTGCCATGAAAAAAAGGAGGCCAAATTATTCAGATGGGTGGGGGAAAACAGCCACATTGCAAAATAAATACCTAGTATAACCAGCTGGTCTCTACAGAAAACAATTTTTTAGCTTTTAACAGGACTCATAAAGCCACTGACTCATTTCCACAATTGTAATGGATGTTTTTTCCAGCACATCCAGAATACGAAAGCAGTGGAGGATGCACATAATGTGTCTATGCCGCATGTGAATATGTGCATTTACAAGACACAAGGTAACCTTGTAACACCCTTTTCACGAAAAAAGTAAGTGAAATTGAAATGTTGTCTGCAGCTTCATGCCATTTCCCTCTATCTGAACAAGCTGCTCTGGATTAATTCCTTCACTGTCCCTAACTCTCATAGGTAATAAACATTGTTAAATCAGAAAATGTCCAAAACCCACACAATGGTAGGTAAAAGGTCACCTCTGTTAATGAGAAACCAAGCTACTTCCATATACCGTATTCTGAGAAGACACAAAACCCATCAAAGAGTACCATTTTAAAGACAAGACAGGTGGGATGGGTGGGGTCTAGGGAGCTAAAGACCAAGAATCAAGTTTTATTGTTCTATTCTAGATGACACAGATCCTGGGAAATCTCCACTGAAAATTTCTGGAGGTTTCCCTGGGGCACTCAAGAAGTAAGTATGCAGAAACAAGTGTGTATTTCTTTTAACTGCCTCAGAAATAAAAAATAAAACACACACTTGAAACCTGAAAGGTGAACTTTGACTCCACCAGAAGGCAATCCAGATTCTGAAGTTATACATCTAGTTGCCCTCAGTACATCACAGATGAAAACCTTATTCTTTTCAAAATAGTACAGGTTTTGTGATAAAATTACCATGAATGATATAATTTTAAAAGTCAATCCATTACCAAAATATTTCTATGGGTAAAACTCACAGAGTGAACAGAATTATGAGGCATCCATTTACAGGAAGAATTTAAGATGCAAGCACCCAGACCAATGAAAAAGGATCAAGTCTGTCAGACACACCAACCCAACTGTTCAACTGACGACCATCTACGGTACTCAACCTAAGAAAATTGGCTGATTTTGTCTGAAATAGTTAAGTTTTCCTCATATTTCTCACTGTAGAGAAAGTCGGTCAGAGAGATCCAGTTCCCGGTAGAGATTATAAAGGGCTTGCAACTCCTAATAGGAAAACATTGAAAACTGTGTACAAACACTTCTTACGCTGGAGCACCACCCTCAGAAGAGGATCTTGGTTCTCATTTTTATCTCCTCTTCCTTGTTTCTTCATTGGACTAGTTCAGGAAATAAACACTGTTGCAATGTTTTCTAACACAATGACTGGGCTTACACCACTAAAGGGCAGGATTACCCTCTGTCTGGCATTGATTTTAACATCAGTATCATTTCTGCCCAGATGTATTTGGGGAGAAGAGACTAACCTCTTTGGCAAACAGCTGGCCAAACCTCAAACAGCAGCCCTTATCCTCATTGACCAACAGAAAACAAACTGAAGCTAATACAACATGGGAGCATTGAGCTATTTTTCTTCCAGAGAGCTCTTTAATTTCCTGTAATTTGCAATCAGATGGTTCTGTGAACAACTCTTCACAGAACTGCATTGTGCCAAAACTTCTAGGAATAGGCCTTTTTAAAATTATTTCCGCATGTACAGAGTTACCCATCTTGTCAGTAAGCTCTTACAATCTAACCAGCAAGAAATTCTAAACAGTACTACATACACAGATGTTCAATACCCACTCATGAAAGCACACTTCTATTTTTGTGATTCTGTCCAAACCAAAACACTGGGTGCATGAGAAAAAGCACAGGCAAGCCAAACACTACACATATGCCTCAACCAACTGTGTGGTTTCAAACTAGCCAAAGATGAGTTTAGATCAAAGTGGTGATGGTCTAGAGAGAAACAGGAATGAAAAACAGAACCCACGCAGGATGAACAAACAATATATGAAAGAACTGCTCAGCCACTTGAATCTATACCAGAAGAAGTCTGAAGCACATTCAGTGTCAAATAAAACAAGCTTTAGCAGACAAAATACAGAAAGCCAGTATTTTAGTAATTAAAAAAAAAAAAGTCACCTGTTTTAGGCCATAAAGCATTGACAGCAACTTCTCCTCTAAATTCTTCTGCCATTCCCAAGACACACATGGACATCCCATATTTAGAGATGGTATAAGCTAAGACAAAAAGTGCAAAAAAGATAGATGTTTACACTCTATGTAAAATGTAATTTTAATTATGAAAGAAAGATAAAACAGATAACTGGTTCACAAGGAAAATTAAGGGTTTTTATACAAAACAGTACCTTTCTAGAGTCAAAAGCTCTCCCTTCTACCTGCTACCCCGGTCAGATACAAACTGTAGTCTGTCATCTTTTCACTGAAAACAAAATGAAAGCTACAAATGTTTTGCCAAAAATAACTGAAGCCAAGCTGCATGGTGATTTTGCATGCTTTTTATACAAAGCACACTAACAAGACTGATCAATATTTTTCAAGATGCCCAAGATACACTAGCTGTTAAGGACCAAACTCATATCCTACAGAAAACAAAAAGGTGGGGGACAGGAATTCTAAATCCTTGTTACCTATCTACTTTGAGAAGGAAAACTTTTTTGGGGAAAGAACTGTAACTTGATGGAGTTTAACATGACAAGTCTCCAAAATGGAAAGCCCTTCTACAGTTTTAAAATGAGCAACGCTAACCTCAAAATAACATGGAGTTCTCTTTCCACCTCAAAATTAATTTCCATATTAGAAGACAACATTGAACTTTATCCATGGTAAAATAAACATGAAGCTGATCAGTAAGAAAATAAATTTTGGATATCAGTCTCTATTTGGAGCAGAAAATATCATATAATCTTAACAATTCCCATAGAAAAGCACAAACTTATCTTGAAAACAAAAAGGGTGTATGATGCCATGAAACCTGCCCTACATTTTCCAACCAAACAATTTCTTCTAGGTCAGGTACAAAATGCCCTGGGGAACCATTAGTGCCAGTCTGTATATAGTGCTAAAGATAAAAGATCTGGCACTCTGCACTGGCACACCTGCATATTTCACCAGGGACTTGTCTCACAGAATAGTAACAGAGGGTCTCAATGCTACTCACCACAATGATTTTTGAACCACATGGGATTCAGATTCATCGGTGGACTAAGGTTCAGGATATGGGGGTTCTTACTCTTCCTCAAGTAGGGAAGGCACGCTTTAGACCTGAAAGATAGATTCAGAGGTATCAGTCTCATTTTATGGAACAACTATAGTTACAGTAAAAACCATACTAGCAGACCAGCATTTTCATGACAGCCCAAGACAAAGCCTATTCTACTATCAAGTAGTTAACTGATATAAAGAACAACAAAAAAATCTGTCCCAGATCATTTATCTTAGGCCTAGCATTCATTGGTGCAAACTGGACCACATTCTCCAAACAGTGCATCAGCATTACTAAAGCTGATTTTCCAGATACTCAAAAGCCAAAATCTCCTTGTAGTAGTCCTGGTAGGGGCAACAAAACAGTGTAAGACAACATGCAAAATTAACAGCACCATTTAGTCATAAAAATATTCTCTTCCGCTCATATACCTGTTTCTTCTTTAAAACCACATTGAAGAAATGCTGCATAGCAGAATGCTATTACAAATATTCCAAGGAAAACGGAAAACCTATTCTCTGCTAAGAGAACTCTTCTTCAAATTTACACACCTCTGTAAATTGGAACTTTTACTTTACAGAAACTGTCTTTTGACTTCACTTCTAGTACTAGGGTACATGTTTGTACTTGATCTCTGCCTAAGAATTTTTTATCAGGTTTCACAGAGTGAAACCACCACCATACTAGTGCCCTACTGTTCACATATTCCAACAGGACCCATTCATACTGTCAGCCACAGAGGAAGCACCTTCAACACCTTCAACAGGAAAACTATCATAGTACCAAAATAAAGTATTTGCCACCTACTTAACTGTCCTGGGGTCTCAGCTCTTTTCAGTAGCAGGTTCACTAACAGATGTCTCAATTTCCTAATGCACAGGAACCAAGAAACCTAGCTGCCATTACTGAAACTTGGTGGGATAAATCCCACGAGTCAACTGCAGCCATTGATGGCTACAGCCTGTTCAGAAGATACAGGGGAGGATGGAGATGGAGAGGTTGCCCTCTACATCAAGAGATGGACTGAGTGTGAAGAGCCATCTCTGAAAAACAACCATGAGCAGATAAAAGCCTGTGGGTAAGAATCACAGAGTAAGACAACAAAAGGAACTTTGTGGTTGGTGTCACTACAGATCCCTGACCGAGGGCAGCCTATGGACAAGACCTTCTTGCTCCAGCTACAGGGGGCATCACACTTGCAGGCTCTTGTCCTGCTGGGGGACTTCAGCCAGCCCAATTTCTGCTGGGAAAATAGCACATTAAGCTGTAGGCAAGCCAGGAGACTGCTAGAATGCATGGAGTGTAACTCCTTAATCCAGGTAATAACCCTACCAGAAGGGATGCCATACTGGACCTGATGGTCACTAACTGAGCTAACCAGGGACTCCATGATGGGAGGCAGCCTGGGCTGTAGTGATCTTGCACTGATGGTGATCACAGGCCTGAGGGAAATGGAGCAAAGTCAGGACCCTGAGTTTCAGAAGTGCAAAATTCCAGTTTTTCAAGGAGTCAGCCAAAAGGACCCCAGGAACTACCAACCTGTCAGCCTCACCTCTGTGGCTGGAAAGATCATAGAACAGATCCTCCTAGAATCAGGAGGTGATCCTATGACAGGCAGGTGATTTGACACAGTTAGACGGGCTTCACCAAGGGCAAGTCCTCTGTGACCAACCGAGTGGCTTTCTATGATGGAAGAACTACACCAATGGACAAGGGAAGGGCTATAGGTGTCATTTCTTCTGTATAGCTTTAGAGAAGGTCCCTCATAACATCATTTTCTCTAATCTGGGGAGAGAAGATTTAATGGGCAGCCTATTCAGTGGATGAGGAGTTGGTTAGACACTGGCATCCAGAGGGTAGTGGTCAATGGCTCAGAGTTCTGATGGACAGCAGTGACTAGAGGTGTCCCTCAGGGGTTAGTACTGGGACCAGTGTCATTCCATGTCTGCATCAATGACACAGATGAAGGGATCAAGTGCACCCTCAACAAATTTGCAGATGACACCAAGCTGCGTGGTGCTGTTGACACTCCTGAAGGATGGGATGCCATCCAGGGGAACCTGGACAAGTTCAGGAAGTGGGCACATGGGAATTTCATGAGGTTTCACAAGGCCTAGTACAAGGTGCTGCACCTGGGTGAGGAAAACCCCTGGCATCAGCACAGGCTGGGAATGAACAGACCAAGAGCAGCCCTGTGAGAATGAGTTGGGGTGCTGGTGGGTGAGAGGCTGGACATGACCCAGCCATGTGCACTCACAGCCCAGAAAGCCAAACATGTCCTGGGCTGCATCCAGAGCAGTGTGGGCAGCAGGGAAGGGAGGGGATTCTGCCCCTCTGCTCCGCTCTGGTGAGAGCCCACCTGGAACTCTGCATCCAGCTCTGGGGTCCCAGCACAGGAAGGACACTGGACTTTTGAGACAAATCCAGAGGAGGCCACCAAGTTCATTACAGTGATGGAGCAGTTCTCCTGCAAGGACAGGATGAGAATTATTCTGCCTGGAGAAGAGCAGGCTCTGGAGTCACCTTACTGCAGCCTTCCAGTACCTAAAGGGGCTCCAAGGAGGCAGGATAGGGACTTTTTACAAGGGCATGGAGAAGAGAGAAAAAGGGGGGATGGCTTTAAATTGAAAGAGAGTGTGTTAAGCTTAGATATCATGAAGAAATTCTTTACTCTGAGGGTGGTGAGGCACTGGAACAGGTTGCCTAAGAAACTGTAGATTTTCCACCCATTGAAGTGTCCAAGGCCAGGCTGGATGGGGCTCTGAGTCTATGGGAGATGTCTCTGCCCATGGTGGGGGCTTGGAAGTAGATGATGTTTTAAGGTCTCTTCCAGCCCAATCCATTCTATGATTCAACAACTCCATTATTCTATCTCAACAGGTATACTCTGTAACATGGGACGTCTTCCCTACCACCACCTCTACACAGGCAAAAAATCCACACTGTTTTTTTTATGCTACTGTATTTTTCTGAACATTAAACTGAAACTAGGTCTTTACAAATTAGAATCAGAATTAACGTACAAAGCAAGAGGAAGAAAAGGCGAAAATGCTTCACTATGTTTTCTCAACTGAGAATTACAAAAGCAATGACAAAAACCATTCCCTTGAGAGGCATTAATTTTTCTTATGCTCTTCCACTTGAAACACACAGAACCTGATTTGTAACATTTTCAAGGCAGAATAGGACAAAAAAAATACTTTAAGAGTTCCCCATTAATTTGGAACAGCTAGATGGAGCATCAAGAAAATTACTGTTGCTATTGGGTGGTGAGGAGAAAACAGAACTTGCCACAGTAATACACTGAAATCCACTCAGCAACTTATCAAGAGCTGGCAACCAGACTGGCCTGCGCAAAGGAGAATGACAGATACTGTTCTAGACTGGAGGATTCGACTAGATGATCTTTAAAGGACCCTTCCAATCCAAACTATTCTATGATTCTGTGGTAGTACTTTGATACAAAACTTTCTGATGACACCAAGCAACATCTGAATTTAGAGAATCTGCATCATCCTAGGGTTTTTTTAAAACTCTATGAAAATCGAAGTCTCTGTTTTAAGACAGTGCTTTAAATGACATCCTACAAATGTAAAGATGACCCAACCTACTAAATCCACCTCCAAAAATGTGCAAAATAAGGACCACAGGAATTGTGAAATCAAATGTTTGTATCTTAATTTAAATAAATAATAGAACTGATAAGCTGAAAGTAGGTGCAGAACACTTTGCATCATTAAGTTTTATCTTTCACATATCTCTTTTAACTATGGTGAGTTACATAACGTCTCTAGAGATGAGAAAGAAGCTTGTGAGAAAGAAACTAACAAACAAGATATTGACTTGATGTATGCAAAAATTTAGTCATTGAAATGAATTTTGAAATTAAATGAAAGAGCATCAGCATTTAACTAAGCCAAGCTGGAGTTTCATTTGAAATAAATTAGTTTTTTCTTTCTACATGCACAGAAGGGCTTGTGAACACTTAATGACTGCAGTAATAAGGTACCTGTTTACTCCAACTTGCAAATAATTCTTGGAAATATTAATTCAAATCAGTTGACCAATAACTGAGCAATTTCCTGTGAGCACCTGCACAATATCTGCACTCAAATTCTAGAGCTGTGAGACAGCTAGAGAATTTCTCAGAAAATCTGAAATAACATAATGCATTCTGTTATAACTGCTTTGATTCCTTCTCTCAGCACTTACGTAAGATAGGTTCCGCGTACATTGACATCCATCATAAGATTGACCTTCTTCGTTGCTGTTTCCAAAGTGCCCGTCAAAGAGATGGCGCTCGCATTATTCACCAAAATATCAATCCCTGGTTTTAAAATAAGCCATTTCACATTAACATTTAAAGACAAAAAGCATGAGTAAGATAGGCTGTTCTTTTTTCTTTTTGTTTGAGCAATCTGCCTGTTAATGTCTCCCCACACCTTAACTCACCTCCAAAAGTCTTCACAGCTTTTTCCACGGCACTAATGATTTGTTGTTCTTCCCTCACATTAACAATGCATGGCAAAGCCTTTCCTCCAGCTGCTTCAACTGCACAATTAAAAAATTAAACATTAAAAAATTTGCTCTCAGAGGGGACAACTAATATGAACCTTCTGAGAATCTCAATTACGTGCTTCAAGAAGGCACTGAAAATCACATTCTCAAATTGTAACCTTTTAACATGAATGAAGAACAGGGAAGCCAAAACCAAATCTTAACACTGCAAATGTTTATTTCATGCATCTCAATAGCACAGCATTTTTACATTTATATACACACACCCATCTTCATTACAGAAACATTACAGCATTCCTGAGAGGCAAGAGAAGCACTAAGTTATTTTAGTAAAGGAACTGAACTAAGAGAGTCTACACATTTTTCCACTCAGGTATAATACTTAAGCAAGGGTACACACCCAGCACAGCAACCTCATTTGTTACAACTTACTTTCTTCTGCAGCAGTGTAGATAGTCCCTGGAAGAGTAGGATGGGGCTCAGCTGTCTTGGCAGCTATCACAATGTTGGCACCATCCTTGGCAGCTTTCAAAGCAATGGCCTTGCCAATGCCCCGGCTTGCACCCGTGATGAAGAGAGTGCATCCTGCCAGTTTCCTACAAGTGAAGAGAGAAGTGGAGGGCAAAGAAGAGGAAAATAAAGCAGAAACTGTAAATCATTTACTTTCACCAAACTCTAAGGACAAATGTCTCCCAACCAGACAAACGCCTTCATCCTTGTACTAAGAAAACAGCCCATGAACACAAAAGCAACGGCTACAGTTACAGGAAAGTACCACTGAAGAAGACCACACCCCAAGTTTGAAAACACTATAAAGCAAGAAGGTTACACAGGTCACCCAGTTACATTTCTCCCCTTTTGTAAAAGGATCTAACACACTGTTTTACAACAGAGCTGCTATGTTTTGCAGAAATGGAAAAGGAGTAATTTGTGAAAACAAAATGCCAGTTTCTAACAAGACCACACACCCAAGCAGATCTCTGTAATCTACTAATAACAGTGCTCTAAACACAAAAAACTGATGTCTCAATGAGGTACAAAGTACCAAGTCCAGAAGCACAGTGCCAGATGCAAATACCAAAAACTTTATTTTCAGAAATGGCAATTTTTCTCTTAAATCTTCTACGTTCAGCTTCCCAGTAACTACATTTAGTCCAAATGATGCCAAAAGACTTTTTCTTTTAAACTTAACTTTTGTTTTTCAACTTTAAGTTTGCTCAACTTAGAAAAAGTGTTAGAGTGTAAGAAAGATAACTGGTTAACACAGTATCACTGAATTTTTGCAGAGAAATATCAACTCCATAAACATATTCAATGACAAAGCCTTTTAGACAACAGGTTTTCCAGATGAAGGAATGTGTATTTCAGTGTTCTGCATAAAGCTCACGTTGCTTTCTGTTAGGCTGTGGCAAAACCCAGGAGGTTCAGGTTTTTAACTTCAGTTAAAGAATTCATACAAACCATGTGCAACGGCAACTTCACTTTTCACTCACATCATAAATGTCATATCACAAACATTACAAAAGCTTACACTCTGAGCTTCCATTAGTTTTTCTTTCAGACTGGGCCAAACTTAGTATTGTTTCTCCCTGTCTGTTTTCAGATGTGGCTTTTTCCCCTCTAATCTGAGCACATTCATCTCTTAAATGATCTCTAGGAGGATTTTTGCTTTCAGAAGGCAGAAATTAGAATGAGGCAGAAAGGCAGAGTGCAGGGGCAGGGTTAGGCATCTACAGAATCTCAGTAAGGCAACCATGTCCTGAAAGTGCCATTTCAAACAGCTTTCATCTGCAAAATTGAGTCCTAGAAAGGCACAAGAAGAAAAATATCTAAACAGCACAGTGAATCACAAAAAACTACTGCCAAGAGTTGAGTCACGTACACAGTGAGGAAAGTCCAACTCCAGAATACATACTAAAACTGTAAAATTCAGTAAAATAAGGCCAGAATCTAGTTTCTGCCTGAGGTCAGCAGAATTCACCTTAGTCATGAAGAAGTAAATGGGGTCCAGCAAAAGGCAGCTCTGGAGGAGAAAGCAGCAGAGGAAAGCTGATGGGCCTTTAAGCTCGGCCTGGGGCTGGAGTGGTCTACTCAGGAAAACTAGCAGGTGTACCAGGAGACTAGCAGGGTTATGCAGGGAACCTGTGACTCAGCTCCCACAAAAGGTGTCATACAGGGACTGGGAGCAAGGACAGGCCACAAAGAAGGAATTAGAAACAATACCCAGGCATGCTGGGGTGGTGTCAGGAAAACCAAAGTCCACCTGCAGCTGAAACTTGAGAAGGACATCAAGAACACAAAGGCTTCTGCTACACTGTTAGTAAAACTGGGCCCTTTGCTCAATGGGGTGGATGAGTGCAAGTCTTTCAACACCATCACAATATTTTTGCTTCATGTTTAAGACATGACGCTATGATCTGGATAGGTGCACAACCTGGAAGATAAAAAACTGGTTGGTTGGCCAGGCTCAGAGGGTGGGTGGTTAGGCATACTTGCAAGAGTAATTTATTAATTACTTAATAAAGTAAGAGAATTAAGAGAATTCTTAATTCACTTAGCAACCCAATAGTTTAAAGTTTATAAAGCATGTGTCTGTCTAAAATTGCTTATGACCTGTATTGTGAAGGTCACACCTACATCACCTCCATCAGAGCTGAATTCTGCTAATAAGACAGAAAATATCAAATCCACCTCAGTGCCCCACAGTCTCGAGAATCTTGAAGAACATTGAGATTGTTTCCTTTACCTCCACGAATGACTACCCATACAGAAACCTGCAGGTCACATCAGGATACTTTTCACAGCTTACACAGATGCTAGGAATTTAATAATCCTGTTTATAACATTCAGGAATAGTAACTTATCTTCCAAACTGTTAGCAGTGTTGGCCTCTGAAGAGCCAAAAGGCAGAAAATACCTCTAAGTTAAGATTCTATACTGGAAGAAAATTCGACTGCCAGGTAAGACAGTACTAGAAGAATATAATACTATATAACAATAACAACAAGGACAACATCAACAGTAATAGCAGTTATAGTAACAAATAATTATACTTTAATATTTACGTTCTGTATGAAATTACAGATACACCACCCCTTTCATATTGAAGCCCCGCAGTAACTGCCTGCACTGCAAGCGCTCAAGGGCACACACAGCCCGAACGCTCGCCCAGGGCTCTGGCGCTGCCCGCAGCCACTCGGCCGGCTCGGCCCGCGGGAACACGCGTGTCCCCCGCCGCGGCCCGCGGCTGCCGGCCGGCCGCCAGCGTGTCCCGCCCAGCCCGCAGGGACACGGCGCTCGGGGCTGTCCCGCCGAGGCCCGGGCGGCCGCAGCCCGCCCGCCCGAGAGCCTTACCCGGTGTTGGGCAGCATGGCGGCGCGGGGCGGTGCGGCAGGGCCGGCAGGGCAGGGCCGGGCAGGGCAGGGCCGGGCAGGGCTGCTCCGCTGCGCAGCCGCCGCGGCCTTCGGGGCGAGCAGGCCGGGCCGCTCCCCTCGCCTCTGCGCCGTGCTGGGGCACCGCGGGGCCGGCGGGAGCGGCGCTGACAGCCAGCCTGAGCCTGGAAAAAGGCCTACGCGGGGTGAAGGGAGGCTGCCCGCATCCTTTGGTTCTCCTCCGGATGTGTGAAGTTCTGCTTTGGTCTCTTGCCAGTCGCACTCAAATCACTGGAGCTTTGCCTCTGTCCCGTCTTCTGGGGTGCTGTGTCCGGTTCGGAGCTCCTCAGGACAAGAGAGACGAGGAGGTACTGGAGACAGTCCAGTGGAGGAGCACACAGATGATACGGGAACTGGAGCATTTCTCTCATGAGCACAGATTGCAGGAGCTGGGCCTCTTTAGTCTGAGGACTAAACAGAGGTGGACGCCAAGACCATGGTGTGCCAGACGCTTTTCTGTCTCTTTCCAGAGACAGAATAAGGAGCAATGGCCATAAACTAAACCACGAGAAGGTCCACCTAAACATTAGGAAGAACTTCTTTATGTTGAGGGTGGCAGAACACTGCACAGGCTGTCCAGGGAGGCTGTGTCACCTGCTTTAGATCACCCTGCCTTCACAGGGGCGTTAGAGTAGATGATTTCCAGAGGTCCCTTCCAACGCGAACGATTCTGTGATTCCCTGTTCATTAGACAGCCTGCAGTAGGATCCTCTGTCTTTGTTCACCCAGCAACTGCTGTCCACTCCTTCACCCTCTCCTCTAATGGCAGAAGTGGAAATCACCTGGCAGGTCTGAACCTGCTGGAGGAATTGAGACAGATGGGTTTACTGACTTCAGTAGAAATCAAAGCCATGAGCAGATGCACTAGTCCTTGTGTGTTGACATAATGATGGTTGTTGGTTCACTCCACTGCAACTCACAGTGTCACAGGGCTGCAGACTCCTGCAGGACTGAGGCATGAGCAGGCTGAAGGGGACAAGGGCTGTCTGAACACTTTTGCAACTGGAACATCTTTCATGCCACCTGCTTTCCCAGGGTTGACATCCTGCACAGATGGATGTGAAAGTGCTTTGCTGAGATCTTCAGGCATGCTTTGCATTCATTCTCCCTGCAGCCACTCAGCCCAAATGACCAAGGCAGGGCTTGACTGCCATAGCTGCACGCCCAGACCGTAAGCCTCATGCCTGCAGTGCGCTCTGGGGAAGAAAGCCACCGTGTCTGTGTGCAGAGAGCTGCCGCTTTCAGCCACGCACAGAAAGTACCTACAGGAGAAGCCCCTGGGCATCGTGGTTCAACCTTCTCCCCGCGAGTGTTTTTTTTTCCTCTGCAGTATGTAATAGGAGAACTGGAGTGATGGGGCTTTTTTCTGTATCAGGAGAGTCAGTTTACCTCCTGGACTGTTCTTTCAGCACGGGAGGCAGAAAGCATTTGGACAGGCGCTGCAGAAGGTGGAAGGCTGGAGCGCTGGGTTCCACCGGTGCTGCCGGTGCTGCGCGGTAGCTCCGCAGCTTGCTCACCATCGCTCCGGGTGCTGAGCAGCGGAGCACGGGCTTACCGTGGGCTGAGCACCCTTGCACCTCTGCTTGCAGTCCAGTGCACTGCTCTCTACAAAGCAGAAACCCCACGGTCCGGGGCTGTGGGGCACGGACGGACCCCGCGCTCTCCCAAATGCCCTTCCCTCCGATGCTGCAGCATTCCCTGGGGCTGAGCTAGCCGCGGCGCCCCAGCTACCCGCAGGAGAACGCGGTGCGCCCTTCTGTTTCAGGAAGTCCTCCTTCGATGTTGCGGGGTGAGGTATTTAGCCCGGCAGCCTTGGCACTTTGGCAATGCCGCCGTGTCGCGGCGCAGCGACACCTCCCCGGCTGTCCCCGCTGCCCTGCGCGCAGCTCTGCCGGTGCCTCTGTGCCTCCTGCGCCTCACTGTCTGCTCCAGCCGCGCTGGCGTGGCTTCGGCTGGGCGGGGGCATGAGGAAATGCGGCCGGAGCTGGCAAGCAAGGTGCTAGTGAGCACTGTCAGCTGGGCCCCGAGTGTCCTCAAGACAGTGAGAAGATGTTTCAGGCCGGCAATCGGCTCTGCAAACACCGTGTGTCCTCCCCGTGACAATCCCAACACACTTGCTGCCCCCTTCCAAGCCTCCCGTGGTTTTGAGTGACATTTGACATGTTAGCATCACTCGAGTCTTAGAGCACTTCTTTTTATTTCTCATTTGGAGGGTGAGATTTATGGAAGTGGCTGTAGAGCATCTGTACTTAAAGCTAGTGAAAGAATGTTACCTACCACAGGACTTTGAAACATTCATGGTTTATAACCAGTACCTCATTTTGAAGAATCTTTTTTGATAGTGAAGGTCACAGGTGAATATTGCTGGGAAAAGAAATCAAATGTAAAATAGCACATTTTTCAGGCATGTCATACGATCTGTCTTGGTAAATTATGTCAAAACCAGTCTGTCTTGCATCCTAGATGAAATTTGCATGATTTACAGTCTCTTAGATGAAATGCAGAAATGTTTTGGCCTTTTTTTTAGAAAAACATTGCTTTTGCTTTTTCAGAATTGTGGTGTGTCAAGTTGGAGGGCAAGTCAAAATGCTGAACAGGTTTTATAGGAGTGTCAAAAGAGGGATAGGGCAAGGGCAGAGGAGGCAAAGTTGGAAGAGTTACATTTTGTTGAAAATCCTTTTTGAGCAGTGACACTAGGACAGTTCTGCCAGGGATGGATAGTGTTAGTTCCCTGGGCTCCCAGTACAGGTTATTGTGTAGGGACTCACAGAACAGATCTAAGTATTTTTTGATAGTGAAGCCACTTGAGAGACTTTGAACAGCATTTTTGGGGGCTGTTCAACTTGATTTGCTTTGTAAATTGCAAAAGGTGTTCTTTATTGTTAAATGTGCATGTTCAATTTGATCCGTGGTAAAGTAAACCACGGATCAAATTGAGATTTTCAAGCAGAATTCTCTGTATTTTAAGTAGAACTGTCTGGATCTTTAAGCTCTGAGTCTTGAAGCAGAGTTCTCTGTCCCTGTCCCTTCCTTTGATCTCTGTTGCAGATGGATGTTGATGGTATCATTCTCCCCTTTAACCCCTCTCTTGAATGTAAAAAGATGCTATCAGGTGGGTTAAGCAGATGTTGTTCAATGTTTATGGAAAGCTTTTGTTTTTTATGACCTGCCTGGCAATTGTCTGAGAAGATGACATCTTCTTTGACATTCAGCCTGAGGTTCTGCACGTCTTGAACTGAACTTTGCTTGAAACTGAGTAGGGGGCATCTCCTCAGACAACCACCAGAGACCACTAGAGAACCCCAGGGAGGCCCACACGGGTCCAGTGACATGTATGGCTTAAGGTTTCACAAGCTAAGCAATTATGCAGCAGGAGTAACTATGTATTAGACAGGCAGGTTTGTGTTGATTTCAATGTGTGAATTCTCCCACTTTTAAATCCCTGGTTTGCTTGATTTTTAGAAAATCTCCACCATGCATCTTGGGCAGAATAAACAATGTCTTCTTTCTAAATCGGATGCTTTGTCTGTGTTTAGAGAGTTACAAAAGTTGGCAACAAAAGCAGTAAATTGATTTACAGTTTAGAGGCTTTGCAGAAGAATTAATTTCTTGGAGGTGCTGTCCAAGCATTCAAAGAGAAGAAGAAATTAAGTGGATCCCAGCAGGAAGGAGCAGATGGAGCCAAGGTTAAGACAGAAGCTGCTGCAGCCAAGCCATTGGGTCCTGTTGCAGAAACATTCAGAGTTATCCAAGGGGCAGTGACTGAAGAGTATGTGAGAAGTACTCAGGGTGTCTTTCAGTTTGAGTTATCTGGTAAGACCATTGCTTGTGCAGGCTTGCCTAGCAAAAGGCACTGCGTGTTTGCAAACAGAAACGCTCACCCTGATCCCGAAGCAGACCAGTTCTGACTGCAGCTGTCTGACAGGGGCAACAGGGAGGGCACAGCACTCTTTGCTGCCTTCTCACCTCGCTTCACTCTTGTCCAGGTGATGGTGGAGGCACTTGGTATATTGACCTGAAGAGCAAGGGAGGGAGCGCTGGCTTCGGAAAGCCTCCTGTGGCAGCTGACGTGGTTATGAGCATGTCGAGTACGGACTTTGTGAAAATGTTCACAGGTGAGGGACAAAGGCCTTTGTCAGGGGGATGGAGGTACCTGTGCCCAGAAAAGCCTCTGCTGATGGGGAGTAGAGCAGCTTCTTGCTTGGTGATGTGGGACTGGGGGAGCTTTTGGCTTCTTGTGGCTCAAGGGAAAGTGTAGGCCAGAACTGCTTGGATCTTTCTGCACTCTTGTGTCCTGTGAACAGGAAAAGAGCAAAAGCTTACACTGCTTTTGTTAACGAGGTAGTGACATTTTAGCAGCCAGTGTTATCTTCAGAAAGAATCCAGTCAATGTGTTGGACTTCTGCTCTGCACATCTCTATGCAATGTTTCCTAAATGTGCACTGCTTTTACAGGAGGACCTGGTAGGAAAATAACCTGATTTGTTTCATCTCCCCAATGAGATCTGAGTTATATGGCCTTTTCTCAGTTAGGTCAGTCATAATCTAATCAGTTCATTAATAGCATGAAACATCTGATGTAATTCATTCCTCTTACAGAGTGTTTTCTCAGGCCAGAAAACACTCTGTAATTTAAGTAGTATTGGACAGGAGGAAATGTCAGAACTTTCATAATGTTAAATTGCTACACTTCTTTGTAAGTGTGATTTCCACAAGTATCACTATTCAAAACAGCTCCAAACCTTTAGAAAGCTTCAAAATGGAGTCAGAAGAGAACAGATTAATCATGAAAAAAAGGAGTTATCCATTAAGTTATTAATTGTAAACAAATACTCAGTGGAGTGGAAAAGTATATTCTATTTCAATTAATCAGCCTCCTCCTTTATAGCAAAGTGCTTCAATATCATGAAAGATGATAGATAGATAGATAGATAGATAGACAGACAGACAGATAGATGGGGAAGTACTTTGTTAGATTCAGATATAGGAAGTGTATGAGATTTAATTACAGAGTCTGATTTAGTATTTTTAACATGTGTATAAAACTATAAATTATATTCCGAAACAGAATTTCCAAAGAACTCAGAGATCTTACTCTAGGGATATTACTGTTTCCTGTGCACAGCGTATATCCTTTTCATTTTCTGATTTTTTTTTTCTTCTTTTTAGATAAGCTAAAGCCTTTCATGTTTTTCATGTCAGGAAATTCTAGTATTAAAGGTGATATGATGCTAACATTGAGTCTGGAAAAGATGCTGCTATAGTTAAACATTGAACACTAGCAGAATATTGGCCTTTCCTATGTAACTATAATGCTGTTTTAAAACACCAATCCTCATTTTTCATTGATGTAGTATAAGATGAATAGATTTTGTAATTGCTAGAGAAGTCACAACTCAGATTGATTCTAATACCGAACACCAAACAAGTTTTTAATAACTTGCTGCAATGTTTAAAAGAAAAATTATGTTCCAAAATTCTGGTGTTTCAAGCACAGCTTTTTTCATTTTCACTTTTTTCCCTGACTGCTAACTGTCCTGTGTTACTGTGAGATGTAAACCTGACAGAACTTTATTTCTTATAATGTTATCTCATCTTTAAATTACCTTATGCCTAATGAGATGTGAGTTCTCATCCCAGGATTAGGGGATGCACAGCATGTTTCTAGTGTACTGTAAGAACTGAAGCCAGCACAAACTTTTCCTCTGACTGGGAGACAAAGAGCATTTTTCTCTTCTGTACTCGTTTCACAAAGCTTATATGAATTGACCACCCCTATCAGATAGGTTCTTTTAAAAGGCTGAAGATCTCAAACTATTGAAAAAGACTGCTGTGCACTGTTAGGGCAAGACCTACAATGGGTGCTGTAGTAGAGGAATTATTGCAGATATTTACCTTCTGTAGAGGATTTTTACATGAGGTCAGACCTGTGTTTCTTTTTACTCTATTGCTCCCTTCACAGATTTTGAGGCCCATAAAAATGAAGTTACTAAAAAAACTGTGATTTTTTTGCTACTGTGAGTACTGGAGAGAAAGATACATGTTTTCTGGGGGATGATGAATGAAGAGAACAGGTCCAAGACGTACGTAAGAGAGACACGATCTGCAGGCTGCTGACGGTAGTGAGCAGGACTGACGGCTTATCGTGCTGCGAAGGAAATGTAACTCTCATGTGCTGAAGGGCTCTTTTTGACGTTCAGCAGCAGATCCAGGTCCCCGGCCGCAGTTTGCAGCAGGCGGTGCCAGCAGAGGGAGCAGGCAGCACATCGGAGCCGAGCTGCCTTGGACACCCCGCGGCGCCAGGGAGCTGCCAAGCCTGCTCTGCTGCCCGGCCTGCGGCACACTTGGTCAGGGGCTAGCCTCGCCAAAGTGCACCAAGATCTTTTTCTGCTTAGAGCAGGGGTCAAATATGGGAGAGGGTGAGATAAGCGGGCTGGCGGCAACTTAAAATCTGTTTCTGTGCCTTGCACTTCTCAGCTCCCTTCCCTCGTTCCTTGTAAAAAGTCCCTGCTCCAGAGCGGGAATGTACTTCTAGGTGACAGAGCACCAGGACTTGTCATACATATTTGAACCACTGAAATAACCAGTGAGAGTAATGTTTTATTGTCAGGGAGAGACTTGAGTTGGAAGAGCATTAGCCTGAACGCTTAAAACTTTGACAAAAATCAAACCCAGTGAATCTTCATATAATGTCCATATAATATCCACATAAACTATATAGTCTACATAATGGAGTGCTGCTTAATCTTAGCTCTGCGCAGCATTCTGTAGAATAAGATCTTGCTTTGTATAGCAAAGTTAACCTCTACATAACTAAATATATCTGGCTCAAGCAATAATGCATAAGTCAGTATCTTTAACTGGGATGGGCTGTAATTCTGCTTCCCACCATTTCTACCAGACACTGAGAATAAGACCTTGCCAGCTGTCTGGGGACAGTATCATCACACCTCTTGAGACAGGTTTACCTGCAGAGAGCTTTGTCAGTGAGGTCCACACATCAACTTGATGTTACCTTAGGGAAAAAAATAATAGAGAAGGAATTGCCTGACAAGTGGCCAACCAAGAAGCAAAGCAGAAGAGTGTCCTTTCTGGAGTCAGCAAGTGGTGAAGATGAAAAAAGTGACTATAATTAGTTTTGGCAGGCTTTCTCCTCTGTTAACTCTGCCCTTAGCATTAGGACGCAGCCAAGCTATGTCTTGGTTGTTGTATATGATGCTGTCAGTGCTGACAGGACCACATTTAACCAGTCGCAGGTGGTGTGTGTCAGTCACTCCACTTTGTGTGTATTTATGGCTGGTAATGCTCACAGGTTATTTACATTATTATTATCTACTTTTCTATCTGCTAACTCTTGTTTTCCCCCTAACACGAACTAAAGTTAAAACAGAGATACAAAACACGAGGAGAAGAAAGAGGAGATTCTCAGACTATCAGCAATTGCTTTCTATGAGTACCCACTGAGATTTTCCAGTGGAAGGCCAAGGCAACAGCATAGGAAGGAGAAGGGAGAAAGACTGACATAGAAGGTTGGCTGGAAGGCTGCAGGGCTGCAAGTGATAGCTGAGCCCTACTGAAGGGTGCACAGAAGACACTTGGCATTACAAAGGTGAAGTCACTTACGCATGTGTGGGTGCAGCAGTTGATGTGTCTGGCATTTGCTACTCAGTGCTAAAAGAGGGTTTATGCAATGAAATTGTGATCACAAGGTTGGACTGGGAAGCCTACACATTAGAACCTAACAACTGAGGAGGCAGGAAAGTGTACACATTGTTTCTAGCATGGTCGAGCTTTAGCTCTATGATTTGCTCACTAGAAAGTGAAGCAAGGAAGGAAAAGTGGGCTCTATCAAATTTCTTAAAGGTGAACAGTAATTTTGAGCTTGTTTCCCGCTTCTCACTTTCTCCTACTGAAAGGAGCTACATGTCACAAGCAACAACTCTGAAAGCAGACCTTAATGGTTTAAGTTATAGCTGGCTGGGGGATAAGTACAATATCATTATCTTCAGTTGTGATCTTTGTCACAACTTTGGTTGTGAGTAAGATGTAGTATTGGATTAAAAAACAACACAAAATCAGTGCGTTGGATTTTTTTAAGCAAGAAATATAATTCATACTATTAATAATATTTTGTCCAGAAGGATGTTATCAGCTATTTCTTCATATATAGCTTACTATTTATAGTTTACTAGCTATAAATAGTAAGCTATATATAGCTTACTGTTTCTGCCAAACAACTGAATATGACAGAGGGGAATTTGGTAATCCAGACTTTACTGTAAAAGCAGTGTCTAGGTCACATCTATTTACTGAAACATATCTCTCAAACTTCAAAATTTACCAGACCAGAAAGGGAGGGAATAAAATATATACCATGGTTGCCTCAACCCAAGTTGGGAGAAAACTTGGGTTATTTTGTTTTCCAGAGGAATAAATGTTCCTGTGACAGTGACAGTCAGACATATCTTAAGTAAATAATGCCTTATCTTCATGTTTACAACCTTGTCTGCAGTTATTTTCTTCTCTTTGAAGAAAAGGAGATCCCTCCAAGGACGCGACATATGAGACACTGATGTCATCCTGATACAGATAGGCATGAAAGGCTGGAAGCAGCCCCAGGATTTCTGTGGCAGAAATCTGGGCAGCCCCAGGACTTCTGTGGCTGTTCTTGCATGAGTCCAATTCTGTTATTGCAAATATTTTCCCCACCCTCCACCTTTTTGCGTTTGCACTGTGAGCTCTGTAAGCCTTCCTGTAAAATAGGAGTTCTGCCCTCACAGCCCAGCCTTAAGAGGGGAACAGAAATGGATGCACTGTGGGTTGGCTACAGCCTTTATATGTTATTTGCAGAGAGCCACCCACTTTTCTGAGCCCAGGAACTCAACTAGCAGTGTGAGTGGGTGAAGAGCATGGACCAGTTAAGTTTTAAAGCCACTGTCTGTGTTCTATAGGACATTAGGGAGTAACTTGAGGCCACAGGCTGGAGACCAAAGCGTCACAGTTTCTTGGACATAGAAACAGCTCATTGTCTTCATCCTATATACAGAAATTACACACGGTACATTCAACCAAATCTCCCTCATATAATTAGCACACACTTACAGCGCCAAGTCTCCTGCTTGCTTTCAAGTCAGTTTCTTGTTGAACTCTTATTGCACACTTTTACTGTACTCATTATTCAGGCTTTTGTTTAAATTGCCTGTATATTTCATGCAAGAGCTGACACTCACCTGCTGTTATGACAGATATGTCCTGTTCCACCAAAACCCACAGAAATTTATAACAAAACAGAGTTGTGTAGTGACAACTCTGAAAACACACAAACTGGATTCTCAAGGGTCTGTCAAGCCTATGGTGAAGCAGTATAGAATTCCCAAAGGCACCTTGTGATCTTCATATACCTTTTTCTGTGTTAACACTAATTGTTAGTTGCAGCCTAGTAACAAAACTAACAAAGGAAGGACCAGCAGGAAGTTAGTTCTGCTCTGATATGCTTGGGTGTAAACTAGTGATGCTAGTGATGTCTCCACTGGTTCCTTCAGCATCATGCACATGCGATAGAAAGGTGGCTGCCAAATGTGGCAATCTGAGGTTCTCAGTGGAGAAAACAGGTACATCTGTCAGTTTGTTGGCTGCTCCAGACAGGCAGATGGGGTATGAAAAATTTAGAACTGACCCAAACACTGGGTGCTTTTCCTGGGCATTACCATTTCTATAAGCTTTTATAAGCTGTTATTTGTTTTGCATTTCATCAATTGCACTCTTACTCGGATCCTAGCTCTGACCTGAAGTTAAGAATTTTGTTGTGCTGGTTTGGGTTTGGTTTTTTTTATTATTTTGGTTTTGTTTTAAATTGATGAATTTAAATTATCAGTCATAACAAATGTCATAACAGTCATAACAAATCCATAGCAGTCATAACAAATCCAGTCACTCTGAGTTGGGTGGTCTTTAGTGCTGGTACTTACTCCCCCACGTTCTTTCAGGATGTCCAAAGGAAAATGAGCATGCTGTCATGTGGGCTATATGCTGGGTGTTGAACCTCCAAAGGGAGTTTGAGAAGGGTAGGAGTCTTCTGGTAATCAGCGATTACTGGAAAAAGACAGAACCTTTACAGTGCACTGGGATGGTTTAATCCGTGCTCTTCAGGTTGTCTCACATAACCTTCTACTTTGGAAACAAGCTCAGGACACTCCTTGCCTGGTCACCCCTTTTAATTCAGTCTGGTGTTTTCCTACAAGACCAGAAAAATGCTTGCTCAGGTACTTGCATGAGTCCGCCCTGCCCTGGTCAGGCACAGCAATAGTTGCAACACCTATCCTAGCAATCCAGTAGAGAGATTGCCAGCAGTCCAGGAGGCTGGAGCAGAAGACCACTCTCTTCAAATTTTCCAGTTAGAATTAGGCTTTCTGTGGGCTTGTGTCCTGTTAGTGCCCCAGAACAAAGCCTGCCTTTCCCTCTTTTGGGTCCTTCTAGTGCCCTTGTTTCTGAGCTATGGAGCAGAGATGTAGGGTCAGTGTTAAAAGCAGGACTACAAATGTTGAAATACTGTTGAGCAGGGTGCAACTAGATGCTGTGGTGAATGACGGAGCTGAAGGACCATGGTCTGCTAAAGGTGAGTTTGTTCCGAAATCTTTTACAAAAGTGACTAAATCTTACAGCACCAAGAAGTACCCCCCACAAGTAATTTTTGGACTGGCAGGTAGGGGAAGGACAAATTAACCAGCAGTACTTTGCTTTGAAATATTGTGTGTATTTAATATTGTGTGTATTTACTTACAGATTTTCCAGAAATGCACACATGATGGTTCACAGATTCTGCTTTTAAGACCCTTCCTTACATAAAGAGAAGGTGTAAGGAGAAGTAAAGAGGTGTGAGGGAGAAGTTGACCACTTGATCTTCCTCTTAAGGAACCACTCTTAAACAAATTGATCATGTTCTTATACTGCTTTGCCATGCCTTAGTAAATGAATTTGCTTTTCAAACATTACAGTCGCAGTGTTTTCTATAGGAAACCTAAGAAAAACCCCAACAGACAAGCAACTTATTCACTTCCATATTTATTTGCAATTTTCCAAGGAACTTCCCAATACCAGCATACCTGTTTAGTGCCAGAAAGCTGATGTCTATAGAGCTGCTTAATGGCTTTTATTCTGACCCTACCCACACCAGTTCAGCTCTGCTACACTGCTACTGAAAACACAGGGATACAAAGCCCTCTGCATCGTCACGAGAGGACTCTTCCTCCATATTTACTAACCACCGACATCCCAGGAGTGTGTTGCAATACCCCAGCTCCACTTGTCACACCGGTTCTCTGCAAGTCAGACCACTTGTCTTCCTGCAGGTATGGAGGAAACTGCTGCCCAGCTTGCTGTCCTTGACTTTCAGTCCTCATAGCTGGGTGTTTGTAAGCTGCACCTGCCTCACAGACTCAGCTGTTGCTCTGCCCTTCCAGAGCACTGATGTCCCACGAGGGAATCAGCCCATTAATACTGACTCGCAGACACCTTTCTCTCACCAAGCCCTTGCACCAGAGAAGTGTGTCAGCAAAGTGGGTCTAGCTCTCAAATTCTGAGAGGGCACTGCAGGAGTATTCTAGACTGACACACAGGCTTTTGGGATAGGAAGCTGACTCCCCAGATTTTTTGTGCTTATTCCTTTGCAATAGGTGTTGAAGTGGAGGAAGCTTCAGTGAAGAACCAGCTGTCTGCCTGCATGTTGGAAGGCTGCCTGAAACAGGCTTCCCTCACAGTATTACATGGAAGGAAGAGGCAGTGTGGGACAGACCAAGGTTTGGCCAGGCACTGAGCTCTTCTAGGACTTTCAGGGACCTTCTGGAGAGGGACTACTCTGTGCTCGAACTAACTGATGGAGTATAGTCTTGCTTGGGTCTCAACAAATGAAGCCTAGAAAGGAATATGAATCTTTTAACTCACACTGCTTTTTAAAGTGGTTGCCTTTCTCAGGAAGATATTGCTTGTGCTAGGAATTTTTCTTGACTCAAAAGGGGTTCCAGCTTAACTTCTTGCACTGCAAGAGCTGGTTTGATTGGGCACATGTTCCTCTGAGGAACATACCTTTGAAAAACACAACAGATTATTCACACTGTGATGAGACACTAGTTCCTGATCTGCATTTGGATGGTGCCAGCCATGACAGCAGCCCTTGGAGCAGACATGGTAATGGCAGTCTGTGGGGAACTGCAAAAAAAAAAAGCCCATTGTGGCAGTAGCCTAACCATGCCCCTCTTCCTGTGACACAATCAGTTCTGATTTCAAACCTAGACCTGGTCAAACAAGCATTCTTGGCCTTTCTCATTCTTCATTCTCATCCCAGCTGCTCTTCTGGTAGGTCCTTAGCAGCCAGCTTCCTGCTAAAACCAGAAATATTTTCTGATTATATCTGTTTTCCTTCCAGCCTGTTCATCACTTCCCAGGGCACCTTCCCTCCTGTGAGGCTGGTGTATTTCACATGGGGCGCTGTTTCACCTTTGTGTTTCAGCTGGCAAAGCTTCTGGCACCAGGTCAGGCTCATGACCAGCGGTGAGGGTTGATGGATAGTCTGTGTGGGTGCTGGCACACCCTGCTCAGCTGGGCAGGAGAGAGCAAGCATGGCCGGGGCAAAAACTGTAGGGGTGTGACTCACTCATGGCTTCCTTGCTCTCTGGGTCAAATGCAGGGCACAGCTGGGCAGCAGAAACAAACCACTGAGCAGAGTCCCAGCTCAGCTGCCAGTCCCGCACAAATGGGGAACTGGCCCAGTTGGTGCAGGTCTTATCTCACAGCCGACATCCCTGGGAAAAGCCAAGTTTTGCTCTGTTCCTGCTTGACCAATGTGGTGCTGGAGGGATGCTGGGGAAGCTGAGCAGTTCATAACAAAGCCATGTGTTCACTTGGTGTCTGCACGTTTTCAGTGAGGTGGTATCATCTGTGCTCTTATGTCTCTGTCACTTGCCTGGACCTTTGCGCCTCTCTTCAAGCAGACAGTCAGGTATTCCCAAACAGGAGGGCAGCAATTCCTTTCCATCCCATTTGGCTGCTTTTACACTGTATTTCACAGCCAGTGTTTCTCTGCAGAAGGTTCAGTTCTTGTGGCATCTGGGATGCTTTTGCGTTTTCCCATTGTTTTTGGTCCACTGGTGGCATGGGTGTTAAAGGGATGGCAGGCTGCCCAGGAGTACTGGTGGGGAGAGCATGAGCTTCCACTGAGCACCACGAGTCCCAGTTTTCCTGGCACTGGTGTCTGGAGTGAGACAATTTGCCCTTGCCACACCGCCTGATATGGCTGATAAAGGATCCTAGTGCACAGATTAGTGAGTTGCCAGAGATCACAGAATAAAATCCATTCTAGGTCTGGGATGAGGATGTAATAGACTGCCATCCTCAGCCCTCTGCATTAATGACAGGACCCTGCTGCCTCACCCAGACATGTGGACCCTCTATGGAGAGATGCTCAGCACCCCCAGCAGGTGTCCATACCAGCCGAGATGCCTGCCTGAATGTGTTTTATTCCAAGTGAGGAATAGGTGGAGAAATGGCTGGCAATAATACCTCCTCACCACAGCAGTCTCTTGGCTTTGCAGAGGCAGGACAGTTTGTCTGTCTGTCTGTCCTCCCTGAAGCAGCCAGCACAGTCCTGTTGGGTCAATATCAGCAGCTTTCCTTCCTGGAGAAAACCTTCTTTTCTCCCTTGAGAACATTGGTGCATATGATTGCTGCCCTCCTTTACTAATACAGGCAGTAAGCTGAAATGAGCTCATCCAGAACTGCAGTTCTGTGTTGAAGTGCTGGAGACATTATGCTCGGCTTATCTGAGCTCTTCAACAGAGCCTGTGATATGAAACAGAAACCTCTGTGATGCAATTACAGCCCTGTGTAGCACCCTGTGATGATAATAGGGCACAATAACCAAGTAACCATGTCAGAGGTTTGTGAAGTATTTTCAAATCATCTTTTTAATTAATGAGTGCAGATACTGCATTGACCTATGGCTACTCTTAACAAAGAATAAATGAAGAAGGAGTAGAAAGAGGTGGGGGAGAAGGTGGGAGGAGGGTAGGCTTGGAGGCTACTTTGTCCTGCGACCACTGAAGTGCATGAGAGAAGTAGAGAAGAGCAAAGAAAAATAATGCAAAGGAATAAACAAGACTGAAGACCAACAGTGAAGAGCAGAACCCTTGTGTTGCCTGACTGCAGACGATGTGCTCGATTGTAGGGCTCCCAGAGATGAGGGGTGTTTGTTTGGAAGGCAGTCCTCTTCAGGAATTCCTTACTGTCATTTGTGAAAGTGTAACTATTCGGTTTTGAAAAGACAGCTCAGCAGCCCCACCTCGGAGGCAAACAGACCGCTGGTTTCAACCAATACAACCCATACAGCCTCTGACCACAGAGGTGTGTTTGATGGCCTGTGGAGTACTGTGGGAGCATATTCCTGAAAAGCAGCCAATTCCTGTCCCTGGAAGAACTCTGTGGCACAGCAGAGTTCAGGAAGGTTGTGGTTTTTTCCTTAATGTCGCCAGTGCTTTGACCACAGATCCCTGCATTAAAAGCCAGATGTGAAAGCAGGGTGTCGTGTATTCAATCATGATGGATAGAGGCAGACTCTCCCTTCACTCCCTGGAATAATTACTCCTTCCATTAGGTTTATTCATCTTTAGGAGTCTAACACTGAAACCTTGATTTTAAAGTATTAAAGACCTCTGCTCTCATGACACCGAAAATAACAATAGCAGAAGGGATGGCAATCTTCCCTAGGCAAGGCTAACACTGCTACCAAATTCCCCTGCTGCATCACAGGCAAACCCAGAAAGAGCATTACTTTTGGCATGAATACACGTCCAGATTGCCTCCATTATACCCTTGTGCAAGCATTGTTGCCATCATAGCTAATAGCATGTGTTAGCCCATTCAAGTTTTGCAAATGCTGGCATAAGGAAGATGAGGAAAGGAAACCTCTGGGGCATGAAGCAGCCGGCTTAGGCTGATAGCCAGGCCTGTCTCCTTCTGGAGTGATGCAGGGTAAAAAACGCCCAACTGAAGAGATGAGCAGAGTTTGCTTTGGCATGTGCCTTGCTTACTGTGGGAGAACCAACACCCTGAGAAAATGCTGCAAGCACACAGTGAGCCCTTTTGCAATTGATTAATTGCAAAGAAATCCCAGTATGAATAATGTTGCTGATAGGATCTCTAGTTGCAAGCAAATCAAGAAAGTTCTTGTTTTCACAACAGTTAATTACAGTTTTTATTGTCTTATCTACAGGTGCAGCATCTGTGCAGATATGTGCACGCATGTGTATATAGTCCACATAAAATAAACAAATCATGCCAGATACCTATTTAAAAAAAGTAACAGTAAATCATGTTTCTGTATCCGTGCAAAGCCATGAAGTAGCAGCTATTTAGACACACCTGCTTTGAGTAGCTCATCTGCTGTAAGTCAACAGACCTCCACCGGCATAATGATAATTACATTATTTTATGTCAGCTGAGGACGTGTTCCTTAGCGCGACAGACCTGTTACACATGCGTGCATTTCTCCCTGTTTTCACTCCTGCCCACGGCAACGCAAGGAACGCAGCTCCCGTTGCCCTTTTCCCCGCAGAGGGGCAGGGTGACCGTCCCTCCGCCGCCCCACGGGGAGTCTCTGCCCCTGGTCCGGGAGGAGCGGGTGTCCCACGCTGTGCCCAGCCAGCAGCTGTGTCGCTCCGCCCGGCGTGGTGCATGTGCGGTGTGCGATGGCACAGAGCCTGCGGTGCTGTGCGGTGTGCGGTGTTTGGTGTGCTGTGTGCCATGGTACACAGCCTGCGGTGCTGTGCGGTGTGTGGTGTGCGGTGTGCGCTGTGCGGTGTGCGCTGTGCGATGGCACACTTCCTGCGGTGCTGTGCGGTGTGTGGTGTGCGGTGTGCGATGGCACACTTCCTGCGGTGCTGTGCGGTGTGTGGTGTGCGGTGTGCGATGGCACACTTCCTGCGGTGCTGTGCGGTGTGTGGTGTGCGGTGTGCGATGGCACATAGCCTGCGGTGCTGTGCGGTGTGTGGTGTGCGGTGTGCGATGGCACACAGCCTGCGGTGCTGTGCGGTGTGTGGTGTGCGGTGTGCGATGGCACACAGCCTGCGGTGCTGTGCGGTGTGTGGTGTGCGGTGTGCGATGGCACACAGCCTGCGGTGCTGTGCGGTGTGTGGTGTGCGGTGTGCGATGGCACACTTCCTGCGGTGCTGTGCGGTGTTTGGTGTGCGGTGTGCGATGGCACACAGCCTGCGGTGCTGTGCGGTGTGCGGTGTGTGGTGTGCGGTGTGCGATGGCACATAGCCTGCGGTGCTGTGCGGTGTGTGGTGTGCGGTGTGCGATGGCACACAGCCTGCGGTGCTGTGCGGTGTGTGGTGTGCGGTGTGCGATGGCACACAGCCTGCGGTGCTGTGCGGTGTGTGGTGTGCGGTGTGCGATGGCACACAGCCTGCGGTGCTGTGCGGTGTGCGGTGTTTGGTGTGCGCTGTGCGATGGCACACTTCCTGCGGTGCTGTGCGGTGTTTGGTGTGCGGTGTGCGATGGCACATAGCCTGCGGTGCTGTGCGGTGTTTGGTGCGCGGTGTGCGATGGCACACTTCCTGCGGTGCTGTGCGGTGTGTGGTGTGCGGTGTGCCGCGGCACGGAGCCTGCGGTGCAGCGCGGTGTGCCGGCTGAGGTGCGCGCTGCGCGGTGTGCCATGGCACAGTGCCTGCGGAGCGCTGCCAGCACGGGCCGATGTGCGGGTGTGCCATTGCACACTTCCTGCGGTGCGGGGGACCGGGCGCCGGTTTCCGGTGGCTGACAGCAGCCGGAGCCCGCCGCTGCCTCCTCCGGCGCGGAGTACCACACACCCCCGCACACACCGCGGGGAGGAGGAGGAGAAGGAGGAAGAGGGCGGAGGGAGCAGAGCAGCCCCCCCGCCCCATCCCCCGAGCGATATCGCCCTGATCCCCCCATGCAATACGGGCGGTATCGCACCGCTCCCCGCCCCGCGCTCCCACGGACAGGCACCTGCAGGTACGTGACCCGCCCGGCCGCACCGTGTGTGTGGATGCGAGTGCGGGGGTGCGTGTGTGTGCATCCAGCGCTGCCCGCCGCCGCGGCGGGCGATACTCCCGTGTCTGGCTCGCTCTCTCTTTGTGCGCGGCCGAGGGCTCTCCGGGAAGCTTCACCGGGCACGGGCACGGGCCCCCGGCCTGGTCGTGGAGCGCTGTGCAGTGGCAGGGCTCGGTGTGCCCGCCCGGGCTGCACTGGGGGTGCCGGTCAAGGACGGGGGGAGGCAGCGGTGCCTGAGAGGTCGTGGCTTGTCACAACACACGGAGTGGATTTGAACCCCTCGCCCCGCGTTGCATCCTCTTGCAAAAGAAAAGCGACCCTTACAGCCCCCGCCCCCCTCTCACCCCCAGCTCCCGGCTGAAATAGAGGTGGGCAGGCGCAGGGGGCTGTGGTTTGGGACCCCCGGGGTCTGCCGGCTGCACCGAGAACGGGGCCAGGGGCCAGTGACCGGCGGTGTGGTTTGGCCCCACGTAAAGTTCGGGCCCTCTGGCACCTCCCGCAGGGGAGCTCCGAGGGGTCCCTCTCGCCCCCAGCTCAAGCAGGCAGTGGGGTGAGCACTGGGAAAGGCAGCTCTTCACTAACTTGGCTTGCCACCGAGACGAGGCAGGAGCAATAAGGCAAGACAGAAAACAGAAGCAAGCTTGGAAAGGATGGTTACATGCAAAGGAAAAGAGTGAAAACGATGGAGAGATATACTAAGCCTTCTGCAATTCCATTCCAGTTGTCAGACAGAGACCCACACTCCAGCCAGAGGAATAACTATGACACATTAAAACTCATCTTCCATTTACAGTGTTAATGGTTATAAATATCTTCTGAACACAGCTGGCAGTTCAGTAGTACTAGATAGAGTACGGCTATTTCCATTCAAGAGAATAAAGATTTGTCATAGAAACAAAACAATACACTCAGTAAAAATGACATCTGTGTATGTGACTGGCTTTCAACATTTGAATTGTTAATCTGTGAAGTTTGCTTTTGACTGGTTTCACTGCCATTCCCCCACTATCATTCTCAGAAATACAACCTCTGCCAGTGGTGTTGCAATGCTAAAACTGTGATAGATGCTGAAGCTTGGCTGTGAACTGGCACAAGCTGTAATGCTTTTCATTTTTCTGTTGATTTGAAGAGAAATGGGACTCAGCACTTAGTGTGCTTGATAGCAGCAGTGAGAATTTGCATAAAACAAATTATGACATCCCTTTGCTGTGTTCTGGATGACAACTTTTCAGGTCAGGAACTAGGCTTGTCTTTCTTAACTTTTGTTTTTTTCTTTAAACAGAGTAACCCCAAAAGGTCTTTTCAGGTCAGGAGTGACCAGTTCCTGTTTCCCTCATGGCTTTTTCAGTTCTCCTCCATATAATTCAGAGCTCAGACCCACAGGGCTGTACTCACATGGTAGTGCAATTAACCTGATAACCTTAGCCAGCACCACGCTGTGGCTGCACGCCTGCCCCACAGCACATGTGCATGGTTTCAGACTGCTTCTGACTCACTGGCCTTACCAGAAACTGGGAAGAATCACCCTGAGGGTCAAATCTGCCAGTTGTCTCAGGCTGATTATTCAAACATCATTTCAGGCTTGGCTAAACCTGTTTTTGCCCACTTGTAAAGCCACACAAAAGCTGGAAATCACATGGTTCATGCACTCACCTATTATCCCATGCTGACCCCAGTGCTCAACCTGGCTAGGTCTTACCCAGAGTCTCTCTTCCCTTTTCGCCTCTGGCTTTCAGCAAAAAGCTATTTTTCAACTTGTTGCTCAAGTTTATGAGCTCTTTGAAATCCTTCATAGGTAGGCTAACAAACAAACCTGATAGTTTAAAAACCTTGCACCCAAAGAAGTAATAGAGAGATGTAAGAATTGGCAAAAAGATACTGTGGGGTCTAAGTATTAACAGAAAGTTTTGAGGGGATAATAGGTGGTCTTATGTGCAGTGTAAAACTTGTTTCGAGAGAGATACACCACAGAGTTACAATTTTTGCTGTTGCCACTACCTGATTTTAAGAGTGTAGCAGAAGTTTTCTTTATATTCCACTAAAATAGCTCGGTGTTCAGAAGGTAATGTAAAATTTGTGGAAGAACTGTAACAGCTCAAGTACTTCTCCGAGGTGTTAGCAAGCTGCTGTTGTAATTCTGGTTTTGTGTTTGTTCTGTGTTTGTTGGAGGGTTTTTTTGTAAGCAAATATGTATTAATGTTGCTCTTGTACTGATGCATCTATGCACTGGTAGTCAGTATTACATGAGGAAGTTTTCTGTAACTGAACTTACTGAACGTTTCAAAAGCACAGTAAAATTCTGTTTCATTTATGCAATGATAAAAGATTTACAGTCACAAGTTCCTAAAGCAGCAGCAGTTTGCTGCCTTAGCTGTTCACACCTGGCAGTCACCAGCTGCACCTGCCTTAAGATGCCATCAAACCTCGCCCTGGTGCTGGTTTGACCGGGCTGTCATGTCCATGCACTGCAGCTCCATGGAGACCTGGGGTTTCAGCAATGACATCTTTTTGTATTTTCAGTCTCCCAACCTTATGCCTTTCTGCCTTCCTTCCCTGTTAGTTACAAAATGCAGACAGAAGAGGTCTGAAGGTCTCAAGTGTAAGCCCAACCTTAGCATTCATTTCCACAGCGCCACTGTTTTCCCACATCTGCACTCTGGGTGTGATAACTCATCCATGCATGGCTCACAGAGGTGGTGGGAAAATTAACTGCAGTTTGTAAGGCACTTTTGCAGAAATATGTGTGGCAATTGGTCCTCTTGAGGATTGTTATGCATCTGGTAATTGAAGAGTAACTGGCTGAACATAATACTCTGCTTGCAAAGGTTACTCCACACCTTTTTGCAAAGTAAAACAGGGTGAGATGAAGGTTAGTGACCTAAAAGTCGAGCAAATTTTTATTGGCTTTTCTAGTCTCTTTCTGTGAAAAATATTAAGAAATGATTGTTCGTTTGTATCAAATGTTTCCATGATGGATCTGCATAGTAAGTCAAAGGAACTGGAAAGACTTACACCTTAGTACTATGACTAATGAAGAGGACCCATGGAGCCCAGCTGCTTCATCTTCAGTTACCTGACCTTGGTTCTGATTTGTTGATTCATGAACTTTATTTACTGGCCAGGTTGATGAATTCTCTTGTAAGACAGAAATTATAGGATGCCAGTCTTCTCTTGTTTCTGTGGTAACAAGTACACCTGACAGATTCCCTAATGACACTCCTGGTAGGCCACTGATCATCTGTGTTTTTCCAGAAGTAAATAAAAGGTCTTATTCATATGACTGTCTGAACTTAAGCATTCAAAATGGAAACAGAAATAAAATAATAGATGCCTTCAGCAAAGTGAGAATGTGTTGTACTTTAGCCTCAGTCATACATACAGTATTGGGATGTAAGTCGATAACTTTCAGTATTGTGTTTTCTTCTGTGAATGGTATCGTGAAAAGGACCTATCTCAGATCCTGGGTTTAGTTTGATTCTCCAGAGCCTCTTCTTTGCCTGTGTGTGGAGTTACTTTGTGTGATTTGGGGCTATTCTCTATTACAGATGTTTTCCCCATTTTGTGCACAATAAGATTTTACCATGGGCCTTGTATTGCTGGAGACTTCATTCACATTGCTTTTTTCATTCCCTTTTCTTATTTTTTGTTTAGCAACAAGCAGGATCTAAAACTTCTGTTCACTTAACTGATGTTAGCTCAGAGACATCACATGAGTTCTGCTGGGCCTGGGCATCTTAAGATTTTAGTCCTGTGAAACGTTACAGGAATATAAGTTTTTCTCTAAGTGCAGAATCACAAATTAGATTCATGGTATTCACTGAGTGAGCACTGTGACCTTCTGCAAGTTTTTATTTCTATTGTTCAAGGTAAATATTTTCTAAAAGCAGTCATCATACCTTAAATATTTTACATAGGTGTTTTACCTATAATACCCAAGATAACTGGAAGAGATAAGGGGAGGGAAGAGATTCCTGTCCAATTTTCTCTCCAGGTTTGTTTATTTCATCAGTTTATTTCCTCCTGTTTCTGTATGGTCTGCCCTAATGTTTTCCTCTGTGATGTTCAGTAAAGTGAGGGTCTTTGATCAGTGTGGGCAATCGGGTATAAAAAAAATCCCTAACATTCTTTAAAAACAGGATCCTAACCATATGGCAGTACCATCCAAATGTACACAATACTTTACTTCTCATCTAGTCCAGTGGAAGCTTTCTTGAATCACCAACACTATAGTTTGAAAGCTTGATTGTCCAGTCCCTTCACCTAAGAACAGCTGCATCTTAACAAAAGAAATAAGCAAGAAAGGTGTCTATGATGTAATTATCTTCTACAGCAGTTCTTTTCAAAATATGTTTAAAGCTGACAGCAGCTGGTTTTAGTAATTTCAAATTTCACTGTCTATTCTGTCATGGAGTTAGGGCTGGACAAAAGAAAAACCATCGATGATCAAGTAGGTTGGAGAAATGTCTCAAATGAAACGAAATTAAATGAAATTAAATGAAGCAACTGGAGCCACACCATGAGATACGCCATGAAATGTGTGGATGGTGTGCTGAGGGATTGGAAGACCCTTATTGCTGCAATCAGCCAGGTTAAAGAAAGTGATGCTAAGGTGACTCCGGTCTTGTTCCGCCCGTATGCAAGACCACCGTCTTTGTAATCTCTTTGTTACTCCGATACTCCTCATTTACATATAAATTGGCTGCCACCCCCACCCATTTAGGCATGGAGGGGGGTTGCCCTAAGCAACCAACGTAAAAAAGGACAGCGAGCTAGGAGCTACGTTGTGTGGGAATTCAGGACTTCAAAGACCCCCGTTGGCTGGATCCAGGACCAGTGATCTCTCATTCTCTCTTTCTATCTCTTTACCTTTTCTTTACCTCCCCCTCTCTCCCACATCCTCTTTCTTCCTCTTTCTCATATCATATTGCAAAGTTTACGAATACAGCCATTTGCTAACTGTGTTCCTTCAAACCATTGTAAGTTTTCCTTCAAATAAAATTATTACTCATTAAAGGGCTGCCAGTGTTGTTTTTAGTACTTCTCTAGGCAAAGGTATTTTTGACTCCGAGCCACTTTCCTCCCCCCTCTTGTGTTGGGAAGTCCTAAGAGATACCTAGTAAGTGGTCAGGAAAAGCAGAGAAATAACCTCTTAGCTATAAACCAAGATTGGCTTGAGCTTTGGTAAGACAACAGCTGCCTGGGAAAGGCCAGAGCTTGACTGCTCCCCTGTTTGAAGTCATCATCTCTCCATTCCCCACCTCCTGTTAATAAACAGAGTTTCTAGTATGCCTCTGCTGAACCCAGATATTTTCTTTGCAGGTGTAAATTTCCACGTGGTCAAGGACTGTGGTTTACAAGCTGTTAAACTACACTTAATAGGCTGCCCAGTAGTGACCCAAAATAACTGCTGTTATGTTTTATAAATATGTAAAGGCGTGTCATATATAAATATTAGCAATATACAGACATTAAAGTATGCTTATTTATAAATACCTATACAAATACAATATTGGTAATACATATAAGTAGTATAATTTTATTCTGAAATTCTATCCTATATTCTGTACTATTAACTATAATACAGTCTATGATCATGTTGTATACACTTTATCATTTATTATTATTATTATTATTACTGTTACTATTAAACATGTCCTGGTCTGTACTCAGATGAGAGAGAAAAGACGGGTATTGCACAGAAGGTGTCTGACTTATGGGGTGAGGGAGCTTTGGTTCTACTGGAATCTGTCCTGCATCTAGTCCTAGCCAGTATTTTCCTCAATGAAACAGTGTAAGAAATAACACACCTCTCTCTGTATTGCACTTGTGCAGAGCATGAAGCCAGAAAGAGACACAAAGATATGGGAGCAGAGAATCAAATTTCAAAATCATCTCAACGGGCTGGAGATCTGGGCTTGAGATGACAGGTTGTGAGGTATAAAATGTAGGGTTCTGCTCTGTGATAGGTGAGGAAAATGCTGACATTACAAGTCGGGTAGCAATTTTTTGGGTTTTTTTTTTTGGCTGTTTTTTTTTTAAGCAAAAAAATGCTGTGCAAAGAGAAGGGAGTAACTTTGCTCTATGGCCAAGGTGGATGGAACAGGAAACAATTTTCAGTCAGAGGGAAGGTCAGGGCTAGGTATCAAAATATGCTCATGAGCCAGGGTGATATGGGAATGGGTATGCAAAGGGATGTCAGTGGCATGAAGAGGAAAACACTGTGGTGAAATGAAGGCATTTCTCAACTGGCTTGTCTTCAGCTTTGTCCTTGTCACAGTGCTGATATCTGCCCAGAAGTCATCGTGGTGCAGAAAAGCACTGGAACTGTTAGAAACCTCCTCCCTTTTGTTAAACAGCACACTGGCATGGCATTTACCCTATCTGAGCTTCAGTCAAATACTTCCATGCAGTTGTGTGCAGCAAGTTTCTAGAATGAGAGCCGAAATTAGGGAAAGGTTAGCTTCTGGTGTTGCAGTGTAACTTTTCTGTTTGTCTCCTCTCCTTAAACCTGAAGTCACAGACTGTAATTTCTGCACTTCTGGTATCTCTGCAGTCTAAGTATGGAGGGGAGGGGATGTATTTGTGTTACAAGTGTTCTCCCAAAGCTGTAGAGAAAACCCTCATCGCCCTGTGATAGTTTGCAAAATCTGCTGCAACACACCATAAGGAGCCAGCATATTTTAGCTGGTAACACTCCAAATGTCATAGCTTGGAATTTGCAAAATATTGCAGGATGGAAAAGAAATTAATGAACTATTCTCAAAATGTAGAAGCTGACTTTTTTTTTTTTTTTTTAATCTGTGAAATTTTGATCCTTGCTGTTGAGCCAGCTTTTTGCAGAAGATGCCCAACTACTCCTGCAGTGGAATGTTTTCTGTTTTCCATCATGTAGATTGTCTCCCTGTAGTAGTCCAGGTCATGCCACTCTACACTCTGAGGTTAAATATTTGCTGAGATTTTGTTGTAACCGAAAGTGTTTTGTAGAGCCTTTCTTTTTTCATATTTAACTAGGAAAGTGAGTATTTCCTGTGCAAGATATAGATTTCATACTGCCTTTTTTTAGCACTGTTAGGGAGAAGAATAATGTCTTGTTTCTTTTTTTTTTTAACTTTCTTCTCTGTAACTATAAGAACAAGGGTGTGCTTTTAAAAACTGAGCCCTTACAGTGCCAGTGTTAATTTTTTTAAACCCAGGAGGCAAACATTTATTGTGTAACCAGTAAATTGCAATTGAGACTGTTCTGTAAAGTGGTTGGCAGAGTCCGTGCCAGATATGTGTATCCTAGCAATTTTACCAGGCTTGATGAGTGCTGATGACTTAATTTCAAACCACTCAAGTTTAACATTTCCATCTCTGATTTCCAAAAGCACTGTTACTATAACTGCTGTGGAAATAAGCAGGTTAAAAAGAAGTGTTGTGTTTTGTGTTTATAATAATTATTAACTATCCACTGTCAGGTGGATATTTTCCAAATCTTCTAGATATCAAGTCACATTTCAATGTAGCTTTCTCTTTACAAGTTTAAAATTTTTACCTCCAAGCCAACACATGCAAAAAACCTCATGCAAATAACTTGTGTCCAAGCCCTCTTTCAATTAAATCCCGTTTTCTGCACACAGCTTCACTTCATAGCAGTGTACAGTTAAGAACCCATAAGTGAACTGAATATTATGAATTAAACAAGCAATGTAGTATTCCACCCACTTTGTCTGACCTGGTGCTTGGCATCAGCCTAAAAATCAGGCACAGTGCCAAGTGTTTGCTGAACGGGCATTGTGATTTGAATGAAATACTGGTGGCAAAGATTTTTTGTCTGGGGAGAGCTGAGAGCTGGGTCATTTGTTCTGTTTTTACAGAAGAGAGGTTACTTATTGTGGGGGTGAGTGAAGAAAGCCAGATGATTATATATGCTTATATATGCTTATATATTATATAAACACAGAGAAAGTAGATTTTTTCCCCTTTGTCTCACCATAAGTAGTCTAAGGGCTCATTCCTGTGAAATATTAGACATTATAGTACTATACAGCAAAATACAAGTGAGTTACCATCTCAAAAAGAGAAGAACTAGTCAATTAATGCTTGCAAGTTTTACCAGATAATTAAGTTCTATGCATTTTCTCCTGTTTTTTTTTTTTTTTTCCATAGAGTCTACTCTTCAGTTAGCTTTTTTGTCTGGTTCAATAATCTATTCTGAAATAACAAGATTGACTTCAGTATAAAAATATACAGGAGCCTTTCTTAGCAATGCGTTCACATGTATAGAGAAAAAAAGGTGGTCTGGCAGAGAAAGAAAACCTGTAAATATGGATTTACCATTTCTTTTTGACCACAAGAAAATACATTCCACTGGGCATTGCAAATAAGTCATGTTTTGGAACAGCTCCACAATATAGTGGAGCATTTCTGAAATACAGCAGCAGGCAATTTATATGGAGGTTGGTTATTCACCTGGCCCTTTATTTGCAGGTAACAGTCTGCACTTAATGTGAGCTCTCTTCAATATGCTGCATCTCTTTAACACGCTGTGTTTGCTGTATGCATTTGAACAGTCTCATAAAGATGGTCAAAATTTGTTTTGGTCTAGCCAGGAGTCAAAGAAAAATAGCAGCTGAGATCCATGTATCAAAGATATGCACCATTAACCATTGCATTTTGTGTTTTTGTGTGTGTGTTAACATTCAGTGCTTTTCTGTTGGATAGTTAACTCTGTAAATCTAAGTGACCTCTTTCCAGTCAGGCGTCTCTAAAACTGTGTCACCTCTGCTGACCTCCTAGATACTGATTAAACAGTTTGGCTGTGTTTGATTAGCTTAGTTTACACACCATTTAACTGGTGCAGGAGTATTTACATGGGATTATACTGTAAAGATGGGGAAGTAAAAACCTGGAACCACTTCAGCAGGCTTTATGAAACAAAGTGGTATGAATCCATCATGTATGTGTGCATTTTAAAGTGTCAGGACTGGCCCTTTGGGATCCCTTTTTTTTTTTTTTTTTTAAATTGTGGAGAAGTTGCTCCTTCAGTAGAAAGCGTTGGTTTCCCTCACTGCACCAAGGTCCCCTTGTGACTCTGCCCTGATGTTGCTGCCCTGTCCACAGCTGTGAGAGCCACACAATACATGAGAAATATGCTTTCCAGCAAGGTTGAAAAATTGCTCCATGTTTTACTTCATTACTATTGATGCATTACCACTGTCCTAGTACAATGAAAAAGCAGAAAGTCTGAGTGAGCACATGTAGACATCAGCTGTTCAGTCTCTTTCCTTGTTTACCTCCACCTGTGAATTTCACTACTTGCCTACATTGTGCTATGTTGGAAGATAGGTTTGCTTGTTCCCTCCAGCATAGCTGGGGTAAATTTTTAATATTAGGTTATATCTCTCCTTTTCATCAAATGCCCTTTATTCCATAAATAATGTCCTCTGATCTTCATTAATGTGTTCCAAGGGAGTTCGGAGTCTTTTTTTTCTCTCGCATGAGTTGGGGTTTGCTGGTGTGCTGTTTTTTGTTTACTTTTTGGAGACTGGCTCTTCAGAAAACGTCAGGGTGACCATCATACCCAGCATTCTTCAGGAGGGACTTCTCAGTAAGATGGAGCAGCATCTGCATGTGTCTCTTAGGACCCCTGTGAGGAGGAAGGAACTGGAGTTATTGCTTAAATGAAGCTCTGCTCTGGCCCCCACAGAGTTTATGATCAAGGTCTGGGGACTGGGTTGGCAAGTCAGTAGAAAGGCTTGCAGGATGGGGTTGCCTTGATGGTACCACACAAATCTTTCCATGTAATTAAGGCAGCCTTTGGTAGCCTTAACGGGGGGTGGGGGGCAATAGGTGGGAACATCCTGGCTGTGCAGAGGTACCAGGGCTTTCATGTGGAGGAACCTAGTGTTCCTCTGGGTTTTGAGTGGGTTGTCAGATTTACACACTGCAGTTTGTAGGTGTAGTGAGTTTCCTGTGGCCTTGCGCTTTTTTCCAGAGCTGGTATCCCAGGAGAAGTGTTCCTGGTACTGGACTGAGGAGAAGTCTGCAGTGCTGGCTGGTGTAAAAGCCTCCTCACAGCCAAACAGCAACTGGGAGAGTTGGACCCAGGCCCTTGTCATGGTTTCACCACAGCCAGCAGCCAACCCCACACAGCCACTCACTCACACCCCCACCAGCAGGATAGGGGAGAGAATCAGAAGTATAAAAGGTGGAAAACTCATGGATTGAGATAAAGGCAGTTTAACAGGGAAGACAAAAGCCATGCACACAAGCAACACAAAACAAGGAACTGATTCACTGCTCCCCATGGCAGGCAGGTGTTCAGCCATCTCCAGGAGAGCAGAGCCCCATCATGTGTAACACTTACTTGGGTAGACAAATGCCATTGCTCCAAACATTCCCCCTTCTTCTTTCTTCTCCTCAGCTTTATGTCCTGAACCCCAAGTTCGTATGGTCTGGAATATCCCTTTGATCAGTTGGGGTCACCTGTCCCAGCTATGTTTCCTCCTGATCTCCCATTCACCTCCAACTTCCTTGCCAGTGTGGCACTGCAAAGAGCAGAAAAGGCCTTGGCTCTGTGTAAGCTCTGCTCAGCAATGTGTTTTGCCAGTGGGCAGGGTCAGCACAACAGACACATACACCAACTTTAAGGAAGAAGTGTAATTTACTATAGTTCAACACAGCAAAGAATTACAAAAGAATAATCTAAGCAATGCACTTAATCATTACAACAAAAGGTTGCCTATAGTGATTAAGAAAGATACCTCTCTGGTTACCCTAATGCTTTACCAGCATGCAGATCCACACATCAGCTGGGAAGCCCTGGTCACAGCAAAGGACTGGAGAGCCACTCCTGATCACTGCCAAATCCTGCGTGGTGCATCCACTCATAAGCAAAGTCTCCATCTTCACTGTGAGATGGTCTGGCTTTTATATGGTGGAATAAACAAGCTTATGTACTTTCTAGTGTGGAAACGTCTGGTTTCATCCTCCTTTTGGGTTCTGCCCAAAGCCTGGCCAGGGCTCAAGGGGGAGCCAAGGGAGTTTGCTTTGACCATATATCTCCAAACTAGGCCAGATGTCTGGTATCATGGCCTTGTCTTGCCTCTCAACAGAAAAATAAATTCATTCTTATCACACTACATATTCCGCTAATGAGCGGATACCAATATCATAATGCTAATGATCATGCATATTTCACTAATGAGCGGATACAAATACCATGTAACATTTGGTTGAAAGGTTCATCTAGAGGTCAGCTTTGGCTCAGGGCCTGTTATTCAGGCCTCAGTACTTCCCAGTAACAAAACTATCTCTATATTATCAATCCTGTGTTCAGCACAAATCCAGAAGACAGCCCCTTACCAGTCATTGTGAAGAAAATTAACTAATGCCAGAGCCCTCTGTCAGGAAGGTCCTGATCATGCATGAGGAAGGTTTGCTGTTCCCATTGCATAATGCTTTTGCTGGAATTAATGCCTTCTCCCCAAGGCATGAAGTATATTGTTGAAGTTTTATTGAAAGTCAAGTAAATTAAGTTATATAGGTAATTTTCATCTGCTTGATTCACCTTTCCTCTCTACTTAATCACCACTTTGAAAGACTCTCACAGCCATCAGCAGTCTGGCAGTTTTCACTTGTGACTTGTTTAAGTGTGATCCTTTCTGATTGCGTTTGTTTTAAATGCTGCACTACTTTTAATTATACATTGCTTGTGCAAGATACTTTCTCAAAAATAATAGAAATTTATCACTTCCGCTGAATGTATAATTATGCAATAAGGAATTCAGAATTCAGGAGGATGTCAAAGTAAAATTTCTGCTAATGTGACACACTATTTGAGAAACAATGTCTTGGTTTTTTTGTGTGGGATGTATTTTTTTTTTCTGGTTTCTGTCAGGGGACTGACAAAAGAAAGAGACATTACCATTTTTCACGTGGTTTGACCCATTAGATTGTTTGGTAGAAAGTATTTGAGTAGGCGACAAATTGAATTGCTTTTACATTTCCAAGACGCTTAAGATAGAAAATAGAAAAGACAGCACTAGGTATACATGCTGCATATATAATAATATTACTGCCAAGAAAATTTAATTCAGTCTTCAGTGATAGGTTTGGGCAGATGTTTTGCATTCAGCTAGAGATAAGGTAATGCATGCAGTGCAGTCTCAAGTAAGTAGGAACAGAATGAAACTGATATTGTGTATTAGCTGTGTATTATTTGTTGTATCTGATAGAAGTGTAGAGCAGACACCTGATACTCACACCATCTGCCTGGTGTCAGAAGAGTAGGGAGGTACTGTCTGGACTTTCCGTATAAGAGTTGCCTGAAAAAAGTTTTAATTTTGTTACATCAGTTATGATCAGCTGCTGTAAGAAACCAATATTTTTGTGCTCTGAGGGCAGGAAACTGCAGGAAGACAGTTTCCATAGACTTCATAGAATATGTAGGTTGAAAGAGACCCTCAAGGATAATTTAGTCCAACTTCTGGCCCTGCACAAGACACCCCAAGGGTCACATTATGTGCCTCAGCATTGTCCAAACACTTCTTGAACTCTGTCAGGTTTCGTGCTGTTACCACGTCCCTGGGGAGCCTGTTCTAGTGCCCAACCACTCTCTGGATGAAGAACTTTTTTTTGTAGTATCCAGCCTAAACCCTCCCTGACACAGCTTCATGTTTTTTCCTTGAGTCCTGCCAGAGATCACCACAGAGAAGAAATCAGTACTTGCTCCTCTGCCTCCCCTCATAAGGAAGTTGTAACTGCAGTGAGGTCTCCCCTCAGTCTCCTCCAGGCTGAACAGACCAAGTGACCTCATCCACTCCTCACAAGGCTGTCCCTCAATGCCCTTCACCATCCTCATGCCCTCCTTTGGACACTCTCTAACAGCTCAATGTCTTTTCTGTGTTGTGCACCCAAAACTGTCCCCACACTGGAGGTGAGGCTGCCCCAGAGCAGAGCAGAGCAGGACAATCCCCTCCCTTGCCCTGCTGGCAATGCTGTGCCTGATGCCCCCCAGGACACCAGTGACCCTCCTGGCTGCCAGGGCACTGCTGGCTCAAGGTTTGGGATAGTTCATTACCAGAATATACAATGTGGGGGAAAAGTGCCTCAAGTTTTGAAAATGTAAAAATCTACTTTGCTCAAGAACTCTGAAGAGATAGGTGTGAGTAATATCCTGAGACAAAGAATGAGAGGAGGATGAAAACAACTCAAAAAATACGAAGAAGTTTCCAGCCCTTCAAGTCAGAAATAATCAGATGGAAGAAACTATCCAGTGCACTGGATAATCTGGTGATTATATGCTGTCGCTGTTGAACCGCTAGCAGAGAGAAGAAGTCCAGGTTCTCAGTGACGCATAAAGAGAGATTTTATTAATTAATTCCAACTTATATAGGCATTCAAAGGTCATCCAGATTGGTAAGTTCGAAACCTCCCCCTAGGCAGACTGGCCAGGCCTGAACTGTCCACATCTCGAGAAACTGTTTTAATAACATCCAAACTTTATCTTTGTTTATAAAAACACAGGAAGAAGAGAGAAAGAATTCTCACGGGAAAGATCTGTGCTAGCCACAATATGCCACAGTGGTGTTTAGGTGGAAGGATGAAGTGGAACTCTAAAACTTGAATTTTCGTCAAAAGCCATATGGTTCAGGACTAATGCTTCCAGAAGGAGCTTACTGTGTTTTGGTATAAATCTCTCAAGGGAAAACCAAATTTTGAATCAGATTCTTTGGACAGGAGACTGTATTTTGCTCTGAAATGGTGCAGTTTGCAATAGTCTGCTTTGGTTCTGTTCACTCTCCTTTCAGCTGTCCCTGTAGTAGAAGTGAGACACAAAAAGCCCTTCCCCACAGACACGGTTAAAGCAAGAGTAAGAGGAGAGAACAGTATCCAAAAAGTATCTTTTTAGGGGTGGTGTCTTAGTCAGTGATACCTTGAGGAGAAAGGGACTACAGCTAAGCATCAAAAATTAAAAATGGGCAATGGAAGAGCTACCTGGTGCTGCCCAATGCTTATCAGGAAATGCAGCTTGATATGTGTAGTGCATGTGAACCTTCTGCATTCCACTGCACATGCAGCATGCAAAACACCAGGTTTGTCCATGCAAAGCAATATGCCTGCATTTTGCTGACAGAAAGTTATTTTGCTCTTTCCTGTGGAATGCATTTGCTTATTATGCTAGGGGGAGTGTAGAGTAACTGGGCAGACAGTTGGGGCAAGGCAGTGTTCATTCTGACAAAATCCTATTTTATTCTGTTTTGTTTTGTGTTCATAAAGGTTGCTGATGTGCATGCTGGGGATTGAGTAGGCTGTGAGTGGGAAGTTTGAGACTGTTGGAAGGAACAGTTTTTCAGGAACTGCTGCTGTAAATAAAACCCTTGGCCTGTCTGGTTGCCAGCTTCTTCTTCACAGTTAACAGAGAATGTTTCTTAGAAACTGCCATAAAGGGAAATCCTTGATTTTTCTGTGGTAAGGGTGGTTTTGAGAAGGTTTAAAAGGATTGTGAATTCAATTTTGCAGGCATCTGTGCATGCCAAGCTCACCAAGAGTGTTCCCAACTGCTCCCTCTGTGCTGTGTGTCAAGGAAAACACATGCTGCTCTAGCTCTTGCACTTGACCAAAATCCCCTCTGCATTCAAGACTGTGCAAAATATCACACTAGTGAGTTGCATCTTGTTTGTTAACCTTAGTGACAAAGGAATTTAGTGTGGTATTAATGGGAAGGTACAAAGGAAAATGAAGTCGGTGATTGTGTATCACTCATTGTGCATCACTTGGGATCTGGCATATGTCTGTCAACCAGGAATGCCGCTTGGCAGTGTTATAAATGACAACGGGTCAGCCGGAATCTAGCAGCTAAATTTTAATTATATTAAGCAGATTACAAAATAACAATGGTTATATACATTAATTGAAAATAAAACTTTCAAATATAAGGCTGGGAGCCAATAAGCAAGCAGTGCTGGGTGTGCCAGGGAGTCTCCGCTCCTCCAACGACACACACACTTTGATCTCTGCTTCCCCTTTTTATACATTGCCTGATTTCATTTCCCCAGTATCCCCACCCCGCTAAGTTCCTGATTTTCATGCCATGCTCTGTCTTCTGCGCTTGCGTCCACTGTTACTAGGGGGTCGTTCTGCTCCTTCTGGTGGTCATTTGGGGAGGAAGACCATAGGTCTTCATCACTCATCCTCCTCTTTTTCATTATGTTACATAACAATAGCCAATGTAATTTTAGCACATGATTGTGTTACATAATAACAGCCAATGCAATATTAGCACCTGGTTGTGTTTCTTACTAGCCAATGCAATCTTTGTGGCACACATCTTAGTTTAGTTTTTCATGCCTTATAAGGATAACTCAATCTCCCATTCCTCCTGGCAGTTTTCTATGCCAATGGTTTCCAGGGCTAATTTACACTCAGTGCACCAACATCCGAGACATCGTGTTTCTTGACACGAGTCACATCTGCATGTATCACAGCAGTGACATGCATGACAGCAGCATGTGCTGTGAAGGTGCAGGGGCTGAAGGGAGCTGATGAAATTTAAGCATGCTGGAAACCGTCATATTACCTTCTACCAGTCCCTCTGGATGGACCTAGATGGCTCTGGATGACCTAGATTTCTGTATGCCTTTGTGCCTAATGGTAAAACTCCTAGAAATGTTGGGTCAGTCAGATGCTATGAGGAAGCATTAAGAAAGGGACAAGCACATGTGAATCTTGCTTAAACTGGCAGTGGTTGTTTGATTTAAGCATCTGGGTTAAGAGTGTATTTCTTAATAGTAATTATTTAAGACAGTCTTTAACTTTCTGTGACAGTGTTGCTCTCTGTCACTGAGAAGCTGAGTCCAGTGGGCCTTTTGCTGACATTCACTTCTTAAGTCAGTCTTTTCCTAATGTTCACTGCTGGTGCCATAGACATTGTACATCACTGGCATCACAAATATTCCATAGGTCATGGAATTGACCTGGCTGTTTGTAAAACATGAAGTTAATAAATACAGCCCCATCACTGGATGCTGCACAGTGGTGTCTGTGGTTTGGATTTGCACCATGTTTGAGTGATAAGTATTTGCAGCCACCCAGGTGAGCAGGTGAGTCTCACCAAGCATCATCTGCCTCGTGGCAAGGTAGGTTCTAATGCTCTCCCCTGTTGTGACTGGCCTGAGTGATCTCCATGCACTGGAGAGCAATGCCAGGGTGGGTTTTTCTGTATATTCACATTTTCACATGGTTGGCTCAAGTATCACTTCTAGTTTCTGGCACAGAACCAATCTTGCCTGCCAAATGGTGTATTTGTCCCAGAGGCTGCTCTCCTTCCCCTTGCCCCGCACTGTCCTTCTTGCCTAGTCTGTAGCATTGGACTCCGGATATCACCAACCAAAAGCTTTATGTTAAAAAAAAAAAAAATTAATGGCTAGTTACCAAATGCAGTGCTCTTAGCTATGAAATGTTTAACTTGCACAGCTATGCTGCAGAGAGAGAAATCTTTTGACTGCCCTTTCACTATCTGTCAACTTCCAAAAGTGTATAGCCAAGAGATTTTCATTTCTTCCCTTTTTGTCTTTGGCAGTTTTATCCTTGTACTGCACAGCTATTCTAAACACAGGCCTTTTAAAATGCTGTGAGAGGCCTTACTTTTGTTTGCATCTCTTTTAGAAGTATTCCTAAGTCCATTTGTTCCAATCTGGCAGACAGCAAGTAGGCTAAATTTCTCCTCATATCCCTAAGCATTTTGCTTGCTTTAGCAACCACAGGAATAGACTCTTCTGTAGTGTGCTGTGGTGCCACTTGAAATGAAACCTGGTTTTAACAAAGGTGAACACACCTCCATCTCTAAGGGCCAAACTGTAGGGCCTACCTTATGTTTTAACTGGTCTAAAAGCAGTTTCATAAAAGACATTTAAAGGGGGAACAGAGCTGTTCCATCTCATGCTGCTGCTGGGCCTTATAAAACTCTGGAAACCCAAATATAATTTGGGTTGCTCAGACTTCTCAGATGTCCTGTGTTTTGTAAAGCCTTTGAGTGCTTTGTTTCTGTGCCTTTTTTCCTGGGGACATGGGCAGTTGTAGTTGGGCTACAAAAAGGAACAGTTACAGAAGTGCTAGCATTCATGCCTTGTCAGAAACAGCATTTCAGTACTTGCATTACTGTTCTAGTGAAATGGTTACATTTTAAGAGGTAATTGCAGAAAGATCATCTTGTCCATAGTATAGGTGACACAAGGGACAACACTTACATCTGTCCTACAAGACTTATGTGTGTTCACTTGTTGTGTGTGGCAGAATTTCTTTTTCTGTCACTGCAGGAAAGCGTGAGTTACTAATTGCTTCCAACCTTCTGCCTAGCCAGGACAGGGGCATGTTGAGCCTCCCAGGACAATAAGTGAAATGTACCCTTCCATTTGGCACATCAGCAAAGTCCTCACATAGGGGGCTACTTTGCTGAGGGTTGGTTCACAGCATTGTCTTTGGCTTTGTGCATGTCATGGGACGGTGGCTGGAGATGCCAGCTTACTCTGACCCTTCAATGCAGTCTCACACAAATGCTATTGAAGCCTTAAACTGAATGGACAGCATCAGAAGGGTTTGGAGGTTGAACACAGCAGAGACCTTTTTCAGTGGTAATACTCAATCAGCACTCCCATCCTTCTCTTTGGTGACAACATGCACCTTTTACTCGCAGTTGGGCAGGTGGAAGTGTGTGTGTGTGAACATAAGACAGGAACTGCCATTCAGATCTGGAGGAGTCTGTTCTCTTCTGCCTTGTATGTTGCACAGTGACTGCTGAGATGCCTGCAGGTAAAGGTGAAATGCTGTCAATGCAAAACAAGGTGAAATTCAGCTCAAGGCTCAGATGTGGTGTAAGGCAAGGGCTAATTGTCCCTCTGGCTTTTTTCTGAGGTTGCTCCAGCATTGACTATGGATATTGCAATTCACAGCAGGGTTAGAGGAACCTCTAGCCTTTGGCATTGCCTTGGCAAATTCAGAAGTGCTGATATCTAGGGAGATGTGACAACATCCCTGCTGAGTTCAGTGGTAGTAATTTTCACTGCTGTCCTGCACGTTGCATATCACTGGTAACACTTTACAACTGGAAGGACCCAGCCATGTTTTCAGACCCCTCAAGAGTGGTGCAAAGCATCAATACAAGAATTCACAATACAGATTTTTCTGTTTCTTTCTGAGAGGAGATGAAACTGTGTAAGTGCATTGCCAGTGAAATCTGATTGGAAAAATGTCAACAGAAATTGAAGAAAACTGGTCAGGGCAGTTCAATACACTTGCATCCTGTATAAATGTCAGCATGTTCTTTTTCACCCTTTCCCCTTTTTATTTTGGGTTCTAATTTCTAAATAAGACCCTGTGTCATTCCTCACTATAATTCCAAAATAGCTCTTCTAGGTTCTGTTTTATTTCTTCAAACAAGACGTGTCCAGATGTCTGCTGTGTGTAAGAGATCTGACTGGCTTTAAATGACAATACACTCACTCCATGACACCGTTGAATGAGTGGGTATCTAATTGTTGGAGGTTGGGCAAGTTGGAATTTTCCTCCATCCTGTTACTAGGAGACAAATGGCTGGGTGCTCAGAGCTATTAAGTCTCTTGTAAGAGGCAAAGACTCTGGGCTGGGGGTGGTGTGGAGAGGAAGCCCTCCCGGCCGGCTGGACACTCGTCCGTTGGACACCAGGAGGAAAGCAACTGCTTTTAGCGTCTGGCTGCGACCGTGGGAGATTCAACTGTGCTCTGTCTTCTCCTTCTGGCTGGGTGAGCTTTTGCCTGGGGAAAAGGCGCAGGATTCAACTTCTTTCCACACCGGGAGTGCAAGTTTTCCCAGCTGCGTTTCTTGCAGCAGCTGCCGGGGAGTCCGGCTGTCCCTGCCGCCTGCGCCGCTTTCACCGCACGAGACCGCAGCGTGTGCCGTGACTGCAGAATCCTCACTACCTCGCTGGCTAGCCGGGGAGAGCCAGCCGTTGCCCCCTGCCGCCCCGCTCGTCGCTCCGAGCTGCTTGCTGCTCTGCCTGCTTCTCAGCCTGTCCGCCATCACCAGCTGTGTGAGGCCGACCTGACCCTGCGCCACAGCGCCACCTGCAGCCGCTCGGGAGTCATCGCACCTGCCCTGCCCGGCCGGGAGCTCAACAGCACCCCTGCTGCTTGCAACCGTGATTACACCACACGGGAAAGGGCTCAGCAGCTCAAAAAGACATCTGCTACTGGTTTTCTGGTTTTGTTTGTTGTTGTTATTCTTGTTTTTGCTTGTTTACTCTGCTACAGATACTAGTAAAGAACTATTATTCCTTTTCCCACACCTCTGCCTGAAAACCCTTGATTTCAAAATTAAAATAATTTGGAGGGAAGGAAGATCACGTTCTCTGTTTTAAGGGAGGGTTCCACCTCTCTTAGCAGACACCTGTCTTTCAAACCAAGACACGAAAGTATGCATGTCCTTGCAGAAAATGTTTTCAAATATTGGATTAGTAATTATGTATGTTAAAAAGTTCTGTGTTACCCAGATTGTGATCCTCAGTTATTCTTGGCACGTTTTTCAGTGTTTGTCATTAATTATAGGTTATTCATACCTAGAGAGAGTTAGAAGAAGTTAGATATTGATATCAACGTCCCTGAAATGCCTATGTAGTATGACATTTCAGCTTGTATTTGTGGGATAAAGGTGTGCTGGGGGTTTTTCCCTTTTTTTGAATGAGAAAAGACTGTATATTTTCTAAAATTATAAATCTGTTTCTAAATTTCTAAATCTGTTCAAAGCCTGGATTAACTGCAACCACAAGAAAGAATAAGTTGGAAACACTGTCATGTTGATGTAGTAAAACACATTCTGGTTTCTTTGAAGCCTACTGTATTTTAAGAAATACTTTGGTTGATCATCTGTTATTTAATTGGCAAGAGAGGAGGGGAGGGGAGGAGAGGGCAGGGAAGGGCAGGAAAGGGGAGGGGAAGGCAGGGAAGGGGAGAGGAGCATCACAGATGGAAAAATTCATATTTTTGATTTTTTAAAAATTATCTTTGGGGAGACTAAGAATTTTGTCAGGATACCTTTCCTGAAAGTTAATGGTGTGCTTTGGAGGTGTATTCCTTAAAATAAATTCCTATCCTGCTTGTAATTACTTTTATTCAGCTATTTTTACTAGCAAGTATTTTGTCTAGGGCCATTTCTCACTCTAATGAAATGAACCAGTATGAACAGAAATGGGTAATTTTGGAAGGAATTTCCTCATCTATTTTTGTGCAATAAATTCAGTATTAATAAAGCATAACAAGAACAGACTTTAGTGAATCATAGATTCATAGAATGGTTTGGGTTGAAAGACACTTCAAGATCTAGTTCCACCCCCTGCTGAAATGGACAGGTGTTCCACCCACTAGATCAGGTTCCTCAGAGCCCCATGCCACCTGGTCTTAAACACTTCCAGGAACGGGGCATCCACAGGTTAGTGAAGACATGTGATGCAACAATGGAACAATATATGCAACAATATATTATTGTTTTTTCTTACACATCTGCTACCATTTTACTGATCCTGTGATTTATTCAGTCTTGTTTTCACTTGCTTTGCCAAACATTCAGCAGTGTATGTAACAGTACGTTGTTTTGAACTTCATTTGTCCAAAGGCTACAGTTCAGGTTTTAAATCTCCAAGATAAAATAAGTGAGAGTTTGTAAGACTTGAGAGTCCTTCATAATAGATAGAGCTCTTCTTCCAAAGTCTTTTGCATGCCAGTTGCCAGTGCCTCTATAGGGAAAACAAAAATAAAAACATATGAACATTCTGGAGTTTCTCTCTGTTTCTTAATCATGCACCTTCTCTAAATCTACGTGTTCTACATGCCAAATCCTGCATGTTAATAAGAGCTGTTCTTGCTTGAGAACACACATTTAGCTCTTTTGGCCAAAGCTCCAGTACTTGCCTAGCTAAAGCTTTGTCAGGCTTTTAGCCCCTCAGGGTCAGATTTTATAGACATCTAATTTACATGCCCACATAGACCTCTGAAGATCCCATTCAGTCCTTTTGATTACATAAATGCTTCTAAGAGCTGGGGCCTGGTTTGACTGAGACAGCCAACATCAAAGGGGCCTTTTCCATGTACAGCTCTTTAAGCCTCCATAGTTCCAGCCCCACTGAACTCAGACCTGCAAGTGTTCATGGTGGCATGCAGTGTCCTGGGTAGGCTCAGTCCCTCAGATCTCTGGATGTCCCATTCCTCACTTTCTCCATCAAGAGAACAGTAGGTCAGGCTGCTTGTCCTGTGGGATTGCCGCCAACCCCTCACCTGTATGTGGGTAAGCACCACGAGGTATCAATCTCTGCATACTTTCAGGGAACCCATCTCAGTAATCTTAAAAGGCAATCTATTTTAAACCTTGATTGAATTTTAATTATAATCTCAATTGATCAGTTTTATTATGTTAGAGGCACACAGCTAGATATGTTTCTAGGGATAATAGGAAACTTGGCACATAGTTGAGTGAAGCATTTATAATCTTTTTGTCCCCTGGCTGTCATCTACAGGATGTTACCCTGTATTTCTGACTGGCTTACATTTGAATGCAAATCCTTGCTGGCTCATTTCCAGGGCAGCTTTTATATTACTAGTTTTTCTACATCATGTCAAAGTCAGGTCTAGGAACTTTTATTAGGGACTTTGTTGCACATGATCTGTTGGATAGAAGCCTGTTCATGGCATAATCAGCTACCTTTAAGTTTCCTGTATTTTTTTCAAGTCTGTTCACCAAGAACAACTCTATTCTCTGAGGCTAGGGTTTTCTTTTAAAGATTTTAGAAAGCAGCTGCAGGACAGGACCTCAGAGTGATGCCAGTGATAACAATAATTGTTGATACTTCAAAAAGCACACTGTAAAGACAGTTCAGACTCTTTTCTTGCTGAGAATTAAGTCCTTGAAGAATCATTTAACATCCAAAACCATCTCTGTGTTAAAAGGAGGAAAAACCTAAACCCTTGAATTCTAGTAAAAGAAGTGGAATTTCATCCTTACACAGAAATGCTGAGTTTCTACAATTTTTCTAATTTTCTGTAGGAAATAACCTCCATTTCTCATATGTGGTTAATAGTGTCATTTCACTGGCACTAGGCAAGCAATGCATATTTTCAGTATTGCTATAGTAGCACTATTTCAAAATTCAGTTGGTTTAGAAAAGGGCTGAAATGAAAGAAATCCTACAAATAAAAATTACAAATCAAATCTGGCACAGAAAAGTCTTTCATCCACAGAGGTTACTTGTGTTTGCTTGTGAGGAATAGCATGGAATAGTTAAGTTGTTTGGGCTGGAACTGAAGGCATTGGTTTCCTTCTAAGAAGATGGGAGAGTTTGGTCTTCATAATTTTTGTGCAAGTCAGTGTTACTATTCCTGTTTTCTTTCCAGTAAATCATGTACAGACTTTCTCCTAGTATAATTTCTAGGAAAATGAAAAGCCAGGAAAAACATCTTGCCTTCAGGCTGTGTGTGCTTGATTCTTCTCATTGTAATTCTAAAGTTAGACAGCGTACACACTCTTTGTCCTCAGCTTAGGAAATTATATATTTTAAACATTTTCCAAACATGGGGTGTGATTTATCCGTTACAGAATGATTGTGAACTGCAAGCTGAGACAAATACTAGTGTCCTAGATTTAAAGCAGATTTAGTCTCAGGTCATCATGAGAAATGGTGTGAGGGCAGATGCAATTTTGGAAAAAATTTTAATAAACAACACAAAATAAACAATCCATGATAGATAAGCTCCCTAGTAACTTAAGTAAAATATTGACTGTTTTTTTCAAGTCCTCAGGGCCTTAAAATCTTATTGTTGATATACTTTCAGAAATGCTTTCCCAGAAGATGGGTTTTGTCTGTAAAAATGTCTTTGCTAAATAGAGAGATCGTAAAATGTGAGAGATGGCCAAGATTGACTTGAGACTACAGTAAAATTCCCTGCTATGCTTAACTAATCCTGATGCACAGGCATCTTCTCAAGTACTCCTCTGTGTTGTAGCACAGGTTGCATAGTATAGCAATGTACATTGTTGTCACCATCACATTTATGCTGATGTTTTTGCCTTTGACACTCATATTGACAAAATTGTGGAGGTGCTGTGAATATCAGGTCTTCACCCAGGCACTGCTTCAGCAGATCTGTTTAACTATTAAGGTGTTGACTGGATGCAGAGCTCCCTGTGACTGTCATTTTTGCCTCTTACCAGAGCAGGTTTTACCCCAGAGGCTCTGCATTGAGTACTGGTATACCTGAGAGTCCCTGCTTGGTTACTGCAAGACCCACTTCTGGCAAAAGCAAAACCAGGGACTTTTTTTTTTTTTTTTTTTTTTTTTTGGGAAAGTCATGTTGCTGTTGTCACCTCAGCCTCCTGCCCAGCTTGCTCTGAGTGATGACGCCAGCTCTTTATAAAACATAGGCTGGAGTCATTAAAAGTGGAGGCAAGAATTTATAGCACTTATAAGAGATACTGGATTGAGAAAAATGGAGCTAGAGGTCCCATTCTTGTGTTTTTATGTTTTGGTAGATAAAATGTAAACTCAAAGCAAGAGAATCCAGATTACTAAAGGGATTGAGGTAGTGGTGACGGAGCTAAAAAATGTTATAAAAAGTAATGATGATAAAAGAATTATGTGAGTGTAGGGGCTTATTTGAATCAGTTTGGGCTTTCCAAAAAACAGAAATCAAAATTACAGAATCACAGAAGCAGTTAGTTTGAGAAAGACCTCTGATATCATCAAGTACAATCTCTGACACCATCAAGTACAATCTGAACACCACCCTGTCAACTAGACCATGGCACTAAGTGCCACATCCAGTCTTTTCTTAAACACTTCCAGGGATGGTGACTCCAGTCCCCCTATCTGTGAAGAAGTTCCTAATGTCTGACCTGAACCCCTAGAGGCTACGTCCTCTTACTTTGTTGCTAGTTGTCTGGAAGAAGAGACCAAACCCACCTGGCTGCACCCTCCTTTCAGGCAGTTGTAGATAGTGATAAGGTCTCCCCTGAGCCTCCTTTTCTCCAAGCTGAACAACCCAGCTCCTCCAGCCATTCCTCATCAGGCCTGTGCTCCAGACCCTTCCCCAGCTCTGTTGCCCTTCTCGGGACACACTTCAGCACCTCAGTGTCTTTCTTGTAATGAGGGGCCCAAAACTGAACAGGATACTCAAAGCATGGCCTCACCAGTGCCAAGTAAAGAGAGATAATCACTGTCCTGCTGGCCACACTACTGCTGATACAGGCCAGGATGCCACTGGCCTTCTTGTCCACCTGGGCACATTCTACCGCATAGTTAGCTGCTGTCGAGCCACATCCACAGATCCTTTTCCAGTGGGCAGCTTTCCAGCTGCTCTGCCCCCAGCCTGTAGCACTATATGGGGTTGTAGTGGCCAAAGTGCAAGACCCAGCACTTGGTGAACCTCTAGCTGAACCTCATACAGTTGGCCTCGGACCATCTATCTAGCCTGTCCAAAATTCATCCATCCAGGGAAGTGGCTGCAGTGACATTATTCCTTAGGCAAGTCCCATCTCACAAGAAAGACATTTTGGACCTGGTTCAATGGCCACTGCACTCAGTGGAGTCTTCACTTTGGTGGGTATTAAGCTCTTCTAAGCAAATTTGATGGTGGCCAGCTCAGCTGCACCACAATAGCTGTTTCTTTCTGTGCAGCAGCGGTGCTACCTGTATTCAAGGAGTGAGGAACACTGCAACAGTAAAAATGTTAAGAGGTGGAAACATTCATTTTGCCTTTGCTGTTGAAAGGCACTTTGTGAAAAGGATGGATTTTGTTTGAAGGTGTGGAAAAGGTCAGTGTCAGACCCATTATAACCTCAATGGAAGATACAGCCAAATTCAAACAAATCATTGTTATACAGTTTTCCAAGGGCTTGGATAGATTTTGCTCTGATCATCATTCTTGCTATGTCACCTCCATTGCTGCTAGTGGAGAAAGCCATGATTACAACTTAAAATGTTTGCTTTTGCCACATTTTTCTCTGCTCACTAACCCAGGGGGCACTTAATGGTCATTGGACAGTTCATCTAACACTCTGTACATCCGCAGAACTGCTAGTCCTAAAACTCGCTTTCATTTGTCAGTCGGACAGAACACAGAGTTTTAAGCCAGGGCACAGAGTCTATGTTGTCTTTCAGGTCTTCATTGGAGATCACAGTGAGAAATGTTTTTGTTAACAAAGTGAGTTATGTTTCATTGAGGCTTTGAAAGAAAGTTTCAGGAGTACACTTGCTAAACTCTGAAATGAACAAGGATTTCTCTGTCTTCCATATTTACACTATTTAAACACTATCACTATGTTTACACTATGTTTACACTACTCCGTGCTTTCAAAATTCTAAAATCTTTTCTGCGTTCAGGTGTAAACTGCTCAGTTTTAAGTAGTGTGAAGTGTTGATATTTTACAGTATTACATTAGTGCTACAGAGCTTCTGTGAAGAGCATGGCAGAACATGTCCTTTATGGGATGTGTAAGGAAGACACAGGGTAAAAAAGATGAAGCACAGAACTGGAACTGGTGGTACTCAGCAACTCTGCAGTACATTCATGAACTGTAGAAAGGTCACTTCCCTTTCTGACATGTTCCTTGGAAGGATGACCCTTCCTCAGCAAGAAGAAAAACTCCTGTGCACTTCTGTACCATTCTCTGATGATCCTACACCCTGCAAATGAGAACAACCAAATCAGGCCTATATTCCTGAGGACTGAAGCTCTCGACAGGGAGGCACCAAAACAGGGTGTGGCTTAATAAGGGATTCATTATATGGAATTAACATGTCTGGGGAATTATCAAAAGAATCACAATGAGATGGTGAAAATGGAGTGAGAAATCGGTCCATCTCAGGAAGCTTAACTGAGACTTTGGCATGTAGGTAATAAGAGAGGTTCTTACGTGACAAGATCTTGCTCAGATTGATCAGGTTTCCTGCACTCTCTGTTCTGCTCTCTTTTCACCTGCTTCTTCTGGTGCAAGAGCAGGGCTCACATAGCTCCTGTTTAGTAGGTGCTGGGGAAAATAATTACAGTAGAAGCAGTGATGCCTGTAGCATTAACATTCAGATTAAGAATCAAATCCCCAAACTGTTCCTTAGTCAATTCTGTTGTCAATGGGTGAATAATTTTACCTTGTGAATGTAGCAGGCCCTTGGGAGCCTCTTAATCAATCCTGTGATAGTCTTCCACATGAAAAGGTGAGAAAACCCACAAATGCTGTCCCAGCCAGCTGAAGGAGTTTCACCAGCAAACAGGTTTTGCCACTTTGCTCTGGCTTGCCATGATGACAGCTGCAGCTGAAAGCGGGCCACACTTGGCAAGGAAAGCATCCTGAAGACTAACCATCAACTTAGATGGAGCTGCAGCCTTGTGGAGAAAATGGGACAGAAACCATGATATTTTTCTGAATGGAGGACAGCATTACTTGCCCAGAAACAAATGTATTATTTTTAATTCCTACTACCCTCTGAATCCCTCCCTCAGGAAAGCATTCTCAGTGCTGCTTGTTGTTGATAGGAATTATAATTGTGGTTCATTGAGAGTAAAGCCTGCTTATTCAGCAGCAGAGCTCCTACTGACTTTAGAAAACCCAAAATAAAAGCTCTGAGACACACAAGAGGGAAGGCATTTACTACACATAAATAACTGAATTTATGTAAAATTTGGGATCCTAGAATTTGTGGAGGTGGAAAATTAGCATGAAGGTTTTATTTTGTTCCTACTGTGTATTCCTATTTATTTCTAAATAATTTCTTACAGACCTAAAATCACAGACAAATAGTGTAAGCTTACATAAATTTGAAATAGTGATTTTGTTGAGGTGAGAGGTTCTTTTTCCCCTGAAGACACCATTCAGAGACTGTATGAAAGTGTTGAGGAACAATGACAAATGAGCATAGCTGAAAGAATTACTCACTCGCTTAAGGATACATGACATTGCCAAACTACCTCACAAGCTTGCAGAATTTGCCTGGATTTGTGAACCTTTGCTCTGTAATGTATATACTTTTGTTTCCTGGAGACATAATCAATTAAAAACATGTTTTCCTAAGTAAAAAGAGCCGTATAGAGTTTGTATCAGAGGTGGAAGTCAACCCCTTCCTCCCATGGTAAACTGGCTAAACCAGTTAATTCGTACCTTGCCTATAAGATGCCATTCCTTTCTACATGCTTTCTTTCTCTCTGCCTCTTCTTGCTTCATACTCCTTATTTCAATCAGAAAGTAAATTCAATAATATTTGAGTTGACATAGCAGTTTTGTACTCCAGAAGATAAAAATCAGAGAAAATGCTCTCACCTATTCCCATTCCTTCTAATTTGCTGGTCTGTTTTGGTTGTCCATCCTGGTTCTTTGTCATCTTGATGAGTTCCTTAGCGGTATCAGTGAAGAAATCAAAACACTGGGGCAAAGAAGGTGAGCTTTAACTCCACTGTTAGCAGGAATCCTCTAGTAGGAGATAGTAGTGAAGCTGATTAGCAGTGGTGTGATTTTGGGTGTTCTTTTGCATGGCTGAGGCCCCCAGCATTTGGAAGTGCTGTCTGGGCAAGGCTGCAGCTCCTGCTGAGTTTACTTCAGCATCTTACTTTGTGAAGGAGAAATACTACAGGTGATCCTGGATTGATGGCTAGCAAGGCCTGTGGGACTGCAGCAGGACTTTGTGGGGACCTCAGTACTACTCTGCCTTTGCAGATGAATTTGCACTTGGATTTCTGCTGTTATTGACCTCAGTCATTTATCAGTGCTAAACACTTGGGTTAAGAAATGCAAGTAGTAAGAGAAGCCCTAATATTCTCCACTAGCTAAAAACTTGAATGAGATAGATACTTACACCATGGTGGCCAAACCTTTAATACACGGTGCTTTTAAGTATGGAAAGATAGGTCTTTCAAAAAATGAAGCAGTGCTTCCCCTCCAGATGGTGATGGAGTAAAAGGCTGGTAAGTTTGGACAGGGTGGAGAGGCTGAAAACAGAGAGGATTAAAATTATTCTGAACTTCTTTTGCAAGTATGAGAAAGCAAAGTCCAGCTGCTTTCAAAGTTTTTTTTAATGTAGAAGCTGATAAAACATTGCTTCTCCATAAAAACACTTAAAAGTGAGTTTTTGGCTGTTGTAAGATTGGTTTGAAATACATGCTATGTAAAATGGGTAAGTGCAGGGTTTTTTAAACCTGTCTTTTAATGTTTTCGGGTTCGGGTTTTAGAGTTTTTATACAGCTGTGTGATTAGAACAATTATTTTTTATTATTAACAAAAGTAAATTTTGCACTGTATTCTTACTTGAGAATCTTGAACTTTTAGAAAATTCCCAGTAGTATCAGCCTTGGCATCATGTCCCAAGAGGGTTAATGTAGTCCTGGCTATATTGTCCCCATGAAAAAGAAATCATTATGGAAGTGCTAATAATAGTATTGGTAAGAGAATTTCAAACATACATATGTGTGATGCAAGTTAGTCTGAATCAACTTATTTAACATTACCCTGGGAAGGAGAACCATTGCTAACTATGTGGGGCTCTGTGAGAAGGTAGAATCCCAACAAGATTTTTTTCTTTCAACAAAATGTACCCTCCCTGAGCCATAGGTCGACCAAATGCATGTTCCAGTGTACAGACACTGCTGGAGGACACCCAATTCCCACTGTACACCTCAGCATCATCCCATTTTTTTGCACTCAGCTCCTTCACTGCATCCTCATCTCTGCTGCCTCCTTTCTGAGGGAGCCATATCACAATTTCCCTTTTAGTCCTGAAGAACCTTCCACAAGATCTTAACCAAAACTCCACTCTATCACTTTCATATGCAAGGAACTAAAGGAGAAAATGTAGTTAAGGTAGCCAGACCTCTGCTCTCCAATGGTGTCTGCTCATTCTTTTCATGGTATAAAGGAAAGTGCTCATGTAGGACAGCTACGAATTGCTATTGCTCCTGGGACTTGCCTGAAACTTCTTTGCATCATAATAAAGGGCCTCTTCCTACTGCTCTGTGCAAAATCAGGAAGAATTTTGTCTGCATTAAAGGAGCTGAGCCAAGTCCCCTCCTAGAACATTGAAGACTGCTACTCTTTAAAGGCTGCTGTTTTTCATTGCCCTTTAGTCATCAAATAGATCTACTGTGGCAAAACTCAGGTTCTGGGTACAGAAAATACTGCCTTTTCCAAATCAAATGGTGTTCCCCTTAATGAATTAATGGATCTCAAGGCATGGTTTTGCAATAGAACCACTTTCTTGCACAGCACACATTCTGTACACGTTAGTCATTATAGTGATATGTTGTAAATGAGGTTGTAAAATCGAAAAAAGCCTTAAAATCTGACTCTCACTTTAGGGTCCAGGTAGCTGCAGTGAATTTCCAGCACCCAGACATGCTTCACTCTGAATTAGATATTTGTAGGATCTGAACTGCAGAAAAGTGCAGTGGAAGATTAAGGCTTCTGTAATGCAGTTAAAATACCAGTGTAGATCACATTGAAGCTACAGCATGTTTTTGATAGTTACTGTACAATTTCAGAGTTATCATGTTAGCAGGTTATTAAGCATGAGTCATCTTATCAGATCTTGCCTGTCTGAATGAAAAACTTGCATAATCTCTAAAATGTGATTTAGAAAACAAGAGCAGACTGTCAGCCAGGATCGTGCTGTCTGACGGAGCAGACAAGGGCCTCTTCAGGAAACCAGGTACATAATGATGCATTTGCTGTGCTTTCTACAGCATGAGTCCCTCCCTGCCAAAGTGCCATTGGAAACTTCTCTTGCAGTTGGCAAACTGAAGACACAGTGCTTCTGAGTAACTGCACAATCTTGACCGTGGCAGTCAGACGGTGGCAGACCTTATCTCATTTCCCTATGGGGAAAATGGTTCTTCAGCCAAACGGGGCCTTCTGTCTTCCCAAGATATATTCCTGGTTGTGTGGTAACTGAGCAGCTCCATGATACCACACAGGTTTACACTGATGCAGCTTCTGACTGTATCACTGACTTTAGCTCTCTCCTTTCCCCTGTTCACTTTGCAGATTGTCTTCTTTGCCTTGCTAAGAGTACAGTGTTCCTCCTTCCATCTTTCTTCTGTGGCAGGGTGCGTTGTAAGTACAGCTCTTTGAATATGTCTCTCAGAAGAAACATGGATGCTGGGGGTTTTGACCCCTGTTAAGAGTGGCAGTGACTCTTTAAAGGATTTAAAACAAATAACAAAATATAATAAAAAAGAAGTTTTAGATATTTAAAAGTTGAATGTTTTAAAAGTGAAGTGTTCTCCAGTACCTAAAAGGCTTGCAAATTGGGGACCTTCTGCATGTATTATACTTCACAGATGCACTGGTCATGCCAGGAGCTTTGTGTTGCAGGTGATGCTCTGAGATCTGTGTTTGTATGTGGGCTGGAATTCAAGTTATTGTAGCAGTTCTCTGTGCATGCACTCTAGCTTGAGTTATTGCAAAAACAAGCTAGAATTTTACACAATTTTGTTTCATAATGAAGTGCTTCTTCTTTTTCATTCATTCCCTCCTTGCTTAATTTCAAAGATATTGAAAAAATACCTAAAAGTTTGCAAAGTGTCTAGAAATTCCCATCCTGGCTCCATTCTTGACTCCACCAAAAACTCACAGTGCCTAAGTGGGGTGGAAAGACACGGGAGGAGCCTTGTGGGGAAAATCGTAGGCACTACTTGTCCATTTTATTTCCAGTTTTGATTTCCACAAACCAACCCTTGCCTGGTGAACAGGAGTGAGGGGGAAGGGATATGCAGGCTGAAAAATCATTGAAACACAGCCTCCTCACCTCCCCTGGCACAGAGCAAACACAGATATCTGCAGCCTACTGGGAACTGGTGACATTGAGCAGCAACTACTTAGGCAGGTAGTTAATTTGTGTTGATTTTAAGGAAAGCATTCCCCAGGGGCAGTTAGCCACCATGTGGCTGTCTTTTTGAGCCTTTATGCAGTACATTTTGCATCTAAAAATACTTGTGTAGAAGAAGATGAGGAATAAAATAAGGTGTAACATGTCCATGACTGCTGCATTTCAACTGGGAAAAATGTAAAGGGCTTTTCTGCCTATATGAAAATAGAAGTGAAATGAGAACAAAAGGAACTCCAAGCCTTGCAGGTCATGTTCACAAAGCACAGGAGAGAGAGGTTTAGGGAAAGCCTCCAAAAAGACCTGCAAAAATGAGCAGAAGTTCGCAGATACTTTAGCTGTCTGAAGACAGATTACTTCTGTGTCATTAGGTATATACAGAGAGAGATGCTCAGACTTTGCTGTCATCTTGTACTGCAAATTTCGAATTAGTTTTGATGAAAATGGCAAGTGTTTTTCTTGAATTGAATCATGATTTAGATGCTGGAAAACAGACAATATGAAAAAAAGCAAATTATTAAGTCTCAGTTTAACGAAGGTTATGGCTTAAATCTTGCAGGTCCTTTAAGATAGTCTCTTAAGCCTTTGAGCAACTGATGACTATCAGTATAGAACAGTGAAGAGTGAGCTTGTTTGCTTATTTCTTGTATTGAAAACTCAACTTTCAGACCTTCCTTTTGATGCCTCTCAAATTAATTTGGAAAGGAGATACTTGATTCAGTTGAGAAATGTGCATAAATTATGTAAGACTTTATAGTTTCTTCAAATCCAGTTGGTGCTTGATAGCTACCCTGGGGTTCAAGATCAAGTGTATGTTTTAAGATTTCAATTTTCATTTCCTAGGTATGAAGAAATCACCATTTTTTGGGCTGCTTTTATATTTTGTCAGAGATTTAAGCTTCTTATAATTTTGCCAGTGATACTGAACTGGCTTGTTTTAAAAGCAGTTTTATCATCAGTTGTATATTGCAGGGATGTTCCTGAGAACGAGGAATGAGGCTTCTTAAAACCACGCATGGTTTCCAGACACGTTTTGAAGGGCATGAGATAAGAGTGAAATGGGTTTAGCTGAGTGTACAAATATCTCATTTGCCTGTGCAAACGTGGTCATGCTTTGAGAGTGCTGAAGAGTGGGGTTTTGCTCTCTCTCTGCAGGTGAGCAGCAAGCATGAGCTTGGCAACACACAACCATGAGTGCCAGGACCCTGTGATCTGAACTGTCTTCAGCTGACTTCCCAGCGGCAAGGTGCTGTAGATCCTGTACCATGGAGGACTGCCTTCACACCTCCTCCGAAAACCTCTCCAAGCTGGTGAGCTGGGCCCACAGCCATGGCACCATCTGCAGCCTCATCCCCAACCTCAAGCACCTGCTTTCCGAGGGAGCCCACGGCAACCTGACGGCCATGTGGGGCTGCAGTGCTGGCCATGCCTACCACTGGCCCCTGGCTGCCACTTGCCGGGCAGGTTCCCAGGAGCGCGTCTGCTTCCAGGATAGCCGCAGCTTCAACTCGGACAGCCCCAGCATGCTGGGGGTGCCATCGGAGGCGCAGGCCAGCCCCCTGGAGCGCTACCCAGGCCGGCCGGGGAAGGCCAAGCTGGACTGCACCCGCACTCGCGACTCCTGCGACTTCTCCTACTGCAGCGAGCCGTCGGAGCTGGGCGAGCCTGTGGAGGAGTACGAGGATGAGGCCACCCTCTTCGACATGGTCTGCGAGTCCTCCGTCACGGACGAGGACAGTGACTTCGAGCCGCACCCACACCGTGCTCCCGCTGGCCCCCGCAAGCGGCCGGCTGCCGCTGCCCCGGCCCAGGCGCAGCCCGCTGACGAGGGCGGCGGCGACGTGCTTCTCAAGAAGATCAAGCAGGAGCTCCCCGAGGACTACTATATCGTGGCCAACGCCGAGCTGACGGCTGGCGCCGATGGGCCGGCGCTGGCCCTGACGCAGATGTCCAAGCCCAAGCCACAGCCCGCGGCCGGGCCCTCCTGCCTGGGCCCCAGCAGGACCGGGTCGCAGCCGGCCGCAGGCCCCGACCCTGACCCACAGCGCCTGTGCGCCTCGCCTCCCGGCCCGCCCCGCATGGCCGGGCAGCGGCAGCCCCGCGCACCCCTGGCCTCCCCGGCGCGGGGCGCAGGCGGTGCCGCCGTGGCCGCCCTGCAGGTACCAGCCACCAGCTCCAACGCCACCACCACGGCCGGGAAACCCATCAGCATCCCCCTCTCAGCCCTGCAGCTGCCTGGCCAGGAGGAGCCACCGTCCGCTGAGGAGACCCTCCCGTCTGTCCCACAGCTGGCCCCGGGTGGCGAGGTGGCCGGCTCGCCCTCGGTGAGCGCTGAGCCTGAGGTCAGCTCCAGCCAGCAGCAGCCCCATGCTGCGCCCACCAACACCCCCGAGGCAGCGGTGCAGCTGATGCCAGGTAGGACAGTGGGTGATAGCTGAAGGGCGGTGGAGTTTTGAGGATGGCTCCAGGCCTGGCTCGGTCAGGGGCGGCCGGGAAGTATGTGCTGTGCTGCGGCAGGGTCCTGCTGGCACGTCAGTCAGTAGAGGTAGAGAAGCCACACCCACCTGTGAGAGGATTCGTAAAACCTCAACTAAGCACCCCCACATGAGCAAGCGTACTGCAGCTGTAGGGAAAATGCTTTTTAAGGTCCGTTTTGGGTACAGTTGTGTCCTGGGAGAGAGCATGCCCTGCTGTGTGCATGGGTCAGGGAGGACATGAGCTGGGCCCTGCACTCTCTTTCTTGATGACCCAGAAAGGAGTGATCTCGGCCAGTGTAGCCTAGAGTTGGGGCTGTTGCTTTCACCTTGTCAGGTGAGTTATATTGGACGTGGAGAGGCAAAGGAGACGACAAGGAGACTACCAGGAGGGAGGTTTTTGCTTCTGTAAATCGTTGTTAAACTATTACCCTTACCTGTAAATCAGAGCACTCTGCAGAGACAAGAAGTGTAACTACAGCCTTAACCATGAAATTGATAACACTTTAATCCATGATAAAATTATGTTATTTCCATTTTCCCAGGGAAAGTTCTCATGCCTCATGTCCATAACTTTTTTCATCTCCTGCCAAAGCATGTAGAATTGGCACAAACAGATCAACATTATTGAATAAAGAGCATATTAAAACAGCTTACTTCTGCTGAGTGATTATCTCATGTGCAGAATAACTAAGTGTTAGCCACAGGTCTTTGGGAGGAGGTGTAAATCTGTTGCTTGAGCAGACTTGCCAGCTTCCTCTGGACTTGAGTGCAGACAGTTCTCACTTTTCCAACTTCTTCCTTAGTGGTGCCATCCCAGGAGGAGGTGAGAGCAGGAGCAAGTTCTCCATCTGCTCCCTTGCTGGTTCAGCCTTGGACTGCCTGGTCAGACAGAGTACAGGCAAACAGAGAAGGGGCTAAAAACTGCCTATATGCAGTCTTTGTGGCAGGAACTGTAAGTACTAAAAACAATGGCCTTAACTTGAACATCCTGAAATCTGGTTGAAAACTAGTAAATCTAAACTAGTCTAATCTAAACTATCAATTGGCAAGAGCCTGCAGATCTTCTTGCCACACTAAACAATGGACAAAGTTAAATACACAGTTTTACTAAGTAAAACCCTACTCAACATTAGAAATTTGAAAGGCTGATAATTGTCTTAATTACAGCAAAGCAAATTCTTCTTTAGGACCCATTTCTTGCATGACTGCATCTCTAAGATGTTATTTTGCAGTAGTCCTGTCATGTAACATCCCTTATGGAAATTCCCTTGCAAAACTGCATCTGGTTTAGAACTGACTCTGCTCAGAGTCACTTCTAAATGCTCAGAGTCTATATGAGAAAGGCAGGATGCCTGATGCCACTCAGCCCGAATTCTGTGTGAAATGTACTTATTCTGCCTTCCTCAGTTCATAGCCTATCACTGCTATATTACTAGACCTGGTTCCTACCAACCTGCCCCTGCAACTTGCTCAGTCTGAAACTTGCAATCTGGGACAATGGAATACAAACCTAGGCAGAATTTTTCCATGTTAGGTGTGTGTTATCTGGGAGAGTGATTTACTTTCAACAGATCCATTTTAAAAAATCCAAGCTCCTTTAAACTGTTTTTGCTAGGTCCTCAGAAGCCAAACAAGGTCAGCAATTTTTACTGCTTAGGGTTAAACCTTACAGGAATGGATGCAGCACAACATTTTCACATTTATATGTTTTCAAGAACAGGATTGATCCATGTCTAGTGTCTCACTTTGAGGGCAAAGTGGGATTGCACCTGAATTACACCCACTGCATAAACCAGCCCTCAAAACCTCTGACTGCTTTTTGCATAGGCAATAATGGAGTTCTCAGAGTGCTGTCCGAATTCCAGTTTAATCAGTTACGTTCTCAGTGGTTAAATTTCTTTTGCTGTTCCAAAAAGCCTTACACAATTCTTCTCGTCAGACTGGTACAGTGTTGTTGTCACATGCTGTTATTTAACTGAGAGGCAGTGGCATTTTAACAAGGGTAAAATGAGTGACATATGACTAAAACTTGATACATGAGTAAAGTCCCACATTGCCATAGAGCCTGCTCCTTTGGGAAAGAAGTGCTGGCATTATTAAATCTTCAAGCTGCAAAAAGGTGGGCAATGTTGGCCAGTGAATTTATTACAGATGCATGGCACGTGCTCTCAGCTAAAATGTGGAGGTTTAATTAAAGACTGGATTAGGGTGGTTGCTCATGTACAATGACTTTGTTAGATTGTCTGTTTATGAGTAATGTACTGAAAGTGGTGCATGATACATAAAATTTGAGCAATGTTGAACAAGAGTATGTAGCCTGTGAAAAATTTTTCTGTCCTAAACAGACAGATATGAGTCTTTTATATTCTGATGTAAAAAAAAGGCAGGAACTAATTATATCAAAAAGCCTAGAGCTTTTATTTATTTATAGACTCAGTGCCTGCTTGACAAACAAAGGTTTAGTTGAAAGTGAGCAGGGTATTTAAATTCTGCCCTGTCCTCTCCAATATGTGAAGCCTTGCTCCTGGTCCCATTAGAACTGCTAGTATAAGGTGTCTAAGGTCTACAGGATTAAGGTCTTATTTAAGTTATGATTAAAGGCTGCAGTCCAGCCAGCACAAAATACTACTTTGAGTTTTACCTGAATTAACGTAGCCTTGCATTTATACCAGATAAAGCTGATAGTTTCCATGCATGGTAATCTCATAGATCATGAAATTTTGAGTGAGATTATCCATGAAATCAAAAATCTTGATGATGTGTGTCAGCTTAGGCCAGTTTAAACCACGTTATGCTTTTGGCCTAGTCTCCCTTTCAAAGATTTTTTTTTCCCCTCATTTACTCTCTTTAATTAAGCTGTGGCAACTGGATGTGTAAGCAGGGACCTTACAAAGATACTTTCATGTCTTAAAAGAGAAGTGTCATCTCAACACATATTGAGTTAGGTTAGGCACTGATTTTTGTGTTTATGTGTCCATCTAAGCATTGTGGAATATACTGGATTACTTTTTGTTAAATGTCAGCACTAAAAAGTGGATATTCATCTGTGAATTTTCGGGGTTTTTTTACCATTTTATTAGCAAAGCCTTTAATAATATATGTAGGTAATATTTAGTCCTTTTTTAATTCTGGAAAAACTGAGAGGACCTGCACCTGTTAGGAGAGAAATTTTTGCAATGGTGGAGAGCAGGGAGTTTCTGCAATTTCTACTTCTCAAAATGCTTCTTTTGTCCTTTCCTTTTGCTAACACTTGGTCTAGTTTTAATGTTCAAGAACCAGCAAGGGCAAGGTAGATCACATCAGTGGAGATGGAAGATGAGTAAGAAACATGATGCTTTAGGTTGTAGTACATGCAGCCTGGAGCAATTAGTGACATTTGGATGTCTGAAACCCAGGAATTGAAAAGATTTGATGTTATTGCAGAAGGCTATGGAGGGAGACTGTGGCTCAGAGAAGGACAGAGCTTATTTTGTATGAACACAAGTTTTGATTCTGAGACCTAGGATTTACTTTGTAAACAGAATTGCTGAAGAATTTATGAAGAATACTCACTTTCCGCTTGAAGACTGAGGGTGAGGATGTGCTTTGTATTGACAAGCCAGTGCAGCATGACATTTCTGATTCAACACTAGTACATCACTATAAATACAGGAACAAAGAGTTCCATGAAAAAAAAGGATATCCAACCCCTATGTACAAACTGTGCAGAATGCAGAGTAGTAGGTAGAGATGTAAACCACAAAATAATCTACATGTATTGACTGGGGTTGTTGCTTCTGTCAGAGGTGTGGCAGATTATATTCTGTGTATAACATCACAGTGCCTTCATGTACACCCATCCCTGAACTCACCTGACTATATTTTTCAGAGTTTGGATGGGAAACATTTTTTCCACAAGCACCTCTGCTCTCATAGGCAGAGTGCCATTCACTGTCCTGGCATTGTGGTTGTCAAACAGCACCCGTGTTTGAATGTGCGCTGTGAAGGGTGCTAGTCCGTGCTGAAGGCAGTGCTTAGCCTTGCTGGCTGTGAGGTCTCTGCTCTGAGATCCTCTCTGGTCTTTTATTTTCTGTAACTGATAAGTCAGGATCCCAGATCAGTGCCTGATAATCAGCTTAGCCTGGTAACTTGGGCACAGATCTAGTTCTGTTCCTGTGCTCTCATCATGGGAAAGTGTGAGCAAGGATTGCAGCCTTTCACGATGGGCGCCTTACATGGGTTGACTCTTGTTCTGCTCTCAGTGGTTAGTTACAGGTGTTCATATAAGTTTCTATCTGAACATGACCATTATAAAATGCAGTGGGTCTGGGGTTTGTCTGATGTCAATGTAGACCTCTTAGGTGGAGTATTTTAAGTATTTCTTTGCAATCAGAAGAAGTAAGACCTCTCCCTTTTTCCCCATCTTTCTGTTGCAGTGTCTGCAATGGTGTAACTTTAAATTAAGTGGGAGCCAAGATCCTCATAAAAGATTTCTGTATTAGAAGCTGTTAAATGAGCGTCAAAATGTTACAAAACGTCGAGGTGAAAGGAGTGTCTCACACCTCATGAGTTGACGGTTTTGACTAGATTTAGCTCTATCTCCTAAATCACTGTTTATATGTAAAGAAAAGTGTTAGCCTCGCACATTCGAAAGAAGTGCAAACAAGAAAAAGTAATGCCTGTTTTTTAGAGGTGTATATAAAGCATACAGAAAGGCCAAATTAATCCTTGTAATTATTTCAAGCTCAGTGGAACTGTGCCAGGAATGAAAATAGCACAAGGAAAATAATCATATCAAAAGAAAGTTACAAAACTTTTACTTATTTAAATAAAGCTCTTCCAAGAACACTCAGATAACTGCTGGCTGGTCTCTGTGTTTGTATTTGATGACTTTTGGCTAAAGTGACTGCTGAAGCCTGTCTCTAGGGACATATGCTGCTGAATGTGGTCAAGTGAACACTTGAAACGGACGTAGGGGTGAGACAGTCTCTTCCTTTTTGTGTTGGACTGAAGAGTTCTGAGTCCACTGGTGACACTTTAGGTCCCATGATTGATGTCTATTCCTGCTCTAGTAGATGAACTAAAAATAGTAAATGCTGAGATACATAATTACAAAAAAACCAGCACTCTTGTTTTTAAAGTTGCAAGAGCCTGGCTTATGTAGAATAATAAAATTAGATCATTATAGTTTCAAATATCAGAAAAACGATCTATTGAGTTGATTAATCACCTGATCTTGCAGCTTGGATTCTCCAGCTGGACTCCCACCTTCAATTATCTAGGTCCAAATGCTATTACATTGTAATCTAATGTTTTAGGGGCTTTATTCTAGAAGTCTAGCTAGACTTCTTTATTCTAGAGGTCTACCTAATGATAAATTGTCTTTACAATACTGTAACGGAGTTCTGTTTAACAGCAGGACATAAAAAGACATGTTTAGCTTAGGCAGAGTAGTTGTATAATTGCTTTTATCATCTGGGTGCACAGCATGACAAACAAATTTTTTAAAAATAAATGAACCCATTGTACTAACAACTCTAATACAAGAGTTGTTTATGAAACTGTTCCTACAAGAGGCATTTATCAAGACACTAATTTTTGCAGGAGAACACAGAAATGAAAACTCATCCATTATTACAATATTTTTAGATTCTCGCTGTGCTTAAGAAATGTACCTTATCACCATTTCAGGACTTCACATGTATTTGCTTTAGTGGAAATTCCTTTCAGACACAGAAAGCTCATGCCAACCTTTTTGTATAACCAGCAATGGACTTGTCACGTAGAGGCTGTCCTAAATGTTAAATGTTTATCACAACAGCTATGCATGCAAGAGATTAGGCTGCTGCTTTTCTTGATGTCAAGGCTTGTTTCCCCTCTTCAACGTGGACCTCCTCTGAGTGGAACTTTTTGCAGCACAAAGAGACATCTCCTGTTACTGCAGATACATAGATAGATATAGGTATAGGTATAGATATGGATGATATATCGATAATAGGTATAGATGGTATAGGTAGTTCTTGGTGGAAACCACTCATAAGTATTCATACTGAAAATAGGTTGGTGTGGGAGATGTTTGGGGATGGGCATTCAGTTGCATTCCTGCAATAAAAGCTGCATAGGCCTATTGATCCTCTGTAACAGAGGTGGGTAGAAGAATTCCTTGCAATCTGTGGAAGTTATTTGCCTGTAGCTCAGAGGGAAAGAAGAGTACTATTGTAGCTAGGCCCCAGCAGTTTTTAAGGATTAACTTTGTAAAGCGTGCCAAGTTCAGCTGACAAACAGTCGAGAATATTCACTGGGGTTCTGAATAGAGGAATTGCATCACTGACAATCGTTGACTCTTTGTTTAAATATGTATTTTTCATTCAAAGTACCATAGCACAGACAGCATTAAGGAAGATGGGTAAGACAAACTGCCCATTTCAATGAATGGTTATGAGCATCACTGTTCATCTCAGATATAGAAATATACCCTGTCCCCCATTACCCTAGCTTAAAGGCAGAAAAGCAAAAGATGCGCAAGTGAAAAGTAGAAAACAATCATTTTTGCAAGACAAATATGATTGAGATGCTATGTTCTCCCTTTCTCTAAAGGTGTCTTAAACAGACAACTGTTTTGTGCAAAATGCTCTATTTTATGATACTGGTATATAAAGGAAGAAAATAAGTCCTCTGCTGGTTCCAACTCTATAGAAAATATATGGGAAAAACCAAAATTGGACATGTCTGTACTGAGCATCACTTTATTTTTAGAAAGTAGATCATTTAACATGGTGCTTTTGATCAGAGATCTGTTCCTTTGTGTGATCTTTGCAATTGTTTAATTCTTGAGCTATTTTCAGCTTATGATTTAGGAGTCTTTAAGAAGAGAGAAACAAGGCAGGGTCAGATTGGGATCTGCAGAGGAGATGCAGCACAGCAGCCAGGATAGATGCTGACCCTGGAAAGGCTTCAGACATACACTTTCCTTTTGCAGTTTAAATGGGATGCTGGGACAAAAAGGGAGCACGACTTGATGGTTTAGATCAGGACACTTTCTGAGAGTGATTCTCCACTTTGTGTGAGGCTGGTACTTCACTAAACAGGGCTGAGAAAGTGATCATTCCCCTGTATGGAGCACTGATGAGACCACACCTCAAATCCTGTGTTCAGTTTTGGGCTCCTCACTGCAAGAAAGACATTGAGGTGCTGGAACATGTCCAGAGAAGGTCAACAAAGCTAGGAAAGGATCTGGAACACAAGTCTGTTGAGGAGCAGCTGAGGCAACTGGGGTTGTTTAGCTTGGGCTGCCAGGTAGGTGTTGCTCTCTTCTCTCAGGCAAGTGACAGGATGAGATGAAATGGCCTCAAACTCCGCAAGGAAGTTAAGGTTTAATATTAGGAAAAAAATTCATTATCAAAAGTGTTGTACACCATTGGAACAGGCTGCTCAGGGAAGTGGTAGAGTCACCATCCCTGTGAAACTGTTTAAAAAACATGTGGGTGTGGTGCTTGGGGACATAGTTTAGTGGTGACCATGGTGATTGAAGTAGGTGGATGGACTTGGTCTGTATATCCTAACGGTCTTTTCCAACCTTAATGATTCTGTGATTCAATGGTTCTGTACCTACAGAAGGGCTACTTCACATATGTATTCAAGATGTAAAATTTTGATAGCAGTAGACCTTAACAGAACTGTTTTCACCTGTCCCTGTGATGGGAACATGGCATTTTTATATAAGCTGTTCCATGAAGCCAGCACGCAGTGACTACTCATTCTCCCGTTTTCTTCATACCTAAGTTATATCCATCTTAGTGAGTTTTCTTCTGTCATGTCATCTTCTTTTTGTGCTTGCAGTGAACCTAGAATCTACTTGAGCATGAAATAGATCAGTAAAAGTATCTGAGTGTATTTTCTATCTCTCTAAGCAAGATAAACATTTGGAATACAGAAATTCTTGTTTGAGTTTTTCCAGAAAAGGAAACAGAAGCATGATGATATTATAGATATTTTATCTTGGCTGGCACAGCACAGAGCAGTGCTTGCTAAAACATTCAGATCCTGGAAGCACTGAAACGTGATGAAATCCATCTTTCTTTGATAAAGTATGCTTAAATGAATTATATGCCCATTCCAGGAAGTGTTGAAACAGGCTATTAAATCAAAGCCTCAGGAGAGAGAAACTGGAATGCCTGATTTCCCTGATGAATCTTTCTTGGTGGGGCACTCCAGACTGGTTGCAGAAAAGCTGCTTTCAGCACTGGTTGTTTTGAGCAGCTTGAATGTGGATGGTGGCCTCTGTGGGACGGGTAGGCAGAGCTGTGTTTTCATGTCCCAAATGAGTCTGCTTTTGTCTGGAGTCAAGCAGTGCTGCCCTTTAAAAACGGCAGGATGTTGCTGATCACACAAATGTTGTGTTAGACACAGCAGTTCTCAGGTCATGGTTCCCACTGAATCCTGCCCCTGGTGGGAGATGGGAGCAGGGCTTCCTCCATGCATGTCTTATAAAAGGACCTTGCTGAGGACCTTGCTGAGTGTGATTAAAACTTTGTGTTGTTAAAACGTTGCTTAATTATACATTGACCATTAAGTGCATTGGCTGCATCTTACTCCTAATATATACCTGTTAGTCCCTTTAACTCTAACTGAACAGTAAATGCACATACACACACAGAAATTTGGCATGTATTCCTGTCGATTAAACTAAGGGTAACTATCACAGTGACGCTGTGGTCTGTTGTATCTTTTCATTAACTAGGTCTTCATGACGAAAACATCAGTTGAAACCGTACAAGAATGGATTAATAATATTTAATCAATTGCTTTCTGCTTGTACTTGGGAAGGAAAAAGTGAAAGAAAAAAGCTGGTTGTCTGTCTTGTTCAGAGAAGGAAAGAATGTATTCTGAACTATTCTACCCCTGGTCATATCACCCCAGTGCAACAGGGCAATGTGCTGTATTACTGCATTGTTTCATTCAGTAAATCTGTATCCAAAGATCAAGCTTGCAAAAAATAAGGATGTTCATCTCTGATCCTTGAATAGCTTGTTTCAGTTTTCTGTTTACACTCACTTCTCTCTTCACTGGATATCTGCCTAATCTCTGCTTTCCTACAGTGACTGGTCAAGGATAGCAGTATGAATGAGGCAGAGAAGCACTGATGTTTTTGTATGGGAATAATTTCATTTTGGCCACAACTTGGAGCACTCTTCTGACTGTGATGGGCTCTGTCCTTCAGTCATTGAAAGACATGCTTCACATGTTGATGTGCCAGTTTATGGAGTTTTTTTCTGCCCTTTGCTCTTGGCAGATGGAGCATTGCACTTGTTTGGGACTTCATTTCTCTTCTGACTATAAATCCACAAAAACAAAATAACAGACAGGAACACTGTTCTTGGCACTACAGAGCAGTATTCATGCCTGTATGCTGATGGACATTTTGGTTTATGGCTCACCAAATTACATTTTATTTTTCCTCCCTGTATAAAGAATTGGCTTTGTGCCTCCTCTGATTTAAGACAGTCCTCAAAAAACTTGGAGTTTGACAACAATTTGTCCCATTTACCATTCACTTACTCTCTTATAAAATTGTAAAATTGTTTATTGTGCTCGTGCATATTAAAATAGCCATGTATACATATAACACATCCACAATTATATCCATTAAACTATAGCCCATGTCACCTCTTACATTAATTGGTTTTTGTCAGTTTTGGTATGAACTCGTTCAGTAGCATGGGAACTGATTGTTCGTATCCTATATTAAGAACAAATTATTTTTATGGAAATAACAATACAATCCTGACAGGAAAATTTTGACAGCATAAATACAGAAGAGAAACAGTAACAATATTCTGAGCAGCAGAGTGGTATGTAATTTGTGTATGCTCTTCTGAGTGTGTACATTACTAGAAAACATCTGAAACTCCTCATTTTATTTAAAGAGACTTTTCTCAAGTAGAGCTGCAAAATGTGACTAAATATTTACGCAGTCAAACTATGATAAATTTGGTTTAAACATGTATTCAGGAACAAAAAGAAATGAGTTATGCCATGAACAATAGTCCAGTTCTTGATGAATGTGCTTTTCTTGCAGGTTTGTCTCTTCACTGTGCAAAATTTCCAGCTGCTCCTGCACCTCTTGAGACTCTTTGTCTTGGCAAATTTCATGGCTAGTCTGGAATAAAGTGGTCTTTGGTCGCCCAGGGTTTGTGATCAGCTGCCTATCAGAGTGTCTAATACTTGAGGTCTGTCCTCCTTCTGAAAGCTGGGAACCCTGTGCCCAGCTTTGAGTCTTCCCCAACCTTTTAGGACATTTATATTTTAAACTTCAGTCTCTATAATGTGATGAGAGTTGTGGTTGCAAAGGTTTGAATAATGTTCATAGTCACCATTTTTTTCTGGAGTGTGAGAAGGAGAGGACTTGGCACAAAACAGAAAAGCAGGCTAAAAATCTGCCTTAAAAGCTGATTCACTTGAAGTGTTAGACCTCATCCTCTGGAGAACTGTGTAAAGAGCTGGTTCTCAAATGCTGCTTTCTGCCCCAGAGAAGACAAAAGAAATATGTGTGTTAAAAATGTGCACAGAAATTCATTATGCAAGGTCATAAATTGTGAGCTCTTCATAGAGTTTGTGCCCTTTGTAGCTTGCTTCACTCCTACTGGACAAGGTACAGTGAAAGGAAAGGTAAAAACAAATTGGTCTGGTTGGGCAAAGTCACCAACAGAGAATTTCAGAAATGAAACTGCAAGATCACTAAAAAGACAGTTGGACTACTTTGCTAATTAAAGATGGTGGTGAGACAAAAAAATACTGAAATGCAGTTCTTTGGGGTGCATGTGCTGCAGTCAGTATTACCAGAAGTAAATGGCATGAGCTGCCAACACATTTCCTCTTACACCTGTAGTAGATAGTTCAGCCAGAACAGAAAAGGGTACTTTTTGACTCACTAACAATGGCACTTCAATAAAATAGAGGGGAAAATGTCTCCAGTCTCTAATAAGCAGTATATCAACCAAGTGCTGTCAGCCTGTGTAGAGAATTTCACAGTATGATTTATTATGTTAATTACAGTCATGTGGGCCTCATGTTCTTAAGTCTGAAACTGCTCACATTCACAGCTTGATTTAAGAATATGCTTTGGCCAAGACTTACAGTGCAGCTTATAATGATTAATGTAATAAAATATTTATTACATTCTCCTTTTCTTTGTTTCTCAGCTTGCTGCTCCAGTTAGACTGACTCATTTTGAAACACTGATATAAATTAGATTTCAGATGATGAGGATTCTCATCTGGTTTTAATCTCTCTCTTTGGTGTTTTTTTCATATCCTTTGTTCTTATTCTCTCTTCTCTCCCCCTCATCTTTATTTTCCTCCCATATTTCCCAGTTCTGCTTCTCAGCTGCTGTCTAGAGTGAATCAAAAGCAGGCAAACTTCATAGCCCTGGCTGATGCCTTCCAGACCTCTTGCATTGCTTTCTCAACTATGCTTATTAGAGGTATTTCCTAAATGTGATGACATTAAAACTGGTGGTACACTGTAGCTGAGAACATGTTAAGCCTCTGGTGATGTGGGGTGGCACATTGTACATGTTTTACATTTAAATTCTGCTTAGAGAAGACAGAACTGTAAGGGGATACATGGGTCCTGTTTCTCATTCTTCTTTCACATGGATTTCAACTGCAGAGAGGCACAAAATTCCACTGTGCCAAATATTCCAAAATGCTATATAAATTTATACCTGTAATTTTGTGCAAACCAGCTCAGTAGTTACATTGCTGGCTGAGCGATCAATGCTTCTGAGATCTGTTTACACATCCATAAATCTGGCTTTCTCTGTAGGAAGATGGAAAGGTGGAAACCTTTCCAAAAATATGGATCCTTTGTTTTGTTATGTAAGAAATGGGGTTTTGCCATGAGAATTGTAGGGTTTTTAAACTATAAATATAATTCAATAAAGGAGATGTGTCACGGGTCTTTATAGGTTTTTCTCTGCTTGTTTTTGTTTTTTCTTCATTTTTTTCTCTTATCAGCTTTTGAATCAAGTCACTGTATACATATAAACATTATTCAGTTGTGCCTCTCTTCTGCCTCCTATACAAATAATGACTTAGTCCAATTGATTTCTACATAAGCAAATACTTAAATACAGGGGCACCAATCCAGAACGCACTTAAAATATTCTTTGTTGAATTGGAAACTTACCTGGGAGAAAAACTGACATTCTGCTGAGGATGTGTATGCAAAACTTTCCAGCCTGGTGCCAAACCAAGTCCTCTTTGAAAACAAGTGTATCACTTTTGCCATGGATCACCCAGCTTCCAGTTCTCAGGGTAGTGTAGACAATCACAATCATTCCTTTAATTCTGTCTGCCACAAAGCATTAAGTAACTAACATATTTTTAAAGGACGGCATTTCTTTATGTTGCTAAAAAGTCCTGGGTAAAAGAATGTGTGTTTTCCAGAGTTAAATATTTAAGCCGAAGGAAATAATTGTCAAAACATGTCTCTTTTCTTTCCACTTAGATTGAAACCAGTACTTGGAGTTTTCTAATTGTGTTAGAAAACACAATTCATTGTTTGGAAATTACTAGAATAATATAGGGCTGAATACAAAGATGCATGCTCAACATAGAGCTGACATTAGCTTCACATTATAGGTAATGTTTTCCCACTTATCAACTCCAGCAGCACTCCCAATTTCTCCACCTGATTTGTTTAACTTGAGCTCTGAAAGTGTAGGAGTTATGTCTTAGAAGCGACCATTGTTGTGTTGAAGGAAGTTTAGTCAGTTATTTTGAAAGGAATGGGGTTTCACATTTTTAAAAACGTTTTCTAGTGGTTTTGAGTTTTTAATATAGAAAACTCTAAGTGTGGCTTTTGTCTCCTCCATCTCTGTGACAAGTTGAGTGCCTGAATGTCAATTATATAAGGGTCCATAATTTGTTTTTATATACGTCCTGTAAAGATAATAGATGTGGAAATAAGAGTGGGATGAGGCATGACTGGTAGACCTGGAGATGGTTGCAGGCTTGATTACAATCCAGGGGACTGACTTGGAATAGGGCAGATTAAATGGAGATTCCATTCCAGCTGCCAGCTGAGTATATTTTGCCTGTATATCACCCAAGTACCAGGTATATGGGCTTCTTAATACTCTTGCAAAATATTTTCTGTTTCTGCTGTTCTTCATGCTGTGTCTGAGCTGTAGCATCCTGCTGTGCAGAGTTAGGCAATCCTGGGAGAGCTCAAATTGGTATATTTCTTCCTGTCAAGTGGAGACAGAATCTGGGTAAATATCCCACTGTTGTGGTACAGAGGAAATACATCCCATTTTGCATTGCAGCAGTTCATGCCAGTGCATCTCAGAACAGCTTCAAAAGGAGACAGGAATGGCCTCATACCCCAGAAATGTCAGTGTGAATGCTCAGTGGAAGAAGGGAAATGTAAGGTAAAACTGGAATTCAACACTTGTCTTTTCCACTACCATGACAAAACCAAAACCAGACAACTAGATGAAGTGAACTAATGGGAACCTTTTTTTAATTTAGAAAATGCATTTTTAGAGCCTTTGTGCTGGAATGGCTCAGACATACATCAGGTGGAGAAGGAAGGTAACCTTGTAAAAGTTGGAGTTCCCAGGGTGCTGCTGTTTTGCACTGTTCACTAGCAATCAATAGTATCCACTGCATAAAAAGAGTGATCCAGTCAGTGATAGGAGAACATAGTTTCTTAACCCCTTGTCATGGCTACAATTATTCTGGCATCTGAGGATCATGCAGAAATCCCCTTAATATTGATGTATATTTTATTGTTGGCTTTGCCAGCAGCCAAATTGCATCTCAAATCTTTTCAAGCTGTTGTGAGAAAGCAGTGAAAGAGAACACAAACTGGAAATTAGCACTAGTGGCTGAGTGAGAACTTTAACTGATAAACAGAATTTAGTAATAACATCAGGGGGGTAGGGCAGCAATTCAAGAAAAAATACAGAAGCACTTTATTCTACTTAGTCCCAGGATGTTTCTGCAAATGTTTAGAGGTACTTCTGCGGTGGGCACCTTTTGCTCTCATCCTCACCCTCATTTTTGGCAGCAAGACATGAGAATGGTTTTTCACTGGGTTATTCTTGTGAAAACCAGCTGTCAGCTTTCTAAATTTTGCATGCAGAAAGAGTACTGATGTTCCAGGAATGCTGTGGTAGGACAGTGGCATTCAGCTTCTTCTGACAGGGAAGCAATAGCACAACTTTGAAGGGGGACGTTTATCAGAAGCTCATGTAGCTGTTCCCCACTGTGACTTGACCATAACTCTGCAGCATAACAATGTGACCCCTGCTCACTGAGATTCTAGACTTGAGAGTGTTGTTTGCCTGTAGATACCTTCTTGAAACAGGAGGGGACGGGAGAAAAAGGTGGGGGCAGGCTGTGGTTTACTTGAACTGTTTTGATGGGGTGCATGTTGCCAGAGACTGGATATCACTGCTTTTCAGTAATTGTAAAATAGGGGCTACAGCCAACCTGCAAAGGTGCTGGGTAGTGGAGACAGGGCAGTTAGCTCCAGCATAGAGATACATGGTGCTTCGTGTGTGGTTAACGAGGCTTTTTCACTTGAATGAAAGCACACCAGTGGAAGCAGACCTGCTGCAGAAGCATTTTCCTAGTCAGGACACAAATTTGGCAAGGAAGACTTTGGCTAGTGATGTGATTACCACCAAGAAAACCCACCTTACTTTTAATGTACATCTGTGAGATCTCACTGTTTACCATACAGGAGTTTAAGACTGTTTGTAATAGTAACTCAGGTTTTTTGACTCCCACTGATGTCACAGATGGTCTCTGAACATTAACAAACTTATGTCTGTCATGAAAGCAAGTGCTTTTCCCCCTGCCATATGTAATTACAGAGGTTATGTCCTTTTCAGGGAGTCCAAGTGTGTGTACGTGTGTGAGCTGAAATTAAAACAAGCTTGAGTTTGATAACTCCAGTGATAGCATTAAGTCTTGGCTGCATTAAGATCAGATTATGAAAAGATCAGAAAACAGCTGTTGTGCTGTGGGAGGGATCATCTGATGGTTGTGAGCTAGCCTGGGACATTCCACTCCCACTAAGTTGTCTGTTTAATCTCTGCCTGGTCACTTTATCTCTTTTGCTACATTTGAACTAGAACATCATAAGTACTTGTCACTTTTTCAAAGTCATAGTTGGGAGTTTACCCTGGACCCCCCAGTAAGGTGGGTTTTACTGTCTTTTTCTGCCACACTCTGGTTTTCTTGGAAATGAAACTCTGATGTGGGATATGACAGGAAACACAAGAGACATAACCAAATCCTTTGCGCAGTGATGCAGCTGAGGGGGCTGGAGCTCAGGAAATGCATCTCCAAGTCATTTCATGTTTTCATGCTTCTTCTTGTAGTCTGTAAACAGGGGTAACAGCACTTCTAGTTCCAAAGATGGCATTATAGCAAGAAAAAATCACTAAGGATGGCTTGTCTTCGTAGATCAATGATGACAATAATTTCTGGTTGATTGGTTCTGACCACAACATGACTGTATCTGTATTCCTAAAGACTAACAGCAGATACCTACAGAAGATTATAAGAAAGGTGAAAGCACATATAACACCTCCCCATTCTCCTATCCTACATCGATTTGTAGCTCAGGGCTGTTCTGATACAGAGGAGTTCTCTTGTATTGAGGTGCACGGTGTGGCTTTTTTTTCTGTGCTTTCACCCAGTTTTGGAATCCATGCACACTGAAGAGTTGATAATGCTATGGGCAGTAGAAGGTCCAAGAGCATACAGGTTTATGTTTGCAGTAATCAAGGAACTAATGTAGATTCCCACCAGCGTTTCAGTAGTTTCCATCAGCTCCACAGAACATTAAAAAGGGCTTTGGTCTCTATTCAGCAAGGTGCAGCCAAGTGAGACAAAGCGAACATCTGGGAACTGTTGCATGGGAAACTCCCTGCATCTGTGCCATGCTACATGGTACATCACCAATATTTGAGTGGTCTCGTAGGAAGAGAATTATGCACTAGTACTGCTTCAGCCTGGATTCACAGCCAAAGTGGATGGAGCTCCCCTGATGTGGCTGGGTGAAAACCTGACCCATTATTTTTTAACATTTCTCACCTGCCTTGTGAAGTAACACACAACACGCCACTGCAGGAATGCAGTGTTTCTGGGGTACTGTTTTGCTCATGTAACTTGGGAGGATCTTTAATTCAGCATGGCTTTTATAACTGTTTTTAACTGCAGACAGGGCAATTTCCTTTGCAGATTAAGGAAAGATGCTGTAACATAAATGACTGACTGGGTGTCACTGCTGTGTTGTGACAGGCTGTCCTCTAAGAATAAGTGATTGATGACATTTATAAAACTGAGCCATTATATGTGCTGTTTATATTGAAATAGAACTAAGGATGTGGGCTGTCAGTCAAAGCACTGATTACTTACACAGTTCTATAATAAGTGGTGGTGGGTGCAGTGAACACAATACCAGAGTAAATGTTTGTTTTGGAGCTTTAAGCAGTGTTGTCTCATTGTTTCCAGCCTGCATCTAGCCATACTAAAAGGATCCATCCTGTACATTGCCTAAAGCATGAGGCTTCACTGCAGGCTCTTAGAAGCTCTTTGATACTGACATCAGTACTAAAATCAGTTTCTGAATCAGGCAGGTAACCTTTCTTTTTCCCCTTGAGCATTGTTCAAGCAAATCTCAGTGCTTTGTGGCAGCATTTTTTCCTGCCTGCAGAAGCCTCCAAAGGCCTTAGTTGCAGATGCCCACTTCTCAGTGCTCTCTCAATTTCTCAGAGAATTTGAGAACCTGCTCTCGAAGGGTGAGTGCTGTGGATGCAGGATGTCTCGCTCTGAAGACAGAGGACCTGGTCCTGAGGGTTATAAACTCAGTCCTGTTTCTGTCTTGCTGGAAGTCCTGGGGAAAATCACTCCCTGTGCCTCTGTCTGCAGATGTGGTATGGAGGTGATGAGATGAACTTTTTTGAGAGTCACTCTGTAGATTGGTGGAAGGAGAGGCTGCCCAGCTGTGCGCGAATGTTTCTGCACCACATGGAACATCGCAGGTGTGGTAGAGAAGGAGAGGCTACCTTCCTTTCCCTGCTGCCTTCTCCCCTGTTAATAGGCTTGCGGGGAGAAGAGGAGCAAGTTGTCTGAACACTGGTGCAAAGCCATGGGTGTGCTACACAGCCTGATATAACCTTGGCCTGAATGGCAGAGAGGCAGTGGGAACTTCACCTGGTCTCATACCACTTAGTGTGTGTATTTTGGGTGGAGCACCTGGTGAGTCTGGCTGTGGCACTGCAAAAGGATGCAAAAATGTATGGGTTTTGCAATGAGACTGAACAAAAAAGGATTTGGTTTTTTTCACCCTCTTCTGCTTATTACGTGGAAGAGGGACAAAAAGTGTTACACACAAAGTTACAGAAAATAGTCAAATAATTGAATTCTTTCTTCTTTGCATTTGCTGTTAAGTTTCTAAAACCATTGAGGTTTATCACATTCAGAATGACAATTCCACCTGTATGCCTTAAGCTGCATTCTTGTGCAAACAGTTTGCATATGCCAAGAAAATGATCCTTAAGAACACACATAACTTATAAAGCTTTTCCTTTTTATGCTTCTCTTATGATCAGCCAAAAAATCAGCTGTCAGTAACAGCTATCATAGTGATAGCATTTGAGTGTTGTGTTTTGATATGTCATTGATTGTAAGGATCTATAAGGATAGCCTTTTAAAGCAATATAAAGCAATATTGCCTTTTAAAGCACTATGAAGTTGTTTCCAGAATTTGATTTTTCTGAAAAATGAAAAGATGTGGTAATAATTGTACTTGTACTGTCAAGATACAGTTTGATGACATGGAGAGGTTTTATAATCATGTTTTTTTCCATATTTTCTGATGCGAACATATTAATTACCTTTTCTTTATTCTTGTACATTTGTAAATTGCCCATTGGTCTGTAGTAACTTTACCTGCCAACTCCTTAGAATGTGCTGTCTTATACTATACATTCTGAATACATTTATTTAGCTCTTTAAAAATGTTCCTGATTAAAGAGAAATATTACTGTTATGAATATGATGCTGTAGCTCTTTTTTTGTGGGGAAAAAAATGTAACCAGTACAACTTCTGGTTTCACAAATGAAACAATTCAGAGTGGGCTTACTCCTGAGTCTGGGCTCTGCACACAGCATTGGGATCCACAATCCTTCCAACCTTCCTTTGTTGTAAAAAGCAGATTGCCTCTAATCTCAATGCTTTTCACAAATCTCCATGCACAAAACTTTGCCCCAATATCATGAGGAGGTCACTTACTTTTGTATCATGTAGTACATCATTTGTGAAACTGAAGTTGGCTTTCAATCATGTGACAGGTATGCAAAGATGTTTCTCAGTGCTCTTTTTGAAATTGATTTTGTTTTGTTTTTGAGGACATTTATTTTAGGAAAAAGTGTATCCTACAAACTCACTGCTTCTGCTTTCTTTTTTCTGTCCCATTCTTCCTCTTGCAGACCAGGATGAGAGAGCAGCAGAGCTCAGCAGAGAGCAGAACGAGAAGACTATTCGCAGCACACAGACAGCTCTCCGCAATTTCCGAGAATTCCTCATTTCCAAGTACCCCTCTGAGACCCGTGAGATCTATGTTATCCCCTGCAAAGAGCTTGATGCCTATCTTGCTTCCTTCTTTGTGGATGCCAGACAAAAGGATGGGTCTGAATATGAGCCAAACAGTCTGGCCAACTATCAGTGCGGACTGGAGCGGTATCTCAAAGAGCACAGGTATGGATACAGTATTACAAGGGATAAGGAGTTCAAGAGGTCCCAGGAAGCTCTAAAGCAAAAGCAGATAGAGCTGAGGTGTAAAGGAAAAGGAAACAAGCCACACAAATCCATGAAGCTTACCTTTGCTGATGAGCTTATCCTGCGCAAAAGAGGCTTGTTGAGCCGGTACAATCCTGAAGGGCTGCTGAACCTCGTGTGGCTGAACAACACTAAGGCATTTGGACACTGCACAGGTTTCCATGGGTCCACCCTCAAGTGGGGAGACATCCGTCTGCGGGTGACAGAGACTGGGTTGGAGTACCTGGAGTGGATGGGGCCGGACAACGGGGACGTGAGTGCCAAGAGCAAGAGAGGCGGGACGGACTCGCGGGTGTACGCCACCCAGCACTCCCCGCAGACCTGCCCAGTGCAGGACTACAAGGAGTATGCCCAGCGGCGCCCTCCAGCCATGCGCTACGAGGATGCGCCGTTTTACCTGTCCATCAAACCCGTCGTCAACTTGGCTGCGCTTCACTGGTACAATTGCCAAGCCCTGGGGAAAAACAAGCTTGCCAAGATGGTAAAGACGATGTGTGAGAAAGGCAACATCCCTGGCCGCAAGACCAACTTTAGTGTCTACCAGAGCTGCAGCACCCTCTCAGAAGCACAGAGCAACCAGCTGGTGCTGATCTGCAATAACTTGAGCCAGCAGGCTGCCCAGTCCATGGCAAGCCACTCCAATACTGGCAACTTCATAGTGTCAGCGTCCTATGACTCTTCGTCTGACACGGCTTGAAAGAACACCGAACACTTATTTCTTTTCCTTTTTGTTTCAAGCGTTGAATTAGTGCTCAATAATACACATCAACTGTGATTGTACACTATTCCCCCTCATAGCCCTCTCTCCAATGTTAATTCACTTTATAAGAATATATAAACATATAATATATTTTTCTTTTTACAAATAAGTCAACAGAAATAGTTTAGTATTACTGACAGTATTTATAGTGTTAATGCAAAAATGAAAGGTACTTATGGGTTATAATATGAATGCAGATTTTAAAAGGATAAAAATGGTTCTCAGGCAACACAAGATAGACTGAAAATACCATTTTTAACATGCACACATTAATGACTGTAAATCCCCAGGAAGGCTTACATAGAATTCTGTTCTAAAGCATTTTATCAACTTAGTATTTTAACATGACCTCCCACAGTGGAGGAGACAAACTTACCATTGGCTGCTGTTTCTTACCTGCTAGCTTATTCTTGATCTGCAAGACCAAGAAATAAGAAATACATCAATGTAAGTTCACAAAAGCATTTACAGCATTTTTTGTCTGTTTTTATTTTGTTTCCTGAGGCTCATTTATGCTAAAGATATCCTGAGGTCAGCTAAAAGCTATTTTTAACTTTTGGGTTTGTTAATTTTCTGGGATCAAAATGTTGCTGGTGTTTAGGCTAAAAAGTATTATTCTCAACAATATGCAAAAGTGTGATGGCAAAACCATTGTCACACACATCATTTTACCTCTTTAAACATAGGTTGTTAGCATTTTGTTGCTGTGTGTATGTAGTATAAAATCTATTGACACAGAGCACTCTTTCAATATTCTGGGAAAACCAGAAGCAAAACAATCTGCAATCTTACCCCAAGCTGTACATAAAAATCGCATCAGCTATGTCTTAAGCCATCATTTGAAATCCACAAAAAAATAGAGAGTGTGATGATAATTTCTACAGAAATTTTAAAAGAATTTCTACAGAAAGTTAAAAAGCTGGAATACAAATTTAACTTAGCTACACATCATCTGTTTCTGCTGCAGTCAATGGAAAACGTGCATGTGAATCTAAAGGCAGAATTTGGATCTTAAAACCTTGAAATAACAAGTTCTGCTGTTCTACTTTGCAGTGTAATAGTTCTACCACAAGTATGGGGAGAACACTAACCATTTCACTATTTCAGTGAACAATTACAATTCTTGACCCTTAAAATTGGGAACAGTACTTTCCAAGTAATTTAACTTAGTTTAAGTTTCACAAGCATGTGCTAGGGCTCTGGTGAGGCTTTGGATAAGTCTGCTGGGGTAATCTAGTGCCTGCTGAAGTCAATGAAAGAGACAACCTCAGCTGACTTCCCTTGGGTATTGGGCCAAACTGTTACGGAGAGGCTTTCTTGTTTTGCAATTATTAATTGTTGTGTTTCTTTATGCTTGTCTGTATTTCTTCACATTCCTGTATATCCTTCATATTCTTTAGATGTGCGACTGTGCAATGACTTTAATCATCACTAATTCCAAAGAAGATGGCAAACAAAGGTAGCAAATAGAAATAGAAATAAGCCACCTGGCACCTATAACCTTTCTTCTGTGTTCCTAGGGTGAAATGTTCCTGTGTGCAAGGGAGGTGGTAGAGTGTCTGCATATCACTTAAGCCTTACTGAAGGTCTGTTTTGGGGATGAAATAGGTAGCAGGTGTGCCACTGAAAGTCAAAGAGCAGAGATTTCCACTATAATAAATATCTGTCCTCCCAGGAAGCTTTATGCAGGTGGCACAACCTGGCTCTGATCTCTTTGTATGTAGCAAGACTGGTACAAAGTCTGGGTTTCCTATGGCATGCTATGGCAGGGTAACCACCAGCTCTGCAATCTTCCATTTACCACCTGCTGTCTCTCAGGGTAGGCAGTGGACTGGTGGGCACAAGCAGTTGTTCATATTGCAGAGCCCTCCTTTTCTAACTTGGTTTTGGGGCTTGAGACCAAATGGTGACACTGCTGCAGTGACTGCAAGCTGTGCCCATGACTTTGAGTGCCATGTCTTACCTGACTTGTAGGTGAAGGGGACAGAAGCACAGAGAGATTGCAGGTGAAGCCAGAAAGACAGCTGCCCAATTTCCAGATGAGGCCAGACATATGATTGCTGTTTGCACTGCCTTGCCTTTTCACGGCGGTGCTTTTAATGTGATAATAGTTAACAATAGTTTTGCAAGGCCAGTGTTGCTGTGGGATTTCTTTGCTGTTTTCTACTGAGGACTTACACAGCTGCATGTATTATGTGCTGGAATGTGAGGGTTCCATGCCAAGGACCTCCCTCAAGGTGCCAGGTGAGAGCACAACCATTGAGCCAGCCTCTAGGGAAGGCTGGTCTCTGTTTCTCCCCCCACTGGCACTCATCTCAACACTTCCCAGTGACAGCTATTGCAGTGTCTGACGTACTTCCCTACATTTCCTTTCCTGTTCTGCAGTATGGGGATGCATATCATCTGGCCTTTGTGGGGCAGCAGATGTGTTTTCCACCTCTCCTCCCCTGCCCAGCCCACCCCTTTGCTCTGATGGGTGATGCTGCAAGCAGCTGTTTGAAGTTTTGCTTCACATCAGTGCTGTAATTCAGCCCCAACACAGGCCTCAGAAGAAAGAAGACTGACACTCTTGGGTTTTGAACTGGGAGGTCAAAAGAAGCATTTCCCATGACTTTTTGACTCCACGTGCTGCCTAAGTTGTTGATTACCACAGTATTAGAATGGTTTGTGCTGATGTGCAGCAACAGACAACATCTCCAATACCCTTGACTTAGCAGGGCCCATCAGCAACCTCTGCTTGTCTGGTTATGGTATAAGCTGTGGAGTGTGTGCTTACTGTGATAGCCTCAATATTATCACAAGGAAGGCCAAGGCCCAACTGGAATTAAATTTGGCCAAGGACATCAAAGACAACAAGCAGAGCATCTGCAAATACATCAATAACAAAAGGAAAAGGAAGGATAATATAGGCCTATTACTAAATGAAGGGGGGACCCTGGTAACAGAGGAAATAGAGAAGTCAGAGTTACTGAACACTGCCGTTGTGTTGGTCTTCATTGACAGGATCAGCCTTAAAGGATCTCTGACCCAGATAACCAGGGTAAAGAAATGCTGGAAGAAAGACCTTCCCTTGGTCAAGGAGGATTGAGCTGGAAAGCACATATACATCGACAAGTCCCTGGACCCTGATGGGATGAATCCACAAGTGCTAAGAGATCTGGTGAACACCATTGCTGAGGTTGTTAATGATCACCTTTGAAAAGTCATGGAGCTCAGGAGAGGTGCCTGAAGATTGAAGAAAGTAAATGTCACCCCAGTGTTCAAAAAGGGAAAGAAGGAGATCCTAGGGAATTACTGGCTGGTTAGCCACACCCCAATCCTTGGAAAGGTGAGGGAGTGCCATATTCTGGCAGCCACCTCTATGCATGGAACAACATAATCAGGATAGTCATCATGGATTTACTAAAGGTAAATCATGCTTGACCAACCTGATTGCCTTTTACTGTCAGACAGCTACCTGGATGGATGGGCAGACAGCAGCAGATCTTGTCTGCCTTGACTTCAGTGAGGCATTCAATACTGTCTCTTACAAGATCCTCATAGGCAAACTCATGAAGAGTGGACTGGATGAGTGGACAGAAAGGTGGATTGAGAACTGGCTGAACAGTAGATCCCAGAGGATTGTAATCAGTGGCTCAGGGTCACGTTGGAGGCCTGTTCTTAGTGGTGTCTCCCAAGGTTCAATAGTGGGCCCAGTCTTGTTTACCTTACTCCTCAGTGACTTGGATGAAGGGGCAGAGGCCTCCTCAGCAATGTCACTGACACCACAAAGCTGGGAGGAGTGGCCAATACCCCAGAGGGCTGAGCAGCCCTTCAGAAGGACCTCGACAGGCTGGAGAGATGGGCAGAGAGGAACCTCCTGAAATTCAGCAGAGGCAAATGCAGGTCCTGCAGCTGGGAAGGAACAGCCCCAGGCACCAGCACAGGCTGGGGATGACCTGCTGGAAAGCAGCTCTGTGGAGAGATGGACCTGGGAGTCCTGGTGGACAACAAGCTCTCCATGAGCCAGCAGTGCCCTGGTGGCCAAGAAGGCCAGTGACATCCTGGAATGCATTTGGAAGAGCATTGCCAGCAGGTCAAGGGAGGTGATCCTGTCCCTCTAGTCAGCCCTGGTGAGGCCTCATCTGGAACCCTGTGTCCTGTTCTGCTGTCCCCAATACAAGAGAGATGGGGAGCTTTGGAGCAGGTCCAGTAGAGGGCAAGAAAGATGATTAAGGGACTGGAGCATCTCCCTAACCACACACAGGAACAGGTTGTACAAACATGTTGTGGAGTCACCCTCACTAAAGATATTCAAGAATTATCTGGGCACAATCATGTGCCATGCTTTAGGATAACGCTGTTTGAACAGGGGGCTTGAAACAGATGTCTGACTGAGGTCCCTTCCAACCTTGCCCATACTCTGATTCTGTGATTATAGGAATAGTTTTGTTCTGCTTCGTGATAGCTGTAGTAACTCCAGCAGTGCTGATGGCAGATTGCCTGGCAAGTTCTGGTGGGGCAGCCCCACTTACACGACTTGTTGAAGAAGTTAAACACACATGGACAAAATATGATGCCCAAGTAGTACCACAGTACAAAAATAAACTTACTAGTTTTGAAGGGCATTTAATACCACCTATTATTCAGTCTTTATTTGTGAACAGTTAAAGGAATTGAGTGACCACAGTTTATCTAATTACCATTTGTGTTACAAAGCCCTGAAAGGTTAATTCTCTGTGAGGAAGACTTAGGATTTAAACCACTCTCATGGTTTTGTCTCATACTGGTAGGAGAGTAGATGTCCTAATCTCTGTATTTTAGCTGAGAGAGGACAATTCAGTTAATTGTAATTCTGACTGAGGGTATTTCACCTCCTTTGGCAGCAAGTTGCAAGCTCACTGTGATGCTGTGCAGTTTCCCTTGTGCTAAGACACAGCATTGTGGCCAGGGGCTAGTGCTGCCAAGTCTTACCAGCCTTTCCCTCTGCCTAAATGAAGAACTGTGGTCTCTAACCTTGGCTCTTGATATCAAGTACCTCTTGATACCATGAAATCAAGGGCAGGTGGCAAAACACTGTCCTGCTCCTGTCCAGCACAGGCTATATGATGGTGTTTGGGTGCAGTGGCTACAATGAGGCACTGCAGGTGGGTGGCTGCACTCCTGACTACGTCGTACTGTAGTGTAAAAGCTGAGCTTTTGCCCCATATTAAGGCTGCAATTTCCTTAAGACAGGGGTAGCTGGCCCCAAAATGGGGCTTGCTTTTCTCCTTTCTTTTTCCTTTCTTTTTTTCCTGCCCCTCACCTTTCTTTGATTTGATGTTAGACCTCTTCAGTGAGTGATTTCAACTCAGTGTCCTGTCAGACACACAGCAAAAAAGGGGGAAGTCAGGCAATTTTTTGCAAACATACTGAGTTGAATCTATTAAAAAATTGAGATGCAGAGCCAGTCGGGGAGACAGAAGATGGTGTTCATCTACCATCATCATAGAGTCATTAGCCTGGCTCAGCTACTGCATCCCATTGGAAACTCATCGAAAGAGTAATGCAGGCTGAGACCCGTCTGGATCATGTGCAGATGTATTGGATGCCTTCAGAACTATCTATTGGCTTTTGGGAGATTTGCTCAATGCTACCAAGAGCAAAATTTGGCCTTGAATTTAAGATAAGAGGCCAAGTGCCAAAGCACAAGCCTGCACAGTGCAAAGGAGTCTGCACCAATGTTAGTGCTGGCTTTCCCACGTGGCCTTCTCAGGACACCACAACAAGAGTCAAACATGGGGATTATACATGGATGTCACTGGACTGATCTGGATGCAGCTGTGCACAATACATGCATTTGAATCTGTTCACGTGGTTGCACATGTAGATGGGCAGAGCTGTAGACACTTTGGATGGCATAAGCTCTGTTTTATTAGTAATTCATGCATGTATTTATGATATTGTGGTTTTGCACAATGTTACATGTCTTCATGCAGTTATCTGGAACTGAAATCTGTGATATCTGGGTGTCGCAAACTGCTTGTTTTATTTTCAAAAATGTATTTATGCAACAAAATTTATTTTTAAGTGCAGGAGAATGAAATACTGTCATGAACGACACTGTAAACTAAATTCCAACAGATATCTAAAGTAACAGCATATACCTTATTCAGTTGCATAGTGCAATAATTCTATTATAGCGGCATCAGGGCTACTGACATAGAGGATAATTAAAATGGAATCAGTCATGCTGCACATTTTCCTTCCTAAAGAATACCAACACTTTCAAGCTGCTTTTAGAAGCTGCTGTATGATAGTATTCAGTCTCTACAGCATTGTTGTCCTCTTAGAAAGCTGTGTAGAGAATGACACACAAGCAATGTTGTTCTGTTGTGTGTTTGTGTCTTAGATGTTAGTGACCAAATCTTGTTCTGCTGTCCGTGCAAGTGATGTGGGGTGGTAAGATGGGGATCAGAAAGAGCAGGTGCTATGTCATTCTGGAGCCCAGGCTGCCCTAAGGACTGAGACAGCCTTAAAGAAAACTGAGATTCTTGTTGCACTAGGTTTTCTCCCTGTCCAGCTCATATTTCACCTTTTCTTGTCATGTCTGAGTACATCCCCTAAGTGCATTGACTGACCTGACCAGCACATGTGGTGCATGGGCTGATCATTCTGTCTGACAATTAGCTGAAAATGACTGTGATTGACTGACTGATCTTCCCCATCCCCAACAGCCCTGCTCCTCTCACCGTTCCTGATCCTCGAATATTCCTCTTTCCTGGTGTCTGCACCATGGGGCAGGGGGACTGCTTTGTGTAGGGCTGCTCTTGGCTGGGAGCCCTGCCCATCAAGTGACCTTGTGCTTTGGGGATAATGTGCTCAGGGTGGACCACATCGTGTGGGGTACATGGGGTTGTGAGATACTGCGTGCGAGCACTCTGGAGGCTTGCATTTCTCATGCTGGACACACTCTCCCTTCCTCCTCTGCTTCTTGTGAGAGGCTTTCAAGTCATGAAATGAGATTAAATTTACTCCTGTGCAGAGGACCAGGCCCACATCTGTGTGCTGTTTGGCCCTCCACTGACATCATGGACTGACAATAGGGTTGAGATGACTAGTCCTCAGCTGTATGCAACTGCTCGGCTCTCTCTGTCGTGGAGTTCATCTCATACGGTGTGGACAACAGGGCATTGGGGCCCATCCAGCTCCCTGAACTTCCAGAGGCAGTGCAAATGTGTGTTAAAAAAGAGAACCTACAGGACACAGAAGTGTCATTTGGTTTGCCTGAAATTACCCAGTTCATCCCTCTGGGTTAGGATAGAGAAGAACTCTGCTCTTCACTATGAAACATGACAGGAAATGGCTCTGCACTTCTTAATGAGGGTTTTTTGCTTAATGTCACCACAAAGAGATGGCTTCTTTGTTGTTCTTAAGGGGCAGGATGTATTTTCTCTTACTTCACTGCTTTCCTGTGTGTGCTGAATCTGCACTCAGTGCTGAGGAACAGTGGAGAGAGGAGACCATCCATTGTAAAGTTTGGCTGTATTCCTAGCCAAAAACTTGGAACTATGCTTTCTAGTGATGGCCTCCATGAGCTGAGCCATGCCTTGATAGCTGGGGACAGTACCTTAATAGCTGACGTTTCTCAGCACATCTGTTTGCTCTGTGGAGAGCCAGATGAATGTTGCTGCATGATTCTCCAAAAACAGAGAGCTCAAGGGCAGCTTTTCAAGGACACCCCTGTCAGGTGGGCATCTGCAAGCCAAGAAGGGAGAAGGCCCTAAGCACAGCTAAATGATGATGCTTTCCCAGGGACAGTATATGACAAATCCATGAAGCTGTGCTTTACCTCTTCAAGGGTTTTGGAAAGCTAAGGGCCCCCAGGGATATCAATGCTTCACGTCTTTCACAGGACCATAATTACAGCCAACAAGGGAGTGGCCCTTCTGAGGACAAGTTGGGGTTCTCTGAGCCCTCGGCAAGTTGCGTGGTTGCACTGCTTCCAGCTTCACTTGTGCAAACCAGGTTCCAGCCTGTTCCTCCTGCTGCACTCTGGCGGACGCCCTGTGAAGCTCTGTTGCCTTTGGTCTCCAGCACCTTGACTCTTCCTGGAAGCAGCAGAGAGGCATTAACAGTGGCAAAATCCTGCAGAGCTTTGAAGCCCCTCAGCCCAGGGACACCTGTGAGCTTCTTGAGAAGTTTGACACTATCCTCTCCGTGGAACATATTTGAAGCAGTGGTGATGTCTAAAGCTTTAATTCCTAATCTGATGTGGGAAAAGATAAGTTTGCCACAAAATTTTGTTACTTGAACTGATGGGTCTCTGTCTCAAGCAATTAATTTATTTCCTTTGTTTTCTCACTGAATTGGTTAATGGTAGTTGGTAATGCATACAAAATTCCATTTATTTTATAATACAAATGCCATTTAATTAGTTGTCTTTACATTAAAAAATAGACTTACTGTTTCAAAGAGATTAGGATGCTTTTGGCTAATCTTTTATTCTTGTGCTCAGCATTCATTAGACAGCAGTTACCACTGTCTGAAAAAAGCAGTACCATTTCAGATTTCAATCTGATTTTCTGTAATTAAAAGAAGTTTCTTTCACAGCATTTAAGGTACTGGTGAGGTAGGTGCTATCTTTGAAATTCAGTGGAATAGTTTCAGTTGGAATGAGAACAGGTATTTAGCTCTTTTAAACAAAGCCTGAGGAATCCATCTATGTGTTCTTTTTGGTTACTATTGTTTGATACAGTCTGTATGTGTCAAGAAAATAACAAAACAATCAAGTGAAGGAAAAAATAGCATGAAAATGCAAAATGTTTAGGACAAAAAAAACCCTAAATGCTTAAAATTAATTTTACAGATACTTTCTTTGCCACTCTAGCTGCCTTTTTTGTTTATTTGGTTTTTGTGGTTTGTTTTTTTGTTTGTTTGTTTGTTTGTTTGGGGTTTTTTTGTTGGGTTTTTTTTGGTGAACCAATACAACTCTATGACATTCCTCATGCTTAGAATTTGATCTGCTTTCTGAAGGTTGTCATCTTGCTGAGACTGCCCTCATTACCATTACAGCATGTTCTCAGCTGGCCTACATCATGTGTGGCTTTTTGTAGTCTCTGGTCTGCTTCACAATGCTCCTGCTGGGATTCTTCTTTCTCTTCTACTATCACACATTTAATTCATTTACTATATGTACATTTCCAGCCTGAAAACAAACCAGTGCAGGAGACATTGCCTCACTATCTTCAGTGGTGGATATAGAAGGCAAGGCAATACTAAATGGCTTCAAGTTGATTTTGATGACTTTTGTGTATGGAGACAAAACTCCTAGTGTCTCTGAGGCTAAAGGTGCACTGAAGAATGACTGGTGTGTCAGTTGCTTTGTGGAGACCTGGTGCTTATGATTTATATCTTGGAAGCTTTGCTTTCTTCAGGAGCTTTCTCCGTGAGAAACTGAAAGACTGGGTTCCTCTGCACAAGGCTGGGTGCATGGATGTGAAATGCAGGTGCAGAAGTATCCAAGGCATTCAGGGATATGCAGACGAAATGTGAAATGAAATGTCTTAATGAAGTCTGAAAGCTGTCAGGGGAGGATATGGTGAGAACCTGATTTTGCACCTATTTATGGCAGTACCTGCAAGCTGGCTGGTGCTGCTGCCAGAAGGAATTTGGTGCCACTTGTGCTGAGTGCTGTGAGAAGTGCATGCCCGTGCTCTGCTTCCACCCAGCTCAGGCTGTTCCTGCACTTCCTCCCAAGAATATGACTATTCCCTCTGGAAGTGGTCTGAGGTGTGCTGGAGAGAACACTGCTTGGCCATAGATGTGTTGTCAGTGCTTGTCTTTGTGTCACCCATCCATCTCAGGGTTCATCTCGAGACCTGTCAGGGCAGACCAAATACGCAATACTGGAAGAAAAAGAAGTGGCAGAATATCCAAGTGCAATGAAAGGCAGTGGAATGGCAGTGGAAAAGCCTGGCAAACACAATGAAGTTTTTGTCTTTTTTTCTAAAGAAGGCAAACGTAATCCTTATCCTTTAATATCCTACTTTGTTTCGCACCGGAATTAGAAAATCTTTTCCATTTGTTTTAATTATCTGCAGGCTTTAACTCTGCCTTTGAAAAGCATTTTTGCTATGACAACCCTTGGTGTCATGGTGAGCAGTGCTTGGAGAAAAAGCTAAAGCAATGCTTTTGTCTTTCCCTGCGTGCAATATTTAATCTTTCTAATGTGAATGTATTTTCTGCCATTTTGAAAACTGACAAGATCAGCACTGTTCTTCCAAAACAGCAGTTGACAAACATATTTTGCTTAAATATAAGTAAATTTCCACCTCTCAATTCTCCATAGCGACCAATTCATTCGTAGAGTTAAACCTCTAAAAAGTTAACACTCACTCACTGACTTTAACAACTGTATTTTTAAGAACAGTTTGTAAAAAGCAGATTTTTGTTAAATCTTTTGTTCATTACAAAGATTACACTGTCTTGCATAATAGTAATAATAATAATAATAATAATAATTCTATGCATTTTGTGATTCAGTGATGTTGCTGTAGAAATTTTGCATGTTTTCTAGATGTTCTGACATTTGTATGTTTATGTGGTACTTGTAAAAATCCTAACCATTGCTGCTATAATCACCACCATTAGGTAAGTGAAAAACTGTACTATGAAGCTGTGCCAGTTAGCAGGATTTTTGTGTCATGCTAAAACTCTGCATTCTGCTGATCATTTCTTGGTTTATGCCAGTATTTAGTGCCTTCTGTAGAAGGAATCAATATGTTGTGGTAGATGAGATGTGCCAAATTTCTAATATCTTGTCTGCACAGATGATCACTTACCAGCTTGAAGCTTAAAAAAAAAAAAAAAGTAAAAGAAAAAAATAATATTTAACTCTCCGTCTTTCTTTAAAGTGTCTTCTCATTGATTTTTATTTGGAAATCCTTAAATAGAGCTGAAAGGAAGCCATCTTCTCCTGGCACACCTCCTGCAGCAGCAGCCTGCCAACTGTGAGTGGTACGAGGGAATGCATAGCACCCAAATGTTCTTGTTGGTAACGGATCTAGTGAATACCCAGACCTGCTCAAGTAATTGTGGAGCATGCTAAAATGCCATTTAATTAAAGCAGTCCTCTGATTACCATAAGAAACTGTTAGCTCTCATAGCAGTTGTGAGCTGGCTCTTGTAAACAAGTGTCAGCCTGGTCAAGTGGGGGATTCCAGCCTCTGCTCTGCCTCTGCTGAAGCCACGCATTGCTGCCAAATTAGACTTGGATGAAATTCAAGCCAAGGTTTTTGGTCTCATTCTTTCCAACTGATCTCATGGCAGGCAAGCTGTGTTTATCAAAATTCTGACATTGCATGTTCAGTTCCTCTTCTACCCTCTGCCTAAATTCTGGCAGTATGGCAAATACACACAAGCATATGCATTCATTTTGATCTTTGTGAGATTTTGACAGGCTGAAATTGTATCATGCTGTACTCATACAACATAAACAGGCAAGAGGGAAATGTGAGGTACCTCTCTGGTGCATTTCACGGCCACCAGACATGGTTCACTGTACCTAGATTGGTCTTTAAAATAGTATTTTGTATGGAAAAAAGAAGAGACTGACCATCAGCTTTCCATCTCCATGGAGAGATGAAAACCCATTACACATCTTGAAAAGACTTTTCAAATCAAAATAAGAAGTTATCAGAAAACTTGTGATTGGAAAAACAAGAGTACATTGAATTCATCCTTAGAAGTATTGGTCTGAAGTCATTGATGTCTCCAAGCAGGAAAAATTTCAGCCCTTGTGATGTAAAACACCTCCAAACAAAGGAAATTTTCAATGTAGTTGTTTCTTTTAGTGATACCCCATACATTTACAAAAAGCAGTATTAAAGGAAACGTAGAGAATATATTGAAAATCATCCTGTGTAGTAGGTTGCACACCAGTCCTCCACAAATTAATGAATTTACAAACCCCAGCTGAAGATTAAAACCTTCCACGAGTGATTAGAATGCTGAGAAGCCTTTTGCAGCACCTAGGTTCCCATCTGTTGGAGGGAATAGGGCTCTCTTCATAAATGTTAGGTCCTTTTATTGTCCTTTAAAAACTGGAAGCTTCTTCAGACTAATTTTACCAGACAAGGAGCTAGCTGGGGCAAGTTACAATGTTGTTCTCCATTGTTTTTGTTGTCTAGTAGCCGTTTACACATGAACATGTGCTTCCACAGTATGAGTGAAGGGCTTTGGCTCCACAGAACTCCTGCCTATGTGGCCTTCATATTAAATATTCAAAGCATGGTCTTATGTCATGCATTTCTCCTATTTATAGGTAGATCAGAGTCTCACTGGTCCCACCATTGCACTTATTGTCTTACCAATTGGACTTTCCAACTTCTTCTGTGTGTTGGCCTAACTTGCCAAAAAAAACCACAGTCAGATTCCTGCAACACAGCAGCTGTTTTTTCCCCATCTTCTTCTCTTCCAGTGTGAAGCTATATATATATGCATTATCTCCTGCTTAGATTTGAATCAGAAAAGCCATCAATATCCTTTATTCCCACTTTGCACTTGGAAATGCAGTTAAGTTTCTGTAGGTGCAGACCTGACGTAGCCTGCTGCCTATGGCACATCAGTCTCTAGTTGCATTTGTTTGCTTTTCACCACGATTGATCAGTTTCAAGATGCAAACTAGATTATATTAATGGTGTGCTGGATTAGATACCACTTTTCAATCACAGTGATTCCTTCAGTGTACATATTTCAGTTCTCTAATTGCATTCTGTGTGATGTGCATTATATTGCAGGACCAGCTTTCCTCTTTTTTGCTTTTTCTTTTTAAATATAGCTTAGCCTATACTGCTGAAAGGATCCAGGAAAGAATTATCCATCCAAACCCCAGTGGAATTTGGGACTTAGCTTTTTTTAGACCCCCTTGCAAGTCCCAGCTGTAATCAGCTATTTAAGGCAGAGATTTTAGCGTGAGGAGTGCTACATATCTTCCACTCTGAATGCAGTTGCCTGAACACAGGGCACCTTCTTACACAGATCTCTTGCTCTTGCATTTAGAAGATTATATAAACAGCAGTTTATTAGGGAGAAACAATATTTTGATGCATTTTAATGCATTAAGCTCTGTAAATCTGGAAGTCTGGGGGGAAGGGAGAGATTACTGGATCATTTCCTGAAAATGTGAGCAATATTGTCAACTAGTCCATTTTCAGTTACCTGTTCTACCGCACTGTCCTCAAATTACCCTATTTCTGTACTTGCACAGCAACATGAGGAAAACAAGCAAAAAGGCTTTGTGGCTGTAAATGTGCAAGGATTTCATAACCTACTTTGAACCTCAGATCCCCAACAGGACTGGTAATATTTTTATTGATCAGCTGGACAAGTTTTGATCCATGTCAATGTCACATTGCCATACCTGCAGCATATTTTTAAGAAGCAAACTTCATACAGGGTAAGGTCCTTCACAGGTGAAGACTGATGTGGTCAGCAAAGTTGTCTGTCACTTGTGTCAGTCGATAACTGTTTTTTTGGGGTTTGTTTTTTGTTGGGTTTTTTTGTGATGTATTTTTCTTCTTCAAGACATTCCATTATTCTTGAATGGGGATAGAGTAAACAGATGTGTGCTGTACTGTTGTCTGCCACAACTGAAAAATGTTAAGTATTTGATTACAGAAGTGCCCTCAATAAGAAGAAAGTAAAGAGACCAAGAGGGTGTTTTTTAAAGTGGTGTTTATGAGTTTTCTCCCTTGCTTAGTTGTCAAATAATTAGGCTTTTGAATTGATTCAATTTGTGCTAATTGGATTATGACATTCACTGTTACTGGTCTGTAAATTACAGAGATACTCTGATCTTTATTGCACTTCACCTCCATTTTTGTTCTCTTATAATAATCTTTAAGAAGTCTGGTTCTGCTGCATTAGAGATTTGTTTCAGTGTCTGTACAATGTTTGCTACTATTGTAGTGTGACTTCTTGTTTTTGATTTTTAAAATTTGTATTGGTACAGCCTTAACTTACAGAAATAAAGACCATTTAAAATAAATCAAAATAATCACTGATGTCTGTGATAAGTGCATGCTTTATTCACAGTGTTTTGTCTGTAATTAGATGTAGCTACCAAGTCTCATGTATTTAATAAACTGTTTTCTGCAAAGTTGACTGGTTTCTTTAATCAAGTGAAAACAAGTTTCGTGGCATCTCAAAGCACGTTGTATGGAAAAAAGCACAAGCTGTGCCTCATGCTTTTCAAGTATGAGCATCTGCATAGCCCTGGAGTTCCCATGGACCTGTGGTGCATTTTGATTAGCAGAGTGCAAACAGGCTCACCAAGAAATAGTTGCTGTCATACCCTCCTAACTTCTGGGGTTGTGTTTCAGGAAAACATTTAAACAATTGGTTAAATCCTTCCCTACCCAGGAATGTACCTAAAAGCAGGCTTGACTTGAATCATGTGCTTATTTAATCTCAATATAGTAAAACTGAAAGCCTACATCCTGAGAGCCATTTTGGAGAGCCTTTTGGAAGTAATTTTCCTGAATCTCAATTCCAATTCCAGTTTGGCCTAAAATTATTTATTTTGCATTCAGAATTTCGGCAGTAAGGTCTGCTCTCCACATAGTTTTGTTTTAATGTTCATCTAGAATAAAGTGTGAATCCAAGAATATGCATCTTTCAAGACAGTTCCTTGTCAGGTATTAATTTTCTCTGTTCAAGAGGTTTTAAAATGAATGAACCAGAAAACTAAAGCTAATAAAGCCCCTATATTGTGACAGTGAAATATAAGGAATATGAAAAAATTCCTTAAGAAATTCCACAGAGGTAACTGTTCATAAAATGATAACTGGGTTGGAGACAGTCATAGTGTCTTGAGTTCTGCCAAAGGAATGTGAGAAAAAGAAGAAAGCCAAATTTCCCTGGAAACTGCCATCTAGGGAACTGCAATGTGTGTTGTTTTTAGGTCATCAGTGCAGGATAGTGTAGGATGGTAAGAGGTAAGTGACATAATGGGTGAGGTTTAGAGGAACACAGTTTTCACCAGGTACTCTGGGACTGCATTTCCATCACATGGCAAATTCTGCTAAAAAAGTTCCCTTCCTCATGCTTGGTGCTAGCAGCTGGTTTGTGCTCAGCACAGCAACATGTGAAAAGCATCTTGTCAAAGGTCCTGCTGCTGTCCCAGTGACAAGTGGAAGGAAGAAAGGAAGGCGTTTGGATGAAGAGACAGAGAAGTTAGGTATGGACAGGTGATCGCCAGGGGATGCCTGGTGCTGTCACTGTCTGTTACACACAGTAAACCTGTTGGATTAAACTTTATAGCTTGGATTAAACTGTCTTCACAGAGGTTGAAGTTAATGAGCTTATGTTTGGTCTAAAAGTGAGTATGCTGCAAGTGGTTAATGGTTAATGTGTTTAAGGCAGATTCAGATAAGCAAAATGGCAAAGTTCTGGTAACTCAACTGCTTTCACTTTTCTCTTTGTACAGTGATTAACTCAGATTGCCACTTTAGGAACTGCCATGCTTCCACAGACAGTGGAACAGCTGGATAACCAGCTGCAGGGTGCACATGCTGGGTGCAGTCTTGCACTGTCCAGGCCTTTGGTGTAGCAGGGCAGGCAGCACTGAGGAATTTGGCTCAGGCAATCTGGAGGTTTCCCCAGGCTGTTCTCACAAGTGACAGAATCTTCTGAGCACAGTTGTGTCTGAATATATCTGAACATCGGGTTCACAGCATTGCTGAAGGGTATCATGACTGCAACCAATGCAGAAGTTGCTGATGGAAACTATGGCATTTTGCCTCTTCAGATAAGCTTTGAAGGTGGCAAAGTGAGGTCTGTAATTCACTGGTGGTTTGCTTTGTAGTATACACCAAAGAGAAATGGTAAAAGGCAGCTATCCCTGAAAGCATCCACAACATTTCTTTGTGGTGTAGCCTGATGGCTTACTATGTTATACCCTTCACTGCTGCCATCTCTCAAGAAGACAAATTAGAAAAAAAAAAGATGGCTAAGTAAGATGGCTGTGTATAAGGAGATGTGGCTATTTGTGTATGGACACTTTGTTCCAAGGTCCAAATTCCTACAGGAAGAGAATGCACATGCAAGACCAGCAGCACATGAGACATGCTTACTGGTACTTCTCTAAAAAACTGAAAGGAAGTGGCACTAGGAGGAGCTTTAAGACAAAACCTGCACGTAGCATGGATTTCCTGCACGTGGAGTTCCTCAGGGTCAGGTGTTTCAAGTGGTGCAGGTCAACATTTTTGTCAGTGACACAAACAGTGGGATTGAGAGAACCCTCTGCAGGTTTGCTGACAACACTGAGCTCTGTGGTGCAGTTAACACACTGGAGGGAAGGCATACCTGAGAGGTGATACAAACTGCATGAAGTTAAATAAGGCCAAGTGCAAGGTGCTGCACCTGGGCTGGGGCAATTCCAAGGACAAACACAGCTGGGCAGAGAATGGATTGAGAGAAGCTCTGTGAGAAGGACTTGGGGTGCTGGCGGGTGAGAGGCTGGACATGACCCAACCATGTGCACTCACAGCCCAGAAAGCCAAACATGTCTTGGGCTGCATCCAGAGCAGTGTGGGCAGCAGGGAAGGGAGGGGATTCTGCCCCTCTGCTCTGCTCTGTTCTGCTCTGCTCTGCTCTGCTCTGCTCTGGTGACACCCCGCCTGAAGCATTGCATCCACCATTTGGGTCCTCAACATAAGAGAGACGTGGAGCTGCTGCAGCAAGTCCAGAGGAGAGCCATGACTATGATCAGAAGGATGGAGCACCTCTCTCCAAGGGCAGGCTGAGGTGGTTAGGACTGTTCAGCCTGGAGATGAGAAAGTGCTGGGGGGACTTTATAGCACCTTCCAGTACCTAAAGGGGTTCTAATAGAGAGCTGGAGAGGAATATTTTACAAGGGCATGGGGTAATAGGATAAGGAGAGTGCCTTTAAACCAAAACAGGGTGGGTTTAGTTTAGATATTAGGAAGAAATCCTTTTTGTGAGGGTGGTGAGACATGGCACAGGTTGCACGTGGAATTTGTGGATGCCCTGTCTCTGGAAGTGACCAAGTGACCAAGGCCAGGTTGGATGGGGGTTTGAGCAACCTGGTCCAGTAGAAGGTGACCCTGTCCATGGGCACCTAGAACTGCCTAGTAGAAACTAGTTGGAACTAAATGTCTAAGGTCCCTTCCAACCCAAACCTTTCTATGACTCTATGATTATTCACCTCAAAGCTTCTAATGTACTAGCAATAACTTTTAGTCGTTCTTGTCCCCATATCTCCTAGTTTTGCTTGCAGAGGCTGAGAAGGGGTGGACTGTGGCTGGGCTGCTATTCTATACCACCCCCCTCATTGCTGGGGTGTGGCTTCAGGGGAGAAAAAGTGAACACACCACAGAAGCAGCACCAGTTTGTTTCGTTTCTTCTTCAGGGAAGTGTCTGGGGTCAGCACTACAGACTGTGTCTCTCTCCCGCTGCTGTCCTTCCTGTCCCTCGGGAAGAATGCAGCTCCAAGCAGCAAACACAGCAGAGCCCAGCAGAGAGCTGTGGCGCTGGAAGAGCCATGGGGAGCAGAGGTGAGCCTGAGCCCAGCGGAGAGGAGCCCAGCTGAACTGAAGCTGCTGAGCACAGCCAAGCACAGCGGTGGAAAGCAGGCAACACCATGCACACTATTCCGGCTTTTGGGGGGTTTGCCCATAGTTGTTTTTCATTGTCTTGTGCTCCAGGACAGGGGATGCCATCAGGGGAGAGCATCTGCCATCTTGTCTTTGTCTTGGCAGCCACACAGACTGAGGCGAGGTGGGGAGCACCTTTTGTGTGTAAAGCACCTTTGGCACACCTTTGTTATTAATATTGGTGGTGTTCTGTGTCTTTCTTACTCCTTTGCTGTTTCTTTTCAGGAAATTGTTATCTCAACTCATATCTGCCTTTGTCCCTCTCTCACTGGAAGAGGAGTGGGGGCAATGGGAGCAGCTTATTTAGAGTTTAATTCCCAGCTGTTTTTAAACCACCACACCATGCAAAATGGTAAATGAAACAGGACTGGAGAAAAAAATGCTTCAAATGTGAAAAGGCAGGGGAAATGTTGGGAAAGGCAGGCAGAAACATTGAGTGCTGAGGAGATAGGATGCTGCTAGCCATGGAACCATTAACCCTGTCATACGAGACTATGCCATTCGTCTGGAGTTGGAAGGAGATTTCTGTGTGTCTGGACCTTGGTGAGCGACTCTCAGAAATGTTCCTGGAGGCTCAGGGTGGCCAGAAATTCCCAAGTGAAGTGGGTTGCCTGAGGAAATGATATTGAGCTGACAAACATTGCCCATCCTACAAAAACGGAGAGCTAAGCTGTATCCTCCTCTGCAATGCCATCTGCTGTGGGAGTCACCTCTCCACAACGTCTGTGTCCTTCAGTCTCATGGGCCTGGAGCCCCTTCTGGAGACAGGTTGTAAAAAGTTGTTATGAAACTATTCAGCGGACCAGAAATTGGTCAGGTCACTTTGATGCTGCATCAGGCACCTGGTGCTTGCAAGCCAGCCAGAAGAGTGTCCTGGTTCACCCCATGAGAGCTGGGTGGCCTCAAAGAGCATCTAAAATCCCTGCTCTTTCTTGGACAACAGTGGGATCTTCCAGGAGCCTGTGGTGTGTGTCACTGTCTTTGCTGCATGCACTAGCAAAAAAATGAATAAAAGATAGTTAAAGATGGGTAGTAGAATCTGGGCACTTTAGGAACTTCCAGATACTGCACATATCTTTATCTTCTTTGTTTAGTTGTGGGGGCTGATTACTATGTTTGCTTTCGTAGAGGGAGGATGAATATAGACCCTGGAAGGTAATTGCTAACTTGCTGTATGAACAGCAACAGGCTTTTGCTCTAGGGGAAGCATGCAGAGATGGAAAGAGACATCAGAGCTGAGATCTAACCAGTTTTGATGGCACCTTATTAGCTCACCTGGCAGCTCTCCTCCTCTTCACTCACCAAACACACATGCACAATGCAACTCCTGGCATCAGCATGGAGCAGAGCTTTAGGTGTCCAGACATTTACCATGTGCATTTTTACTCAAATGGTCTGGCATGGAGCACCCACAAGCCATCAGATAACAGCACAGTTGTCTGCATAGATGTAAGGGGTGTGTGTGTTTTGGCAAGCAAATACTACTGTTTTCTTCCTGTATCATCTCAGTGACAGAAGTTTGGCAAGAGAGCTTGTGCCTGCACAGATGGCACTGTTGCATGATTTTTCAGGATTTCTGCCTTGAGTTTGGCATTAGTTGAACCAAATACAGAGATGACTTTTCCAAAGGAACCCTCCTTACTGAAGGTAATGAAGCTCAGGTGCTCTGTGTTCACACACAGCGAGCTTGCATCCCCTGAAGTGTGGTTAGAAAATAAACACTCCAGGAAGATCCAGGAAGAGAGAGACAAAAGGCATTTTAGGGGTGAGGGAGCAGGAGTCAGATTTAGGTGCAAGATCTCCTCCTTTGTCAGTTTCTCATGTACATACAGTGGCACTGAGTTTGCACCGGCAGCCTGTGAGCTATACACACAAAAATTCAGCCTTGTGGGACTTGATCCAGAACCATCTAATGTTGATGTAATTACTACACAAAGCACCAGTGGTTGCATGGCTCTCCAGATATAGGATGTTCTGGCTGCTTAAGGGTTTTCCAAATTCTGTCTGACATGTCCCAGAGGGAGCTCCTGCGTACACTCAGTAAGGGTGTACTTTGGTTAGTGTGTCCTGGTGATGCCCCAACAGTACTCCAAGTACTCCACAAGGTGTTCAGAGATAATTTCAAATGCTTGGAGCATGATCTGGCTGCTGACAGGCAATGCTGGGCACACAGCTTTGTGGTTTGGTAAGCAGCCACTGAAGTCAGTGATGAAGGCAGGATGGGAATACCCTTATCTTTAAACAGAGCCCATGAACTGGTGTGGTATTGAACCAAGACCCCAGACTTTCCAGGACTCTTCCATGCTGTCCAAGAATGAGAGAGACAAACTGTTTCCCTCTGGACCAGAGAAAAGTAATTTATGCCAATAAGAAAAAACAAACCAACCAACCAACCAAACAAAAAAACCCCAAAAATCCAAAACCAGAAGCAAAGGTGCTGTATTTTCTGGAGGAGTTGAAAGCAGGATAATTCTTATTCCAGCCTTCTGATGATGGAATACCCTTACAGATGGTAGCTGATACATGCTTGCCATCACAAAACTGTAATTTTATTTCAGTTTTATTTTGTTATGCTAAAACTCCTTTTCTGCAATCATTAGAGCTCCACGCTGCTCACAGCAGCCATTGCTTTCTGATCTGGCTACACTTCCAAGCCCTAGAGCAATTAATGCCATTTTTTGTTGTGTATGAGGACAAGGTGTGTAGTGGGAAGGAAAGGAAAAACTGATACAGACTTTAATGGTCATCACTGTGCATATGAAGCATTCCTGAACAGCCACCCGAGTGCCCTGTTCTGTTGAAGCACTTGACTCCCTGCTCTTGCTCAGGACTGAATAGTAAGAAGCTGTTACTGTGGGCAGTATCAAGTATCAGAGCTCAGCTCAAACCAGACACACCAATTTTGGATATCCGGAATATGGAGAAAGTGGGAACTAGGACTTAATTTCCTGGTACATAATAAACCCTGTCTTGGGAAGCCAGAAAAAGTCTCTGTCTTCTGTTGCAGTTCAATAAGTTGCCTGAGTGATACTGTGATTCAAGAAACAGCCACCATAATTTTCATGCTGAGGCCTATCAGAAGTTAATTAAGTGGGATTAATTGCAGTATGAGAATTTCAGTGAGGCTGGAGATGTTATATCTTTCAGGACAACTGGTGTTGTATGATTAGGATCTTAACAGGCTGTTTCCCAAAATGCTCTGGTGTGCTCTCAGAAGTAGAGAAGGTGAGCTACTGTGAGCCAGTCATAGCTCACAAGATGGCAAGCAGCTTGTGAGGAAATGTGGGGCTGAATGTTACTGATCCAAGGACTGGGCAGAAACATCCTGAGAGGTACAAATCTCCATGGAGAATGGGTAGGGGGCAAGCAGTGCCTGAACAGTCACTGCAAGAGGGTTGTAGCAACACCCAAGGGCACTACAGGGCAAATCTTTGTCGAGGAGACTGCTGGTGAGAGACCAGCTCATCATTTCTGGAGCATTCCAGCCTGTTTTAGTGGAGTTGTCCCCCTAATAACTCACGGTGCCTAGCTCATCAAGTGGCTGCCAGGCTCCACACTGAACAGAGGAGGAACATTTGCCATGAGAAAAGGTTTTAAACACAGCTTAGTTTAGAAAAAATGCTTGCAGACTACCTTTCAGAGGGAAGTCCTGTTTTTGTCCACTGACTAGTTGCAGTGTACAGAAGATGAGAGAGGGAGGCCTGCAGCTCATGAGACTTCTGCCCCTGGACAGGCTGCACAGCAATGTGCATTTATCACATGTGCCCTCTGTGTAGCTTTTTCCCAGCAGTTTCTCTTGGGGTCTTCAGGAGGAGACCCTGAGCTGTCAGGGATGTGCACACCACAGACTGAGGACTCCTGTTAGAGAAGAGTCCAGAGCTCAGAGGATTAGAGGATTAGACAGTTAGCCTGTGCATCATTAGCCTGTGCAGGGCTCATCTGTTCAGCTTTCTAGTTTGATTTTCTTGCAGTGGGTCCTTCGGTTTGGTTTATGCAGTTTCTTTACCTTTTACGTACTCTATTAACAGCAAAATCTGCAACAATACAATCTCTTTTTAAAGTCACATCTTCCCAGTGTGCAGCATTACACCTCTGAGGCTGCAGTAATAGTCAGGAGTGGCCAAAAAACTGAATGTTAAAAGGAGAAATCCAGAATCTCCCTCCTGTTGACCTTGGGTGTACCACCTCTTCCCTTTTCCTGCCACACTGAGATAATCACTGTGGGGATCATAGTGCATAGATGTGCACCTCTCACTGCTAAATTCATTGGGCTGCAAAATCCCATTAGTTTCAGCCCTGTAAAAAGTAGACTTAAAGTATAGTAGATATAATAAAATTATAGTGGTATCGTAAAAATGCATTACTCTTTCATAAAGGATATTAAGTGTCTGAACAGCTATAAAAAGATTCTCCATCAATCCTCTGCTTTCAATTCCTGCCTGTAGGGTTGGAGCTCTCCATTTATGAAATGCCCACTCCCTGTCCTCATTTAGCTCATGGTATTCATCATGATGCACCTGCCTGTGATCCACTGAAGCAACAGGGTCTTGTTTTGTTGTGCCTAACAGTGCCTCTAAGTGTGTATGGACAGAAAATCCTACTTGACTAGCATTGCCTGTCCAGCTTGCACAGATCCCTGTCTGTGGTGGAGAGATGTGCTGGCAGCACAGTGTCAGTCTGTATAGGAACACAGAGCTTTGCCCCAGTGCCAGGGTCAATTAAAAAAGGAAAACCTTTGTGTTTGCTATTCTCTCACGGTTTCTACAGCAAGGCAAAAGATACTATGTTACTCACTCTCTATACTGAGTCTGTGTGCCAATACATTTTCAGCTTTGCAGCAAGATTAGGGTAACTTCATGTTGGTATCTCTGAGTTTTCAGCACATGAACTCATGAGGAATCATATGGGGAGATCACCTTCATTCTTCACATTCGGTGAAAAACACGTGAGTTGCTACTAGTCAGCAATTGTGACAGCATGTCATTAGGATAAGCTATTTTTATCCCCTTTCTTTATTTGTTTTCTAGCATACTCAACTAAGCCCAACAATTTAATTTTGATGATGACTTCAAGTACCTGTGTCTCAGTGCTGTGAGCCCCAGCACCACCGAGGCTGTGCTCTCTGCTCTCAGTGTGTGGAGATACTGGTGCATGACCAAAGGACTCAGAGATTACATGGACATCACTAAGGTCAGGAAACTTAGCAAAATAGTGGTTTTTTCAGTGCTGGGAGCCAGCCCCTCTGGTGACATAAAGTTATTGTAAAATTTCAAAGAGACGGATCTTCAGCCTTCTGTATGTCCACATGGTCTTGGGGATTTTCAAAGTTTCTCTCAATAAAACTGTAAACTTTTCTAATTCACCCAGTTTCCTTTATGGTTGAGCCAGTAGCTTTGAAACTCAGGGTGATGCTAAAGATTTCCTTGTACATAATGGATGTGCACAACCTTAGTCCATGTGACAGAACATCCTGCTGTTACCCTAAGGACAGTGTTAACATGGTTTTTGCTTCTAGAGCTAGCCTGTGTAATTTAGAACATTTGAGGACTTTCCTCCACAAATGAACTCCCAGAAATATCAGTGTTCACATCGCCCCAAAAATAAGGACAGTGGCTAAGGTCCAAAGAATAAAAACCCTGCTCACATTTTTATAACTAAGTTTGTCTGATCTAAGACATCGGCAGGCTAAACCAGCCAGTCTGATTGCAATACTGACATCTCCTGGCTAAAAGAAGTTGCTACTTCTCCCTTTTTCCTCTTATTCCTCCTTCAGCTACTTCTCCTTCACCTGTGACATATCCATTTCCATATGTACCACGTTGCTGTGAAAGTACAGAGAATTACACCCAAGTGGTAAGTCACACACATTTACACACAGTCACACTTCAGTGTGACTGGAACCTTCATTTACTTCAAAAAAAGCCAGGACTTTTGCTCCTTTCTTCTGAATCTGGATTTCTACAGCTGGTGCAAAAGTGGCACCAGCAAGCAAAATGCATCTGACTTGTCTGAACACCCCTTACACCACTGCATTCCACTGCAGCCTCTTCCCAAAACCCTAAGGCTGCCAAGAAACAAATTTCTGGGGAAGCATAGAAGGTGTTGCAGGGTTTTTCAAACAGAGCACAGAGAAGCCCTAAATGTGTTTGTCCCACCTGTGATGCATTTCCTTCCCATAAGTACCTTGACATATCTTTGCCCTTCCTCTTGCTCCAGATCACAGCAGTAAAGCTGAGTGAACCCCTGGAGGACTTCTACATCAGCATGAAGAAAACAGATTGGTCTGACTTTGTAGCCACATCCTTCTACACTTTGCAACGAGGCTTGGACCAGATCCTCAAGAATGCTGGTGGCTGCTTTCTCCACCACCAGCAGCACCTTCAGCTCTTTCCCCAGAAGCTGAAGGATAAACCTAAGGTCTTGAGCAAGGTTGACATGTCTGGTGACTGCTCTCACAAGAATGTCTACGTCTTTCTTTGTGTTTAGGAAGAGGCATGGAGGACAGGATGCCTGGAGGTGACAGCCCCATAGCTCTTCTCTCCACAGAGGTGAAAAACAGCATCCAGTACCTGAAGCCTTGCAAGAGCAGGCAGGGATAGAGTTTGATGACATTGAATTACTCAGAAACTCCCAGAACAGGTCATTTTTTGCCAGAATGGGTAGCAGGAAGCAAGAAAGTGGGCAGAACACAGACCGTGTTATGGCCACATCTACCATGAGCACAAACTCTGCCCGTAGTGCCTTCTCTACAAGTATATGTGCATACAAAGGGCCCCTGAAACAAAGGGAGGCTAATTCCCCCCTGCTCTGCCTGGTGGCTTGGCAGCAGGTCAGTAGCTTGGGGAATGTCTGCCTCAAGGAGCCAAGGGTGGGGATCTGCTTCCTCAGAGCTGTCGTCCCCAAGTTGGTGAAGAAAGCGAAGCTGGAGCTCTGAAAACTTTGTCTCTTTCTCTAAGGCGTCCAGGAATTTTTTCCCTCTTAGCATCTACAGCAGAGCAACTCTGCCCTCTGTCTGCTCTCAGCATCCAGCATCCCAAGAAGTCACTTTATGATGATGTGAACAAGTTGAGCTGCTTTCAAACGAGAAAAAATTGGAATGACTGGACTGGGCAGAGGAGGGTGGAACATGGTGTGGTCCCATTTTGGGGATGAATACTGCCTTGTTCTGAAGAGCTGGGGAGCAGTGGTCTCCTTCACCTCTACCAGGTCCTCCAAAGATAGAGCTGGTGGAGCTTTCTCCTCATTGGAGGCAGTAACACATATATGATGGATTTTTCTCCCTAGGAGGCATAGCTAGGAGAAAGGAGACTGAGTTCTGGGGACCAAGAATTCCTGAAGCTTAAGTGCCTATATTTTCAGAGCCACTGCACAAAAATTACTTTCTTGTGAATTGTATTTTTTAATGGTTCACAGCTTTGTACACTTATTTGGTATATTGTAAATACAGTTATTTTTCACTACCTGATCATTTACAATAGATCTGTAGACACTGCTATAAACTACTATTGGCTTTACCAAATAATAAACAAACAGATGAAATTAATTAATAAATTAATAGCAGTCAAAAATAGCATCCCCAAAGGACAGAATTTTCAGTCAGTCATGTATAAATGGTGAGCACTTAAATCAAAAATCAGCAGTTTGGGGATGCCCAGGTTTTGATACATATTAAAAGGGGCTTATATCTGAAGTCAAAGGCTCAGTCTGGCATCCAAATGATATAATTTTCAAAAACTGATGATCAGGTGTAAAAAGAATTGCCCTAAACTTCTACAGCTATGGCCTGGTTCATTTCCTACTGAGAGGAAAACTTCTTTTCAGCTGGAGCTGTGACAAGCCTTTAAGTCACAAACAAAGATAACCTGGAAGACTTAACACAGAGCTGGGGAGCAATATTTGATGATATGCAATCAGTTTGTATTCTAATGGAAAGGTATGGCTGTTTTTTTCTACTGTATTGCAGCACTGTAAGAGGACTGGTGAGATTCACCATGCCCCCTATCCAGACACTGATTTTTCTAGTACTGTATAACACAGCTCTCCTGCCATGTCAGAATGAGGCAGAACAGCATGGCATAATTGTTGATCATCATCTGATTACTAATGAGATGAAAGTATTTCAACAGATTTACTTGCAACTGGAATCCATAAATCACCAAAAGATTCACTTCCAAATCCAGTCCCTAAATGCAAAAAAAAAAAAAAAGCATGAGAGACACAATTCCCACCCATTATGTGAATTATCAACATTATGAGATGCCGGAAAGCTAACACTTGCTGGTAAATAACGCATTATATGTCAGACTGGTAAGAACCCTAGCTGTGATTCAGTGTTTTGCTTTGTTCTTTATGAAGATGGTCTCGGTTTTGAAAAGCTGTCACATTTATAGGGGACTGCAAGGTGTATTTTGTGACTCACTGTAAATACTACTTATGCGGATATTTCTGAAATCAATTTGACTGTCAAACAGAAGCCTGTAATTTCCACTATACTGTATGCATTAGAAAATTCCACAAGTAGATCTCCTTCTGCCACTTGATAGCAATATTGTAGGAAATAGCTGACAGAAAAGAAAAACATAGATAAGAGTCAGGGAGGGGAAAGGAGACCCAGCATTGGCTTTCAATTGCTGTATCAAAAGCAAGCAAGGAATCTACAGTGACATATCCACATGAATCTATAATGGCATATTTGTGTGGAATGCACAGTGCATACTGAACACACATCGCAGAACTGGGAGGCAGTGAATTGCTGTCTGATGGAGATTTATGTCCTCTGAGTGAGGGAAAAGCCCTGTATTAATTCTGCTTGGGTGTGAACTACTGAGAGATGAAACCTCCTCCAGTTTGGCATTATGCTTGTCCTGACCATGCATAAACATACTCACTATGGCAGACTAGGCACTTTCCTGGCACACCTTTCTCAACCTTCCTCTTTGGAACTGATCTTTAGACAGACGCTGAATTCACTGGCTTGGACAAAATCAGCCATATTACCTTGAGGGTCAGGCTCTCATCTGGCCTGCATGAAGTCCTGGGTCAGCCTTGTTGCAATTATTTTTTCACCATTTATCCCAAGGGAAGGAGCTCTGGTAGGACTGAGAGCACTGCCTTTGCAAGCATGAATACAGGCACTTTCCTGTGCTATGGAGGTCAGGTTCACATTCCAGGCCTGGACAGAGTAGTGCATACATTGCTCCCGTGTGGAAAATGTCTGGGGTTTCTGGCTGCCTTCTAAGATGGTCTGAGAAGCACCAGCATAGGGTGTTTTGAAGTCTCAGGACCTCCTTTGGAATGCGGGAATGAGAACTAGAACCTCACTGGCTGTAACTGTAATTTTGTATTTAAGATGACATTTGCACTTCCTAGCACAGAGCTGGAGTGCGAGGCTGTCTCAGAGGAGCAGACACTAAAATCTCTCCAGAGCTAAAAGGATGGAGGTGCTCCCACATGCACAGTGCAAACCTATGGTCCAAGACAGCACTGCCATCTCATCTTGCAGCCCCATGGCCCACAAAAAGATCTTCATCCAATCACCACTCACCCACTTTATCCTCTTTTTCTGACCCTTACAGTCCAGTGGCAGAAATAAGTTTTTGGGAGGACTGTGCCAAGTGCCTTTCATGGGGTTAGAGCCTGAGGACACGGCAAACTGACCACAAAAAGGATGCACGTGGTCTCTGTGGGTTAGAGCAGGGGAGCCTTACAGCCCCTTGCCTTAACCTGTCCCCTTAGAGGGGAGCTCTGATCTGAGATGCCTTGATGTGAGCTTTTTCAGGTGCTGTTGGTGCTTACCTAATCTTCACCAAAATCAGGTAGCATTCCTCACTCGTGTCATCAGGCTTGTGCTCAGGCTGAAATTAGCCAGCATTTCCTTTGACTCGGCTTGCTAAACTCTTCACAATTTATGTCTCTCTTCAATAATAATAGAACTGTTCAAGTGCTGCAAAAAATCCCCAACTTCCTCCTCAATGAGTCTGAGTACTTTAGGGTAAAGCTGAGCTAGCCATAAAGTCATGATCTTTCTCAGCTGAACGTACTCTCAGGGTTTCCAAAAGTAACTTTCTTCTTAGTCTTGCTTGCATCTGTCAAGAAACATAATTACATCTTGTTTTGTACTGAAACAGAGCTTCATTAAAGAACATTTGCTCTGGTATGACCAAGTAGCTCAGGTTAGGGATATTGCAAAGAAGGAAGGCTGATGGGAGGGAAGGAAGAAGTGGAGCTGAAGAGCAACTCAGTGTAACAGAGAGATGAATGTGTCTAGCAGAGGAAGAAATGGTAGCACTGAGGGGGTAACCCCACAAATTCTTAAGGAAATGCTGACAAGACTCAGGACCAAAAGGGTACAATAAACAGGACAGCTAGAATCACAGACCACATTAGTGTGGAAAGGTAATAATAAAGTAATAATCACAGAAACAAAAACTGCCATGTTTCCTATCTGCTTTAGAGCTCTGCTGCTGTACTGAGTTGTCTTCAGTCATGCTGAGGGAGGCAGTTTGCTGACTTAAGACATGGAGAGGATATCACTGAGCTGGGGTCTTCGATAAGCAGTGATTTATTAGATTTGAGATTTTCCACTCTTTGTTGAGTATCACCAGCTATCCTTGACATCTGTCTGCATCACCAGAAAGCTGTGCTGGGTGCTGCTGGCCTCATGCAGGGATCAGGATATCATACTGACATCTCCAAAACCCTGCCTCTGAGTTCATCATGGGAATGAGGCACAAAGCAGCATGAGAGATATTACTATAAATGGGAATAACTTTTTTGTGATTGCTCTAGCAATGCTCAGCTGAAAGGAAGATCAGTAACAGAGGCTGGACCAGCACTTATTTGTGTCTATAAATGACCTCCTGTACTTAGAAGTCTATCTTACGTCAGGATGCTGCTCTGCCAGGTGATGAACAAACCTATCAACAAAAGATGGTCTGTCCAAACTAACAGGATAAGCAGGCTTGTTTGCTAACAGAGCAAACTGACCAGTTCAAGGTATTAAATTGCAAGTGATTAGGCCTGAATCTGACAAAACCAATCTGTGTGTCAGTGACACACTGGGACATAACCAGGCCCTGCTCAGAGGGACAAGTTAGCCTTTGCAAAGCTCAAAGTGCAGGGAAGCAGGCTATGCTTAGAATGGAGTAGCATCAAACCAACCCTTCATTCGGATGGGACATAAATCACCTGGTCCTTACAGGGACTACCAGGGGTGCTGGCCCTGCAGCTAGATCTCTAAAGGCCAATGCACAGCATTTTGCTTTCTTTGGACAAAAAGCCCTCTGCTAGGCAGAGTTTGAGAAGATATGACCCTTGGTGTGTCTCTTCTTGACCAGTAAACACTCAGTCCTTCTGACCAGTGCCAGTGGTCAGGCAGCTGTGCACAGCTCTCGTTGGCAGAGAAATACGGAGACAGCAGCTTTGGCTTGGGCCCACATCTGGCCTTTCCCACTTCCACAAGTGGCCACTGACTGACAGATGCAGAAGGTCTACAGTCATCCAGGCAGACAGGAGCTCTAATGTACCTCTGCTTAGAGCATGCAGTGATGGCTAAACCCCAGCACAACGCACAACTTTATCTGGTCACTGCCACAAAGAACAAAGCACAAGAAAGAAAGCCCTTTCCAAATACCAAGTATAACATACTCTTTTTGTTTCCATCTCTCCTACCAAAATTTTAAACATAAAAGGCCCAAACTCTGACTTACTTTGCTGTCTTCACCCTCTGTGAAAAAAAAAAAAAAAAAGCTAAGTACTAGCTATCAATGAAAGCAAAGACAAACCAGAAACCAAAGAGCTCTGTGCTATCTAGTAGGGGTTGATGAGCCAGCTGCTGGTGTGAGATGCAGAGTAATAGTCTCCAGATGATGCCTCACACCAGCTGACTAACCAGGTGCTGTCCTGACAATTCCACTGGCTTTCTGTTTATCTGCAGGCATTGGAACCCTTTGCATGTTTCTCCATCTGCAAAAATGAAACAGTAACTTAGTTTGCCTCATGTGAGGATTCAAGTAACACACTGAAAAAGCCGGGGAAGATGTAAAGATGTCTGTAAATCTACATGTATTTTTTACAATGAGACATCTTTCTCTACTGAAATTTGTGCACTACCAGCCAGCAACATGCACATGCTAATGTACAATGCAACCTATGTGCATGGTGAAGGTGGCACGTAAGCTTGTGATTTGCACTTTCCAGGTAGATTTTGAACAACTTCCAGACACTGTCTACAAAATCTTCATGCAAGAGGAAGCATCCACTGACATTAAAGTACCCAGATTAGAGGCCTTAATGAGAACAGATTGAGAACTATGTCACCACCTTTCATAATTCAATGCCTGAATGAATCTGGCAGAGTGGAATAGCTGGGGAAAGTAATTTCCTCACCAGTAGTTTAACATAATTTTCATAATGCTTCACTGAAGTAATCAAGTATTCTCTATTTAATGCATTTAAATTCCTCTCTAAAAAACCTGTATTCAAGGAAGGAATGTAAAGATCATTTCTCCGGAAACCTATGTCATTTGGCTCCTTCTATGAAGAGCAATAACTAGGGAACAGGACAGTGGTGTCCTTATTGTAAAATGCCTGGGGCAAGCTCTGTACTTCCAACAAATACTGAAACTCATTGGAACAAGTTAATATCCTAACTGCATGTGAAAATTACTGGTTAGTCTTCAAAGTTACCACTTGACTAGAGAAAGCTCTGTATTTTAGCCCAAGAATGCCCTACATCCTCCAAAAGTGTTTCAGAACACACTGATCACCAGGTTTTCCAGACACAAGGGTGTTACTAACAGGTGCTATAGAATTTTCCCTGCATGTTAGCAAAACATAAATCAGGCACGCAGAACTTGGGACGGGCATGCTCTTCCAGCTGGGTGTCAAGACAATCCTTCCCTCTTTCTCCACCTCCCCCTTCAGAGGTGTCTGTGCACACAGACCACCCAGCAGACCAGCTGCCTTTTCTTAACTTTTCCCTTAGGATTCAAGTGGTCTTTTTTGTTACTGTATGTTCCCCAAAACATGGGAATCAGCTTCAGTTTCAGCAGAAGGACTGACTAACTGTCCTTCGAGAAAACTTGCTATTTGAGCTGATTTGTCAGGAGGAATCATCACTGCTATAAATTTGACCAAGAGGAATCATCCTGTTGCTTTCTCAGCTATTCTCCTGATTTTGAATGAATTAGCTAAGATAATGGTTAAGAGGATGCACTGAGATAGCCACTGCCTGTACTCCTGACTGCATACCACACTGTTCCAGGCTCCTTCCCTCCTTCAGCTCTTGTGCTGTGTCCTTGCAACATTGCCAGTTCTGTAAGTGAAGCCATGAAAAGCTGTGCACTCTCAAGACATTGTTGTCTGCAATTTCCTTCCAGCAGTCCAAGCTCATGTTTCCCATAAACTGGTTGGAAATGGACACTTTCCTCTTCTTTCTAAAGAGGCTGGGAAAAGCTTGGCCTCTTCAAGCGTTTCTACAAGGTTTGGGCTGGAGCCTAACTTCTCTGCTATGCAGCAAGGTAGATAGTGACCTCTAGCATTTATGTCACAACGGTGATTTAGTCAGACTAGAGCCACCCAAAGTGCATGCCTCAGACTGGACTCCTTGTCATGAACAGTGCTACCCAGCTGTAGCCACAGGACTGGCAAATTACAGCTGGCTTGTCCTGTGCTGAAAGAACATGAAGGCAAAAGCAGCATTCATTACTTTTAACTGATTGAGCACATCAAAGCAATTAGGGTGAGCTAGGCAAGTGATATCAGGGGGTGTAATTTCTTTCCAATACTGAGTTTCATGGAGTATTTTGTGTTCTGATATAAAGTCCAATACAACATCAGGTACTATTGGGTTTCATACCAGTGCTTCTAAGAGCTCAGCAGAATAAAAATACTAAGGAAAAAAAGGAGACTAAAAGCACATATAGTAGGAAACCATACATGATTTTACAGGCCAAGCTTTCTGGGTTAAACCACAGCATTTTCCAGAGCTTACAGTGGTGGGGAAATGGTGAGTAACTTAGGAAAACAAAGCTGTGAAAACTTGTCTAGCGGAAGAAAAAGGAGACAGAGCTAAGAAAGGAGTTGTGGTTCAGTTCTTTCAGTGTTTCAGTGCATCTTTGACCCCTTCACCTCATCTGATCTGTCCCTTGGAAAATCTGATCTGATCTGTCCCTCTGTCCCTTGGAAAATCTGACCTCGCTGTGTGTTAGCCCAGTCTGTGAGCTGCTTGAACTCCACCATTCAGCTCTGACACAACCACCTGTGGCGAGCAGAAAGGCCAATTACTACTGTAGCAAATGAAATAAAATTACTTGAGCTGTGTTAAGGTACACAGGTCAGCACTGTATTACAAGCCTTTTCATGTGATCAACTTAGTGGTCACTGCCAGAAACAGGAAATCCCAGACACTGCCTGGTTCACACATATTCTAACTATTAATTATGATCTGAATTTGAACAAGCAATTCCAAGAGGAAAAGAACTTTGCTGAAATTACTGTATAGGGATAGAATAATGTGTTCAATAGTGATTAAAAGTGGGAAAGAAAGACTGGCAAGAGGAACTGATGCATCTGACAGTAATTGCTCCAGTCTGTCATTTCTAAGAGAGCTGCTTCCATATACATAATTTGTATATTTGACAGTTAATCCTATCTACATGTATCAGCAAGTCCCTCAGAATTGCAAGGAATAATTTGAGACATTATAACTCAAAAATATCACAGCAGCTGCGTTCATTTTCCTCCCCTCTTTCAAATACTCTCATTCTTGAGCCCAGGCCCTGAATTTCCAAAGGCAGATCTTTTAATACTCAAGATGAAAACAACACATCCAACAAACGTTAACTCCTTCAGTGGAACAACTGTAACTTTCCAAGGGAGAAGGATGATCACTGTTTCACTGCCTGGATTGTTTGCAGTCTTCACAGTGACAATGAGAGATTCTGTAGTTCAAATTTGTAGCACAGATTTTTAGCTCCTTTAATGTCAAATTCAACTCAAATATAAACCCCATGCTTTCTGCTCTATCTGCTTTACCTTCTTTGCCTTTGTATGATTCCAGGCTGGACAGACTCATAGCTGCCTCTTCTACACTGAGATTTGCAGATCTTTTTCTTCAAGGCATCTAAGATATGCAGCTCATGCTGCAGAATAATGAATAGTCAGGACAATTTCACATACTAATTTCATATTCATTCTTGGTAATTAAAAAGAAAAAGCTACACAGAACCAACCACTGTGAACAGAAGTGACTTCTTTCTCCACTGCCCACAAGAACCATCATCATTCCCATGACTCATCACATCAGAGCCCCAAAAAAAAGCATATGGTATGAACAGTTCTTGTTAAAACTGCACATACTTAGGCTCTATCAGGCTGGCTCCAGAAGATTCTCCTTCCTGAAAATGTTTCAGTATGCTCCAGTTTCTGCTAAGGTCTACAGTCAGCTGAGGTATATGAAAGCAGTATCATTTTCCTCAGACCTGCACCCATCTCTTGGTACTTGTTCTGTATTCATGATTAATGGCAGTATTAACAGTGAAATATGAACAGATAGTTCAGTAGTGCTTACTGGGTTCAGGCAATCCTGCACATGGAAACAGGATATCCTAGATGTCCCCAGGGAATCACCAACTACTACCCTGGAAACTTCACTGGACAGCTAAGTTTATGCAAAGCACAGAGCTGCTTCAAATGGGCACCAGTTTAACAGATACTTTCTGATTTATGGTTCTCATGTAAGTTTTCTTCTTCTTTCTTGTTTCCTAAAACTTGCCTCCATAGGCAAAGCAATGAATGTAGTAGCGTAATTGTATAAGCAAAGCTGTGGAGATATAAGAATGTGTGTGTAAGGACTATTTCTCACTCTAAGTTACTTTATCCTGGTAGCACAATCATAATTCCAAAATAATTTACCTTCAGATCAACATATTTTCTTTCAGCGGGAAGCTGGAATTGTTTAGCACAGATAAAAATATCAAGGAAAAAAGTGAACAAAAAATAAAACACACTGAGTATTGAAAAACAGATGAATAGAAAAATTTGACCTTTCAAATAGAATTGTCTTTGCAGACAACACTTTCCATCTGAAATGTCCAGAGAACTTAGGACTTTTTGTCTGTAAAAAGACTATTTGAAACATTTGCTTTTTTTCCCACTTTAATTCATTTTCGTATTTCACAAAACAAGGTAAGAGGCAGGCCCACTGTAACTACGGTTTTGAGACCAGATGATACTACAATGGCAAACAGTACAATACAAATGTTCCTGCATAGGAGGGAGTGGGGGAGGAAGACTGGCTGATGCATTTGATAAACTCGTGTCTATTTTGATGGACACAAGTAATCTTTGTTATTCATTACAAAAATCATACCTGTACATAATTAAAAGAAACACAAATGCTGACAGATTGTGCATCTCTTGGCGACTCTGGTTTGGACAATTATTTAAAGGAAGCACTGAAACAGGGAAGAGCAAACCCTGTGCACTTCAAACTCCAAGAATCATCTTGCATTTGACTTTGCCCTGACAGAGGAACAGAAATAGAGGATAAAAATTTTTCAACAACACTACTTCCCCATCACGAGAGCTCACATTCCTGAATGGCAACCGCAAAAACCCAGAAAAAAAGTAGGTTTAAGATACATAAAGAAATTAAAAGGTCAAACAGCTCCTGCTATGGACGAAAATCAGATCTTGAAGTTCTGAGACAAACAACACTCCTCATTCTGCCTCAAGTCGAGGTAAGACAGGAAGAATAAGATTTCCAAATGCAGAGTCTTGAGTTATGAAGTATCCTGAGGAATGTGCATGTGCGTGCTGGAAAGAGAAAAGCATTTGTTAAAGCATAACTCCTTGCAGCACTGATATGATTTAAGACTTCATGGCTTCTGCAGCATTAATTATTTATTTCTCCCAGAGTTCTCCTTAATTCTGATAGTCAAATTCAAACTCAGCATTTTAGAACAGTCACATCAGAATAGGGCCCATCAAGACAATTAACTTGGACATTCTCTGCTGTTCTTTTCAGCCAACCCCATGGAGGTGGGGCGAATTAATTCCTGATTGCTCTTCTTTGCCTAGACCCCATGTTTCCTCTCCCATCCATAAACAGCTTGCAAGTCTTGGCTTATGACAGCTGCCACACAGAGTGCCACAACCATGCATGAGAGTCCCACAGCCTGAGGCTGCATGTGCAAAGGACATGACCAGACACACTCCTGAGCATGAGACACCAGCACTCTGCTCATGTGATGTAGATATGCTTGTTCACCTGGAACACCTTGCTGAAACCCTACATACCCTTTTCCTTTTCAAAGGCTGGACTCTAGCAAGTTAGATGTTCTGCCTATTCCCTACTGGATCTCATATTTAGCCTGAGCCTGCAGTGTGTCCCTGGAGTGATCAAGGCTAACTGGCACAGTGGGGTGCACCAGCAACAGCACAGCCAGCAGGCCAAGGGGAGACATCTGAGTTCAGTCTGAGACACAGACTGGAGGGAGTTCAACAGAGACACAAAGAGATGGGCTGTGGGGCTGGGTGGAGCTCTCCATGCCTATGGAGATGTTTCACTGTGATGAAAGACTTCACTTACGATATACAGAAATGTGAGACACCTCATCTCTAAAAGGGGCTCTTCAATGTCTCTAGGAGCAGGGCTGCTCTCTGAAGGGACACACACCTAAAACAGAGCCAAGCTAAACTGTGCCTGTATCAGCTCACCTGCAGGGCAGCCTTCTGCTGTGCTGCAATGTGCTGTTGCTCAGCATGATCACGAAAATCCTTATTCAGAGGTGATCTTGCAAGTGCAATGCTGCAAGAAAGAACAAGATGGTATTACACAGACCACAGATAAAGTATGTCTTGCCATTCTAGCCATGAATACCATGACTTCCTCAGCCCTCCATTTATTTCATTCATGGCTTGAAATTGTTACTGTTTGGAATTACTATTTGCTAATATAAGAGAAAAAAGAGTAGATGGAGTGACCACAGCTGAATTATTTGAACCACCATAAACAACTCCTGCCAAACTAAACCTGAAGCCTACTGTGGATTTTGCTCATGGGTTGAGTCTCACTGAAGTCAGTGAAACCACTGGGGTGCAGCATTAAGACAATGCAAGCAATTTCTAAAGCAGCTTTGTGCTTTCACCACTACTTAGTCACCGAGTGACTGTTCTAAACAACCGTGATAAACAGGAGCACTAACTAGAGCTCTGCAGACTTCAGTATAAGAACAGCTCTTCGGTAAGGGGGCAGCAGTTCACTACATATAATAAAGGAGTTTCCTACTTTAACTGCATTGATACTAACTGAAATAATGATTCCTTGATGATAGCTTGGAGTACCTATAACTCATTTAGCTTACCTACCTCAGAGCAGCATAAGGTTTCCAATTAAAATTTATGAATGCTTTTCTTGTCTTTTGTATCTTAAAACTTGTCTGCCTTCTTAACCTAAAAAGGTTCTCCATAAAAAGCATCTCCAACTCTAAGTAAGTAACAGATGGAAATCAGGTGAGGGTTGCCATTAGAATTGTATTGCAAGACAATTCACAGCCACTTCTGAAATTGTCACTAGAGATTGCCGCTGAAAACCCTGCTCTTACCAATTACAGACACAAAAGTACAAATTACAAGGATTCCAAACAACCTTCTCAACTGAACTTCACCAGCAGCTTCAATGTCAACAGGTAATTTAGTAAATCAGTTTTCGAGAAGCAGCCATGCTCATAAAAAGATCTTCAGCCAAATCTATGCCTAAATGCATAACAAAAGCTAAAAGATTCAGAGGATTGTTGCTTATGCCAAGTATTAAGATAAGCTTCACTGTTGGAGAGGAGTACTACTCAGTTTACTTAAAACATAATTTTTTCAGTTATTTTTAAAGTATTTACTTTCTGTTTAATCTGTACCCTCTAACTTTTCAATATTATTTCTCTAGATAAGCTTAACACTTCACCATCAGCTGACATTTTTCAAGAAAAGTCTTCTGTTCTTGAATACAGGATTTTCACATGCCAAGGCCAGAAACCAATTAACTCATTCACCCTTACACGGTCCACGTCACTGTTATGCTTCACATACATCAAGCTCTTCCAGTTAAGTTCGCACAGTTTTTCTGGTCTCAATTCTGACAACTCTGTGGTCCGAGAGCTTTGGCACAACATCAAAAAACTGTCAGCTTCTCAAAAATCACACATCAGCCCACAATGCCATAGCAGAGTTTGACTGCTGCAGTGTAGGTTCCACCCATGCCCACCTTCACAATTAGTAATTCTAATTCTGCTCACTAGAATACAGTGTTATATTTCCTTAAAGAAAAAAGAGAGCAAACAAGCACTGCCTGAAATTGTCAGACTTGTAATGAAGCACAAGAACACTGCAGCCAGGAGTTGTACATAAGAGTATGATATTCTGATTTTCTTATCAACAATTTTGCTCAAATAATAACCACATACAATTATTATTAGTAACTTCTTATCTAAGGTGTAAATCAGGCAATTTCAAGTATTCTGCATGCTTTTTGGCATTACAAAGGAATTGAAAGTAGCATGGAATGTCTTCGAAAAAAGACACAGGCAGCACTCAAGACTGTAATCAGAGTATCTGACCCTTGTACAGGTGTTGCACGTTACACTGTGTCTAGAATATGGCACTGCACTCACTTCATGCTAACCCCAAAGTTTAAGGATCTCAATTTCTCCACATAAATGGTTGTGTGACTTTCTAGTTACTGATTTATGACAAAAATCGGATCTTCTGTCTTGTACGGGAGAAATCCCAGTAAGAACTCAGATTGGATTATTACACATTATGGTGTAGAGTCATCCTTACAACACAGCACCTTTTACAGCATTATCTGCAGTAACGTAAACTGGCTTTGTCTTGCACACAGGGAGTTTCAAGAATAACTCAGTCCTGCTGTAATTGTTCTTCTCTAGGCACACAGAATTCTGAAACTAATGGTCTGCTACTTCCATTCCCCAGAGCATTTCAGCTTAATAATTAAATGTTTTCTCAGTGTCTGCTTCCTGATTTTTTCTTTATGGTAGACTTCAATACACTTGAGTAAGCATATCTCAAATGAGAATTATGTAAGCTGAAATTCATGCTATATAAACAATTTTAAATACTAGTATGTTCCTAAAGAGCAATAATTACTCTGCCTTGTTATTAAGGATGGTCAGAAAACACTTCTGTTAAGTATTTATGTAAGTTTACAGCTCACTAGCTGTTTGGTTTTTTCCTTGATGTAATCAGTGACGTCCAAACAGGTCTAAGAACATAAAATACCTGGCTCCAGGGTGATTTGTGGAAGACTGGTTTTGCATAAGTAACTTTCTCTTCTCCTTGTCTAGTTCTGCCAGGATTGCAACCCTATTTTTATTCTGGAAACCTGGTGAGAATGACAGAAAAATATTAGAGATATTTATTTGACTTCTGTGGCCCAACTCTAACCCTGTGGAATTAGAAGTCCCTGAACAAAATTGCTCTAAGATGAATACATTAATCTTCAATCTTTGAAAAAGCTATTAATAAACAGGCTTCATTTTGTCTTTTCTCATTTTAAAGCATGCAATAGCTTCCATAAGCTATCATGCATATTAATACACTTTAAAATAGAGGTTTCTAACGCAAGTTAGATCCTATCCCTTCCCAAGCCAGCTCTGAAGCTACAATCGGGGCACACAATCAAATACTTGCCTTCCAAAAAGTAAACTTACCAGGCTCTAGATTTAAAACATAGTCACTGAATGTTCAACAATAGTCAGCAATAAGAATGGAGCAATATACTCTTGGGGCGTAATTTCTCATGTTAGTGAATTCAAACTATAACACAAGTATAATATATATAACAGGTAAGAACAAGCTAATCACTAAGCTTGCACATTTGCTTTTACAAACATCTGTCATTCAATCTATGCAGAGAAGTTTAAATATACTGATGTCCTTACCTAAACACACTACCCTTACTCTGAATACGACCAAATGCTGGACTAAAGAAGCAAAATAAACTATTAAACTGTCTGTATGTAATGTAAGATAAGAACGTGGCCTCCATTTCCTTTGTTCATCATTCCCTCAAAGAGACCTTGAAGAGACCTGACAAGGAGTCAGGAAGAAGGGTGACTGAGAGAATTTCAAAAATGCCCAAAATAGCTGCCACCTATGGATTTTTCATAGTTGCCTTCTAAATGCAAACATGGCAAAACTGCTGTACCTACAGAGGACTCTTCCATAATAAAGGATCGCACTGCAGCCCTCAAACAAACCAGATGCACAAGTCCCTGCTGTTGCCCAGTATGCCTGAACAGCACAGCTGAGCAGAGCAGCTACAGAGCTGACTCTTGCATGTCTCTATGCCACCAAGGACACTCCTCATGTCAGCAACACACGCTTTCTGAATCTCTGATTTGCTTCTGCTCTATAAATAACAAGTTATGACACTGTTATTAAAAAAAGAGATGTAAAAGTCACGTTATGTCCTTTATTTTCTCCATACAAAAAGTCAAGGATTCCCACTTGGAAATTGCTGCGTGCTGTGCCCCTGCCCTGAGTACTGTTTTACTGACAGCACTAAAACACGGCAGCCCACAAACTGCTGTTAGGAAGGCCAGACATGGTAACGCTTAAGGAGAGTATTAACATGTCAAGGTAAAATGATTTATTTTCAGTAGCTGCACTCAAGGTTCATCCTCTTTGACAGACCTCGTGTTGATGCTCAATTACATAAATCAGTATTCCTTTCATCTGCATGGCTCAATGAAGGAGACACCTACCAGACAGAAACCTTCAACTCTAAATTACAATTTGCATCTGTACTGCCTTGCTATCAATCCCTCACCCTTTTCTTCTACCAAGCCTAACATACACACCCATAAAGCTCAGTGTCTCAAGAGTTCTTGAAAGGAGCAGTCTGTTAATTTTATCATACTGTGGTTTTATGTAAGCTTACCCACAATAATTTTGACATTTGTTAACAGATTTTTAGATATATTTAATTAAATGGTATTTTTCTGACCACTAATCTCTCCTTCCCATGTGGCATTAGCTCCACTTAAACTCTGTTTTGTAAGAGTATTGATTCAGGTCTTTGGTGTCTCTCTGCTCTCCAAGTATTGTGCACTATGTCTTTTTTTGAAGACCTTGCAGTTACAACAAATCTGAAACATTAAAACACAGCTGACATAAAAATACTGAGAAATCTTGCCAACAAGATTGGATTTCAGATTTCTGACCTGCACACTTTACCTTCTTGTAAATTCTGGAGACAATGCATGGATAAGATGACTGAAGCACCACTAAGAGGGTCTGATCTAAAACAAGCAAGTCTGTGTGCTCATTCTACACAATTTTAATCCAAAACTCTTTATACTTGACATATTACTCAGCACCCTTCTGCTACTGCTTGCTTGTCCTGAACTGCATAAATCTAGATGCATGCTTGGAATTCAGAAGATATGATAATTAAGGAAAGAAAAAGGAGACCACTTTTTAATATAAGTTGTTGTGATCTAAAAAAACAAAGATTAAATATGCTTAAATTTATCATGAAGCAGATGGTATGATTCAGAAAGGCTTGAAACATTTTAAACGCTGTCTTTAAACTGTGATCAGAAACTGCACAAGATTCGGTCTTCTATTTTGAGTCTTGTTACAGTATCTTACGGCAGAAACTCTAGTGGTATTCAGAAGTAACCCCAGTATTTTTTCTTTTCTTATATCTCTAGTAAGAGCTTTGCAGTGTGGTTTTTTTGTTTGATTGTTTGTTAGTTGGTTTTGGGGTTTTTTTAAGTAGTATTTTGTATTAGAGTTCGCACAGTAACCATCAGCAACCTGCTGTGCTGAAAAAGCCACTTGTTTAAGAAAATTTGTTAATGGTAAGGAGAAGAAAGACCACTTGAGAAAGTAGAGAAGCACATTCAACATGTGTATGTTAGTACCCCTCAGCTGAGCAATGTGAAGTTCCTGCAGCTATTTTAAACTCTTTCAAAATGCAAGGCAAAACCTGCTCATTTAAAGGCTAACAATGGAGGGGGAACATAAAAAATCCACTTTACAGAGAAATTCTGGCATCCTTACAAAGTAATTAACTGTTATCTGGCAATACATAAGCAAGACTTCCATTTAGATTCTTCCCTGTCCAGGAACCAACCCAAAGTGCTTTCATTAAGACCATAAAGAAACTTCCCTACAGAAGTTTCTCATGTCAATTACAAATAATTTCTCATCTGTAGATTTGTCTGTTCTGCTTTCTAGTACTAAAGATGTGGACATGAAAAAAATCAAAACCCATCCTTAGTACAGACCAGGCTCTCATCTGTGAAAACAAGTGCAGATTTTCAAATGCAGGAACTTCCTAATAAAGTTTTAAATTTAGATCTCCCTTGACAGGGCTGAGCTGCACTAATATTTTGAGTTTGAACAGTTTGAATACAGCAGCTTATTAAAATTTTTCTCTGCTTTGCTGACATGAGTCCTGACACAAAATGACCTATTCAAGGCAGCTAAATAGATTAATGGCAGCGTCAGATGTCAAACTGAGCACCTAGAGCCTCAGATTACTCTCTAATGTAGCAGATTCAGGACATTTAAAATTTAAACCTTTCTGACACCTGTATTTCTGACAGCAAACATTGTATTTGTGCAGGAGCTGAAAGATTACTTGCACCTATTTTCTGCACATAAAAGTGAAAAAGAGAAACCTGGAGCCTTGTGAGTGATACTGGTAGCTTAAAGAGCTCACAGCAAACTTATTTCTTTAACCTAATCCTAACACCTTATCCTACCACCCTATCTTACCTGTACCTATGTCAGTTAGTTCTTCAAACTAACTGCATGGCAAGAAACAGCATTACCTTTACCTTTTTTAACGTTTTTTCTTTTCACTGATTATCTTTCCCTTCATCTGTTGGTTGCTTCAAATTCATAGCACAATGAAGTCTTTTCTTAGACAAATTATTTATCATTTGTCCATAGATGTGTAAAAGCAAAAAAGAGCCCTCCACTACTTTGCGTTCAAGATACACTTTTACTCGGAAAATGTTTTCAAAGCTGGATGTCAACTCCAAGTTCTGAACATTAAAAGGAACTGCATACTGTCCTGCCTGCTCAATTCATAAAGGATTTAAAGCAATTTCTTCACTGAAGTGTGTGTTTCAATAAATGTCGGCATTCATGAACTGATGCAGAAACCTCTTAAAAAGCAGAATCTGAAGACCTTACTCAACACACACCACTTCGGAAAAAAATTGAGTAATTCTATTTTGATGTCCTCTTCTGCTTATGATGACTGGCATCTCAAAACATCATCTAATAGTGTGCTGAATGCCAGTACTCTCAGTTACAATTTACATTTGGATGTGCCTTTGTATACGTTGTGTGACAATGAAACAAAAGGCATTCTAGTTATTCAGTAAATTAAGTTGATTTACTGAAAAATACATTAGTATTTTGTGTGTGCCTCCAGAGAACAGCTACATGCATACCTGAATGCAAGTCATTGACAGCTTTATGGCTGCAAAGTTCTCAAGTACTATGCTTACACACAGATCAGACTGAGATGTCAAACAGCACAGCATGTAGATGATAAAGTAATTCAGTGCAGAACAGCACAATCTTCCTTTTCACACTCAGAGAACAGAGAGCTAAATCTAGCTGCTTCCATTGTGCTATGTGAATGCATTCACATACCTTTAGGCCAAAAACAACTGCCAGGATATAAAGAGACTCTGTAGAATTGCTACAGCCTGAAACTTAGAATTTTCTTCAGATTTCAGGAGCTTGTTCTTCCAACATACCAGAACTCGTCTTTTATGAAAGGTTCAGCCCTGTCTGAAGAATGTTCTGTGTTTTTTCCACTTTTCGGGTCCTAAAGAAGAATTCTGTCCTGAGCAGTTACATTTCTCGTATCTCAGAGAGCTTCCTTTAGGAGGACTCACACACAGTGGTTAGTTCAGTTACACACAAGGTATGCTCTGGCCTTGCTGCACACCAGCAAAGGCATTACGCAGAAGCAGCCTGATGAATACATGTTGTCTAAGTACTGTGAACTACTGCAGTAGGAGCAGTGTATTCCTCAGCACCTGGAAGTATTTGCTTCTGAAGTGAGGACAGTGATTTGCCCCCTGAAAGTGTACCACTCTGAGCTCATCTGGTGGACAATGCACAGCATGCTACAGGATTTTCCACTGCTTTCAAATGCCATAGTCAGTCTCATGCAATCAGTTCCATGTGGTACTAATAAACTGAAGCAAGGTTTTTCATTCAATTCTGCTTGTTTTTTCTGCACTCATATGCAGCACACCACCAAGAGTGCTTTTCTAAAAGGTCAACTAATAAAAGTCTGGTCCACAAAATCTTAAATTTTATAGTCTGAGTCTGTAATAAATGGAAAACTCAAATTAATGCCTAAGAAAATACTTGGTATCAATAAAAGGAAAAGCAGTAATTTGGTACAAAAACTACCATCACACTGTACCTGTGTAGAAGGCTAATGTTTAATTCATCCTTACAGTTCTGCCTGAGTAAGTGCTACCAGTCAAAATCCTTCCAGCAAGTTTCAGTAAATTTCTATTCCTTTTCTCCAAGTGAAGAGAATGGATTGCTTTAACAGCACTAATATGTATGCCATGAGGCAAGCTTAAAATGCAATGTTTTTCTCAATCACTTTCACTACTAGATTGCATCTGGACAAGATAGAAGCCCTGAACTATTGCTTATATTTACCTGTTCCTTTCTAATTTTCCTAGTTGTACTATTTATGGGCTTATTTGGTAATTGAACTTGACAATGTTTCTTGTCTGTTTAGTGCCAACAATTTTCATACAATAATTATACAGGTCATTTATTGAGTCTCTAAAGGATATCTCAAATATAAAAGCAGATTCCAAGACCCTACTAAATTACAAGACTTTGGAGTCAGGAGGGAAGCAAAGGTATTCTGGCACTAAAATCCCATCTTATTTCTCAGTAAACCAATATATTTAAGAAAAAGCAGCTTTTAACCCTCTATGACAACATTCTATTCCTTGCAATGATGCTGACCTGGTATTCAGAGAATAAAGCAAGATTTACCATTATGTACCAAAAACCTTCTCCAAGTTAAAATCTGCAAACAGACAGCTCTGCAACCCGCAGTACTTCTCTCTCAGCACGTCACAAAATCTCGCTAAGCATTCCAGAAACTAATTCCTTTTCGTCAAGTAGCAAGTCACATCTGTGTTTTGGACCCACACAAGTCATATAACACCCCTTGAAGCATCATCCAGCAGCGCCCAGCTTTGCAGGCCTGCTCGAGGTAAGGATACAAACACAGATGTGCAAAAGTCTCCTCTCGCCAGGAAACTGAACTCAGAATTCATTTCCCATAACCACGTACATGAAGGTCCATACCCGAGAAGCTTTTTCCTCAGAGGGTCTCCCACAGAGGAAAAGCCTCAGAGTTCCACTATGGTTTCCACAAAACACCTCTAGAGGGCGATTTAAGATCGTCTTCAAATTCACCCAGGGACACCCCCCAGACCCTCAGCCCCCTCTAAAGCACATGCACCACCCGGACAGCTGGACCATTACTAAGAGTTTTATTGTTTCAAGGATGCAATTCAGACACATCTTCATACAAAGGAACATTTCATCGCAGTTAGCATTACTGTTTTAACTGGCTTTTCCTCCTAGGCCTGGACACTTGCTGACAGATATTACTGCCTGGGTCTTGCTATTTCCATCACAACATGGAATATGTTTGACTTCTGGCTGTTCTGGATGTTGAGAGTGAGAGCTGCCAGTCATGTTCAATGCCAAGTGTTGTAAGAGTCTGAAATAACCTTCAGGAAATGATCACTGTACCACAGGCATGGTAGGTACTTCCTAATCCTGAGCACGATGTTATGCTCTGCAACTCAGAGCTCCCCAGCCATCAGTGGTCTTTTTCAACCATTTAATGCATGTGTACCTTGTTCTAGAAGGATTGCTGCCGTTCTGCTGCTTTCAGCCCCACCTCTCTTCCCTTTCTTCATCTTTCCATAAAAATGAACTGACAGTTATGCTGACTTCACTGATATTTTGCCCACAGCCCTTGAATACTTAGATTAAAACCTACCTTGTCCTGACGGATTTGCTGCCATCCTTCAATTTTCAGCCCTTGTTTTATTCAACTGGAGTTCAAATATTTTAATCCCCACAAATATCTGCAAAACAGGCACAATATGAGATAAACATACTTGTTTAAAAGGAGAGCTTGGATTTAATTCTGTGAGAGACTTCATAAATACAGCAACTGTTAGAAAGCATAAACCAAATGCAGCATGTGCATTGTTTAAAATATATTATACACTTTATATTGCTGAAACTTTTGGCTTGAAATATCACGGGTTGTGATCGATACTTTTTTACAGATTCTAGTAATTTCTAGTAGTAGTAGTAGTAGTAATTTCTCATAATTTCTATTCGAGTAAGAATAACCTTTAGAGTCATACATGCCTTTTCCCAACTGAACTTCTTACTGACACGGTATGCCAGACAAGAATCAAACCCTTGTAGTCCTTAAATGCTGAAGCCTTGGAAGACCCCAGTTTAGGCTGTAACTCGAGAAACACTGATTGTTTGAGGAGAGGCAATTTAAACCCAGACACAATGCCAGCCAAAGTTGGCTGCAGCTGCGGGAGAACAAAAAAGGAGGCCTGCTGCTCGGCCATACGTCACCTCGGGCCACCATCAACTTCTGCTTCCATCAAGGTGCCAGGCTGTAAAGTGCAGTGGCGAAGAGCTTTGGCTCAGCCAGGCGGAGCCGAAGGACGGGAACAGCGAATCCTGCAGGAAACGTGGATCAGAAGGCACAGTCAGACTTTCACAGGAGACTGGGTCACTGCTGCGCCCTGGACCTGAGGGCTCCTGAGCAGCAACGCCGCCGTGAATTAGTAACTCGATGACAGTATTAATTAAGCGCGCTGCCAGCGGCCGGGACGGGTTTCTCCGAGGGACACGGATGGCCTGACCCGCTCCCGGCGCTGCTCGCCTCCCCCACACGCGGCTCGGGAATGGGCTCTCCCGCTCGCCTCTTCCCTCCCGCCCACAATGGACGCATGCACTCCCCGGCTCGCCCCGGCCCGGCGCCGATGCCGCTCCCCATCCCGGCCGGCCGGCCCGGGCCGGGCCGGGCCGCTGCAGTCCCGCCCGCCACCCACCTGCCCGCGGGCTCTTGCTGCGGCTCCTTGTGCTGCGGCTCCTTGTGCCCCGCTCCCCCTCCCGCAGCGCGGCCGCGCCGCCCCCGCCCCCTGCTCGTGACGCGCTCAGCGCGACGGCGCCCGCGGCTCCGCTCGCACTTCCCGCGCCCTCCCTTCCCGCGTCCCGCGCCCTCCTTCCCCCCTTCCCGCGCCCTCCCTTCCCACTGCCCGCGCCCCCCTCGCTGTGCCCGCGCCCGGAAGGGTCGGCCTGTGCTTGTGGAGGCGTCGCGGCGCTGCGGGAGCGCTGCGTTCGGCGGTGCGGCTGTGTGTGTCTGTCCCGTGCTCCTGCCACGGGCATCCGCCTGGGAGCGAGCGGGAAACACTGTAGGGACTTCAGGCGTGACCGCGGTTAAATAGTAAAAAACCCCGCAGGTGGAAGGAAACGGGCGCAGAACCAGGTTGGAAAAGACCTCTGAGATCATCGAGTGCACCCTGTGACCCAGCACCACCGTGTCAGCTAGCCCGAGGCACTGAGTGCCGCAGCCAGCCATGGCTTGACACCTCCAGGAACGGTGACACCATCAGCTCCCTGGGCAGCCCATTCCAAAGCCTAATCACGCTTTCATGGAAGAAATTCTAATGTCCGACCTGAACCTTCCCTGGCGCAGCTTGAGATTGTGTCCTCTTATCCCATTAATTTATTTTTTTCTTTTTCTTTCTTTTTTTTTTTAAATCACTGCCATTCAGCTTGTGTTGGAACACAGTAGCAATATTTGGCATGAAATCCAAAAAGGTTTGTTCATGGAACTAGTGCACGGTTCGCTTTTGGAATGTCAAGTAACAGCTGTATAGGGGAGGGTATCTGATTAAGTGATCCGGTCTGACCTGGAGGATAAATTTTAGTCTTAAAACAGCAATCTGAGACTTCTTGGTTTATGTCCTTGTGGTTAAAAGACTTCAGTTTGAATCAAACCAGACTGAGTAGTGATTTGAACTGTGGATCATAGCAGCTGTAGTTTTTACTGTACATAAATAAAATTAATTATTAAGGACTGCTATAAATAAATAAATAAATAAATAAATAAATAAAAGCATGCAGATGGGGCCAACTCTGACCTCTCGGTAGTCAAAAATGAGTCACATCGTGTACTTCACTTTTCTGTGCAGGGTTTTTTTAAGGCATTAAACACTTTTCATGAAATAAAGGCCCTTTTTCTTTAACTGAATTTAATGAGAGATACAGGAAATAAGTTACTATTTTATGATTTAGTTCAAGGTGTCTATGTAGACATGCTTTTACTGTAGGATATTAAACTCCTACAGAGTTTGATGGTGTATGTAACAGGCACTTCTGAGCAAATGACACTTCCTTATAGCAAGGGTGATGCTGGATCTGGTAGTCAAACCTCTTGTACACTGCAGGGTAAATAATTTCACCTGCTTTCTCTTTCATCAAATGCTAGAAGTCCATAACCTCATCACTATTCAAGCCTAAAGTGGTAAAAGGGCTTATTAAAAACTGTTGGTTTAGTTATGATGGAATTCTTTATATTGGTAAGAACACACATAGGGTGTACATGGTGCTAAAGGTCACACTAATCCATTAGCTTGGACAACCACAGAAATATTGAAGGCAATTTACAATTTAAGATCTGCTGCAGCCAGCTTTACTATACAATGAAGAAACAAATTTCATTTTTGAGAGTGTACAGAATATAAAAAGATCCTGTCAGTCTCTATAATAATGGATTAATTTGTCTTAAAATAGCATGCCTTAATATTAAACATATAGATTCTATGTGATAGGCAATATTCTGCTAACCAAGTATGCTGTCCTTGCATTTACAGTTTTCAAAGTCTCACTAAGTGTTTGACCCTTGTAAAACTGAACAAGTTACAAGTCTGGAAACTTGTGTGTGTGTTTGCGTTGGGGTGTGTATGCCTGTACCCAAACCAGCAGACAATCTCAGGGAATTTTCTGTTTGCTTTAAAGCCCTGTTAATTAATACTGTGGGAAGGAAACATTGCTGCCATTCCCACATACTTGTATTATTGTGAACTGTTCTCTTTGCATGAACAGCTGACTGAGCACCTGCCCTCCTGATTCTGTTTTGGTATTGTTTTTTGTTTTGTTTCATTTTGTAATTTCTCATTTTGCCTTGAGAAATGTCATATGTGCTATTTTTTTCCCCTTTTAATTATTCTCTGTTGGATGATCTGTAGACCATTTTATCTAGACACCTTGTGAGCAATCCTGAACTGCTGAGAAGCATGGTGACTGAAGAGCAGCGCAGCACTCAGGCTAACAACCTTACCTGGTGCATTTCTCTGTGTTGTCATGCCAGGACCGAGGTTGTAAAAGATTCTAAAAAGTTGCTGTCTGAGGCAGACAGGCCTAGCTGCTGGGCTCCTCTTCACACAGGTAACTCTGGTAAGAAGAATTAATTAGTGAACAGTGGTCCTTGTTGGGGATCAAGAGAGGAAGGTAAAAAATGAAGAAGCAGCAGGGCAAGGTGGAAGAGATATCAGCAAGGAAACTCAGGTGAAGACAAGGGAATTCAGGTGAAGAAACTCAGGGACTCATTCATTTTTCCTTTATGTACAAGTGTGGTGAAAATTTATTATGGTAGTAAATTTGAGCATCTCTACAAAAACATGGTCATGCCTCAAGTCAAAGGATCCCTTGGCTTTGAGAGGAGTTTCATACCAATATAATATCAATTAATTTCCTTCTTGGGTTTTAGAAACAGGAACAAGTGTAGTCCTTTAAAGGAATGGTGTCTAATCTCTGGTGTGTCAGAATACTTTTATTTTGCCTGAAATTCCTCCTTCATGTTCAGCATAAGCAAATGAAAAAAAAAAAAAATAAAGCATTTGTAGTGTGTCTGTTGGAAAGCTGTTACAAAATCTTCAATATAAAAAGAGGCTGTTCTTGAACACGGCCTCATAAATCTTGCTGTGTTGTTCCTTGAGGCGATAAAATGCTGTTTTTCAGGCTGGCTGTTCTTATCATCTTGAAGTAGAGGGAGCTGTGTATCCCATTATGTAAACAAAAGCTGCATTAAATTGAATGTAATTCTGAATTAACATAAACTGCAATATTTCAGAATGACCATGGACAGTTCTATTCACCATAGTCTTAGGTAAAATAGTGATTCACATGTTGGGGTTTTTCCCCTGTAAGTGGAAACAGTACGTGCACAATGCCTCCTTGGCGTGAACCAAGATCTTCCAGAATGCTGTTTTTATTTCCATATGGCAGCGCTACTCATACAGATCCATCCTAATTTTATTTATTTATTGTGTATATCACAAAAAACCCCCCTTCAAATAAAATGCATTTTGAAGAGTCTTCATGCATTTTAAATTGGTTGGGGTTTTTTTTATCCAGCTGCATAAAGACACTGTATCCATAGTTATAGTCTTTCTCCTTGATTGGATTTTTGATTTTTCATTTTATAGCCAATTAGTACAGACTTCTGCTTTGTATAACAAGTGTCCTGTATTCCCACAATCCTATTTATGGCACCCCCATCAAACCTGACAGCTTTGAAGGCTTTTGATGCAGCAAAAGCTTATGTATTAGCTTACATGTGTGCACGAATGCAGACATGTTGTGTGCTCATGACTTGAAACTGATCCTATCTCTGGAGAGAGTAATGAGCATGTGCATAAGAGCTAACACGGTCAAGTCAAAAGCCTGGCCTCTCCAATATCTGCAGTCCAAGACATGAGGTCTAGTAGCATATGGAAAGGAAGGAGCTTTTTTGAAAAGACAGTTGTATTTTGTGGTTTTTTACATCTTCCAGAATGGTCTTGTTTCATACTAGTATCATATGTGCCTATGTGCAGGCAGACACAAACATTGTCCTTGCCAAGCTAGATCACAGTGGGGAAAAGATAAAGCAGTTGAGGAAAGGCTGTTGACAGTGTGGCTTTTCCCACACCTTTTCTGCCCTTGACCTGTCAAACCAGCCAAGCCTGCCAGTATGTCTCTTGTGGCCTTGAGCCTACCTTATTGTGTGTACTGTCTAGAGTGTGCTATCAAGAATCCTAGAATTTAAGTCTTAAAATAGAATACTTGATGAAAAGCAGGTGGGTTTTACATCTGGTCTAGTGAATAAATACAGCATGAAGTTAGCCTCCTAATACTCATTACAAACTCTGCTGCCATTTTATGTCTCATTATCTGGACAAGAAGGTGAAGATGCATTAGGAAAATAAAGTTAAGAAACAACTGAGAGTCCTTTTCAGGTTCACACTGAGCTCTTATAAAGCCATCTGCCATTATAAAAACATCCTGGGTGGTGTTACTGGAGTAACTGACACTCCAGATCTGAACAGCAGTATAAGATAGGTGCTGCCTACCTTTAAATTTGTAAATAGGTTTTCCTGCACATCATCCATGGATTCTTTCTCTCCCTGTTTATCCTAGTAAACAATCCTAAGAGGTAGCCTGCAGGACTTTGATTTCAGTGACACAGAGACAGAACTATTTTCTTCAGAAAAAAACGTGTGAAACTGGTGACCTTTGTCTTGAATTGGTGAGATTCTTGATCCCCAAATTAACCATTTGTCTTCTTGCCCAGTTAGTATTACACACATACCTCTCTGTTTCATCTCATTTCTGAGTTGAAATGATGTAAACATAATAAATATTTAGGATTTTGCTCTGAGAGACTGTCCGTTTTTTCAAGTTAACTTGGATTAAGATGTGGACATTGAATAGCAGTCTCTTTTCAGCATGCCTCTGATTTTGATTTTCATTGTGTATTTTATTCTGGTTGCACATTTCATGTGCTGAATGGTTTCAGCTTGGTTGATGTTTAACAAAAAGAAAACTATCAATATAAATGTCAAGGAAAATATTACAGTCATAAAATTTTACCACCACACTGGAGAAGGATAAATAACTGTGGTTTTAATCACTCATGATTTCCTAGCAGAATTAAGAATTTTTTTAATTTAATTTTTTAATTCATTAGAAAAATAGACACTTTCCTTCCTCAGTTTTTGGCAGTACCTCTTGTGCCTGCTGTTGGAGCCAGATGACCACATGCTGATGCATTTAGAGGTTCCTATTTGTGTACAGAAAACAATTCCTATAAGAAGTCAGACACACAGCATACGTTTCTTTTCTGTTTAATTTTATGCACAATAAATTTGGAGTTCTTTAGGACGTCTGTTCATAATGTGTGACTAGTTCTAACCAAGGTACAAGAATTTGTTCCTAACTCTAATTTCAAATTCAATGTTCTATCTTCTTTTGAAGTTCCAGTTCTTGAAATCAGCTACAGAACATTGTCATCTTCCATATTAAAAAGAATAGAAATGCGTTTCTCTCATAGCTGAAGAGGCAGCTAAAAGCTCACCCTAGTCTGTGATGTGAGCTTGCAGAGAATACAGCAGAGGCCAGACAGTTGTACAGATTTTTAAGATTACACATTTAAAGTATAATCTATTTTAAGATATGATTTGTGATTTTTCAACTCTTCTCATAGAGCATAGAATGGTTTGGGTTGGAAGGGACCTTAAAAACCATCTTGTTCCAACCCCCTGTTACAGGCACGGAGCCTTCCACTAGACCAGGTTGCTCAGAGCTCCATCCAACTTGGCCTTCTTCTCATTGTTCAGTATCACAGTTGGCATCTGCTACCTCAGGTATATATCACGGTTAAACCTATATTACTGTCTGTACAGATCCTTGCACACTTGGTACTCACTGAAATCAGAGGAAGACATTGCTCTGATTTAATTATCAGAGGAAGACATTCCTTTGATAATAACCATTAAGACAGGGTTAAATCGCTTACTCTGTCCATTTTGGTGGGTTTTTTTAAAAGCACATTAATTATCATAAATTACATTGAAGTGACCTAGTGTCAACAGTTAGCCAGCTTGACTTTACAGCATGCTATGGTGTTGGAGTTCTGAAATTTAACATAACATTAATAGCTGGAATCTAGGAATATCACCATAATAATCAGCAATTGTAATTTTCTGGTGTAAGAGCTCTTCCACTAAAATCTTCTGAAATTTTTCCAACCAGATTTCAGCTTATTTATATTCACAGGTGCACAAATATTCCTGCATTTTGCATATACTGATCCAGTTAGTTATTTGAAAATGTTTCTAAGTATTCTATCTCAGATGAAATGAGTAAGGCTGACATAGTAGGAAAAACTTTGGTAACACAGATAAACGCAATTAATAAAGAGGCATATATTGCCCTATCACTGGAAACTAGACCAGTAAGTGAATCTCTGGAGCTTGGAACTTCATCCTTTTATACAGGGTAATTGAGAGGTCACCTTACATAACCTCAGAAATCAGACATCTGTAACACCACCGAATCATTTAGGCTGGAAGGGACATAGGGAGGTCTCTGGTCCAATCTCTTGCTTAAAGGCTCAGAGGGTCACACATGAGATTGTGCCAGATCATCTTGACAATCTCCAACGGTGGAGACTGCACAACCTCTCTCTGCAACCTGCTCTGCCTCTCAGCTATCTTCAGAGGGAAGAAAGTTGTTCCTAACATCCATCAGGAATTTCCTGTTTCAACTGATGTCATTCTTCTCTTGTCCTCCTGCTCTGGTCTGCTGTGGTAAGCCCAGTTTCATCTTTTCCACCCCCTCCCTATTGGATACTGGAGGATGCAATAAACTGCCTTTGAAGCTGTTTGCTCCAGGCTCAAAAAGCCTCAGCCCTGCAGCTGCCGCTTGCAGATGGTCACCAACCATCTCAATACCCTGCTCTGAACTTTGTCCAGTTTGTCAGCATCTTGTATAAATATCCCACAATGGAACACAGGATTTCTCATAAGGTCTAGTAAGTGCCAAGCACAGACTTGATCTGCTGCCTATGCTGCCTGCTCTTTAGGCAGCCTGGATACCACTGGTTGTCCTTGCTGCAAGAATGTAGCAGGCTTATGCTCGGCTTGCTGTCCACCAAGCCAAGGTTTAATGAGTAGAAAGTCTTTTGTACTTGCACCGAGCTAGGATGGCTCTAGGTTTCCAAGTATTGGAAGGTGTTGGTGTCCCTGACAGGCTTCCTTTGGGAAAGAATTGAGCTGGGAACACAGCTGAGTGAGGATGCTTAAGGGAAAAGAGAGGAAAAGAACTCAGTAAGTCATAAACCTTTAAGACACAGACTGTCACAAAACTGAAGGAAACCAGTTGCTGAGTAGTGTGGCAGATACACACACCTGCCTGCTGCTTTATCACAAGTTTAAGATTTGGATAGTCTAAAAGAAAGTTGGGATGCATGTATTTGTGCTGGCTAATTTGCATTGCTTCCTTTTCCTGACAGATGAGTAGGTTGTTTTTGAAGTGTAATGAACAAGGAATATTTCACAGCCTCTTTTTCACTGGGGCCTGGCGCTTAGTTTGGACTTTTGATCTTTACTGGAGTTCAAACATTATGTAATATTAAGTAGTTATTTATAGTAAGGATTTTTTTTCCATATTTTTTCCCCTGTGATAAATAGCATTTCTTTTTGAAATGACAGTCCACAGTGCTGTGCTCTCATGCTTGTCCTGCTGTGTGGCACCTGGCATTGACACACATAAAACTTGCTAGCTTACCTTTAGGTACTGGTGCTGCGCTTTTGATTTCAAAGGTCTGTACTCCCCAGGAAAAGTTAAACACAAGTGAAATGTTTACAGCATCCAACTCTTATCTGGTCTCATACCTCTATGTGTATCTTTATATATCTATCTATAGCTGGCAAGGATTGAGACAGCTGTATAGTGATACCTCAGTTTCCCCAGTACCATGTTACTCTATGACATCTAACTAATGCTGAGTAAATTATTTGGAAAAATGTAATTTATCAGCCAAACTTAGCTGCTTTATCTGCTTAGGGAACATCTTATACCAAACAATGATTTTTCTGCTATTTATTAGTTTTTCTGTAGTCAATACTTTTTCCATATTGTTAAAATGTGGATAGATCACTGAATTTTTGTAATGAATACATGCTGTTAGACAGATTTTGCATGGATCACTTTTCCAGGACTTGACACATATTTCAGCCCGATGAAACGTTCTACAATGCCAGATCTCTCAGCGTGAGATCTGTGCGGCAGAAGCAGACCCACGGTACGAGTGCAAGCGTGTTTCTGTGCAGGCCTGGCGTGCAGGACTGTGTGTCCACCTGCGGATCGCTCCCGCCGTGAGGGAGGCCGGGCCTTGTCCCTCCGTGCCCGCCTGGGTCCGTCCTGCACAGCAACCCGCCGCTTTACAAGTTTCCCCTCAAACACGAACACAGTTTGAGGTCGGCGAACTGAGTCTGGAAAAGTCGAGGAGCAGAATTGCTTTTCTGGCACTTTGGCCGCCGTTCCACGGCGTGCGGCGACAACGCCGCGATCCGGGTGGCCGTCGGGGCCGCTCGGTGGCGCGGTGCCTGCCCCGGCCTGGCCCGGGCTCCGCGGGACCCGATGCTTCCCCTGGCCGCATCCCCGCCCCGCCCCGCCTCGCTCCGCCGGGTGGCTGCCGCGGGTGGTTCCTGTGCCCCCGGCGCCGGGCAGGGTCGGCCGCGCCTTGCCCTGGCGGCCCGGGCCGGGCTGGGCCGGACTGGGCCGCGCTGGGCCGGGCAGGGCGGGGCGGCAGGTGGCGCGGATGGCGCTTTGGAAAGGGGCGGGCGGTGGCGCAGGCGGATGCTGCGCTCGCTCCTCCTCCTCCGCCGCCGCCGCAGCCGCCGCCTCCTGCGCCTCCTCGTATCGCGGCGGTGGCGGCCAGGCTGCGGCCGCGGCCCCGCAGCTCCTCGCCGAGGCAGCGCGGCCTCCGCTCCCTCCCTCCTTGCCTCGGTCGCTGCCCGGCCCCGGCGCGATGTCGGGCGGCGCGGCGAGCGCCCCTAAGCCCCTCCCGTCCTCCGGGCCCAAGTCGCTGCGGGAGATACCGCATCCCCTGGCCACGTCCAGCAGCGAGGAGATGGGGCCGGCGCTCACCCCCAGCCCCGACCTGCTCCTGCCCCGCAGCATCGCCGACAAGGTACGGCCTGGGGGAAGGGGGCGCGGCGTTTGAGGGGCCTCTGGTGTTGGAGGGGTCTCTGCCTTGAAGGAGAGCAGGGTGAAGGGCTGTGTGTGTGCTTCCCTGACACATCCCTTTTCCCCCTTCTCCCAGCGTCTCTGTGCGGGGAGATGAAGCCCTGGGCGCTGCTGACATCCACTGCAAGAGCCCAGAGCGGCTCCGGAGGGAGAAGGCATCGTATCCCTCGTTGCGAGGGAGCGGCTGGGACGCTGGTGGTCGCGCTGTCAGCGGAGGGTTGCGAGAGGCAGTATTTTACTTACCGTACCTACCTGTGGCTCATACCGTCTACAGATACGTGTAAATTTTTCAGGAATTGCTGCAGCTCCTTTGCTGTCTCCTTCCTGTAGCCCTGACGGGGAAGGCTGGCATTGTTTCCTTATCATCAGCTTATCTGTGATTGTCCTTTCCAGGCTGAACTCCTGCTCACTTCTTACCAGCACTAATACATACAGGGTGCTCTGCAGGAGTATCTATATCCATTTTCCCTTCCCTAGATCTGGCATATCTTCACGGGACACTAGTGAACTCTGTGAAGTGCCTTCCCTGTGGTGATAATTCAGTAGTGGCAGTACAGCACTGCTGATACATTAGCTATGCTTACAAGGACTTGGTATCTCTGTGGACAGGACTTTCTGAATTTTTTAAGGTAGGATTTCCTGGGAGCAGGATCTGCAAGGGATGATATGGGCTCGAACATCACAGCTGGTGCATACAAGGTATTCCTGAGTTGCTGGTGGCAAGGAGTACTTCCTCTGTGGCTGTTGTCCTTGGGAGTATGGAACTACTTCTGGGTAGGATGAATCCCCTAAGCTCCAAAAGCCTTGAGGGCTGATACATTCCCATGCTACAGGAGAGTGAGTGAAGGTAGCCTGGCCTCTTCCATGTTTCACCATCTGCTGTGTGCAGCTGTGATGTAGGGATTCAGCACGTCTTCCTGCCCATGTAAGGAGTCCTCTTCTTGAACATTTGCCCACTGTTGCTCTGGTGGGAAGCCAAGGTTACCCTCTCTTCAGGAACATAGGCCTTCATGTAAGAAATTAGTCAGAGTTGATGACCTGCTGAGAGAAGGGTATGTGACTAAGGCAGGGGCAGAAATTGTGGAGGTTTTTGTCCGTGATAGATTGGTTTAACCATGTAACTAGGTTGTTGTTTGTCAAAGCTGTAGCAGTAGAAATTGGCAGCTGCCTTCACAGATCTTGCAGTTGAGGAGTGCAGTGGGGATATACCATGCTCACTCTGTTAGCATGGTCCATCCACACTGCTGTAGAACAGGTGAGAAGCAGTGTTCTGAGGAGTAATTCACACCCTGTAACACCTTTCCTCAGTTGTGTTACAGAATTTTTTTTCTTTTGGAGTGCAAGCAAACTTACCTCTGCTTTAATGCTTTGAGAAGTGCATCAGTATTCCTGACAATCTGGGAGCAGAAATACTTCTCTAGCCGCAAAGCTGTGGTCAGCTAACTTCTCCTTAGTAGGAAGGTTCTTACCCAGTTTTTCCATCAGCAATAAAAATGAAATCCACCTTCTAGTACCTGTATGTAGTACTATCCTGTTCTAGTCACTAGGCAGCATAGAAGTATTCTAAAAGGGAGAGCAAAAGTGGCTGTGGGAAGCGATGTTTAGACTTGAGACCAGTTCTGTGCTTGACCTGGAAATGGCACTAGGCTATGATTCTTGCAGAATAAAAGGATATCCAGTAGGAAGAGAATATAATTTTTTTTTCCTTCTAGCTGAATTAGCAGAAAAAGCCAAATGTCTTACCCTCTTGAGGGAAGGAGATCAACAGCCCTGCTGTGTATGGATGTCCCATTCTTACTTCACATATAGTAGGGGAAAAAAAGTGTTAACTTCTTTCCCACCTCAGAAGAAAAATTTAGTAAACAAACAGTTGTTCCTAGTTTGTAGGCAATGGTGAGCTTCAACTGCTTGCACTATGTATTGAGTAGTCTACAGAGCAAGGGTGGTAAGTGGAAGTAAACAGGTAAAACCACTTTTGGGTGGTTTGTATGTCTCAGTCTCAGAATCATATAATGTTTGGGTTGGAAGGGAGCTCAAAGATGATCTATTCCAGCCCCTGTGCTGTGGACAGGGACACCTACTGCTAGACCAGGTTGCTCAGAGTTCCATCCAGCCTGGCCTTGGACACTTCCAGTGTTAATCTTAAAAATCTCAATCTGTGATGGTGGGTTATTGATCTTTCGAGAGGCTGGCCCACTAATCAGCTAACAGTGCTGACTAGCTTCAATAGCTGAGTACAAAGGGAGGTCAGCATTCAAGTCAGACTTATGCTTAAAGCTCTGCAGTTGTTGTTTATCAGTTCTTCAGTAGGACCTGTTCTACTCTTGTCTCTGACCTTTTGAGAGAGTCTGGTGGAGATTGGTACTGCAGGAGAAGTTTTGGTCCAAGTTTCAAAGTGTCCTTTGAGTCAGATTCTTTAAGGACAACTGTCCATATCCAGACCTGCACTAAGATATCCCTTTAGCAAGAGAGCTAGTGACAATAGCTGGCACAGCACCATGAAGTAATAATAATTTGCTTTTTCTGGGTTTCTCATGTTGTCTCTGAGCAAATACCTGCTAAAATCTGCTGCAAGCTACAATGACTTAAAACTGAAATCCTCTGAGTGGAGAAAGTCCAGAAGTAAAGGCAGGTTTTCTGCACATAAAGTGCTTCAATTTTCACTGCCACAGATGTGTAGCCTGAAGTGGCTGAACCTCTGCCATCACTGCTTTTTATTCTTTAAAGCATGATTTTCTTATTTTACCCATTGAGTAAGAACACTTTATCCTGAGACAGAGAAACCTGGTTGACGGGAACACCTGTCTGTGTGTCTCATTTTGGATTTTGATTCAAGTGTGGAAATAATGAAGTAATACAGAGCCTGTATAATTTTAAAGTCTCAAAAACCTTAGGTTACTATTCAAGAACAGTGGCTAATGCTACTAGAGCAGTAGGCCACGGGAAGGGGAAGGAAAACATTTTGTGCTGTTTACTGAGGTCATCTAAGTAGAATAGTCTCAAGTTTTCTGGATCTTAGGAAGAGGGCTACAGAACTTTTATAGTCTGAAGTAGTGTCTTCATCCTGACTTGTAGTGGACAATAGTTTTAGGAACCAGGATGCCTTGACTTTTGACATCTTACCCCTTAAGTGAAAAGGACATTTTACCTAAGTACTTGACTTTCACAGTGTTGCTGCAGGAAACATGAAACACTTGAGTTGTAGATTATTGTCTCTAAAGCGTTTATATATTGGCTGCGTGTTTCTGTAAAGATCTTTCTGTTCCCCAGAAGTCTAACTGCATAAAACATTGTCTTGACGCCTGACCACCATGAGTTTCTTTGAGTTTATTCTCCCTTCACCCTTGCTAGCTTTCAGATAAGGAGACAGCTAAAGCTGAACCTGAGTGCTACTGATCGTGCTTGTTGTGTTTTGGGTTTTTTTCCTTTTATTTGGTTGGGTTTTTTAATACTGGGTGAGAGGAGGAACATACCTGAGGAACATTCCTCAGGTTGCATGGCAGAGTTAGTTGTAAAACTGAGGTCTTGCTGGTATAGCTTATTGAAGACATGCAAGCTAATTGAGATCTGAATTTCAGAGCAGATCCTCTGCTGAGGAGGGCAAGACAAATGAGGAAGTGCCTGTATTTCTCTCCTCCTTTTCCTTTCTAAAAAATGAGGAAGTTCTGCTTGCACGACTACTTGACTCCAGTGCACAAGTTTGTCACGTTTGATAGCAAATGTACTCTATGCCCTAGGACAAAGACTTTGACAATGAGAATAAAAGTATTAATGTTACTGAGTTCAGAGCAGAGGTGAGAAGTAGATGATATTTTGCTGTGTGAAGACTCAGGATTCAGCCCCCTGAGATTGTGCAGATTTTAAAAGCTGCTGCTAAGTGTTGAAAGTGCCAAGTAGGCTGTGCAGAGATAGAAGGTAAGTGTTTTGTATGGCTTAGTTCTGCTGTCATCTAGCTGTGTTCCCTCTAGACTTGTATCATCAGAGTATCTTCCTAACATGGTGGTGTAGGCTATTCTTGCTATGGTTTGCCTTGAGACTGGCAGCTATCTGATTAGAGTCCTGATTCACATCACTGGTTTCTTGCAAAGGACTCCAAAAGCTTTTATATTCCACCTGTCCTAGGACTCAGACTCCCTTGTCCTTTTTCAGACATTTCTGAATACTTGTTACTGTGCTTGTGGCCAGCTACCTGTAACTTTCTCAGCTTTCCTTCTTGGAAACTCTGCATAACTTGCATTTGCCTCTATAGAAGCTCTATAGTGAACTCTATAGAGCTGATAGGAGCTTCAAGGCTGTTTTACAGGTACTATATCTAGCAGATGCCACAGCTGATTTGGAATACCAGGCTTGCAGTGAGTGAATAGCTTGAATTTGCTAGCTCATGGAGATGTACTTTAAAACTCCGACTGCAAACTTTTGGTTACTAGCTGAAAACTATTGTTTGCATGTTCCTCTGCTGCCAAGTTACCACCCTGGTGAATTCCTAGAGTTCTTATTAGCACCTAATCAAATATAAATACTTGGTGTTTGCTGGAGCGCTGTTGCATAGCACTTATTCCGAAAGGGAGCCTGGCACCTCTCCAACTCCAAAAAACATACTGAGAGTCTGAAGCTCTACTTCCAGCCTCCTTGGTTGCTATTTTATAATTATTGCTCTTAACTTGATCCACCCACAGATGAAACCAGTTTGCAGTATAATCTGAAAACTTAAAATAGATCTGCCTGAGCTTCTGCAAACTTCTTCCTTCTCTGACTAGATGAGAACTTAGGCCAGCACCATGTATTGTTCTTAAAGGAAGCTAGAGGTAAATTCTCAGTTGTGGGAGAGACTGCAGAAAGTCAAACTGAAGTTGGTGAACTTGTGAAACTATGTCAGTATGGATGGGTTGATCTCTGTTCCTATCTACAGGGATGTGAAAATGACAGTCACAGGGAAGTTGAGGCTGGAATGCACTTCTGCATATTGTCTAGTCCAACCTCTTGGCTCAGACAGAGCAGGCTGCCCAGGATGCAGTGAAGTTGTTTTTTGAGCACCTCTCTGGACATCTCCTTCCTGCATCCAGTCACCCACAAAGTAAAATATCCTTTGCATGTTTGAGCGAAACTTCCAGTATTTCAATTTTCATTGAAAAGAGTCTGTCACTTCCTTCTGTACACCCTCCCATCAAATATTTATCCATATTGATAAGATTCCCCGAGCATTATTATCTCCAGGCTGTTTGCCTTCTTTGCCTTGAGGCATGTTGTTGGCTCTTGGTCAATTTTTTCATCAGTGTCTGTGGGATTTTTTTTTTTCATTCCCTATGCCAAACTGCTTCTCAGTCAATCAGCCTCCAACACACTGCTACATGGGGTTGCTCCTGGCAGGTGCAGGACTTTGGGTTTCCTCATGTTGAATTTCTTCTTGAGGTATCTAACAGCCCATTTCTTCAGCCTGAGGTCTCCCTGAATGACAGCACAAACATCTGATGTATCAAGCACTCAATACAGTTGTGTATGCTCAGTACACTTGCTGAGTACGTACTCCTGTTCGATCATTTAGGTCATTAATGAAGGTGTTAAAACAGTAGTGGCCCTAATACTCTCTGCTTATATACACCAGTTGGAATTTCTGGGATCACAATGCTTTGAGCCTAGCAGTTCAGCCAGTTTTCAGTCCATTTTCTGTACATCTGTCTACCGTGTACCTCATCAGATTGTCTAGGACCCTGTTATGGGAGATTTTGTTGAAAGTCCTCTTAAAGATGAAATGAAGACATATGAGATATAACTACAGTGAGTTTCTTGAATTGGCAATTCTCTTCTGAGCAAGATGAAGGATAGCTAGCAAGTTGGAATAAACACTTGCATCAGCATAACTATCTTAGTACCATTACTTTTTTAATGTCTCCTGGTAAAGTTAAACATAGCTTCTACTGTACAACAGTATTATTACTTTGTGGTTCTTACTTAATGGAGGGAGGGGTGTACACTTTGAGGTTGAATTCAGTGTTGCACAGCTTTCATAATCTTTTCAACAGGATTGCTTCATACATAATAAGACAGAGTATTGAAAACAGATATTCAGAGCATACATAGAGGAACTTGGTTCTTCAGATGGGTTTGAGAAGGCTGAGTTTTGGCAATAACTTGTCAGCCATGGTGGAAAAAGTTATGCAGGTTCTTCAGACGGGTTTGAGAAGGCTGAGTTTTGGCAATAACTTGTCAGCCATGGTGGAAAAAGTTATGCTTGGTGGTCAGAAAGAATCCTCAGGGCTGCATGTGCTGGAGTGCCTTAAACTTACCCGAGTAGCTGAATGCTTTCTGAGCTCATTCATGGATAGAACTGGATAACCACATTGGTAATGAAGTTCCCTTATTACAGTTGTGTGGGCACCTCCTCCTCCTATCAGTGCCTCAGGTAGAATGTCCCTGTAATTGATGGTGGGAGGGGCAGAGAATAAAAGAACGAAAGTTTGCCATTGACGCACTCATTTGGGAGACTTCTGTTCCTAGATTGATGTGCAGTGTACTGGTGTCTTGTAGCATTGTGGTCTATTCTTGTGGTACCATAAACAGATGGTCTGGTTGTCACATGGGCCAGTCTCTCTCCTGCTCTGAGTGGAGACACAGCTCTCTGTAAAGTAGGTCAGGAGACAAGGCAGGGAGCTCTTTTTGTGCAGTGGGACTTAGTGCTGCTACAAGAAAGTCTGCTTGTAACACCTGAAGTGGATCTTTGAGATTATAACTTCCATGTGCTTTCAGTCTGCAGAGGACTTTTAATCAGTTGATTAAAAATTGTGTTTTTTCTTGTGTATTTCTCAGAAGTAACTTTTTTGAGGCTTGTTCTGTGCTGATCTTGAGCAAGATCTTAAATGCTGAGCTGTACTGATTCCTTAAGCTGTGACTGAGTTGACTGCCTGAGCCTGGGTCCAGTGCAGCTGAGATTTCCAAGTTCTTGTGGCTGGGGAAAACTGCTTCCATCACTAGGGTGTCATGGGGAAGAAAGATCTGAGCTCCGCCACAGCATCTACAGCTGTGCAGTAAAATCTGTGTGAAGTTACTCTTAGTAAATTTTTGAAAAACAAAGGGAAGCTGTTTCTTTCCAGTTACTAAGGCCAAGGTAGCTACTGGCAATTACCAACTGAAGATGGAAAAAAAAATCTAATAAGCTGCAATTATTTTAATGAGTTAGCATTTCCAGTGCCAGTCCAGCTTAAATGGCCTTCAAAAAGGGTAAGAAGGGTGACCCAGAGGGAACTACTGACTAGTCAGCCTCACTTCAATCCCTGCAAGGGTGATGGAACAACTAATTCCGGTAGCCATCTTCATCCATAGAGAGGATGAGAAGGTGATCAGGAGCAGTCAGCATGGATTCACTAAAGGTAAATCATGCTTGACCAACCTGATTGCCTGCTATGATGAAACAGTTACCTGGATGGATGAGGGGAGAGCAGTGGATGTTGTCTTCAGCGTGGCTTCCAGTGCTGTCTCTTACACTATTGTCATAGGCAAACTCAGGAAGAGTGGACTGGATGAGTGGACAGAGAGGTGGATTGAGAACTGGCTGAACAGCAGATCCCAGAGGCCATAATCAGTGGCACAAGGTCTAGCCTGTCCCTAGTGGTGTCTCCCAAGGTTCAATAGTGGGCCCAGTCTTGTTTACCTTACTCCTCAGTGACTTGGATGAAGGGGCAGAGGCCTCCTCAGCAATGTCACTGACACCACAAAGCTGGGAGGAGTGGCCAATACCCCAGAGGGCTGAGCAGCCCTTCAGAAGGACCTCGACAGGCTGGAGAGATGGGCAGAGAGGAACCTCCTGAAATTCAGCAGAGGCAAATGCAGGTCCTGCAGCTGGGAAGGAACAACCCCAGGCACCAGCAGAGGCTGGGGATGACCTGCTGGAAAGCAGCTCTGTGGAGAGATGGACCTGGGAGTCCTGGTGGACAACAAGCTCTCCATGAGCCAGCAGTGCTCTGGTCACCAAGAAGGCCAGTGACATTCTGGAGTGCTGCTGTCCTTCTAGTCAGCCCTGGTGAGGCCTCACCTGGAATGCTGTGTCCAGTTCTAGGCTACTCAGTACAAGACAAACATGGAGCTCCTGGTGCAGGGTCAGTGGAGAGTGACAAAGAGAATTAAGGGTCTGGAGCATCTCTCATATGAGGAAAGGCTGAAGGAGCTGTGGCTTTTTAGCCTTGCGAAGAGACACCTGAGAGAGGATTTCATCAATGTCTATGAGTATCTGAAGGGAGGGTGTCAAGAGGATGGACCAGGCTCCTCCCAGTGGGGCCCAGCAATAGAATGAAGATTACTGGCAAACAGATGCACAAGAAATTCCAGCTGAATATGAGAAAGAGCTTTACTATGCAAGAGTGGGAGCATTGAACAGGTTGCTCAGAGAGGTTGTGGAGCCTCCCTCACTAGAAATATTAAAGAACAGTCTGGATGCAATCCTGTGCAACATGCTTTAGGTTAACCCTGCCTCAGCAGGGGGGTTGGACCAGATAACCCAATGTGGTCCCTTCCAACCTTACCCATTCTGGTTTTTGACAGATGAATTTACGGGACAAATTTTACTTTCTAAATTGGGTGGGTCAAGGGGTGGAAAGAGATGTCACCTTCATCTGTAGGTGATAATGCCAAAACTGTTGATTCTCTACCAGATATTTCACTGAAATGAAAAGGTATCTAACAGAATAAGCACTTACATGATATCAGTTAGTGGAACTAGCTGAAATAGTTCTGAAAATAAAGACAATAATCTGAAGTGTGTACAACAGGCAAGGAAAGAGTTTAGCCAAGAGCTGTATTCAGAGTGATCCTCAAAGCATAAATCCTGTTAGAGAGCATTACTGTCTTACAGCTGCATTCAGAGCTTCTACAATGCTGCTTCTGTGAAGTGAGAAGCAGTAGGTGAGATGTTACTTTGGAAGTGAAAGTGGCAGTAGAATTCCCCTTAAAGATGGGTTTCTGCTTTGTTGTTTTAGGTATCTTGGTTGAAGACAAATGCTACACAAGTGTGTGGGAGCAAAGATGTGGCAAAAATGTGTAGTACTCCAGTTATCTGGAAAATGTGGAAAATGTAAAATATAAACTTGCTTCAAGGTTATGCTACAAATTACAGAGAGCAAACCCTACTGTGAGTGGGACGACCTCTCTTCCTGTCTTGGAGTGATCAGTAGTATTTCTAGTGCAGTGGTCTGTGGTGTTGTTAGTGATGCGAGGCTTACAGGATCGAAGGACATACTTTTGTCATGATTATTAGTCTGTGCTCTGACTTCACGCTGAATTTAAGTCCGGAAAAGCTCCCCTACCTTAAAGTTTCTCATTATAGTTTGCCTCACTTTTCCAGTAAGCTTGAATCATGCTGTGTGTTCTTTGAAAAGGAATGTGCTGTAGACAGGTGTTGCTCAGGGGCAGGAAAGCCCCGCCCCATCACTGGTGTAGATGATGTTAACAGGAGGCACTTTCAGCTAACTGTGGGGCAAAAGCACTGGAATCTGGGCATGGTGATAGACTACCCCAAACGATACTCAAATCCATGCTGTTCTAGGTGGAATTGTTGCCTTTGCTGTAGCTTTTTAGATGCTAATATAAGGCAAAATGAGTGAAATCTTGGATACTGACAAGATAAAGTTGTGCATTTTGGTTTGTTGCCCAGAAAGTCCATGGAAATTTTAAATCAACTCCTTGATCGCCTTGACCTCTTCACAATTTGTGTGCTGACTTCCAGTGTGCTGACTAGCCTGCTTCTGGATCAGTATACTTCACTTTAAGCCATGTGTGCTAAACAACTTCTGTATACTTTAGTGGCTGCGCTAAGCTTAGACCATTAACTAAAGGGTGTTTAATCTAGATAGATTAGTCTATAGATCTTAAGTCCATCAGTGTGTATAGATAGTTTTCCTACTGTGAGGAAATACTGAGTGACTGCTTTTCTTCAGTTTTTCTCCTCAAAGCTGAGACAAGCAGTCATGCTGTGTGGGTTTTGGTTTAGGATTTTTTTTTTTTTCTTCTAACAGATAAGCACTTTGTTTATCCCTCTGAGAGAAAATGCCTTTCTGCTGGAAAATGTCTTGTATATCAGCAAACTTGATAGAGGGATATCACTTAAATTGCACCTGCATAAACTAACGCTGAGAGCTTCTCCAAGAACTCACTCCTCCAGATCTTCCAGGGCATGAGGTGTAAACATGAATTCCTCCCTTTAAGTATCCTTGCCTCCTTTACTTGCACAGTGATACCTTGTCAGTCTGATGTGCTCTCACAAAATTTCCACTGGTCTGTGTCAGGAAATTTAATGCAACTTATCTGAAACAGAGAGCATGAGGCAACCCATATAATAGTGTACACATAGTCTTTCTTCTTTAAGTGAAATATTGACCAGAATACTACAGTGCTTTCCAGCCCTCTTATAATCTCTCTTCCTCCTATTTCTTCTCTGTTTTTCCCCAGTCCTTTCCACCTGTTTACATTAAAAAAAACCCAGCATATTACTGCTTGCTTCAAAAGCCAAATTGGCAGTTTGGTGACACTGGGTAGCTAGATAACAGATGCAACTAAACCTATTTCTAGAAAGTGAACAGAAAAAAACTTCTGCATGGTATGTCTGCAGAGCTTTAACACAAAACTGTGTGGCTCTAAGAGAATGCAGTCTAGTTTGGACAAGCTTAATAAACTGTTCCATCTGTAGTCAGATATAAATCTGGTTTATTGGATTGGGAATGATTCCTAGTCATAGGCAGGATTCAAGTTTTCCTGCTCATGGTCTGAAATCCTGCCTTTCTATTTAGAAGGTCAGAGCTCAGCTTCTGAAAACGAAGCTTTAAACAAAACACTGGGCGTGTTAGGCTTGTTTGTGAACGAGTGGTCTTTGACATGTTAAAATGGGTTGTGATGTTTCTGTGTGCCCAACTGCAGAACCCTTATAACAAAAAATATTACTGAAACAAAATCCTTGCATACAGACATGGAACGTAACAGAGCTAGAGGAGATTCATAAATTGTGTTATTTTCTAAATGTTTCTAAGGACGTGTACCTTCTGCCATTTGTGGAGGCCTTTGAGCTCTGAAGACAGACTGGAGTTGGTGCCTGTTGCCTTCTATTGAGAACTGTGGAAAGAAGAACCTATAGCTCCTCTAAAGGAGCTGCCCACATCTTAAACTCTTTTGCTTTCCATCAGGTCATAAGCACTTTTTTACTACTTTCTGCAGCTTAAACATAACTAAACTAATATTGCTGGACAGTTGCCAGCCTGGCATTTTGCCTAGGAAGATAGATGTAGCTTTGTACAAGGAATCAAGTTCTCTGAAAACAGATGTTAGAGCTAACCTTGGGTCTGGAACTTTTTATTTCAAGAGAATAGCTCATCTTGTGGATGTGTTAAAATACCTCTTGACATTTACCACAGTAAGGAAGCTATGGCAATCCTGCAGTTACTCCTCACACTTTCCTTCCTGTTCACAGCATATGGGCAAGTGTATCAGCTTTGTGGCAGTTAATTAGTCAAAAATGTGTCTTACACCTTTACATTTTGCCTAATTAATGCCTGCTGCAAATAGTAACCCATTTCATCTTCCAGATGCCTGCCTCTAAAGGCATTTGGCCTTTTATGCACAAAGCAGTGCAGTTACATGGCTTATTACTAAGTATTGAAAGTCTTGTCTTAGCTGTTGTAAAACATCTATGAGATGTTCCTCACATTCCTCATTTTCAGAGTTTTGCCTGAACCACATTTAGCTCTAGAGCTGTATTGCACAGTTCCCCTTCCAGCCTAGGAAAAGAGGCCAGCCTCTTACAGACTATGAGAAGACAGACTTATAGCCAGACTGTATGAACAGATAGTCTGATGTGATACTTAACACCTTCTTGTGACATTTGCCTTTGCCTGCTGCACAGGAATACTGGAACTGAGCTGTATTGTAGCTGAGTCCCTAAAGACTTCAGCAATAGAGGTAGGAGATAGCTTACAGCTCTTGCTGAAAATGTTGTTTGCCAGAATGTTTCTGTGCCCACATTCTTGTTCTGTTTAGCTCAACTGTGATGACTTACGAGAAAACAAACCACAAAGTAAAGTAATCCAGCCTATGGAACTGGATTATTGTATTGACTGTTAACTTCAAAAATGAGCTGAGAATCCCGTGACCTACATGAGAAGGCTTGGAAAATGCTTGTGTCAACCATGTGGTACCTGTATGAAGCTTGTTTCAGTGTTTCTCTGTCCAGCTGAAGTGCAAAGAAGCACTGTTCCAAATATGATACCTGTATAAGCAAGAATGCTCCCAGGCCTTGAGTGGTACCAATCTGCAGGCCGTCATGATTAGCTGATACATCTTAAATTCTTTTTTTTTTTCAGGGATGCTGAGGAGCATGTCTCTAGGCAACTCTGACCTACAGAGCAGAAATACTAGTTTGAATGGTGAACACCAGGGCAAAGTCACCAGACTCATGGCTTGGCAACATGTTGTACTAGGATGCCTATTTAAAATATTCTGAGAGCAAATTGATCTAGTCTTTATCTAGTGGTTTTTTGGTAAGATGAGCAAAATACCAGTTGTACTGCTGAAACTTTGGAGATGGGGAGTGGCTCTGTTAGACTGGGGGCTTTCTGCCCAACCCTGCAGAGCCCACATGTTTGATTCATAATACTCTTCACGGCTAAGAAGTGAAAAATTGGGCTCAGGTCCTCAGCAACCCAGCATTGTTCCTCTTTTTTTGACACATTTTAAGGTGAGAGCAAGAATTTGTACTTATTCTGTATTGCTCTTAAAATAGCCTCAGTCTTACAGTCTGATTGTAGATGATTATTATAATGGAAACCACTAACCTCTTCAGAAAGTATTATCTTGTTCCTTGTGAATACATCCATATAAACGGTGCTCTCCTTCCTGTTACTGGAGAAGGATATCAGGAGCTGGTATATTTAACCACTTGCCTTGTCCCAGGAGGCTAGGTCTAGCCTAGTAGTTGATCATCACAGTTCTTCAGTTCTTGTCAAACAGTGACTTAGCACTGTCTTATTTGTGGACCAGTGTAGGAACATGGTCCTTCTTCCTGGGAATGAATGCGGTTTTTGGCATTTAACTGTGGGGACTTTTTTTTTTTTTTTTTTTTGGTGGACCCAGTAGAGCATGATTGCCTTGTTCTTTCCATCCCTTCTGTGTCCACGGCATTCTTCCTTCTCTGCACTCTGTATCCTCACTTTGGTGCTTTGAATTAATTGCTCAAAAGTGAGTGCAAGAGGCTGGGACATGCATTACCTCAGACATGTGAAGAAACAGAAGTGACCTCTAATAAACAAAGGCTGATGCTGCTGCCTGATAGAGAATGAAACTGAACAAACGTAAACGGGAAGTAAATGCATTTTCTTCCCTTGTTCTCTATCTAGCTGGTATTAGACAAGACAATAGTCTTGTATAGACTGCAATTTCACTAAACGGGTGCTTAGTGGGGGTCATCTAATAGAATACAGTGCACAGATGAGCTAATCTAGGTGTACTGGAAAAAGAAAAAGCAGTACTTTTTTCTTTCTACATGGAGCTGATCTGTACACGTCAGAGGAAGAGAGCTCTATAAACAAAAAACACTTGCTTTCAAAACTTGGTGGGATGAGACAAGGAGTGCTATGAACGGGTCTGTGAAAGCCAAGTTAATGTAAGCTTTTATAGTGCCCTTGAGAATGTTTATGTCTAAACCACTTCAGTTTTCCAATCACTGGCTGCCATTCTGGTATGACTTACTGTCATGTATTGAAGGTATGGAGATAAGTGTGTTCCAAAAACCAGCTGCAGTTGTTGTGTGGAATTTTTGTCCACTTAACATGACTCTGTCTGTCATTATGTCTCTGCAAAAAACAATGGAACACCTTGAAATAGAAGGAGAAAACATACAGCACACTGAATTTTAGAAGTGAAGCAATGTTCTAGGAGCATTATAGGCCTGGCTCTAAGGTCCCTAAGTTAGACAGGGGTATTTAGGGTTAAGTGCACCTCTTGCCTCTAAAAACAGCAACATTTCTAAATGCCTCTTACAGTCGCACAATACTTATTGAGTGGGAGCATCACATGGGTTCAGGCTAATCCTTTCCAGAGGTGAGTTTACGTGTGCTTGGAAGGCCTGGCTGAACCACACCTTCTCCTTGCTCATGGACTGCCGCTTGGGGAGCAAAGCTGCCTGGTTAAGCTACACGTGTTCAGGCAAGGATAGGCGAAAACTAGCATTTGGTTTGTGGAAGCTGTAATGTAACTCAGCAGGAGACTCCATGGTCTTCACAATAAAACAATATCTATGGAATTTTAGACCCCTTTTGGAGTCTTCAAGGATTGAGTCCTGGATGCTTTCTCTAGCTTGCTGCTCCATGGAGGGAGGCTGCCATCCAGCAGAATGAATACCAAGCTCCTGAAGGTTTTACTTCATGTGGATCCAAACTGCTCTGTAAATGGAGTAGTGGAAAATCTCCTGGGAGAAGATGACAACAGCTGGAAACTTCCCAACTGACTTTGAATCTCACATGTGGACTTCTAGTTTAAAAAATTCAGTTGAATTTTATATTTGGATGAAGCGAACTCCTTGATAGATTTAGTATCTGTTTCTGGGCAGGCTGACAGGTCAAGGTATTTGGACAGCATAAGACAACAAACTAACGCAAAGCAGCCTTACCAGATAGCAGCCTGCATTGTTGGCAGGGTGCATTTCCAACACAGGCAGTTAGTTCCTACTTGCCTGGTGCTGTAGGATACCAGACATGTCCTGCTAAAATCATCTGAGTACTCATAAATTCAGGTGTCTTGAGGAATTCTGGAAACTTCATAGGAATGCATGAAGAGCCTGCCTTTGTGGTGGTTGTATAATTGTACACAAGAGCCTAGTATTTAACCAGTAGCTCATGAACCTGAAAGCCTGAATGTCACACTATATTTGCTACAGGTTGTGATCCAGGCCTTGCTAGACCTTGAACTGACCTACTGCCACAGATGACAAAGCTGTGAGACTGTCCTGAGGCAGTGAGGAGCAGGGACTAAAGATCTTCACTCCTTACTTTAGAAAAGGCTTTGAAACCTGGGAGAATCTTTATAGAAGCTCTCTAAAATGTGGAGTATGTCCTGATTAAATGTGTCCTCCATGCCACCTGCCTGGCTACCTGCCATACTCAGCTTTATGGCAGACTGACTGCTGTGGGTAATGGGTTCTGTGACAAAAAGGTTTTGTAAGCAGGACGTACCTGAGGTGACTTGGACTGTGTTTGTCTGTAATAATGCTGATGGGTACTTGTCTTGGGGTGATTTTGGGATAGACAATCTATTCCTGATTGTCTGCTTTCTGCCCAGGAATGTTTCCTGTAGTTTGAAGCTGGGTCCGGGGGAGGGGCAGGAGCTGGGGGAACTCTGGCATGGGCTTTGTTCAAACTCTCACTCCCATGTGCTCAGCTTGGATGCAGACAGGTTACCTGGCTGCTTTTAGCTAGCTTGGTCTTTGGTAGCTTAAGCAAGAACTTTCTTTCCCTGGACTGCAGTAGCCATCCTCTGGCAGCTTCTGTTGTTTCTTCTGGAACTGTTTGACTTGGTTCTTGGTCTGAGGTCAGACCAGCCCTGGGGAGATGGTTGGGGACCTGCGGGGAGCCACCGGAGTGACTGCACCAGGCCCAGACCTTGGGAAAATCTGAACCAATGAAAGAAAGGACTCTAAATCCACTAGTTTTGTCTGCAGCAAGGAGGAGACCAACACTGGAGGTTCACTAGGTTCCCATCTGTTTTCTTTCCCCAAGCTGCTACGTGGACTCTTCTTCCTTCCCTGAGACAAAGGCCATCTGCTATTTTGTTCTTTCTCTCCACGTGGTCAGCAGTTCTTTTTCTCTTCCACCGACATTTTGGGTTTGTTTGTTCTGGTGTGGGGGGGTAAAGTTCTGACACATCAATACCTAGCAATTACTCATTTTTTCCTGTGTTATGCGGTCACCTTGTTTGTCAAACAGGTGTTAGTTTTTTTTCATTTTCACCGGCCAATATTAATTTCATATTGGCAGGAAGGGATTGCTGAAACCCTTTGCTTTAGAGGAAACACTCATTCCAGAGTGTTTTTTTCCTAAACTTGTCTCTAAACTGAGACAGTACCTAAAACATGGATGAGCAGCACCTTGGTGCACTAAAGCTGAAGCTGATGCATGAGCCCCTGGCACTGAAGTCAGACACAGCTTGCCAGCTTGTTTATATAAAACAGGTAATACTAGCCAGTATTTCAGATGCATATGGGTATGATAGTTACACATCTGTAGAAACACAGATGGCTGCAGATCTCCTTTCCCAGTAGGTTCTGCTGGACATACTCCTCTTTCGGGGTTAAAAGCAGACCCACACAAGTGATGCGGTTTCATTTCCTCAGCAGCAAAAAAAAACCCATACCCCAAGTCCCATGGAAGAAACACAATGCAATTAACATGACAGTGAGGTGCTCTGCTGGTAGGATTACTACCCGAGATATCTTGCTGAGCATTCTGCTGTGATACTTCAAAGCCTACCTCTTTTTAGCAATAGCATAAGACTTGAGCAAAATTGATCCTGCCTACTGTTAAATGAGGATTCAGCAGCCATTAGCATTGTTGTTTCTAGTGCACTTAACTAGGAGGTTCCATCCATTCAGGGGGAGAAATAGTTAGCTTCTAACTTGGCTTTCATCTACTGGTAACTAGCCAAGTAGCAGGGTATGATGCCAGCTGTGGCTGTGAGGTGAGGATCCTGCAGATGAGGCAGTATAGCACAGTAATGCTTCCAGTGTACGCACCATCTGCCCTTTCCCCACCACCACAGTGAGCAGCTCTCCTGATCTGAGCCACTGCTGGTACAGAAATTTTACATGATGTAGATCTCTGGGGTGTTTCATTCAAGATAGCTTTATCACAGCCTTTTAAGACCTGAGATATTCTACAGGACCCATGACTGCAAGAATACACTGAAGTGCAGTGAAGCGGATTCAAGCCTTCACAGACTTCTGCCCTGCTTAAAATGTTCAAGACATACTCATATGGTATTGTTATCTCCCAATAGAACTGGTGAGGAAAGAGCTAACTTCATGCGAGTGGCTGCCAGCTCCATCTTTAGTTCTTTCTCTAGATTCTCATATTTTAAGGAGATTCCATCATATTCTCTGTGTTCTCTTTTGGAAGAGTTTTCTTTCAAGCTTTAGAGGTCTCCTGTGGAACCAGGCTTAAGCTGTTTCTTCAAGCTAATTCATTTTCATACTAGAAGCTTTAGAATTTGACTGGCTGCAGTTCTGGCACAACTTGTTGTATGCTAATGGTTATTGCACATGGACAGTGATGAGCTGTCTTTTCCTTTTGGAAACAGAAACAGATTTGTCTCCAGCTACTGTGGTATCCCAAGGTTTGCTTTGCTTTTTACTCTGCTCAGCCAAATTCTCTTGTCTAGCTGAACTGCAGATTTTCTGAAGCCATCTCCTGTTGTTAACCTTATCCTGTCTTCTGCTTATTCTGTTGGTGTAATTTCAACAGAACTTCTTGTCTACTGAGTTATTGTGCCGTTGCTTCCTCCTGTTGTATATGTTCCTGCTATGCTGAGTCTGAGCCAGGTGCTTGTGCAGTTTGAGGTGTCTACTGCATGTCTGAGCTGGCAAGCTGTGCCATGCTCACCCTGCTCTTTTGCCCTCTTGAGACCATTTAAGTGCCTGCCTTCCTGTTTTGCTTACCTGCTAGTTAAATCTGAAACCTCACATCTGTTTGTTGGCATCCTCTTTGGTACATTAGCCAAGAGTATTTATCTAACCTCTCTGTTAGCAGACAATAGTTTAGATCAGCCCTTTCCCAAAACGTCTAGGCTAAAGCAATGTTCTCTATTTCATAAGGCAACCCTCAAGGTGAACAGCAATGCTGCTACAGTTCTGCAGTACTGCAGCAGACAGATGGCTGTCTGTGAAATCCCAGTACTTCCATGATGGGCTTCTGACAGGGACTGGTGAATTTGGCTGTGTTTTTAGCCATTATCAAAGGCAGACCTTTGTAAGTAGCTTTACCTCAAAGCTCTCACCTGTGATTCTGAACCTTTGACTAAAGGAGCACTGATGAACGGAGAGTCTCACCCACATGTGGTTGCTTTGCTAAGATGATATGCTTTGGTTAGCTGCTTACACACTGTGTGAAGTTGGGTCTAAAAAGTAATTGCGTAACTAAAATACTCCCAGTTAACGTGCTTAGCTGTAGTGATGTTTTTCTGTTTAGCAACAAGGGAAATCACTCTGTGCATCAATCTATTCCTGTGCTACTAGTAAAAAGTTGAAAGCAAAAAACCTCCTATCTTCTCTGAAAAGAAGAGCCATGGATCTTCAGGACTTTCTAATATGTTGTCAGATGTTCCTACATATTGTACAACTTGTCACACGCTGTCAGTTCCCTCTGCTACAAAATCAGAGCAGAGAACAGGTTAAGTTGCAGTGATTATTATGCGAGTACAATTACTGTTATGGAGTAGTTTGTACTGAAGTGTGAGATTTGAAGGTATGTGGATGTTCCAAGTTAGCTGTAAAGTTGTTTTGTTGTTGGGTTTTTGGTTTTCCCCTGCTGCCAAGTTCCAAGGAATTGCAAACTTCCTAAACCTTTGTATTTTTCTTCCTAAACCAGACACTTGCTGGATCCTTTAGCCTTTTTCTTCTCTAGGCACTGGATGATACTCTCAAATTTGGGAGAATGGGAATGAGGACCTCTCCAAGGAAAAAGCAGTGTTTTTATTTGCTTTAGGACTTAAAGACGGAGATGTACCTAAATATTGGTGCAGGAGAGTATGATCTTTGACTGTCCTGTAGTTCAGTGATGGCAATTCAGGCTCTGACTGCTGTCAAAATGTTTGGGAATTAATGGACTGGATGGGGAGGCTTCTGATGAAAGTTTGTGCTCCTTCTTCCATGGTAAGAGTCTGCAGAGGTGAAAGCTGACTGCGTTCCAGACTACTGAACTGCTGCTACTTTGCCTGAAACCTGTCTTGTAACTGCTACTTCAGGTGTCTTGATTTTCCTAGCTGTTTTGTTTTCAGTGAAAGTTGGCTCAGTCTCACTAGGAACTGTTGACTCAGCAATGCTTCTACTTCCTTATGAATAGAAAGCAGGTTGGGCCATACTTAGGGGAGGTATCGTGGTAGTGTGCTTTCTTCTCAGCTTGGAGAACAACCTAATGCTCAAAGACCTTAGGGCGTTGCCCATGTGTCCTTGAAAAGGGTGATCCTTGGAGCTGCTGAAACAAATAACCCTTGTAATATATCAGAGAAGCTTGCCTGTGGTATCTTTGAAAATAGTGTGCTTTACATTGAATCTGTTAAGTTTATTAAAAACTTCCTTTTTTTTTTTTTCTCCTCTCCAATACAGGATCTCAGTCTGCCCAATGGCACTCCCGTGGACACTTCTAGCCCAGCCTCCTCCTCATCTCTCCTCAACAGACTGCAACTGGATGATGACTTGGATGTGGAAACTAGAGACCTCTTTGTTACTGTTGATGATCCCAAAAAACACGTGTGCACAATGGAGACATATATCACATACAGGGTTACAACAAAGGTATGAAGCAATATTCTCTTTCCTAGTACTTCCTCCTTTGTGGAATAATTTTAGGGTATGTTCTAAATATGAATATCTTGCATTGTATATTCACATCTTAAGGACAAGAACTTAGTGTCTTTTGGTACCTTGTGAATGTGTTGAAGATGTGATTTCTCTTAGCAGAACTGTTACTTCAGTGTCTGAAATTGTGAAAAAGCTTTTAACATGTCATAATAGACTTTTTTTTTCTCCAATTCCTAAATAGACTTGTTTGTAAACTTGCAAGGCCAGTTTCTTTCATTAACTTCAAAGTTTGTTCATCTAAGTAATCTGATACTCATTTGGTTTGAGTTCCCCTGAGGGGAATGTGCTTTGTTACTGGTTCACTGTTAATCATCTCACTTTTTGTGTTTGTCCTTTTCTGAAATGCTTTAAGTGTTGCTGGAAGTGTTGTAAACACTTCCTCTGTCATGCACATAACTAAACCATAGTCTGGATCCTCGGCTGTAAACTAGCTCCCATGCAGTTGCTAGTTCAGATAGGTGTGCAGCGGATAATAAAACTAAGTAGCCTAAGAATGTTGCTGCCTAACGAAAGAGGCTGGAGATTTTTTCAGCATCTGTTGTAGTTCAATCATGAGCGTAATCTACTTATATTAATAAGAAAAGTGACTTGAAAAGTCCACTGCATTTGCAACTGAAATGCTGATTTCTCTTAATTAACTCATTCCTGTTGTAATCAGCTCCTAGGTAATGTTGACATCTGTTTTAGGCACTTGTAGTTACTTAAGGCAAAAAGTGTTCATTAATTTCAGTAGTAATATACTTGATACACTTGTCCAGAAAAATCAGCATTCCTTTGGCCCACTTTGATGGCAATATGTACTGAAGAGAATATTTTTCTTGGAGATAAGGAGCCTTTAGAGGCCACAGGTTTTTTTTTTTTCAAAGTGTCCACTTCAAAGTTTCACTTTCAGACGGCACAGGAGGAAATGGGGTTTCTCTAAAATAGTAGGTACCTCTTGCTGCACACTTAACACAGTTCTAACATTCATTTTTGCTCCAAGAGTCTTAATCTTGCAGGAGACACCAAATCCTAACTACTAAAAATACTAAGGGGTATTGCAGGAAAGTTTTTCTACTTGGAGCAGTTTAGTCTTCAGCTATTACTTGATCAGAAGGAATAGGAACCACAAAATGAGATGCAGCTTTCCACAGGCAAATGGCTAAAATTGGCTAACGTTGTTTCTCTCTTAAATTAAGACTCAATTATTCCATCAATACAAAATACTTTGTGCAGTGACACCCTAAGAGTGTTCCTATGCTTGGAAATCCTTGTGTTCAAGGGTTCCTTTCCTTTTTAAAGCAAAATTCTGAAACATGGCCAAGATATTTACCGTATGTAGATTAGGTGTATTACACAACAGTGTCTCTTCTTTTAATTTAAAAAAACTATTCTGTACTTTTGATTTTGATGTCCACCTACCTGTCTGTTAATATCTGTTTTATTGTGGATCTCACTGTAACACATAAATCTGCTATATCATACCATTGCAATGCTGTTTTGAAACTGCATAAATTATTACTCTGAATCACCATGAAATCCTCATCTCTTTGGTTTTATTATTCTTGGAAACTTTTGGTTAATCTCTAGGGTCAGAATGTCTAGCATTATCTACCATTGTTTAAGACTAACAGTATTAACAGTCTAACTCATTCTTGCCCTACAAACAAGGCCTCTTCAATGCCAAGATAATTGCCAGTTAGCCATTTTAGCTGAAAGCACTAATAAAACACGGCAAAAAAGCTGCACGGGAATAATCCACAGAGGGGGATGAGGAACCTTTTCAACACCTCCCTTGCAGCCATGCAGGAAAGGAGTTTGAGACCTCTAAAGGGTCTCTCTGGTGCCTCTGAATGAGGAGGCAGGGATTGCTGAGGTGTTTTTCTTCTCCACTGGAGAATGCTTCTGGAAACTCAAAGGCTTTGGTAAACATAGATTATAGAATGAGTTACTTTGAAGACTGAAAAGCAGCATCACTAGGTGCAAGAAGGGAGTTGCTAATGCTATAATGTGTGCTTGTGTCTGTGACAGGACACCACTGTAGGGAAGGGTGTAAACTGCCCACAGTCTCGTTTATGGTGTGTGGGGTTTTTCTTCTTTCTTTATACAAGTTCTTCATTGTAACAGCAAAAAAAAAAGAGAAGTCTTGCAGTATGCCTCAGGCTTTTCACCTTCTCACACCTTTGTCAGCAGGCGGTGGTGACTGAAGAAGGGTCAAAACAGTGGCTTGCAAAGGAAAACTCAGGAGTTCACTTGATTCTGCTTGTTTACCTGTTTTCACAGCTTCCTAGTAAGAGCCAGGTGGCGTTCCCTAGCCTGTCTTTTAGATGAACACATTTAAAGAATGTAATGGTAATTCTCCAGCTAAAAAGGACAGTGATTCAGGACTGACTCTTGATTCTTTTGTATCCTGTTTTCATCTTACTAATGCAGTCATTGATGCAAGTTAGTAAGCAGTTTCCTTACACAGGGAGGCTAGTGAAACCATAAAGGTGGGTGAAACTTGAACTGGAACTTAATTGGTCTTGACTATGAGGATTGAAGTGTCTTCGTGTTTTTCAGATCGACCAGTGTGCATTCTAGGGGGATTTACCAAGCAGATCTTTTGTTGGAGGAAAGGGAAAAGTAAAGCTTGGCCTTATGTTGTGTAGTCATCTCTCCTGAGGAAAACATAAAAAACTGTACTTCTAACTTCACTTCACTGTACTTTCTAGGATGGCAAGGCCTTCTTCTGTGCATTTTCCCATGGAGGTTTCAACAGCTGAGCACCATTCCTCAGTCATGCAGTTGCTCTTCAGGCTTGAAGGCAAAGTCTTTCAAATCAGTCAGTACTGAAGTGGAAGTCTTATTTTCACTTTCCTGTACTTCTCCTCATTCTACCTGTGCACTGGGTAGATTACTTGAACACATGAAATAGCTTGATTCCTTAGAAAGGAGCATATGAAAGTGATACCATGTCTTTTTCAAACATGCTAAATGATTTGAGGCAGAAGAAATGCTGAGGTGCTAAGAACACCAGCCTTGTTCCCTTCCCCCTCTCTGTCATTCTCCTCTTTTCTAGTTGAAGATTTTGCCTCAAACTTAAATAATAACATGGAAGGGAATCTGCAATCGAGTCTAGTGAGCTAGAAAGCAGAACTAGGGTACAAAAATACTTTCATATAATCATCACAGGCAAGCTTTAGGTTTGGCTGCTAATTCCTTCCAAGAAAGACAAGAATCTTATGCCAGACCAAGACTTACTTGGTGATTGCATTAATATTGCCTCTAGTCAAAGCGCCGCGGTGCTGACTTAGTGGAACTGTTCTGGAATCTTCAGTACGTTCCTGGAAATGTCTTGCCCATTATTTGTTGGGAGATTGAGATCTGCCATGTAAGTTTCTCAGCTTCCTTTGGAAGAGACACATGTCCTTGCAAGGTGAGATTTATGAATCTTACTGAGAAAGTAGGAAGAATTTAACTGTGTCAAAAACATAGATGCTTCGCTCTCTGTCTGCTACAGAAACTTCCCTGCCTGACCGTCAGGAGCTACTGTGGCAGTTACTCCTGCACCACCAGAGCTGGGACCGAGGCCCTTTTCCAGCTACAGCCCCCACACTCACACAGTCACACCAGGTTTCCTTACCATCTCAACCCCATGTTTCCCATAGCAGAGTCTCAGGAGTCCCGATCCTTAAGAAAATTTATTCATAGTGCAATAACAAACAAGCAGCTTGAGCTGGTCCCTCTGAGGAGGGACCCAGGACAAAGGAACTTCTGGGCTTTTATGTCCTCACAGTCTAAGCGTGGGAAGGTCTGGGATCATCAGCTCCTGCCCTGTATCAGTGTCTGGTACCCTGGCTGGGTCACTGAGCCCCAGGCCCTTGTGCTGAGGGTCAGCTCTTCATGGCCTCTTTGCCTGGGCTCCACCAGCCAGAGCTCAACCTGCAGCTCCCACTGCAGCTGCACCCCAAGCTACCTCAGTGAACATGTTCTTCAACACTGTGCCTGGACAGTGGCAAGAACCCTGCTTCCTCTTCTGTGCAGTCTGGAAAAATAACTTGTTTTAAACTAACAACCAGTTTGATCTGAGGTCCAAAATCTTTCAGTGTTACTGAGGTTTTATTATAACCTTGAAGGGCCTTTATGTTCTGCCCAAATAGTCTTATAAGAAAAGCTTATTTGCTGTCTAGATATGATAGCCTGTACTGTAAACACTGAAATGTTGCTGCTGTATTTTCATCCCTGAGGAAAAAAGCATGATATATGAGCAACTTTGCAATTCTACTTGTGAAGTAGAGGCCACAGGAGCAGTTTACTAGAGATGCACTAATGTATGGTTTGTGTACTGAGACGTAACCTTGCTTTCCTATTCCTAGACAGTCCTATACGGTTTTCCTTAACTGTTAGCAGAATAGTGGTTAATAAGCTGCTCAGTGCTAACAGATGGGAGACTTCACCTTCATCCTCATGCTACAGGATAAGACACTGTAGTGTGTAGCCATTCTGATTACTCTCATTCACTCACTGTCTGATCTCATAAGATGCCTTTGGGCAGTGACATCCAGTTCACAAAAGCTCTGCCTTCTAAGTAATTACTAGCCCACCCTCCTCTGCACCTTTTTTTTTTTTTTTTTTTTTTAAATTTCTAGAATTATGGCATTCAGTCTGTTACTCAAAACAAGTAAAAGCTATTCAAATGAAGTCTCAGAAGTCAGATTTATTGTGTGGCAGTCTAATGTGTTAAGTAAGCTGGTGTTACTCTGAGGTGGGTGTAGCTGAGTGAAGCACAGATCTGCAATGGATATCTAGGTCTTGGTAGTCCCTCATTTACAAACCCAACTGCTCCAGTTCATGAGGATTCGTTTTATTAGTCCAGGGACTAACCTCTTTATTGCTTACCATGGCTAGTCAAAGGAGGGAGGAGCTGATCCCAATATCTTTTCTGTCTGTCTATGCCTTCCTTTACTATATGTTAAGCCATTTAATAACATTAGCTTGCTGCTTACAGTATCCTAGACCTGCTGTGCTGTTGATACTGTTAAGGCTCCTGAGTTCCCCCTAGAAAGAGATTTCATATGTAGAACCTGTACATGATCCCCAGTGGTGACTAATGGGACTAAAGTGCAGTAACTGAAGAGTTGCTCCAGAGAGCAAGTGAAGAGGTGGATTGCATTTACAGGCTGCTACTGGCTGGGAGCAGCAAAGCAACCAAGTGCTGGACTCGATGCCAGTTCAAAGGTGGGATTGCTGGTGTGTTCCCTAGAATGCGCTGGTTTTGATGCCTGGCTGCAGACGTGGTGTGCTGGCACTGCAAACCATTCATTGCAAAATGGACTTGATGCTGCAAGTAAGTTTAGCTCTCTGTGCTTCTCTATGGGACGTAACTAGAAGGGCTGTATACCTTCTAATCAAGGCTGCTGCAATGCCAGGCTCTTCAGCAGACACTCCTAGTTGGTACACAGTTTCGTGAGTGCTTTCAGGTGGTTGTAGTATGTACTATGCAGGCAGCCCCATACAGTCAGCCTTCCAGGCTATGGGCTGTTCAAGGACTGGATAAAGTACTTGCCAGCAGTTTCTCTGCATACCTAATTTTTTCCCCTCAAACTTGTAATGGCCTTGCCCTAAAGAAGGAAAATATAAAAGATTTTATTTAATGTGCTAATATATCTAATCAGGCATACACATAAACAGACTTGTTTCTTTGTCTTGGGAGTCAACAAAAATAGTCCATCAAACCTCGCAGTGGTTTATGTTCTAATTTTTTAACCTTGAAAGGAGCGTGATAAGCCCATCTAACTGCAGAATACAGGACAGTGGTGAAACACTTTTTCACCTCTAGATAATGGATATCATAGTTTAAACAAGTCAGTTAATACCTTTACTTCTAATTCTTGATTAGAATTAAAAATTAGGTTAGAATTAGGTTCAAATAGTCTTGTCCTCAGAATGAGTATCTCATGCAGTCTTGGCAATCTTGTAATGCCAACAGAGTAACCTGGTGTGCAGTGCTTCTGCTCTACAGTCCTCTCCCATAATGAGAGCAGAACATGTGATGAACTACTAATAGATCTTAACACGTGAGCTCCAAGCAATCATTTTTCATATTGCTGGCTTTTCTGCAGCTTGAAAGGCCAGAGGAACTCCCTCTCATGCTGGCTACACAATTTTGGGGATTAAGGCCCTTGCAAGGCTTGTCTGGCCTCACCATTGCCAGGGATGGCTGTACGTCATTTGTTGCTAAGCTCTGAAGTGAGAGGCCTTGGTGCACACTAAGCATATCCTGTTCTTTTCCAGACTACACGAGCAGAGTTTGATTTGCCAGAGTATTCTGTCCGTCGGCGATACCAAGACTTCGACTGGTTGAGAAACAAGCTGGAAGAGTCTCAGCCCACGCATCTCATTCCCGTAGGTAGTAAGCAAGAATCTGCTATTAAGGACAGTTGTGCTTCTGTCTTCCGAGGGTAATATTTGGATGATATGTGTCTAGATTTTTAAAACAGTACTTCATTCTCTTTGAGTATTTAAATATGGTACTTTATTGTCTTATAGTGGAGTGGAAGGGGCTTCCCATTCCTGACTGATTAGGCAGCTTAGACGTTTCTTGAGTGTCACAACTGAGAGGTGAGCTTTGTCAGCCTCCTGTAGGGCAATATATGTGCTGACTACAGTAGCTGTGACATAAATAGAATACATTTAATCTGTTTTCTCAATTACTACATTTTAGGGCATCTGGGCATTACGAAAAGCCACAGACGCTTGAGGTTCTAGTCTCAGTTTTCAAGATGGCCTTTTGATCTGGTTTTACAGAGTAATTTAAAACTATTTGTGCTAACACTTAATAGCGCTGACATTTAATATCACACAGTTGGAAGTCTCAGCCTCTGGCTTGGTAGCTATTGCATGCCATCAGTAGGCAGAAGTTCACCTAATAAGATTAACTAAACTACTGCACCCCTTATTGCTGATGCTGGTGATCTGACTGCCTTATTTGATGTGAGGAGGTTGGTACTACGTTGTATGGTTTTTGTACTGTAGAAGATGGGAATAGGTAGGAAACCTATGAGATCACCACTTTCAGACCTTTTGAACAAAGAAATTTTAAAAAGCCTATAGGAATTGAATTGTCAGGAAATAACAACACTACTAGCATATTTTAGCTTGCCTGTCTGAGGTGGGTGGTGTGGTAGACGTTTGTCTGCTCTCCCTCCCTCAGCAAGGAGTAGGCTGTGTGAGAAGCATTGTTAGGTTTCTCTATGGTAGAGCACTGTTTAAGTCCTTAATTACTCTGGGACTTGCCTCAAGTGGAATAATAACTGAGTTTCTCTGAGATAAGAAGTACTTCACAAAATCACGTGACACCACTAACTGGCAGCAAATGTGTTTAGTGGATGGTAGGGAGAAAAACAGTGAACTTGGGAGCATAAGACAGAAGCATGTTTAATGTGATAGGTGCCCATTCTGTCTTTTCTCACTCCCCATTCCCTGAACAGCTGGAATTATCATGTTTAAGTTTCTGCAGATTCTTGGGTATACTAACAGGCAGCCAGTTCTGCCTGAAGGCAGCAAAGCAGTAAATAACAGTCTAGTAGCAGAAGGTGAGTCATAGCCAGGGAATCAAGGTGCTTTGCTGTGACCAGGAATTTGTTGCACACAGACCAGCAAACTTGGCATGAGTAGCTCTAGTATTGGACGTGGAACTGGCTGCAGAACAAGCCAGTATCTTAAGTGCTTTTCTTCTAGAAAATCTGGAGGTATAAGAATGTGCTGCCTTAAAAAACTGTTTACGCACAAGTTAGCAGTTGGAGAATCTCCTATTAATCTTCATGCAGAGTATGGTGGGGAGATTGCAGAATGCTTTACGTATTTATTGTCTAGAAATAGATGGGGTATAGAAGCTAAAGGCAGTTTCAGATGCACTGTGACTCAAGTATATTCTGAAAAGATGTTTCAAGACAATCTAAACTTATCTATATTTGTAACTGGAGATACTGCAATCCCTAGAAGCCTTCTGTTTTAATAAATTACCGAAAGGGAGTTGTCTTCCTAATCTCAATATAGTTATTCTGCCTAAAATCTTCCTCTAGTAAATGATGTGTCTTCCCAGTGCAGTGTGTCATTTAGGAGCAGACACAAAGCTCATTATGGGTTCCTTATCATCTCCTCAGTTTCTGATAGTTGCATTTTTTTAAAAGATCTGGGACATTCTATCTTTTATTTCAAAAACCAGTAAAGCTGATCCCAGATCTGCCTCTAGACTAGAAAGGTAAACCTAACATAGCCAAAGTTCTTGTTCTTGGATGGCTGTGTTTGGATACTTGAAGCCATTTCTGACTGCAATGAACTCTGCTCACATGTCTCAGTAGGGAAAAATAGATTGTTAAGATGGAAGACTATAAGATAGATAATTAACACACAGTTAAAGTAGGATATCAGTTGCTAGCTGTGTGTATTAATTACTACAGACAGACCTCCAAAGGCCTAAAATGGAAAGGAATGTACCTACTGATGTAGTTGAAATGAGATTAAATGGCACAAGTCTTTGTAACAGAGGTGCACACTTCTCTGGGTCTCAAATGCTCAGACTTTAGTGATTATTCAGTGCCAGTTTGCATGTGTTTGGTTGAACTAGGGTTCCTTAAACTAGTCTTCCTTTCCCTCTTTTTTGTTTTCTTTAAACTTTTCTCTTTTCCTCCTGCATATGGTGTTGAGGTAGTGACTTTCTAGAGTCCCAGCTAAAGTTTACAAGCAAAGGAGGAGAGTTTCTGCCTCCCTGAAGACTAATGCAGAAAGCATTATACTTTTGAAGTCTAATGATAGTGTACCTTCTACTGGTTTAACTAGAATGACTGACTGATTTGAATGCAAAGCATAATAAGGTGATTCTTAAATTGTAAGAACTAAATACAGTGTTCAAAATGTAGCTGTGTTGCAGCTAAGTCATGCTAGCTGTGCTTTTCTAGGAGATACAGTCTTCATATAGAACCCACATCAGCTCAGGTATGGTGGGAAAGCAATATATAGATTTCTTTTTTTTCTTTAATTATTTTTGACACAGATTTTAGGTGACAAAGACTCTCTGCATAGGAGAATGCTGATTCCTCAATTGGATGAAAATGGCTGTCATTGCTAGCCTAACTGTAAGCAGATTATCTGGGTGGACTGGTTCACAAGAATGAAATGCAAAGCACAATTTTAAAACTGATATTAATCTTGAAGTTCATTCTGTCTGGACACAACAAAAGTAGGTCTAGTCATAGAGCTGAAACTAACCACGCTTCAGCTTTCTGAAGTGGTACTTCAGAGTCTGTAATCTAAGTGTAACAGGGGACTGTTTAACTAGCAGATCTTAAGATAGTCTAGGCTTACATGTCAAGCTGAACTGCTGAGATGAGATGATGGACTCAAAATATTAAGATGTAAGAGTGGATGTATTGTCAGGCCTTTGTCACTTATAGAAACATACTCAGGAAAGTCAGCTGTGATAGATGACCAGGTGTGTTCATACTTCAGAAAAGATCCAGCCGTCTGCTGTGTCAAGCCGCTAGTTTGTTTTTGGTCAATGGTCTCACTAAGGCTATGAGCATTTTACAGGAGAACGCTGTTCAAAAGCTCTAAATTGTTCAGAGACAGAGTGTGGGGAGTAAGTAGAATTGTCAGATTTTCTGGGTTTCCTTCCCTAGACTGGGCAGCCTTGATTCAACACTGGGCTGCACAGGTGTGTGTGCACTTCTGTTATAAATAGTGTGCAGCTCTTCTGGCATCTCTTTGCAGCTGGATCTTGAACATGGATGGCAGTAGAGGGAGCAATCTAAGCTATGCTACAAGTACTTAGTGCGAGTGCTGTCTGACTTCCCTGGTGTGACTCTCAGCTGAAGCCACTCTGTGGAGTGGCTAGCTTTTAGCCAGACCAGCTAAAGGGTAATTCTGAGCATGGCTTGCATCCCATCTGATGCATGGTTCCTGTTAGCAAACACAACATTTCAGTTCCTGTTAATACTGAAATTTGATTGCTTTGTTTTTTCCCAAATAGCAGAAGCAAGTTTTTGGTCTTTTGAATCTTGTGCCTTTTGCTTATCTCTGACAGCCTCTTCCTGAAAAATTTGTGGTGAAGGGTGTTGTTGATCGCTTTTCGGAAGAGTTTGTGGAGACAAGGAGGAAAGCATTGGACAAGTTCTTGAAGAGAATAACTGATCATCCAGTGCTTTCTTTTAATGAGCACTTCAACGTGTTTCTCACAGCTAAGGTAAGCCAGTCACTTTCAAATGAAGTTGTTGACAGGGACAAAAGAACAGAAATATTTGCAATCCCTTCTGAATTTAAGGTAAAAAGTCATTAACAAAACTATGTGTGCAGATCAGAACTTCCTCTAAAATACCTGAGGGTTGCTGGGGACCCTGAATATTGTGTGTAATGGACCCTTGTGTGTGACAACACTAGGGGGTCCCTTTGCTTGAAGGGAAGAGGAATCCTATCTGCAGATTGAGAAATTGAATTCTCTAGACCTGCTTGTTTTATAGCCTAGAACATTCTCCTATTATGCAAGAGAGATTAAAAATTCAGAAAGCTGTAGACTTTAAAATCCTTTTTTAGGGTAGGAGGGAAGGGAGAGAGGAAGAGAGGTCTCTCTTGCACAAGAGCTTGCAAATTTCTTGACTTTTTATCTTGTCTATGCTTTTTGTCCTGCTTGCACTTGATGCCCTCAAAAATGAGCATGGAGGCCTCATTCTCATTTGTTCTCAGCCAACAATTTCATGCTGATCTTCTGCATGACTCATGCGGGAATGGTGCAATTTTGTTTGGCTTTCTTTAGAACTGCATTTTAAATAAGACTAGGAGGACCTGCAGCTATGCTTGGCTTTTACCAGAGAGGTGAGGAGAGTTATAAAAGCACGCCTTTGCAATGGCATGTTACTGTAGCTCACTTAAATGTGATGTTTGATCTCACTTCAGATTCATGCTCTGCTTGCTCTTAAGAATCAGTCTCCAGTGTTCTTTTATTTCTCCTCCATGGTGAACTTAACCACTGGAGCAAGCCAGAAATGCAGAATTTGTTTAGCACCTTAAATGTCAGATAGCTCTGTTCCTCTTTTTAGCTGTCCAAGCATGATGCAGCTTTCTTAGCTGCTTTACTTGTCTTCTCCCACCCCTGGTTCTGGGCAGAGCTTGCATTGAGATTACAGAGCATCCTGGGAGGTGGGAGAAAGGACACATTTTCTGATAACTGTCTCTAATGCTTGAAATTGCTCTAGTGGAGCAGTGAGGTATCAGTTCAGTGTACTAGGACTTCAGAATTTAGTTACTACAGAAAGCCGTAAGATCAGCTCCTGGCTGAAGAAGAGAAACCAACATTTCTTCAGGTTTCATGTTTGGACCAGTAATAAATATACCAGAGTGCTTAAGAGAGTGAGTGAATAATTTTGAGTTCAGGGATCTTTTCTGATATCTGCTTGCAGCTAGTGCTTAGGACATGCAGAAGGCAAAAGTCAAGGAACCACTGCATTTGAATGCAAACATAATTGTAAATTACAGTAGCTGCTGCTATATCAGGTTCTCTTAATCAGATTTTCATTAGACTTCCATTAAGAACTTGGAAGGAATACCGTAGTACATGTTTTGAAGATAGCTGCTTGTTTGTTTTTTTTTAAGAACACTTAAGCCTGTAGGCTAGTCTGTAATAACACGTCTAAATTATTGATCTCTAGAAGTCTACTTGGTTTGAACACATTTCTTCCTCAGGCTGTTAACCTGAGGAAGATAACATTTTAAGATGTTAAATACTGACCCCTGCTGGAAGGAGTAAAATGCAAAATTGACAATGTTTTGGCTAACTAAAACCATTTTTTCCTGGTGTACTGTTAAGGTGAAATTCCTTGAAGATTGTAGGTAGTCTTTTTATCATAGGTCATCTGAAAAGTTGGTTTATGCAAATGTGTCAAGGAGTGCCAATGAAGTTTACACTTTCTGTAGAAGCAGCATGGATACATCTGACCCAGCCTGACCAGCAAGACCCTGTCTTGTAGAATACCTGACATGGGCAGACCACCTGTCTTGGTGGTCTGCCCATGCTGCACTTTCTCTGTGTGCAGTCTTCACCTGCCTCCTGTGTGACCACAGAACTGGAGTAAGGAGACTGCTTGCCAAATAGGTGTGCAATGTGTAGCTCTGTACTAGGTCATTAGAGCCAGTTGATACATTTGCTTAGTACTCGTATTGTGGCTGTGACTTAGAAGTCTGTGTGGATTAATGATGTGAACTGTTTCGGTAGAAGAACCAGAGCTGTTAATACAGCTACGTCCTTGGTGAGAACATGGGAAAGTCTGGCCACATGCACAGTTGGACTACTTAGTTATTTTTGATGTATTTCATACCATTCTCCTGGATAATTTACTTCCATCTAGGGGTAGACTTGAAGCTGTGCTCAGCTGTACAGCTTGTACAAAGCAAGCCTTTGTCCAAGGCTGCATGTAATCTCTTGCCTTCAAAAGATTTGCTCTTGACTGGAAAGTATCCTTTGTTTATTAATACTCAAACATGCAAGTGAGTATTCCTAAACATGTTCTTTTTTGGTTTTTTTTTTTTGTTTGTTTGTTTGTTTTAATTCCTAGGATCTTAATGCCTACAAAAAGCAAGGAATGGCTTTGCTGTCAAAGATGGGGGAGTCTGTCAAATACGTTACAGGAGGCTACAAATTAAGAAGTCGGCCACTGGAGTTTGCAGCCATTGGGGATTACCTAGACACATTTTCTCTAAAGCTTGGTACCATTGACAGAATAGCACAACGGATCATCAAGGAGCAGCTGGGTAAGGACACAAGGTGTTCCATCATAATAATTCAGTCTGAATCCTCTGTGTCTTATTCTGGTTGATAGCATGATCAAGAAAATTTGTGTTGATTCTGGCCTGTAATAAGTGACACACAAGGCAAAATCTAATACCTATTCCAGATTTAAAACAGGTCCAAAACCTAATGTAGTATCTTATCTTAGCTCAACTCTCAAGATATTCTTTTAAAGCTGAATATTTTATATCAACCTACTGTCTTGCTAGAGTTATTTTTGAAAGACTTTTGGAAGGTGGAAAAACCTGTAGATTCCACCTGGAGGAGTGCAAATGGAATTCCTAGATGAAGATAACCTTTACAGGCCTGTCTTAGTAAAGTTTTGCCTATGTTTAAAAAACTGTCTTTGGCTACTGCAAAGGTGCAAGAGTCTTTGTATTGGAAGTCTGTAGGAATGGTAGGTTAAGAAAGAGGCAACTTGAACCTGTCACCTGTACAGCTGCAGAGCTCTCTCTGTTAACGTGCTAATGAACCTGGGTCTTGACTCCCCGTGGGAGTTAATGTTATTCAAACTTGGTGCATAATTTCTCCTGTTTTGTGTCTGCACATCTTTGTGCCTTGCTCTTACTCTGATAATCTTTTTTTCATCTGCCTCTTGCAGAATATTTGGTGGAACTACGAGAATATGGACCTGTTTATTCAACCTGGGGAGGGCTGGAGGTTGAGCTATCAGAGCCACTGGAAGGGGTGTCTGCCTGTATTGGGAACTGCTGCACTGCTCTTGAAGAACTCAGTGAAGACATGACAGAAGACTTCCTGCCTGTGCTTAGGGAATATATATTGTATGCTGAGTCAATGAAGGTAAAGAGAGCCCTGTGGCAGAAAGCACTGTTACTGCGCTTGCCTGGAATTAACGAGTTCATTCTTTTTAACAGTGATAAATGCTGGTAGTGGGAAAAGTGGGGCAGTAAATAATATATTAAGTAGGAGGGTATTTTCATAGTCAAAACAAAACTAGGTATGTTTAATAGCAGGGTATTGCATGGGGTAGCATTCTCTATCTGTTCTGCTCTTCAGTCAAGCTAGTATTGTAGGCAACTCCACAACGTGTTGCAGAGTTGCCCCTTCACAGGTGTGGTAGTCCTCTATAAGAGACATCCTGTGGCTGCCTAGAATCTTTCTTTGAATTTAAGCCAGTTGTGCTTCAGCTCTTCACTACAGGATCAGTGCCTGTCCCTAGAAATTATAGCATTAGCAGCTTCTGTCACTTGTATGCAGCAGAATTAGGGGCCTCATTTTAGAACCATGTGTCCAAATGACAGACACTGCTTCCTCTGTCATCCCCATACCCTAGGCATGATGTGTCTGTTAAGTTCTGCATACCAAGTAACTGCTTAAACATGGTATTCTGTGACTCTTAATGTCTCCAAGAACTCGATCTTTTACTGCTTACACAGACATAATAAAAGCTACTTGAATGTGGATTTTATTCTCTTGAAGTTAAGGTAATCAGTCACATCTAATGGGGAAAAGAATTGCTGAGTAAATGTCACTAAAAAATGATACCAAGGACTTTAGTTTGTTCATCAGAGCTTTTCACCACACAGCTGTGGCACAGTATGTGTTAGCAGTCGCTCTAAAGGATACTCACAGACAAGTTCCTTCTGCAGACTTTCCACTTGGAACAACTGTTACAAGGCTATGATATGCACTCCTTTACAGATCTAATAGCCCATTGTAAATTTACAGTCTGAGCATGTAGTTCTTCTGCATCTTGTTCTTAATCTCATCCTATACTTCTCAAACTGAGAATTGAAACACTTGTAGATTTCTTTTCCCAGCTTCAGGAGTGGTACATCTCATGTGTGGCTTAAGTATTGTAGCAGGTGGCTGTACACTAATTCCCTGAGTATATGGTTTGCTTTTGTCACCATAGATTTGACCCCAGTATGAATGAGGTGGATTTTCTTTACAGGTATATTAACAATAAAGTATTGCTCAGACATAGTGAACTGTAGGAAGCTTTGTGTCAGGATGTTGAGACTGTAGGAAGTGGAGGTGGATGGAGTGTGCTTACAATAAACAGAGCGTGGGGCTAGTGATTAAATACTTTTAACTCAGAACACCTGGCTTTTGATGCTAAAAATGCCCAAAGATGGCATCTGAAGGGGCAAGCTGAGTTGTGAGAGGTGCTTTTCACAAATACAGCAGGAGAAATTTTTTTAAGCTAACAAGCAAGGGTTTCTTTAGCTGAAGAGGTACTTTAGGCAGATCATCACCACTTACCACAGGCAGAGCAGCATTATAGACTTGCATCTAGGCTTTCTTTAGGCCTTTTAGAGCAGTTTTAGAATGGCACTCTCTACAAGCCAACAGTTACTTAACTGTCTAAGTACCTCTTCAGCTAAAGAAACCCTTGCTTGTTAGCTTGAACTTTTTAGACTGTCGACTTGACTTTCTAGTGCTCTAAAGGATTATGTTGTTTAGTGTCTAGCTTGGGCATCTTATTAGCTTTACTCAATCTAAAAATCTGAAAATCAAGAGCAAAAACTATTGTTAGCCAAGACAGACTGTTTGTATTTTCCTTCCCTCTCAGTTTCTACAGTTCTGAACTTTCTTAGTTTCTACAAAGTGCAGTTTTCTTCTGCTAGGAAACATCAGTGCAGGAGGGTTTCTGCTGTAAGGGGCTTCCTCTTCACTAGCAGTGCATTCCTCTTCATCAGCTGCTCTGAAGACTGCCTGTGAGATGAAAGTGTGTTTGGGTCTTTGAGAGCACATGTTTTGCACAGGGTACTTGATGGAAGGTAAGTCTTCAGGTATTAGAAGTTCAGTGCAACCTTGATAGCTCTCTTTGTTGCACACTGTACTACTGGTGTAGGTGTGGGAACATGATCTATACAGCAGTCTATAGCTGGCTGAATGTCCCTTGAGTAAGAGCAGCCAGATTATTGTCACTGTTCAGAGACGAGGCCTTGATGTCCTCTGAGGGGAGGAGCCTGAGGGAACTGCACATATGGAGGCAAAGCCCAGTAGTTCCAGTCGAATAGAGTATTAGCTGAGTTCAGGGAAGCCCAGTCTCTGGGCTTGTTTGAAAGATTTTGCAGAACAGGGGAGAAGCTGGTGGTGTGGCCTTGAGGTAAAATGCATGCTGGAAGTGTCTAAGAGAGACCTGTTCCAAATTACTCATTCTGGTCAGTGCTTTTTAGGCCACAGCTGTGTTCAGTTTTTATCCTTGCTGCACAAAAACAGATGTGGAGATTTGGCTAAGCTGAAGAGGGTCCAGAAGAGGACCACAAAGGTGGTCAAGGGACTGAGAAACCGGCTGTATGAGGAAAGGCTGAGAGAGCTGAGTATGTTTAGCTTTGAGGAAAGAAGGATTAGGGGAAATCTTATCACCTTGTACCAGTATTTAATGATTGACTACAAAGATGATGGACAGTCCCTTTTCACGTGAAGTCCCATGGAGAAACAGGGGTATTCAGTGCAAATTACTCCTGGGGACATTCTCATTGAACACAAGAGAAGAGTTTTCACAATGAGAACAATCAGCCTTTGGAATAATGTTCCCAGGGAAGTGGTGGATTCTACATCACTGGGCATGTTTAAGATGCAGCTGGACAGGGTGCTGATCCATCCTGTCTAGACTGTGTGTTTGCCAAGAAAGGTTGGGCCAGATGATCCTTGAGGTCCCTTCCAACCTGGTATTCTATGATTCCTATGACATGGCAAGGTGATGTCTCAAATCCTGGTGCAATGAGGCCCTTGTCAGCAAATATGTGGTACCACATTTGCTGATGTACACTGGTGTTGTCCTGAGAGGCACATGCAGAGGACACACTCTCCTCTACATAATTCAGTGCAGGTATTAGGATGCTATTTGACTTCTGTGTGCTTAACACTGTTAGAAAGACTTATCAGATGATCCCCAGGGATGTTCCTGGATATTACTTTAAATGCATGTTTAAAGCGAGCACCACATTAATAGGTAGCTGTGTCTTTAGGGGCATGAAGTAACTAGAGATCTTTTGTGAGGTTTAGTCACAGTAGGAAGCTATGTGGTGTGCAAATAGGATTGAAATTGAAATTTGAGATAGGAGGCTGGTGGCAGACTCCTGAAGCTCTGTAGACATACGGGCCGAGGTGGAATGTTTGAACTAAATACAAAATGAAGAAGAATCTGCCTTGCTGGAACCAAGCTGAGTATTTCTTGTTCGAACACCAGTGGTTTAGTTCTGACCTGAAATAACTGAAGTGTGCTGGTTGAGATTTTTTTTTTGTTTGGTGCTTGGTTTCTTCCAAATATTTTTTTTTTAAACTGTTTTTCTCTCTAAGTGAGGCTAACTAGTATTGCACGGTCTGTGGTAATTTTGGGGACGCTTGGTGTAGAGCTTTTCATAATTGCTGCTAAAGTGTGAAGGCATCGATCTCGAACTGAGAGGAGATTGCCTGGAGGTGCCACAGGGAAATATGGGACAAGTGAAAGGGAGGGCAATATTTTTCTTATCACTTACAAGTCAGCCATTTCTGGATACTTAAAACTGTATTCACAAGCTTATTAATTGTCCGCAGTAGGTGGACTTGAGCACTTAAGGGGAATTAAGACACCTGTCCTTTGAATCCAGTTCGCCAATAATTGTTAATAATTGTCTAGTCCTGGTATAGATTCATCTTCCTACACTAGCTCCAGGCTTCTAAAGGCAAAATGCAATTGCTGGAGGCAGTTGTTTTTCTGAGAAGAAATTTCAGTTGACTCAGGTTCAAGAGGCCATACAAAATAGAAATACCTATTAAATCTCTCAGACTTTTGTTGCATTGGTGACCTCAATCACTTAAGGGCCAGCCCACGTAGTTGCATAGATTCAAAAAAGAAGGGGGAATGTTGCGTTTTTCAAACAAACACAATGAATGGCATGCTTGCTGCATGCCCTTTGGGACAAAAGGGAGAGTTAAGCTGTTGAAGATGAATTTCTCAGGTTTGCCCTGTTTTTATTGACTGATCTAATAGTAACTTTGTGGATGGGGTGCCATTCCCATTTATCATGGATTGAGGTGTTTATGAGACTGTTGATTGCAACATCTTTACTCTAGCTCAACTGTACTGGTAACCTTCTCTTGGCTTAAGAAGGAGGAGGGAGACAGTGATGATTAGTAGATACAGGATTTGTATGTGCTTAATTAGATCTTGGCTAGACTGGCTCTTAGAGCTCCGAGGAGCTACTCTTTTAAAAACATATTTCTGTTGGCAGCAGTGCACATGACTAGTCCTATGTTGCTAGTATTGTCTGGAACTGTTAAAATGACTTTGTGTCTTAATGGGCAATTCCTTCTAGGTGGCAGAAGGAAAGACTCACAGCTAAGTTAGCTGCGAGAGAATTTTGACTTTACAATGAGTGTTTGCTCACTTCCCTCTGAACATTTTTAATAATAACTTTGCATCAACTGAGTAATTAAAAAGTACTAGCTGTTTCTGTGTGAAAGCTAAAGTGGTAAGTTGCCTGCTTTTACAGATACAAAAGTGCTTATTTTTAGTAAGACATTCGTAAAAGGACTAATTCCTGTGGTTGTTTTCAAACTTTTTCAAGTCTTTTGTAAGACTGTGATATAACATTAGTGGTGCTTTTTGTGGATGTAGCACAAGCTAAGGGTAGCATCTTTGGCTCTCTGTTCTGAGAATACTCTGTCAAGAAAACATTTACTGCTTGAGAGGCTCTCTCAGGCAGTCCAGTGCTTTTCATGTAAATTGTGCTTTTCATAATTTTCTCTTTTTTTAATTAAACCAACAACCAACTGATCTAAAATAAAGGCCTACTGTTGCTCCAAACGAGAATGTGACCGCTTGCTTTAAAGGATTCTAAAGAGTCTTTGCAAGTTAAAAGGGAGCTGTAATACCTTCTGTGACGGTCTTCCTGTCTCTTAACCAATGCTGTTTTCTGTCTGCTGCTTGAGGACATCAAAAACTTTACATTAGTCCTTGTTGGCTTTGATGCTTTTGTTTGTATCCTTGTCATGGTAATAATAGGTCAACTGATGAATTAAATTTACTTAGTCAGGATTATATTAATGGTTTCATGTTAGCTTCTATCTCGCATGCCTCCAGTTGTCCAAATGTTGAATTTTGTCTGACCCTGCCAGCTGCTGGAGAGCAAGTGCTCTTTGTTATTAAAAGCTACTCCCTAAATGCTGTAGAATAAAACAAAGTAAATCTGAAAGTCCAACTTCAGGCTGAATTGGCACTGAAGATACATCAGTTTAGAGTTTCCTGTGGGCTGGGGGAAGGAACAAGAGGATCCCTTTCACAGCTCTCTTTTCTCTTGACCATAGAATGTGTTGAAGAAGAGAGACCAAGTTCAAGCAGAGTATGAAGCAAAACTGGAAGCAGTAGCCTTGAAGAAAGAAGACCGTCCAAAGGTTAGCACTTTTAAAATTGCTCTATAAAAACAGTTTGCATCTACACTACTTCCTGAGAAGAATGGAGGAGTGGAACTTGTTTTTTTCTGGATCTGGTGGCTTCTTTGCAGTATAAGCAGTTTCTGGCAGAGCAGAAATTTGTTGTTGGCAAGCTAGTGTGAAATAAAGACCTAGGCATGAATATTTGTAACTTGTCTAGCAACTTCTGTACTACTGCTCTCCTGCAGTTCAAAGCAGGATGACTCTGTAACACTGCAACAGCAGCCAGCAGTCAGCTGGACTGTTCAGTGACTGGGGCCGAAGCAGTGGTAGAACAGTCCCTGCTGACTCAGCAGTATGCCAGCTAGCTGAGTTAAGGTCCTATCCGTGGCACTGTGGGACTCTGCTGTTGCAGAACACTGGTTTTGGCTGTGGAAAACTCCATTATTTTGCCCCTTCTGCTAGGTAGCTCTACCTGTGTGGTGCTGAACAGAGACAGCACCTGTCACTGGATGGCAGGTTTTGGCTGGGCTCCATGCAAAAGCAAAGCTGTAAACTGACATGCTTATGCTGCCACCTGCTTCTGCCTGAAACAGAGTGCAAGAGCCTTTTCTTAAATCATTGCACCTTTAACTGATGATGGCAGCAGGGTTTGTTCCCTTCCTCTGCTTGAAGGTTTTTGGTTCCCCTTATATTTATGTTAATAATTAATGGGTGACTTTCAGTATTATGACTGCTTACAGTAAGGTTCACTGTACAGGAGGGTCACATAATCTTTTGAATCTTAAGAAGCTGAAGCTGAAGCGGATGAGAACACAGAAATGCAAAAGTATTTTTCCAGTCTTTTGTCTGTAATGAGCTACAAATAGTGGTGTACTAGGTGTTTTGTGGTGCTCTTGTATTTTGCTCTGTTGCCTGCCCCTCTACTGGCTGGTGTGGTATGTACTCTACTTTCTCAGTGTAGCTTTGTATAAACAGGTATTCTGACAGTTGTATCTAGGATGAAGGGAACTAAATCTAGCATAAATCATCTAATGATAGCATAAATCTAGCATAAATCATCTAAACTAAATCACCTAGGCATTTGATTTACCAATATTTTGATGCAGTGGAATTGCTGAATTTTGCTAATCTCTCACCTGTTAAAAGGCCTTTGGATCTCATATCTCAGTGGGATTATTGTGTAAAGTATAGCATTTAGATCTTGTGAATCTTTTGAATACTTAGTGTCTCCTCTGCAGAATATAAGCATTTTTTTTGACAACTTCTCGTACCTTTTTGTAACATAAGTAGTTTGTGCCCTTTACAGGTTGAAGGTAAACAGACTGTATAGAACTCCTTGCATGTTCACAAAATACTGTCTTTGGGGTTTTCAGAGCCTTTCAATCTGGAGGTTGTGTCATTGCCTGTAAGAGCTGATAGCTCAGAGCTGTGCATAGCATCATGTCTTACATTCAGTGGGGTTTCCTGACTATGACTTGCTGGAAACTAAAAGCAGGCAGAGGGTCATGTGCTGCAGTTGTGGAATGGTGTTTGTGTTTCTTGTGGTATATTTGCTGATTTGGTGGAAATGATGTAAAAAGACCCCAAACAAAACTCTTAAGACAGCAAAGGCCTATGTTTAGATCATGAAAGACAGGCCTATCACTACTTGATAATCTGTCACTGGAGGGCTTTCTGGGCCTCCTGTGCACATACGCAGGCTGGCATCACAGAGCTCACCAGGCCATTAGACTGTTCTGGCAGGGAGATCATGAGCTTAGAGCTCAGTGGCCTATGAATGCAGAAGGCTCTCATGGCTCCTGTGACTGTCTGTCAGCAGGTACTGCTCAGAATGCTGAAGCTTTCACTGAAAGCACAGTGTGTGTAGTGTTTATCAGTAGCATCACGGTGTTTGTGTGGAGTCTGCAGCCTTTCCATTTCTAACAAGAGCTGTGGTGAAATGCCTCTCACCCGTTTGTGACCCATGCTGGAGCTAGTTTGCAGTAATCTGACTAACACACTGAAGGACAGGCGTGGTTTCCTTCTGGTCAGATGAAATTTGCCTCTCATGACCTGTTTTATTCTGTCTACCTCAAGGCTTTGAATTGTGGTGATCTGTGGGAGCAGTAAACATGGCAGTGCAGAACTTGAAGTAGAAGGTGACCATATATATAGGGGTGGAATAAAAAAGCCTTGTAACAGATAACTGTTCCCCAAGAACTTGGAAGGTAGAAATATCAATTAATCAGTTGTCTAATTAATGCTCAATTTGTTCTGCTTTGGGACCATTTGCTACTTGGTGATGTTGCTGTAGAGGAGTTTTAAAGTGGAGATGCTAATTGACCACACTAAATTATAGATGTTACTTTTTTAACAGAACAGAATCAGTGTGAAGAGGATTAGATGTACGTGCAGAACTTCTTTACCACATATATACAATTTTATGCTCAGTTCTTGCCTGCATATATATCTCTCATCTGTTGAAATTAACTCACTAAAACAGTCTTGGGCCCTTTAAGAATGTGTTGGAGTTTGATCCAGTTGTCACTCTGGTTTTGTGGCTTGAGGGGTTTTTGGGCTATTCAGTAGCTGAGGGCAGATATCAGTAAGGATGTAGCAACTTCCCCCAAAGTCCAATCTACATTTTTCCTGGTTCTTAGTTGCTAGCTAATGTTTAGTGTCTCTCCTGGTAAAAGCAAATAAAAGCATCAGCATTGATGTTTCAACTTAGGCCCAGATTTGATGATAAACATATAATATCTCTTTGCATTGACTTTGCACTGATACTAAGTGCTTAAAAGCTGTTCATTAACCTAAATTTTTGTCTTAAATACTGAGCTGCAAATTATCTTTTGGGGAGATGCAGTTTTGTAAGGAAGGGCTTTTGCAATCCTGAATAGGACTGCTGCATGTGCAGACACTGCTTTCATGATGCCTCTGGAGACTTAGATGGAGTTGCTGTTGCTCCTTGATGAGAGCACATGTGACTCATTTGCTGACCACTGGGTTATCCCTGTAGCTCTAAACTCATACAGCCCTCATAGACTGACCAGACGGAGAACTCACTGGGAGAAAGAACAGATTTTGTATAGCTTCATTGTGGTTTCAGATCCTGGCAGAAGAACCAGGAAGCTGGTGAGTGCTTGGAAGCTAAGTTAATTGGATTGGGAAATCTTGTGTTTTGCTTCCAGACTTCACAAATATTTCTCTTGATAGCCTAGCCTTTCACTTTAAGATAGCAGAGTATTTATGATGCAAGGCATACATGCCCTGAGGGGAGCATCCTCTAAACCTTCCAGTCGCTGGCTTGGTGGTTCTTATCTGAAGCCTGTGAGGGAACTTTGTCTGGAGTTGTAGCAGAGTGAATTCTGTAGCCATATGTATAGTGCTCAGACATGGTGAGGGAAAAGAGTATACTGAACCCTCAAGCTGCCTGTAGTGTAAATACTTGTATGGATAAAGGGGAACTCAAATTCCATGAGTATGAAGAGCTCCTGCATCTCAGACAGATTGGTTTATTGGAGAACAGATGTAAGACCTTCTCTGAGTAGTACTTCAGTGATCAGCCCTAACCCATGTCCTGGAGAAGAAACACAGTTGATATGTTTCTGCCTATATTGAGTACCTTGCCAAACTGCAAGGCAGTAGCACACCCCTAACTTCCTGTAGGCATTCATGGAAAGCTTCTTATGTAGTCTGTTCATCCTCTTCCTTCTTTCATGCCCCTCAGAGAGGAAGGGAATTTATGGAAAGTATCAAGTATTGGAGGAGCCACTACAAAGTTCTTCAAATGTCCTTCATTCTGTGTTTTGCCTTTGTCCAAGTCACAGCCTGCAGAGTGAAAGTTCACTTTTCACTTTGGTACCAGTATTCAGGAGTTTCCTCTTCTGAGGTCATAGGCTTAGTTTTCATGTCCTTACAGGACTCCTGTCTGCGTGGACTGTGCAGCAACTGAGAACGGAGAGAAAGGTGTTCTTGTTGAGGAAATACTTGTAAATTATTCTTGTATTTGCCTCATGGCTTACGTGATATTAGTTAAAACATAAAGGAAAGAACACCAACTTAGTTGGTATAAAGTGCATGTACCTGGCGCCAGTGACTGCTGTCAGAATCCATCTAAATCTCTACCTCAGCTTGCAGAAGGCTGTCCTTCAAGATGTCATTTGTTGCTTTTGCATGGTTGTGTGCCCAGTGTTGAGCCCAAAGGTCCATGAGCCCATCCCATGGTGATAATCACGAGTACTTTGCAGTTAAATTTTGTTCAGGAAGCCTGTAAGGTTAAAAGTGGAAGCTAGAAACTAAGGACTTAAAAATCTTATTCTGCAGCTGTCAATATTAAGGTCTCTTACTCAGCATTTTTGCTAAACCTAAAGGTTTGTTGTTGTATACACACTGGTGTAAATTGGGAAATTCCTACTGCAGCTGTAAATAGGAAAGAGGAAAGTTTGCTGTGGAGCCATGCTGCTCAGTTTGAGCATTAGGAATTGAGCTTTGGTACCAGCACTTACAACCAAATGTTTTTCCTGTGCCTTTAGGAAGTGCTTCCTCCATCTGCCTCCATATCAGGCATGGAGATGGACAAGCACAAGCAAGCACTTGCCACCTCAAACAGCACATCTCATATCCTGCCTAGTTCAGAACTGCGGCTTTTTCCCTTCAACTGTAACTGAGTTGATCCAGGATAACTACTGGATTGTGAATTTACCCATCTGTAGTTTTGCTGAGTAATGTTTGAGGTAATTCAGCAATCTAGCACTCTCAGTGACAGTTTTGATCTCCATTTCTTTTGCTGCAGGTACCCACAGATGTTGAGAAATGTCAAGACCGAGTAGAATGTTTCAATGCTGACCTGAAAGCAGATATGGAGAGATGGCAGAACAACAAAAGGCAAGACTTTAGGCAGCTACTCATGGGGATGGCAGATAAAAACATCCAGTACTACGAGAAGGTATGTGTCACATGGTGGAGCACTGACAGGAATAAAAGTAGTTTATTTTGCTCTGAAGTAGCGATAATTCTTCAGGAAATCTTCACACTGTCTTGAAGACAGAGAGTATTAGACATGTAAATCAGTTCCATAGTGCTGTGGAAGCTGCCCTTTGTCAGCAGTGTAATGAGTTGCAGTCGTTAATGAGTAGCAGTCATTAATGTCAGTAATCTAATGAGTTGCAAGTCATGGTCAAGTGATCTCTGTGAGACTAGTGGTCTTTTTCAAGTCAGCACTCTAAAAACATTTTATCGTGTATGTTTGTCTATTTTGCACAAATTACTGAGCAGCAGCAGTGGTGATGGAAAAAACCAAAATTGCATGTTCTAATAATACTACCTGAATAGAAGAATCTCTTGATTTGTGTCTTTTATGAACAAAACTACTTGAGTTAATGCACATTCACAGACTCACATATGGATTATACCTGCTATGGATAAATTATTTTAATCTCTGTCCCTTTTATACTAGCCCTGAAAATTCCTAGCCTTTGCCCTTTCTCAGCATGGGTACCTGGGATTTGGTATCAGATTTTTTTATTTTTAATTGAAAGGACCTTGACATTTAACTGCATGTGCTTCCAATCTAGTTTTAGTTTGTTCTGGAACAGTGCAGCCCAGTGCAGTGATTGATACCATAGGATCACAGAATGGTTTGTAAGGGATGTTAGAGGACATCTGAGTTTCAACCTTCTGCCAGAATCAGGGATGCCTTTCAATAGAATAGGTGGCTCAGAGCCCCATCCAACATGAACCTAAAACACTTCCAGAGATGGAGCATTCACAGCTTCTCCGGGTAACCTGTTCTAGTGTTTTCCTCATCCTAATAGTAAATTTCTTCCTAATTATCTAATCTAAACCTGCCCTCTTCTGGTGTAAAGTAATTGCCCCTTGTCACTACAAGCTCTTGTAAAAAGTCATCCTCTAGCAGTCTTGTAAGCTCACTTTAGGTACATTTAATATTTAGGATATATTAAACACTGCTAGAACCACTGGGTTTATGCATAGTCTAGTAAACATCATCTTGTCTGCTCATTTTTCCACATTTACTCAAGAAGCTTCTGCATGTGCTAGGTTACCTCTCTGTGTAGTATTAGTATGCAGTACCTTTTCCCTTTCCAGTGTCTGTCTTGTTGTAGTTCATAACTACACACACTGAACTGCCTTCACCCTGGTGTCTCTTCTAAGGCTGCTGTGGAGGGGAGTGCTAAAGACTCCACTGAACATCCATTAGTGCCTCTGCAGCTGACCGTTAGATCTGTACATTAGTTTTGCTTTTATCAAGGAAGTTTTTTTGGTAAGAAAGTGTCCAGTCACTTCAGGGTACACAACACAGAGGTACTCTATTCACCTGCAGTACAATTGGCAATGTACAGTTAGAAGGAAGATGTCTGACAGTAATGACTTGTGGATATAAGAGCTGCTGATGAATTTGCTCATTTCCAGCATTTAATAATATGGATTCCACAGTTTGTATTTGCCCAGTTTGACTTCTGGGTTCTACATGGTTGAAAGACAGTAACAACACACAGTACAAGGACTGTATTAAGTGTATGTGTCTGGGAAAATGACTCCAAAGCCTGGAGTGGCTTTCTAATAACTCAGAAGCTACATTCCACTTACAGTTTACTATATCAGGCACTACCAGTTTGTCATATAGGGGAGTCAAATCCCAGAGCTGTACTGGAATACACTGTGTCTCAGAACTAGCTTCCCTAAATGCATGTTTTCTTTCAAATAAGTTTGCTGGAGGTAGTGTGTAGTAGCTGCCATTGTGTCCATATCAGCCTTCACCCACTGTCATGCCACAAAGATGTAATTTTCTGCTCAAAACACTTTGTCTGACTAGCTGAAAGCTGTGGTATTCTTCAGTTTGGAAAAATCTAGGGTAGTATTTGGAAATCCTGGATGTACTGATGATTTTTAATGGCTTGGGACAGCTGATGGTTTTAGAAAACTTGAATTTGTTGAATTTATTTGGAAGGTGCAGCTATTCTAACACCTCCTTGCTGTTTGAGATTCTGGGTCTTTTCCCCTCTTCTGCAATAAGCTATAGAGATCCAGAAAACTTTCTTTCCTTCAACTTGCATTCTATTGATCTGGAACGGTTGGTCAGAAGTTATATGAACTGATATAAAATCCATTTTAAAAATATTTCTTTCTTTCTTCAGTGCCTTACGGCGTGGGAATCAATTATACCACTATTGCAAGACAAGCCAGAGACCAAATAAGAAGTACCTTCATGGACAGTCTAGCACTTCTATGCTCAGTACCACTAGTCATACTGGAACTGTATGGAAGACGCTTTTTGTTAAGTCAACTGAAATGACAGCTGCACTTAGTTTTTCAGAGCATCTGTTCCAGCCTATTTGAATTTATTTTTCCGTCAGTTTTTGTGTTTCAACTGGGGTATGTTTCATCTTTTTGAGTTACCTTGAATGGTTCCTTCTTTATCCTATGGAGTGATTGGGGTTCACAGTGAAAGTGCATGGGGATCTTGATAAAATTTACCTCTCTAGTCTGGAAGGAACTGATGAGTGGAACACTAAAAAGATGAAAATAAAACTCTACTGCAAGGTGCCAAATGACATCTTTATTACCATTCTGTTTTGTTTGCTTAAAATAACCCCCAGTAATTTTTTTCTATGACAACAGTACTCCCTAAGCAATCTTCTTCCTTTTTTTTTTTCAAAGGACAGGGAAAGGTTAGGAATGAATATTTTCTGTTTTGCTACTGCCCATGCACTCCCTCTCCCTCTGGATGAAATGATCTCTGGAGACTTTCCTGTCTGGGAGTCGGGCTGGTCCTAGACAGAGCATACCAACACCAGCTGCAGATAGTCGGTGATGCAAGCATGAACTGTGATTTTTGTGTGAGTGTGGCATGCTGTTGGTTCATACTGAGTATCTTTGTTTACCTTGGTGATTATGAAGTAATGTCAGTTGACAGAAATGTACTTGTGACTGACTTGGGGATCAAAATCAGCCTAGCTGTGGGAATGAGTTGGACAGCAGCCTTTCAAGGGTTGTGGGAATGGGGGGAGGAATTAATAGTCTTTAATTTTTCCAAAGCTAGCTCTGGAAGTTGCATGGTGGAAATCTCTTATACCATGCTTTAAATATAGGTTTTGCTAGAGCCACATTTGGCTTGGTCACCTAAGATGCCCGCCGTAGTAAAGGTTGAATTCTGCTTTCTCTCCCCACGCTTTCTTTCCAGCAGCCAAAAGCCAAAAGGTGTCAAATGCTTGCTCCCACCAAGCATGAGAGAAACTTGCCTTATATGGTTTGGTGGGGGATAGATGGGTACTCTATTAGGTACACATAGTGTTCATACCTGTCTCTGCTGAACCACATGGCAAGTCTTCTAAGACAACTTTTGGTACAAGTCTATTTTCTTAGTAGTTTTTATTGGCCTTTAGAACTGTAGCTACTTCTGCAAGTCCCTGTTTTGTCCTTTCTCTTGCAGTCCAACCTCAAGTAAATGCCTACTTGGTGTTCATGGCCTTAGGAATACTGATGTGATTTAACCATCCTAAGTGAAGGGGGGTTGGGGCTCATATGAGTGTAATACTGGGAATTAGGGCAATAAATAACTCAGTGCTTACTGCTAAATTTGAGTGATTACTTGTTCTCTGGCAACATTCTTGCAAAGAATGTAAGCAGTGATTGATATTGTGCAACGTCTGTGTTCTTCTGTGATGACCTACCAGGTACTAGTCTGATTTGGAATTTATTCCTTCATAAACACCAACTGAACCTGCAGCCACCCTTCTCAGCCTGGTGGCTTTATGGAACTCTCAAGATGAGTTATTGCAGCACTGTGGTAGCTGTCAGGCTAATGAGATGGTGCTCTCTGCATGAAAAAGTCAAATATAAGACATTTTAAGAATTTTTCCTTTTTGACTCAGCCTTCATTGACAGCTCTGTGGTACTAAACAAACTGTGTTTCTTGTTTTAAGCTCAGTTTGTCAATATGCACTTTTTGGTGTAAATGAGAACTCTGGTGTAAGTTGCTGTTTGGTTCAGAATCACGGACTCCTCTTTTCAGGGGAAGTACTTAAGGGGATCATCTTGAAGCAATCTGGAATAAGTACTTGCATACTATTTAACAGTCTGGCCTTCAGGGTTACAGTCTTCCTTGTTTTTCACAAAGAAGGAGCAACATGCTTTTTGAATTAGTTCATTTGGGGTAAATGGAATTTTGTAGTTGACTCATCAACATCACTGGGACTTAAGCAAAATATAATTTGAACTAATATTTAATCAGTCTTTTCACCATCTTACTAAAATAAACAGCAAAAGATGAGTAGAAGGGATGGTGTTTTTTCCTACAGGTGGTTTCATCTGATGCCTTACAACACTAAGGTCCTCTTCCTGCTTTGTTTTATGTCAAACTGAAATGGGTGTTGCTTCTGGGGAATTAAGCAATTAACATCACAGCTGTTCATGAGAAGCATGATGGACAGTGAAGAGTACCAAGTGAAGTTCAAACAAACATGTAACTGTTGAGGCTGGAGCTGTTGAAGATCAGGAGATCTTACGTGATCTGGACCAAAACCTCTTAAGCTCATACATGGGAAATAAAACTTGACATTCAAAAGAGAAGTCCTCTGCAAGAATTGCTGCAGTGTGAGAAGGGTGTGCAATGGTGGGTCTCAGTTCCTATGGGCTATGGAGTGGTCTCTTCTTATGAAGAGCTGTTGTAAATCACTAGGTAACTGTGGGAGACACTCTGGGTGAGGTATGAGGAGGATCCTGGCTGTGATGTTTGGGGCAGCCATGCCAGTCAGGAGAACTACAAAAGCTGCAGGAAATTCCTGCAAGATGTGCAGAGTGACACTTACGTCAAATAACTGCTGTTAGTGGGAGGTTGAGACTTGAACTGTTAAGACCTGAAACTCTTAGCATGTTACCCTTACAGAATGTAATCCTTACAGAATGAAAGTCTTTACTTTGGATGGTCCAAACTTCCATGAGAGAAATAGAAGATGTTGGTAAAGGGAAGCAGGAGTAGTGCAAGAGCTTCATCTTTGAGTAACTTATTGAGTGTTAAGTCACTTAAGATCACTCTTTGCGCGTGCACCAAAATGACACTAAAAGTAGTTGGCACCCTTTCTGTGAGCCTGTTTAAGACGTGGTTCCTTCGGCAGTCCTTAAATCAGTCCCGTTTTCCTCATAGTCCATAGCCAGGGCAAGGTCCCTCTCAGAGGATGCATAATTCACTTCTGCCTGGTTACTAATGTGTAGTTTTTGCGGTGTTTTTTTCTTCTCCTAAATGGCACCAGCACAATAAAGCAAGCACTGTGATCTTGTTTCTGTGCTTGGTAATGGACCATGCATTGTTCATGTATACCTTTACCAGGTTCTAAATCTTGCAATAAACATGGATGTTAAAACATCGTGGCTTTTTCATGTTTACATTGAAAAATGGAAAGGTAGTAAGTCTAGCCCTAAAAACATGAACAGTTCTGATGTGAGTTGTATTAAAGAACAAAGTATGGATTCTTCACTGAAATCTACTTGGATTTTTGTTGCACTAAAACTTGTGCTAGGGATGAGGTAGTGGGATAAATGATAGAGACAAAATATGAATGGCAGAGACAGTTCTGTGGTAGCCTTGAAGCAGCAGCTCTGCATAGCCTGTTCATGATGCATATTGCTTGAGATGTCAGTCCTGCAGATGCCAGGGTACAACAGAATTCTTTCCCAGACCAGCAGGGGCTGTTCAGGATTTTAACAGGGCCATGCTTTTGTTAAAACTTGCACAATATAACTGCATATTACTATGATTATTCTTGCAGACTGTTGAAAATCCTTGTCCTGATAACCAGTGAGCAAAATTGCATAGACTAAACTAGCACATTAGATGGTCTGTCATCTTAAATTCTGAAGGTGGAACATTCTGTCCTCGGGTACATGAGCTTTTGCTACCACAACTAACATGTAGGGAAAATGAGGACTTTTTTTAAAGATAGGTGAGTTGCTACTACTTGTTGGATTTTTTTCTCTCTTGTGAAGTAAAACTGGGGATCAAAGGAATAAACTTGCTTTCTGGCAGACTGAATGTGGCATTTAAAACTTTTTGGGAGGTCTGTTGAACCAATTTACAAACTAAAATGGCAGAGCTTAATTCTGTGCTTAGCACTTGGAAGTCTTGCTGAACTATCTGACTTGTACAAGTACTTAGTAATGAATTGGACACATTTTAAGGTTGCATGCCTAAAGCACAGTAATTATGCAGAAAATAATGGACTTTCCAAAGAGGTATAACAAGATCACCCTTATGTAAATAGCATGCTAAAACAATAAAGGCTAGTCACTGTGCTAGACTACTTTGAAGGTCTTGGTATTCTATGCTTTGAAGTTAAACCATTTCCTTAACTCTGCTGCTGAGATATGTATCCATACCTTCAGATCAAGCTGCAGGGTTGGGGCCAATGCAACATTCCCACTGCACAAGGAGAGATTGCTGAGGGCCAGTGTTACAATAAGAGCCAAAGGGCTTTTGTCTGTAGTACACAAAAAATAAAGAAGCACCATCCTTGTTCTCACTTCTCTGTGCCTGCATCCCTGTGTCCCTCCCTAAGGTCTGGAGAGTTGGGCCATGCAGGTGAAGTCAAGCTGGCTGTGAGCCTCACACACTGTGGTGAAGGTGTCAGTGATGGGGACCAAAACAGTGCTGGCTCCTTGTCCAGACTATTCTGCTTTTGCTCTCTGTAAACACACTCACCAGAACTGGAGTCACTGTTCATACCATTGAAATACAAAATGAAAGCTGTGAAAAGACTTGTCTCTGTGTGACTTAGCTAGTAAACAATGTAAAAAGGGGGAAGGAGGCTTTTGTTTCCTGCACTTGGCCAAATCTGGCAACTATGCTCTTGTTCAGACTCGCAGGCTAGGAAATGTTGTCTTGCCTTCTGGTGCTGGCATGTTTCAATACCCTTTCATATATCTCTATAAATATACTTTGTGCATTGTTTACTATGGAGCTAGTATTGATGGAGAAAAACGCTTTGAGGTAAAACTGTTTGTAATTCTCTATTAGTGTGTATATTTTTTTTAAATGCACCATTTGTTTACCTCAATTAATTTAATGGAATGGACCAATAAATGTATTAAAAGATGACTCCTTTACTTAGAATAAAGTTTCCTTTTTTTGCAGCCTTCACCATTGAAATTATGTGTGTGCTTATTTTGCTGAGCAGCTCACTGTCTTAATGCAGAAATACCCTCTTCCTAAAATTTTGTCCCACAGTTGATCTAACTGGAAGTCATCTGACCTCTTGCTGCATTACTTCTGGTACTGAAAGTGAAAGAGCTGAGGAAAGATTATGTGTGTATGTGGTGGACAGGGTGGCAGCAACTTCCTCAGAGCAATGGGCTGTGTAGTGATGAACCAGCTTCTGCTTACTGCATCCCTTCAGCTTAACTAAAGCTTCCTGATTTGCCTCCAGATTATTTTAGTTATTAAAGGGCTTTTAAGTTCCCTTTACTTAGTCCAGGACCACAGAAGCCACTTAACCTTTCTTAGTTCAATTAGCAGCTAAGGAGATGCATCCTTGTGAGACACTCCAGACTTCTGACTCATGTTTGGCTTTATGTGACATCATCTCATGCTAGTTGCTGTATTGTATGAGGTTCCTTTCCAATCCAGATTAAAGCTGAGGTAATAAGGTAACTATTAGGTGGTATCAGTGTTCGTACACCTGCATAAAATCTGTAGGAGCTGTGTGCTGCACTTACCTGTTCTTAACCTGTTACAAGAGTAGCACATCGTGGTGGTGTGAGCTAAAACACCAGCATTACCTGTTGAATCTTTGTCCTCACATGAGCTCTGTTGAAGCACTGTCCAAGGACAGTGGGACAATCTCCTGGAAGTCAGGGTCATGAACATGTCTTCAGGGGTGTTTTATTGTAGGGATTACAAAACTTGTATTAATCTTACATACTTTTATGGTGGTATTTCTCTATTTAATGGTCTTTTATGTAACATAAATTGGCTGGGCTGATGACATCTGTAGCAGGTGGAGAGCTGGTGTGCTCTGCTGATGGCCCTGTGCACATGGCATGTGGCTTGCAGCCCCCTGTTTCATCAGCCAAAGTCACAGAACTGTGCTGAGGTTTCTGAATGAACAGACAAGAAGAAGATAATGGAAAACCAATCCTCTGCTTTCCACTTTCCACACTGAAAGATGTGTCTAGAAATGCCATTTTCATTTCTAGCCTGAATTCTTGTCCCTTCTTGGTATTGCTAACTAGCCTAGCAAAAAGCAGAATGCTCTGAGGACTGCTGGTGTGCAATAGCCAGTGTACATACCCTGCAAGATGAGGTACTGCAGAAATAACAAGGCAAACATCACTTCTGCGTGAGCTTAGTGGCTGAGAGGCTGTGGGATACTGTGAAATGGAAATACAAATGCCATGCATCCTGTAGTGTTGGCAACTGTAAAGGCAAAACCTTTGCAAACCTTCCATATTGGTAGAGTTGATAACGACCAAAAGATGCCTCTGCTACTCAGTCAGAATCTGAAGGGAGCCAGTGGTTGACCGTTGTTTGATAGCCACAAAGCTGTAAACAAGAAGACAAATGCAGAGTTAGCAAACTACTGTCTCAAACTGCCGTTTGCTCTTTCCACATCTGTATCTTAAACTTTGCCAGGGTGTCTGGAGCTGACTGAGTGCTAATGTGATTCCTCTCAATTATCTGCTAGCCTCTCTTGTGTATAAGCAATGACATTGGCACTATTTGTTATCCCTCAGCCTTTAAGTCCTAATAATCCATGTTTGTGCTGATAAGGGTATTAACTTCTACTTGGAACCTGTATTAAAAAGCGTTTAAACAGCTAGCAGTGACCCCTGTTAAAGTGAGGGTTGTACATAAGAAAGAAGTCTTTTATGTCTGGAAGATTATGAGGAAGAAAGCAGAGCCAGGGCAATGACTATGAAGTAGCCTTCCCCACACTAGTAGTTCTGAAGGCACCAGTTGTCAAATCTCCAGAAAGCCTTTGGTGCTCTGGATAAAACAGATGGCGGTGGAAGAGCTTTCCTGAGTGTTGCTTTTTCTTCCTGTCTGAGTGGTGCTACTGAAGTCAGTATACATAGTGCTTTTAGAGTTTGTACTACTATACTACTATTACTTTCTTTAAGCTGCAGCAGAGCTAGGCACAAATTTTGCCTGGAATCAGGCATTAGCCTGTCCAGTATGTGCCTTGTGTCTGAATGAAAATGTTGTTGCATGGATTAAATACTGACGTTATCACCATTCATACATAAAGAATCTTGCTGTTACTGGTAATGCAATAAGCTGGAGAGTCTTGGGGAGGGTCTAATGGACAAGAAGAGATTTGGAGGGAGAACCTTCAAAAATTCTGTTAAAGTAGATTGAGAGGTTGTTTCAGCTTTCACTCTTCAAATTAAGCTCAGTCTGTGCTTAAAGTTTGTTCTTGAAATGGTACTTCTCAGTCACTCCGTAGTGGTACTGTTGGGCAAATTCAGTGAACCAGAAAAGTAACCATTTCCTTCACTGTGGTAATGGTTTCTCTTTGAAACATTTGAGGGAGACTCAGATTTTTCTATTACAATGAGTAAGTAACATATAATGGATTTTTTAAAAAATGTTTTACTTTGTGTAGGATTATTCCTTCATTCTACTTACTACTATTTTTGCAGTGACAAACACATTTGCGTGAATGCTTTGTCTCCTGGGATTATTAGCTGTTAAACTGCCAAATACACTTCCTACATCAATTCATGTTACATTAAACAAAAATAACATTAAAAAAGCTACTGACTAGACGTTGCAACTTCCATTCTTTGAATCTCTTTGATATTTGTCAACTCATTTTGCAAGTTTCTTTTTTTCTCCCATTTTTTTATTTTTAAATTAAATTGGGGTTTTTTGTGGTTTTTTGTTTTTTTTTTTTTTAATTTTTGCCATAAGTATTACACATGTTACACCTAGCATTGGGAAGCACAAAGAAAATACAGAGTGTCTTTTTGACCAAAACCTCCCCTATTTCTTACCTTAAAGGGAGGAGACTCAGGCAGCCAACTAGAAAAGACAAAATGAAGCAGAAGCTGCTGTACCAGTCCAGTGTGTTTTGATAGATCTTGTTGTAGACTGTAGATGTCACTACTCCCGTGGTGACTAAAGACAGCTGCAGCAGGACAAACACCTTACCTGTAAAACAAGAACATGGTTTGTTACTGGAGGTTAAAAAAACAGCTGTGGTACCTCCCTGACAAATCCAGGATCACAACTGTGTAGTCATTGCTCCACTAACACCAGATGACATGAGCTTGCATCTGCTTCTGTTCTAGACCAGAATTAAATAATTTTTCCTTTTAGGTGTGGGACAAAAGATCCAACTGGAAAAGTGTCTGCCTAAACAGACATATCTACCTACATATAAAGGTAGCTGCTTGGAAGAGCAGCAATAAACTGGACAATAAATGCTCCTTTCCCTAGGAGGTAGAAAAATAGTCTAGAACTAACATCTTCAGGACAGGAGAAATTTTAATCAGGGTCTGCTTCTGGCCTAGCCCAGAAAAGAAGTTCACAGGATTGACATTATAATAATGCCTGAAATGGGAATGTGTGTGTGATTTGTATCATGTCTCCATGTGGAAGAAAGGCAGAAACGGAATTCTAGTTGAAACCACTCTTTACTGAAGGGTTTCTGTCTTGGTAAGTGGGTGAAGTAACCCAGCCCTGCTGGGATCTACAGACTGGGGGCAAGGTTAGGGCTGTGTGCTGAGCTCGCTGCCCTGGTAGCCTCTGCAGCCACTCAGCACCAGCAGCCATCACCTAAGGAGACCAGACTGCTGCCAGAAGGCAAGGGCTGTTCTGCTGCTGGGTCCTGCTCAAGGTCTACACTTGACACCATCGTCATGTGCCACCTGTATGGCTCGAGGTGGAGGTTAAAAAGGTTATGATTTATAGTGATTGATTAGGGATGTGAGCTGTGCTATTTGTGGCAGGTAGATGATTTTGCTACAGTGCAAGCTGAGGGAGCACAAGCAGTAGGAATGAACTGGTGACAGAGCAGTGTCGTATCCATATGGCAGAAAAGATTTGAAGGATGGCCGAGGGAATGTATGGAGGAGGTATGAGCAGTTGTGGGCCTGTGGTGCTATTTGAATGAATGGCCAGTCCTGTCTCTTGTGCCTAAATATGGGTCATTGGGGTAAAAATGGTAGCCTTCAATAGGCTGTTGTAAAAAATATTTTACAAGTTGTTAGTAATTTTTTTAAAGGAGAAGAATTCCTGCTGCTGTTCCGGGAAGGGTCAATTTTTATACAAAGGTTATTCTTCGTAGTTAAATAAGGTCTGACAGGAGCAAACTGCCAAACACTTGAAGAAATGTTTAGAGAGCATAACTTAAGAAAGATGAAAAAATCCATCTTTTCCAAAACTGTAAGTAAAAGAAGCCAGATATAAGTGGTGTGAATATCACAGTGCTTCAACTCGATGTCCTGCTTTTCTTGGTTCTCCCTGCAGTACTGTGTTTTTGAGCAGCACTTCAGCTATTTACCCTGCCTTTGAACTATGCACTGATTGTAATCTTTTGAAATGTGTGCTGAAAATTCTGTGGATAAATGATGATGCAACCAAGAACCAGAAGACTGGATACGAGAATCTTGTCCAGCAAGTTTCTCTGCTTCTCCCTTCCTGTTTGTGGTATCATCTCTTCTGGTATTATTGCACAAAACACAGATTGCAGCAATAACTCACTTTTCTCTTTGTGCTCTAAGCTGAATAAAGGGATTTCATGGCATTTTGATCAGTAAGGTAACCAAAATACTCACCATAGGATGATCCTTCGACATGCTTAGACAGCATGGACCTGATGGTTGGTAAGGGGATGAGGGCGAAGAGCATCACTGCACGTGCTGTAATGCAATGAATTTTGAGTTATCACCACTACCCACTCTGTCACGTAATAAAACCACTGCTTTTGAAGATTACATGCCTGTGGCTTGGGCAGGCACCTTCATTCACCTCTTCTCATCCCGTGAGTGCTAAAAAGAGGTAGGTCCTCACTTCCTTCAAGGCAGATAAGCCGCCTCCCATTAGCAGAGGTACTTTGCCCAAACTACACATGGTCTCTTGTTCTCTGCCAGACATCCCAGCGTAGATGGGATCCTCACACTTCTTTGAGATAATGAGGATGATGATTTGAGTCTAACCAGCAGAGAAAGCCCCAGTGCTACACAGCCTTGACAGGAACGGTACCTTTGTAACACTACAGCTGTCTCATATCTTGCTGCTTCAGCTTGCAGTATTCTAGCCTGTCTCTACTGTGAAAATTTATAGGGAGCTGGAATTACCTTTCTGTCAGCAGAACCAACCTCAGTGAAGACTTGTCCATGTCTAGTGTACCAAGGTGCTTCTGCTACCAAGGGAATAAGCATTCTACATACTGTATAGCAGCATATCTTCATGATGAAGATGAGCTTAATTATTAAACAAGCTGCTTTTTTAAAATTTTTTTTTATTTTTTCATCTTTTATTTCCCAGCTTGTTTGTCTGAACAAACAAGATCTCTTAAAATTTTCACTCAGTGTTTGGCTTAGTACAGAAATACAATATCCTATCATCCTTCCCTTTAGAACAACTTTGTTTAATTTTCAATTTCCCATTCCTTGTAGAGAGGGACAGAAAAATTGCTTCAGGACATTCATCTCCAGTGTTTTTCTCACTTTCAGAAGCAAAACCTTAAAGCCATACAATAGACAATATTCTGTCAGATAGCTCTGCCACAATGAATGCAATTCTTGGGTTTTGTTTTTTGTGTTTCATCATAGGTTGCCTCCCAAAAATAAACTTGCCTTTCCTTTATCATGGGATGCTGCCCCATCTATTGTTACCTGTCCCTTAGTAATTTATGTGCAGTGTGACATTTGTAAGCCATGTTTTCTGATACTTTACAGCTGCAATGTTTCATTAAGTTTCCCATCAGCCGTGTCTTCCTATGACAAAAATAAATCACATCTTAAGATGCTCACTTAATAGGAAGCCTTTGCCATTTTGTTTCTGTTGTAGCCTTAAGCCTTACCTCAGAAGGAGCAAGTGGTTCCCATTGATGCAGTGATGTGGCCCAAATAGTACAGGAAATCAGCAACAGTTCCCCGTCCCCCAGAGTGTGCTCAGATTATTCTGCTCAGATCTGGTCTGTGACCAAGTGATGAATTACAAGTCAATGGGCCTTAAACTAACCCTTGGCAGGAGTGTATGCCTCCTCAGGATATTGTAGGGTGCTGACTCCTCAAGGGAGATGTAGGGAAAGAGGAATAATAAGAATGCTGTCATGCAAATTGCCCATGTGATGGTCTGCCTAACTCCCTGCCTAACTCCCTGCTTGCAAACTTGTCATGAGGCAAAGCAAAAAGCCTTTCCAGAGATGTTGAAATGCCCCTTTCTCGGGGTGTATTTGTTCATGTAAGTGGCTGTTCAACTCACCGATGTAGAATAGGAATGTCCACTGCACGAAGGCCATGATGAGGATGCCAGCACTGAATGATAATACTCCAATCATGATCATGGTAATGTCCCTCAGGTATCTTGAGAACACGAATACCCCTAGGAAACTGGTGATGAAGATCACATATCCAGCAGCATTGCCATGGCCGATCTCCACAGCATTCCAACTTAAAGGTTCCCTGAGCAAGAACAGTGGCAGTACATTCATTGCACCAACCACAGCAAAGTCATAGAGGATTGCTGCCACAAACAGCAGGATGATGATGAGTTTTGAGGGTGATACTGGAGTGGAGATGCTGTCCTCTGAAGATTGGGAACTCCCTGCTGCTGCTGCTTCTGTGTGGGCTGGTAGCTGACCACCTACCTCCTCTGCACTCTTGGCTTTGGCAGGGCAGGAAGCTGCTGGCGTGGGGACTGTGAGAACAAAAATGCTGTAGAGGAGACAGAAAGCATAGCAAGCAATGCTGCAGCACACCAGCACGGTGCCTTCTCGATAGCGGTCACTGAAGCCAACAAAGAGGTAGCCAGATGCCATGCTTCCCACAAAGCCAGCAAGGCCATACACCAGCTCAATAATCATGAGCCGCAGAGACCTCCTGCTCTCGGAAGACCCCAGGGATCCCAGAGCCATGATGCCTGCCCAAAGTGTGGTGAAGCCTCCTGTCAGCCCATTGAAGGCAGCAGCCCCATACATCACCTCCACTGGCCAGCCCAACAGGATCAGCAGGAGCAGGAGAGTTTTGGAGCCCAAATAACCAAGAAGAGGGAGGCAGATGGGGATCTTCCGATGCATCCTGTCCCCCAGCTTGGACAAGCCGTAGGCTGACACCAGTGGGCTCAGGCCCAGAACTAGGTTGTAGATGATGTAAAAATTAGATACAGCCTTCTGCTGAGCATCTTCCAGTGTGTGGGAGGGAGCAGTGCTGTTGGTCTGGTTGTAGTAGTTCTTCACCACCAGCAGCAGTGCCGTGTCATAGAAGGCGCTGGCCACTTGGGAACCTGCGACCACTGGCTCAATCCATGTCCTCATTGCGGTTATTCCCACCATGCTGCTGGCCACCACCTCTTCTTGGAGAGAGCCGCTTTCAGGCCGATGTGTCTGAGGAAACAGCTCCTCAGAAGCTCAGCTCCGGAGGCATGTTTGGAGATGTGCAGCAAAAGGAAAAGCAAAAGGTCTGGTGGGCTGCGCAGGGCCGGAGAGTTGTGCAAGAGATGATCTGGTTGGGAGGATATTTGCACCTCACCTCACTATGTGTACACACACCGGCACATCCCTGCACTGCTCTGAGCTCTGGCTCACACAAGAGAGGCTTTTGTACAGCTGGAGAACGCCCTTCACTAGCTGACTGGCGCTGCTCCTCTTCCTGGTGTAGTTTCAACAGAGGTCAGATGACCCGGGGAATTTCTCACCGAGTAGGAAGTGAAAATGCCATGATCAAGTAATTACTGTAATTTGGAGTGGTGGTTTGGTTTTTGTTTGTTGGCTTTTGAGTTTGTTTTTTTCTCCTTTGGGTATCCTTCATGTGTCAGAGGATTCTCAGAGTGGCTTTGGGGGCAGGGGATGGCTATGTGCCTTTTTATCAGGTAATTTGTGAATTCCCCTTACTGCCAGCTCATTTTTCTTTTTTCTACACAAATTTGTCACTGGCTCTTTTGCTTTTACCTGCTCCTGTCTTCCCTGTTGCTACATCATGCCTTTTATGTCATTGTTGTTCCAATAATTCAGTCAGGAAGTTACACCAAAAAGAAATTAAAAGGGAAAAGGTTTATTTTTAGTTACTTGTCTCCTATGGCTGCCACTCTGCTTGCTGCATCCTTTGGCTTTACAATGTGGAAATTTCCAGGAAGAGGAGAGAAGTCCCAGTTTATCTAAAGGTATCAGTAATTTATCCAAAGTGTCCCAGTAATCAGCTAGCTAGGCTGGCGGCTGAGGTGGGTGAGAGTCCACCTCTGGAGAAGAGTTTTCCAGCTCTGGCTCCTTGGGGAGATGGCTGTGCATCTCTGCAGGTGCTTATTTCCACAAACTCTCAAGCTTTGCAGTTTGAATTCAGCTTCCAATTTTGCTGCTGCCTGAGGGGCAGGTGAAGCAGCCCACACAAGCAGGACCCCATGGGCATGCCAGTGCTGCTAGCCAAAGGGACAAGAAGCTCTTGGATTAGGATATGGTCCAAGCAGGCTGCCAGTGCCAAGGACAATCTTTGCAGTCCCAGCTGCAGGAAGTACTTGGAGGATATTTGGCAGTCTCAAAAATGCTAACTTAAATGATAATGATCTCATTCTGTACTGGTTCAATGAATCATAAAAGGCAGAATAACAATCTGTTCTAGGAAGATTGATGGTCAGTACTTTAAATTCGTGATTAATTTGAAAAAACAATGTTGAAACCTCCATCTGTTGGACTCTTTGTTGATTCAGGTGACATTTACTCAATGCCACAGCCCAAGAATTTATTTTTTTCACTCTGCTTGGTTGTGCAATAATTTTTGGCTTATATTTCAATTCAAGGAAGGAAGTTCCAAGATCTAACAGGGAAAGGAGTGGGGAATTGTCTGCTAGAATGATTTGCTCTAGAAAATTTCACCTTCATCAGAGAATTTGTTTTTTTGTTAGACCAAACATCCTAACCAGCTCTAAATTATGTGTTGTTCCAACTGTTGCCTTTTTTTCTTTTCCCCAGATTAGCTGCAAAAGATGTCTAGTTTCTTTAGCTTTTATCGAGGAGTGGGACAATTTTTTTTCAGCAAACCCTGAAATATTTCCAGAGGATGGAAATTCCAGACAGCCTTATTGAAACCCCAAAGCATCAGCCTGTGACCAGTTTAAGCAACAAAAGGAACAAAAGGAATTGCCACATTTTACTTCACCCAGGGAGCCTTGTGTCTTCAACCAGAATTACAGAGAGAGATACATTACTTGTCCCTTTCATGCTTCAGTCTGGGACATGGGGTCTGGTGCAAAGGAATTAAACTGGAGTGCAGAGGTATGTTACAGTCATGTGCCCAGATGGGGCTTAGTGTTAAATGTTGGTGGAGGACAGATATGTCCAAATATGCACTATGACTTTTTTCCTTTGTATCTGAGAACAACAGGGTCATGGCTTACCCATGATCTGCACCTGGGGTTTTTTTTGAGAAATAATAGTTTAAGTTTTATTCAGCCCTGCTTGAGACACTGCAGATCTGCTCCACTCCTACATGAGGGATATTTTCCCCCACACTTTGTTGCATATAGAGATTGCTTGGCTTATTCAACCAACACTGTTCAAGCCTAGATAGCTAATGAACTGTGCTAAATGCTACTAGTGAACTCATGAATTACATCTATATTTCCAAGATATTCTGTGTGTTCACTCACATGAAATGTACTTTTTAGAACTAGTTTTAGAACTAGTTCTCATGGAATTTATATTTGTCAGTATATATAATTGTCAGATATATATATTTGTCAGATATATAATGTCAGTAATTGCAAAACAGTAAGTGCTAAATAAGAGTTTAGCTCAGGCTCCAAAATATTTACTGTTGCAAAACAATTTTCATAAATCCCATATTTATTTGATGCCACAAACTCTTCAAAAGTACTATTATCTAGTAATTTTTCAGAGGCCCCCATTCTTATATTACTAGTATTTATGGGGACATTTGCATCTGATTAAAAACATGGTCATGCAGCATAAATGGAGTGGAGCCTTAAGAGAGTGGCTCTTGACAGTTAAGCAAAATGTACCTACAGAATCAGAGACTGTCTTAACAACAAAAACACAATGGTGTAACGTGCTGGAAAAGGAACACATTATTTTAGGGCATTCCTCTCTAGAGTGGTCTTGTCTGGAGGCCCACTAGAGGCAGGGTCAACACAGGCTTCACCAAATCTTCAGCATTTGTCAACCTGGCCAAACCAGAGGTGTTAGAAGTTTCCCCATGGTGAAGTTTTACATTCCTATGCAGTATTGCTGTTCCTTTTATTTCAAACAATTCATGGCAGTTACATCATATTTTCTTCCTGAATAGAGTTGACATAGGGATTTCAGTATGCTGGGGGACCTGGGCTAGGCAAGTGCCAGCATTGTGGAACTTGGTCTTCAGCATTGCTAGTCTGAAAAGGTGCTTTTTACATCCAGAACTGCAATCCAATATGGGCAGGTAAGCTCTCTTCATCTCTCTCTCCTAAGCCTCCTAATGGGATCTGTGATTTACAATCTCTGTCTGGCACAGCATTTTGCCTCCAAGGTGGTAAATCAGCTTTGTAACTCCTCCTCCTACTACTTGGTGTGTGCAGATCATCCTCTTGCACACTGTGGCTTTGTGGCAGTGGCAAAGTGGGGAAGTGTGACTAGGAATTATAAAATATCTGGGCTGCAGCCTCTTTACAGCCGAAGAGAGAGGGAGAGCTAGTTGAAAACACTGGGGAGAAGCAGCTATTTCAGTGATGGCTGGTTTTCCTTTGGAAAATACTTCATCATAAATGACCACAGCATTCTTTGGGTCAGGAGACTGCCTTCCTGGGTGGCTGTTGTTTAGTTATACATAGTCCCTGTCCTCACAGGGTGTGTGGTTCTGCTCACAGCGATGGGGGAGATGGAGGGACAGTGGGGGCTGTGTGGAATACAGGGCAGAGGGAGCAGCTCTTGGGAGCTCCTGCATCACCACAGGGATGCAGCATCCTAGGGCAGTTGTCCTGTTGGATCCAGAGCCACTGACAGTAGAAGCTAATGCCTGGATGATGGAAAAAGCCACCCAGCAGCCTTGCTTTGACGGCTGTGAGAAACAACATCAAGGATGTTTGGGGACTCACAGGGCTGGTGCCAGTGTCTGTGGCACAACAGCTGGTAAGCACACATTTACTGTAATAAAGCACAGGACCATCCCCTTGCAGGTGCACATGGAGGTGCCTCAGACACCGAGACCTCTGGGCCAGCAGTCTGGCATTTGGGAATCACAGCACCATCACACATGTTGGGATCATCTGTGGAGACCCTAGAAGGAAAAGGAAGCACAGGCCACAGACAGTGACACCTTTTTCCCCCTGCCTTGAGGCCTCACCCACTGCCTCACATGAGCAAAGCCCAGAGTGGCATGCAAGCAACAAAAAAGCTGGAGAGGAGATTTGCTCCATAGAGAGACTTCCTGGGGTGCACTGACATGAAGCAAGGTGGGGAAGGGTGACCACCCCTCCTTTGGAAAAGGCTGGCACTCCTCAGTGCTTCACCATCACTTAGAGAACAGCAAGGGAGAGCAGCAAGGGGCTAGTGGTGGCAACACTGTCCAGTTTTCCTTCAGGATAGATACTGGCTGACCAAGCAGCACCAGCCACCTGTGTTCCCTTGCTTTCACCACCACTCATCATAGTTTTCTCTATTTTTCTCCATTCAGAATTTTCTGCTTACCTGGTTGGAGCTTCCTGTGGGCCTATCCCCTGCTGAAAATAAAAAATAGACCATCCTTTGACAGGTGCATTTGCTGTGTCAGCTTTTCTTTTCCTTAGCTTAAGGAATCTGGGCAATTAATAGTCCTGACAGCTAACTGTATGCCTTAACATTAATCCTCTCCATGGAAGCAGGGAAAAAAAGCTTCTTGCAATACCTGGTGTCTGCCTGATCAGCTGGACCACAGAACAAATCCTGCTGCCATTCTTAGATAAGCTCCAGATAATCCTCATGCTAAACGATTTTTTTTGTGTGTGTACACATCCTCCTTTTCATTTATATTCATGTATTTTTAAAATTGTTGCCAGGGTATATATGTGTTGGAAACAGAAGCATTGCAAAGTTTGGGAGTGTGCAGGCAGCAATGGCCTTGAGAAATGGGCTGAAATAAACTATCCTAGCACTACAGCTTAAATAATCCTGTATATAAATGTTGTATAAAAGTGGATAGCCTAGAAAAATGAAACAGCTATAGCAAAAACATAATTATTAAAAAATTTCACTACCGAATGAACTACAGTCATTCATGCATAAAAACTTGGTCCAAACCCAAAACCTGCTTAAGTGCTCTCCAAAGCTATTTAGAAATAATTTTGCTGGTCTACTTCATGTTTTCTTTTTTGGTTTAGGTCTGGAAATTTTTTTGGCAAGGGGGAATTGGTATGAAAAAGCCTAAAAAAACATTTAAATAACAATGTTTGCAAAAAAGCATTAAGGGTGAATAAAAGCTCTGTAGAAATGTAAATTTGACTTGGGATTTATAAGTTTGGAGAGGATCTGGGTGGTAAGATGAACATGAATTAGAGGAAGCTAATACACAGCATATTGGAGAGACTAACATGGCAGAATAAAGGAGATGAAAGAAATAGTAAATTACCTATCCTTAGGAGTGAGGGGTGGAAAGAAGAAGAGTAGAGAAGAAAAAAGATGATTGCTATTTTTTCTGGTCTAATATGACCTTTACTAAATAACTCAGCCCTAGCTAGGTACCATTAGGAGGAATGTTTATGTCTCCATAAGCCTGAGACTCTACAAGAAGAAAGAAAAGCAGCTGGCAGAGGACATCAGGACAGTGGAGGGAAAAGGGATGAATCCACCTCATTTTCCGGGCTGGGAGGTGCAAACCATGAAAAGCATCATAAATGCATAAAGATACAGGCTCTGCATTTGTGCTTTGTGTAAGGCATAGTGCTTTTTCAGGAGAGGAGGGAAGGTAAAATATTTATTTAAATCTTCTGGAGACACCCTTGCCTGGTAATCCATTCATTTTCACCTAACAGATCTTAAGTTAGCTCCTTGCCTAGCTAAATTTCTGTTTTTCAGTCAGGTAAAGTAAGTGCTGAAGCCATCACCTGCAGTGAGCCCTCAGTGATATCCCAGACATTCAGAGCAGGCAGATGGTAACTCACTCCTCACAACCTCTCTGTTTACTCTGCTGGACTGGGTCCTGAGCACAGAAATTGGCTATGGTTTTAGTCATTTAGATGTCTAAATTTTCCATGCTAGTTTATTCTGAACATCCTGTCAAACACATTCAGTCACGTGTTAAAAAGAAAAAGCAAAACCCAAGCAGTGGCATACAACCCCCAAAAGCTGCAGGTGCTGTGGCACACTCCAGTGACATTTCTAAGCCTTACCACCCTTTTTCCCATATGGCAGCTCTTCAAGTGGGGTGTGTTTACTCAGCCTCCGCAGCCCGGAAATTAATAACAGGAAGCTCAATAACAAGGTCTCCTTGATTGCAGAGCACCATCTGATCCTCCATGGACACTCGCAAGCCGCTCAGCACAGGCCGAGGTGACTGCAGAGCCCACCCAGAGGTTGTTTTGGGCTACAAGGTTGCACGGCAGTGCCTATCACTGTTTGTCTCTCTGCAAACAGATCCCAGTGCCAGCTGAGGGTTTCCGGGCAACCTGTGCAACAAGGCTCAGAAATAATTGGGATAACCCCGTTTATAATGTGTGCTGTAGCCACACCTGGCTAATTACCCAGCTTGTTTTGAGCAGGCAGGGTGGAGAGGTCCCTGGAACTGAAGTGAAAGGCACCAACATCTTCCATGAGGGTGGCTGGGAGGCTATGGGGGAGCATGTCCCCCATTTTTCACCTTTTCAGGGTGAAAAATGGCACCGGTGGTGTAATCTTCAGACAAGAGAGCAGGGTTGTGCCTGTGTGGGCAAGCTGCAGTCCTGGTGCTGGAGAAGCCTTACCTGGAAAGCAGCAAGGGCTGCTGAGGCTCTGCAACTCATGCAGAGGTGTCACCACTACTGGAAACACAAGGAAGATGGGTCTGGAGTTCCCCAGGCCCACAGCTCTGCCTCAAAGTGCTCCAGGAGAAAGCTCCGGGCTCTGGAGAAAGCTCATGTAGACAGTGCCTGCTACTTTGGAGAATGTTAGCTATCAGCCTCTCAGGCAGCTAGTGAATGAACAGCCTTGGCAGATTTTGTGTGTTCTTAGGGCTCCAATACATTTATAAAAAGTCATTGAAAAAGACATTAAGGGGACTGAAAAGCTGCACCTCTTCTTCTTTCTTTGCAGGGTCCTGTTGTATCTGCAGGAAATTTTGGAGTACTGGGTAAAGGGTATGAGGGAAGCAAGGAAGTCCAGGCAGCTTTCCAGCAATATTATTGCTGCTTTTTTACAGGCTGCATTTCTTCAGTGTCTAACAAGCATGGATAAATATATATACATATATATACATATATACACATATATACACACACACATATATATATACACATATATATATACACATATATACATATATATAAATATATATATATACACAAATGTAAATTTTAAATTGTGTGGCAAGACAGCTGCTGTTACTGATGTTTGCTCTTTCCTTGGTGCCTCATTCCAGCATTGATTTAATATTTCTGTACAGGAAAGGAACAAGAAATTAAGCAAGATTTGAAAAATAAAGCCCATTGGGGTACTGAAATGCTGGTTTGATCCTTTAGTGCTCAAGCGTCTTGAAAATAAATTCCTCGGAAACATCCTCCAAAGATTACACAGACTATATTGACATATCTTTTAATTTAAAAACTCAAAGAGTCCTCATGTCAATAAATTATGAGGCTCATGAACAATGATAGTCAGCTGTCTCCTGATTCCCTTCGCTGAAGACTGGCCAAGCCAACAGTGGCCAAGAAGGAGAATTGAGCTGAATCTTGTCCTGTACCACCATAGTCCAGACCTGGCAGCAGGTGAGACTCATGCTGTGACTGGCAGAGGTTTTTTTGTGGTTTCCAGAGAGCTTGGGTAGATACACTTTTTGCCATTATCTTTCCACCCCTGCTCAAACATTCCCTGATCATGATTTTAGCTGGCTTCAGAAGTGGCTCCCTCCATGAAAAATTCCTATCAGCAAGATTTTCCCTTATTTATCTTTTTGTTTTCCACCGTTTATACCACTTTGCTCTGACCCGCATTACTAATCCTCACTTTCTTTATGCATCAAGTCCCACAGCTTGAAATTAACTTTTTCTTTCAAAACCACCCTCTGCATCACATACAAGCTCAGTCTGCCTTCTGTTTGGCAGTTGCTTTTGTTAAACACAGCATTAAAGAAAAGCTAAAATCTTGCCCTTTCAGCATGAGTAATTCAACCAAGAGAATGCTTTTGTTTCACCTGGCTCGCCCCCAGCACCCATTCAAGTCAGCCCCACTAACATATCCACATAATTTTATAGTACATTGGCACAAGCTCAGTCCATGAGCTTCCAGCTGAGTTGAGTGCTGTGTAGGCCTCAAAGAGCAAGGTCCTTAGAGGCATATAGGTACCTAAGTGCTTTGGTATGTTTGGATTTAGTCCATTTAAGGTTTATCTCATGGTTCTCAGTTTATCCATCTTCCATAGGATGGATAACGGGATGATTTGGCAAAGAAGTGTAAACCCATTGAAATATCTGAGGAGAGGAAACCAGCCTGGCAGGGAGTCTGGCTGGAAGCTGATAGGGCCTTGCAGTGGTGGTCAGTCAGGAGGCTCAGTGGAAGCAAGGTGAGATGCATCTGTGCCCATGGAAACCATCTAGTCTTGCTGCCCAAAACCAGACATGTTTTGGGTGTCAATAGCATCACATGGAAACCAGAAGGGAACAGCAGAAAGCAAGGAGATGGATGGGAGCAGGAAAGGGTAATACTGTGAAAGTCTGGGTCCACCTTGGGCTGGTGCTGTACCCCAAAACCATGCTCCTAGAAGCAAACAAGCCTTCTCCGAAAGTCAGCAAGTGTCCTACTTTAGCATCTTCCTTCTTTCACTCCAGTTAAATAGGGCTGAATACTTTCTGCCACCTCCACACACTGTGGAGGTGACAAAGCTGCCCAGCAAGTCACTTCCCATTGTGTATCTGGAAACTCCACGTTCCTCGGTGGCGGCAATGCTTCCCAAAGACACCAGCTCTTTCCCCCTTTCTACTGACTGCAATACTGTGAACACCGAAACGTTGTCTGCAACACTTCTGAAGCCTTACATGAGTCCTGTGAAGAGCTGTTTCATCCAGGTGTTACTATCCATGTGTTTTTGCTGACATTTTCCTGGTTTCTTGTGTTTCAGTCACAGCTTGAGGACTTGATGCTTATTTTAATATGAGGCAAAGAAAGTTCTGGTTTCTAAGACACTACAAGAGGAAGAAGTGCTTGTGAGGGTCATTGCAGTGAGCTCAGCACTGAACTGGCCCTGGGACTGGGGCGTCAGTCACCATGTTCTTCCCATCCACTGGCTGCTCCCAGGATCTGGCTGCCAGGGGCCATCCTTGGAATTGAAGCTCTTACCACTGTCAGTGCAATCCGCCCTGCAGATGTCACTGCTGCCACACAAATCCCCCCCGTGCAGTTTGCAGAAACACAGACTGTAGCTTTGCACCTTTTTCTTCCGGCATCGATTTTTCTTGCCGCTGCTCCCACACTCTTGATTGGAACAAGGCCTGAATAATTTCCAGCTCTGGTGGCACAGGACCCTCAATTCACTGCAGAGCTGACACATGCCTGGAATGGAGCAGGAGCTCTCACACTGCTTGCCATTTAAGTGCTTAATGTAAAAGCTCTCTTCCTGAAGACCCCATTGATAAAGCAGTGGGTTAAGATGCCAATTAATCAGTGCTCAGCCAGAGATAGCAGCAGACCATGAGGTCTGGAGGGCATTATGGTTATTTTTCTGCTGCTGCTTAGGTTGTTTGTTTAGCATTTTTGTTTCTTTGTTTTCTCCCTGTGCTTTTTCTGAAGTAACAGGATAGCCCTTGGCCCTCAGTCTTGAACCATGTGAAACACTGGGATGTTGTTAAGCCTTTAAACTGGGAAGGAGTGGAGGGCTGGACGCACTCACTGCTAATAGTTTCCTGCACTGCCCACCTCAGTCAATTCAGCAACTAAAACAGAATTGTAAGTCTTTAGTGCTCAAGTTCATGCTTATATTTGTAGTCCTGGCTCTACCCAGTCCTGTCCCTCTACCCTGTTACAGCTTGTAGAGATCCCTGTTTGTAAGGTTTTTTAATCTCCTGTGCCCTCTCACAAATGAGATCACCGTATTGAATGCTCTTCCTCCCTATAAAGTGGTTTCATCAAACATGTCTCTGCAGAGATCCTTTGCCTCTCCATTTGCCTTCCCATTGTGCTGGGGTCTCTTAAAACCACGTGAAACTAAGAGAGGTGCAGTATCTTCACCTTCTATGGGGCTACGCCAGAAATCATTGATAAAGTGCTCTTTTATAGTCCTTACCTACATTGTAAAAAACACTCTAAAGTTTGGCACATGCCATTTCAGCTATGCAATGGGGTGACATGGACTTCAAATGTCCTGAGTGTGTTACGAAACACATACCAACAGCTGATAACAGCAGAACTAATTGCAAAATTCCTGACCTGCTGCCACCCACTGGTGTCGTTGAATTACTTTTGCAATGTCTAAATGTTCCCTTGCAAATGTCCAGTTTTCACTTTTAATTCACGTTAAAATCCAAAGAAGATGCCTAGAAATTCCTTTTCCCACTGTGTGGCACTAAGTCCAATACACCATCTTTTCCAACACAGAGCAAGGCAAGGCAGACAGGAAGCCTCTCTTCTGTTGAGAAGACAGCAACTCCTGTTTCTTCAAAGACAGAGGGACTGGATTTAATGGATAAATTTTGAGGCTTGTCCTCTAGCCCATTTCTTGACTTCCAGTGGTATTTACTAACTGGAAAATAAATCCACATCTGATTTTCTCCACAGGCATTTCTGACACAATCCACACAAGGAGAGGAGGGCTGGTGTTACGGAGAGCATGGACTGAAGGCAGCACTTGTCCCTAGCCAACTCCCACCAAAATTATCAGTGTCCTCTGCTGCTTCCCATGGGAGGGTTGTAATTAAATGCCTGACTATTCCTGGTACAGGGAGGGGCAGAGGCTGGCATGAACCTGGCTAGATCCCAACTAGTCCCTGTGGCCCTTCTGCAGTGCACCCGGTGCTCTTGCAGGGAAAAGTTGGCAGCCAGCTTCCTAGCAGGGGTGAGAGACAGGATCTCCCCTGGTCCAGCTGGCTGTGAAGGGGGAGTGAGGGCAATGGGCAAGCAGCTGTTTGCTGCAGCCAGGTGTGTGATGAATGGACAAGTGGCTCAAAAGGTGTGCTCTGCCATGCAGGGCACTGGGGTTCCTGCAGGTGTGAAGGAAGCAAAGTAAGAAAGGTCACAAAGCAGATTTGGCCTCTGCAAACCTCCACAAGCATAGTAAAGAAATATGCAGGGATGCTTTTGTTCCTGCAACTGACACCACCAAGTGGAGAAAGGTCTCTCCCATGTCTAGACAAACAGACACTGGGTCAAGAACCACTGGAATAGACTGACAGACTGCCATGGGAGGTGGGACACAGGCCACTCTCTTCCAGCCACAGGGTGCTTGCAGGAGCACACCTTCCTGCAGGAACACGAAGAAACAGGCAGATTTATAGAAACACAACACAGGTTTCTGTTTTAATGAGAAAATAATTATATACTTGCATTGTAGGCCTCACAGTCACTATAAAACAGAAGCAGGGTAACATTTAAGTGGTTAACATACAGAAAGCCAGGTATTGTTGAAACTGGTTGGTAAGTCATGACAAAGATGCTGCCTTTTGGTTGCCAAACATGTCAATACGACTCTATTTTCCCTCAAAAAGTCAGTACAGAGCAAGATGAAGCCCAAATTGGCAGCTTTAAAAACAAATTGTTCATAAAACCTGCACTGTAACCCCAAACTGATTATAATCACAAATGCTAATGCTTAACTATTTCTCAATACACAGTTTCATTAAAACCAGTCTTTGCCACGGGAAAGGATCTGAGCGTTTCTTTTGTGGAGACAAAGTTAACTCTGCAATAGTGCTCTTTTGCTGCATTTGATATAATCATATATAGATAGATATGTATTACTGGCGTATACTTATAAACACCTAAGCTTGGTAGCATGCAAATGAAATAACAGAGGCAAGTAAACTGCATCTCACTCTTGTTACCACAGCACTGAATGTGCTGCTGACTATAAGTGTCCATAATTTCTGGAAGAGAAAAACTGCTGGGTGAAAAGTCTGTCTGTCCTGGACTGAAATACTTTTGTTGCAGGGGCTGAAAGCAAATGCTTCTATCGCAGAGAATAAAGCATGAAAAGAAGTTTTATGATGGGTGGTTATTGTCACTGGCTCCCAGTGAGAGAGCTGGAAGGAAAAACAGGCCTACAGGCTAAAGAAAACAAAGATGCAAGCTCCTGGGATGGCATCCAGGGCTGACCCAGCTTTCAGGAGCAAATACTGGGGGAAACTCTGAAGAGTGCCATTTAATGCAAGACCACCACACCACAAGTACAGAGACAATCTCCTCTTCTCAGAAAACGCCTTTTTCCTAGTCTCTCTTAAGCTATTCCCAAAGGCCAGGAATCTCATTGACACAGATGCATGGAGCTCACAGCTGCAGCTACATGACATCTGGTCTCACTAGTGCTGTACTGCTGCTGGTGCTTTTCCTACAGTCACCCGGTAACGACCCACCTAGAGACATGAATCACAGTTCACCCTTGACAACCATGCCTGAAAAACAGGCCCACTTCATTAGGTATGTAATTCCTTCACAGGCATGGAGCCTCACCTTGGTGCCTCCTTGAGATAAGCTCGCTGCCCTTATCACAGTGAGCTCGCGGTTCAGCAGGGTTTTCTTCAGTTCAATAGCACTTATGGAGAAAATTGACAGAACTCAGTCAATGGGTATATATAAATATATTTACCACAGTTCCCTAAAAATAAGCCTCAAAATTTTAAGTGTCCATGGATAGAAATCAGGCGCTGAAGGAACTGATGGGTGGTGGTGGTCAGTAATTTGGTTGCAAGCTCTGTGTTTAAGAAAAGCACCAGAAATATGTTCACAGTATTGGTACTCATTTTAAATGAGCTCACTGTTTCAGGATAAAACAGCACAGCAGGTCATGAAACCCAGGAAAGGCTTAGGGAGGACACAGTATCCTGGTTGATGATTTTTTTAAAAGATGTCAAAATAATAATTGATTATAAAAAAGACAGAGTATTTTTTATAGAAAAAAGGCTTGGTGTCTTTTTTCCCCGTCACCTCCCAAACTTGATGGTTTCTAGTCCAGAAATTATGGTTCCCATTTGTAAAATATTCCTATTGTATTGCTTGGTGATAAGAAAGAGTAAACCCGCAGCCTCTATACTACATACAAATACAAAGCACAAGAATAAATACCACATTTCTCTTCCTAATCATCAGCTTACAAAACTGGTCAATACTTTGCAATTGTGACTCATGCAAATACCATGTTGGGTCAAATTTTAATATCACAAATACTGCATTAACTCAGTGCCTTATTTTTATATCCCCTTTCGGAAAAAAAAAGAAAAACAGCACTCACCCCTATAGCTGGTAAACAGCTGTGGAGAAAATAATCAGTACACACACTGCCATACGCTTTCTGGTATGCCAGCCTCATGCACTCACCCTCACACACACACACACACACACACACACTCACAAATCCTTCACTGCTGATCCCAAGCCTAAGCAATAACTAAAGGCTCTATGGTTTGCTTGTAGCGCTGAAAACACTGGCTGAACGGCTAAAATAACGTTTTCTTCCCTTGTCTGCTCTTCCTCGCTCATTCCTTCCAACTCATTATGCCCTTTAGCATTTTTGTTGCCTGGAAACGTGAAGACTTCCACAAAGCACTCTATTTCAAAGGCTTTTTACGTTGTATAAATATAGTTGAAGACATAACTATCTTACTTCTTTATTTCATACCTCTTTCTAGGCCAGAGTCTGGCTTAGTTCATTTATTGCCTCATTTAAAAATTAAATGTCCTTTATTTGTATCCCTTTCCCACTACCTTTCTACTTCAAATTATCCATCTTCAAAGATTTTTCACATATGCCATTCTTTTCCCTCCCCACCATCAAAAAATAGTTGTCATCCGCTAAATACAGATTTTCTACTTAGAAACTTTGTTGCGTAAATATGCTCTGAGAACCTGGAGTTCAGGTGATATTGCAAGCATTTAGGATCCTAAAGCTAAGGTAATCCATTTGGCTTAGCTCTCATCCCCATCTATTCCACTCCTAAATTGTGATGGCTTGTGTTTGCAACACAAGGACTGTTTGACTGAGTTTGCTGGATTGTACATTTGCAATAACTGCCTCCCTGTTTGTTGGGTTTTTCTCATTTTAAACAGATAAATTACTAGAAAGGGGAGCAGGACCCACCCCCCCAAAACAACCAACCCAGTCCCAAACCCAACCCTTCAGTCTCCTCAAAGAAATAGAACAGAGGGCAGTATCTGTGTTTTGTGGCTGGATAAGAGTACGCCGAATTAACGCTGACGGTCTTGGTGCAGCGGCTGTGGGAGGCGAAGGAACTGCAGGAGGTTCTGACAGGAGCTGCTGGATGGACAGTGATCCCGGGGGCAAGGCAGGGCTGTCAGTTCAGTCAGCGAGAAGCACAAGTGTGACCCCTGGCTGCAAACTCCTCCACAAATGACTTCCTGCCACATGCCTGCAGCCTATCTGGTCCATGGGCACAACCACCCCCTGTGCCCACCCCCGAGGGCTCCCACCCCCTGCACCCTCTCCATTGCATTATTTCAGAGGGGAGATGGAGGGAAGAAGAAGGGGCTATTTTCTAGGTGTGTTTTTCCTGTAGTTTTAGGATTGCCAGGAGCTGGATCATTTCTGTGTCTATGTGCATCGAGTTTGTAGTATATTTAATAAATATTGGACTAAAATGCTGCTGCTTCATGGTGGGTTTTTGTGTTTGCTTTTTTTCTTTCTTTCTTTCTTCCTTTCTCTCTCTTTTTGGTTCTGGCATGCCTGGTTGCTGTCTTCACACTGCAGTGTGGTTATTCATCCTCCTCCCGGTTGGCATAAATGCCAGCTTCCCAGCGCAACGCCAGAGCGCTCTTCCTGCGGTTCACCCTGGTTGCCTCCAGGACCTGGTCAGGAGAGAAAAGCAAAGCACAGAATGTCACTTGGCTGCCCATGGTCCTCGGGGTGTCCCACACTGTGTACCCAGGCAGGCAGAGAGCAGCCAGATGGGCAGGGACCAGCCAGGCCAGCCCTCCCCACAGGGCTCCAGTGCCGCACCCTGTGCAGAACGGGGACACTCATGCCATGAAGTATTCGGTGATGTGACAGTAGGGGGATGGCACACAAGAGCAAAGCCATACCACGGGAGGATAGAAGAGGTAGGAGTTGTCTGACAGCATCCATCTCTCTGCAGAGGAGCCCCAGCTGACCTCTACCAGCCCAGCTGCAATTGCCCCACCCCAGGGCCTTGGCTCTCCCCAGAGGCAGCTGCACACCTTCAGTGCCAGGAGCCAGCAACCATGCAGCAGCTTCGTGCAGAGGCTGCTCTGGAGCTGCACACGAAGCCCAGAAAGCAACAGCTTCCTATTCCAGCACACCAGCCTCCCAGGCAGGACTAAGCAGTGCCTGCCCCCCACCCCCTCTCATCTTCTTTGGGCTGCAGCTACTGCACACTGGGATCAGAGCTCTCCTGGAGTACATACGGGAAAGGAGATTTACACAAGGAAGGCATACAAAGCTTGGTACAAGATGGGCCCAACACATTTATATGTGTTTCATATACACACATCATACACACAGGTAAATGCACACACAGTGGATCTATCTGTACATATGCATGCACACAAACAATTAACTAAAAATGTAAGAAACAGCTTGAACACGTGTTTTGAGAAAGTCAAAAAGAAAATCAGACGACACCAAAAGGCATTATTGTGACGTGTGTCTGAGGCACTCCTCAGCAAATAATGAATGCCTGTGGGTGTTTTCCACACAGCAGAATGAGATATGAAGGACTCTGGAGCCTCCTTACAGAAGCACATGACAATGTTATTTTCTGACCAACACTGAATAACAGCTCCATGATGAAACTACAGAGCTGGCAATGTCAACTGCCCTCAGTGTGTTCTAACCATCCCTCCCCCAAAAAAGAAAACTTTTGAAAATTTTTACATCAGTTAATAAAAATTCCACAACAAATACACGACTCTTCACTGAAACAATGCTGGCCATTCCTGGTCCCCAGTGCTTCCTGCAAGCTGCTCAGCACACTCCCTGACTGCAGAAGAGCCGCTGACCTTTGGAGAAAGGATGAAACTATTTTGCTCATTTGTGTAGAAAGTTAAGATGCAGTGAGGACTTAAGCCTTGACTACAATAAAAATAAGTTAACACTAAAGAAGTTCTTCTTTCAGCTTGTGACAAGCTGTGGTTGGAAGAGCACACAGGTACTAGGCTCCTGCACAGGCAGTATCAGAAAATCAGCTCTGAACTTCCAGCTGAATTTCCAGGCCACCATAACTTTGCTTATGGGAATGAGAATGCACTACTGCATTTATGCAAATTGTAACCTCTAGACTGCCATTCAGGAGCTGAAGATAGGATGGAGTTTTGCCAGCATTAGCATTTCTTTGCACTCCTAGGTTAACTATGGCTATGAACAAGCCAAAGAACTGAAGGCAAAATGTGGCCAATAGAGACAAATTTTAACTAAAGCTCCACCTCCTTCTCAGCAGTAACCACGGCTACAAAGTTAGTCCAGATTCACTACAGTGATTTTTTGGTGAAATTTTGCCCAAAATCATGCCTCCTCTTTCTGCAGAGCAACCAGCAGAAGGAGGGACCAGGGCTGAGTGGTTTCTGTTTTTTCTAGTACAGGGCAAATGTGCTCCCAAACCTAACAATTTACCAAAAAAAAAAAAAAAAAAACCCCAAAAAACCCCCCAAAAATAAACAACAAAAAAACCCCCAAAACCAAAACTATTTAAAAAACAGTAGGAAAAGATTGCTCTGAGACATTAGCCTGTAAGCTGTGTAGTGGAGTTACCCCCACTGCAGGGGATAAGGACCAGTAGTTTAAACTATAAATCTGGAATTCTGAGTGCCTGAACCAAGAAAAGACACCCCAGACTTAACAATGGAGAAGCAAAACTGGGAGTGGTATCAATGCATCATTCAGCATGAATTTCAAACTAATACTGCCACGATATCTTTAAATAAGGTCTGTGGAATTTGGCCTGCAAAAATATGCTGAAAATAAAATTGATTTCACATAATTTAGAACAGTTTCAAGTCAGCAGCTTCTTTGCTGGAAATCACAGTGTTGTGAGGGTCTCTGCTGATGGCTTGCAACATTCAGGACACTTAAACTTTGAAGATTCCTCCTTTGGATCAGTCAGCTTGTATTTGTCTTAAAAGATGGCAACAGGGTTTCTTCATGTATCACCAGTCTGCAAACCTACCCGTAAAAAAAATGTTTGTCTACTTCTACAAATGCTGCTGGCTTTCCAAGCAAAACTGTATCCAGATTTGTATCAGAGGCACCATGAGGGCTTTGAATGCGGACTTGGGACATTGCAGGGAAGCAAATAGTGATGTCTCGCGCAGTGTTGAAACAACTAAATGGTACAGCATATAAACTAAAGATCCTTTTGAATAGTTATTCCAGAATTATTCTTCCAATCTACTGAAAAGAGTGTTTGACCTAAAACAACCCTTGTTTTTACAAGACTGTGATAGTTTTAGACCCGCTAGAGGAAACTGTGGCATAATTATAGCATGCAACTGGAATGACTGAGTGGGGAATTGGGACTCCTCAATGGAGCATTGAATTCATGACCCAGGACGCTGCTTGCCTAAAAATAGACAACGATCTCCATTTTAAAATATTTTTGGCCAGTATCAGGGCTGACTCTAGACCCAAAATGAGACCAGCACCCACAGGCTCTCCACAGCAGGTCAGAAATGCTATCTCAATGCTTCTCAAGTGCCCACCTTGATGATGCTCTCTATCAGCTCAGTGGGTGCAGGCAGAGCCAGGCTTGGTGCTCAGGGTGTCCTAAGGCAGCCAGAGTCATAACTGCACGCAGCAGGAAGATCATGAAGCAGACAGTTCACTTAGGCTTAGGCTTCTTCAGCCTCTGAACTAACTATATCCTATTGATAAGGCCACATCAGTGAAAAAAACGTTACCTAAAATGTCTTATTTGGCAGAGGTGATTTGAATACCAGCAGTAGTAGAAGAGGAAGAACTTGGAGAGCAGAAGGAGGTAGAAAGACAGAAGACATGTAGGGCAGGAAGAACCACTCTTCACCCCTCTGCAAAAAATTTCTTTGTGGATCTTGCAGTTGCAGCTCGAGGTCTCATTGAGAATTGCAGGTGGCTCTTTCCTTTTGGATTTATTTTTTTTGAGGACTTACTTAAAAAAAAGTTTTGTAACAGCTGCCACTGTTAGGTCTAAGAATAATTCCTCTGTCCATCCTGGAGATAGATACTAACTTATCCTGAGTTTCTCTCCATCACATTTAACAACTGCAGAACATGGCTTACAGATTTAATAACTGCTTTCTTACTTACAACAATTAAAAAAAAAAAAAAAAAAAAGCTTTAGCCCAAATTGTATTTATCCCAACCCCTGAAGTGGTGGTGTTTTCTGAATAGTCAGAAAACTGACTGTTATACAGTACAGGCTAATTTTTGTTGGACAGTAGTAACAAAACTGATGTGTAAGCAAAACAATTTTTCTGAGGTTTAATATTTTACTGGTTCTTCCCATCTGAAACTGGAAGAACTAAAAGGAAAAAACAAAAGAGAAAATGCAAAGGTCTGGGTGTCTAAAATCTGTAAGTACCATGTGGTAAAGTTGCTGTGAAAACTCATTCATGGAGTACAGTGTGCATAAAGAGATGAAAGCACAAATGCAGGGAACAGGCTGCCTGCTCCTGCAGCTGTGAACATTTCTGCTCAGGAACGATAAACTAAATGCTTTAAATAAAGCTGGAACTACTGAGAGAACATCCATTTCTCCAACATGAAGGTATTTTCTTTACTGTACTGACTTAATACTGTTTACTGAATATCCCAGACTGCTGGTAAGCACTGTAAGGAGCTGGGTATCTGAGATTAAAATGTGTTTACTTGAAACAAGACAGTGACAGTATTAAATTGCTACTTGTCAGTATTAAAACATAAACTGTGTGCCCTATGCCATCAAATCTAGTGTGTTCATCTTCTGTTTTGTAAAACAAAAATTTTCAGCAGTAGCCTTTAATGCTGCATAAATATCATCTTACTGCAGTTATCTCCTACAGCATGATTGGTTTTAAGGAAACTCAAGCTAAAGTCCTGTACATTTGAATATATGTATAGCTGTAAGGCCAAAAGCAGAAGATTTTGAGGAGAACAACATCCAGTATAGGGGCATGCACATCCGTCTCTTTGAACAGCAGAGGGAATGTGCTTTTAGTACAAGCTGCAGGAATTGAGGGGTGATGCAACACATCACCCTGATGAAGCAGGATGCAGTTGGCTGCATGTAATTTCAGGAGTTACTGTGCTGTGCTGGGGGGCTGTTTGCTGCTTCCCAGGGTGGAGCTGTCAGGATGAATGCATGGAAGCCCCTGCTCCCGAGCCAGGGCAAGCACAGCTGGGACAGCTACAGCACTGCCAACGAGGGTTAAAACTGAGCCACCTGCCTGCACCAGAATGGATTTTGGAAGGCTCTGGTGAACATGAGACACAGGTCAGATGTGGGGTCAGCAGAGAGTAGGGGCATACTCTGCCTTGAGTCTTGCTGTTCCTTCTGAAACAACCTGCCTGGTTTCAGCTAACGACTCCTAGTGAAAATCACATGGTTTCTTCAGTCTGGATGCTGGGGAAGAGCCAGAGGACATACTTTCACCTGCACAAGGAATTGCTGTGTCCTACTGCCTTTTTTATTTCTAGCCCCTTTCCATTCACACACATTCTTTTCTAGCTTTTTACCCTTTGTATCATTACCATTACACAAGGTGGACACAAAACTCTTCCCAGCAGAAGACCATGGCCTGGACATGTGAAAACTACATGTGAACTTCTGCCTCTCATACAACATCACACATTCTGATCTCTATGTGCTGTTCATAAATCTGGACTTAAGATTATTGTGCAGATATGATGGAGGAGAAAAGGCACAACCTGCGTTTAAAACCAGGAATCTGAAAGCACAGTGCTCTTATACTAATTTAACTCTCTATAAATACTCTACACAAAGATCAATCACTGGCTTGTATCAGAGTGTTAAAACCCATTCTAAATTATTTAATGAATATGAACTGGCACAGACTTGACATTTCTTTACTCTCCAGGTCAGAAAATGTTCATGTACTTTTCTTGAGGTAGCTGATGTGGTCAAACATAATATGGAATAGGAAAAAAATGGAAGGTTCATGTTTGTAAAAAAGTACTGATGTTGGACAAATGAATGTCAGTCATTACCACAATCTGCAGAGAAAATTACAGGCATTTGAAATATACACATTACTGAGCTACCCTGCTCTTAACAAGCATTGCAAAAGTGTAGTTAGTATCAACTACCCGCTCTTAAAATTACTGCCTTTGGCAAAGTCCAGCTTTGTGGGGATAAGGACTGTGCAAATTACTACTTTGCTAGAATACCAAATGTCACTGTAAATACCCTTTATTTGGCAGATTTGGGTTTATTCTACCCTGAGACAAACACTGATGCTAAGTTGCGGTATTGTGATCACATCACAACAGACAGGGACAAGGAAAGGTTCACAAAATGAAACAGACTGAGGCCGTGCACTTGGATCTGACTCTTCCAGAGATGAAAGGTTGGTGTGCAGGTTTTTTCCTACAAAATACTAGAGATTTTGATAGTATTAAATACACTGTAATTAGAGGCATAGAAAAGCCACAACAGTTTCACTCAGCATCTAAGGACACTGGGATCCCAGGTTTAGTGTTGCCAGCTAAATGGTCAGAGAAATCAAGGAGAAGTTCTCATTTCTCACTTCAGAAATGCTCATCCTGGGCAACAGCTCCCATCCCTTTAATTACAACCTCTCCCATGGCAGAAATTGTAACTAGAATCCAAGGGTTAGAAAACCAGCAACACAAATATTTGTTGATGAGAGATTTAAGGAAATATCACACACACACATTTTTGATACGAAATGGCATTGGCACACACTATGAAAATGTCAACTTGCAGCAACATGCACATGGAATCACCGTGCAAGAGGAAGCAAAAATAAATAAGCACTTGAAAAGTACCTCAGAAGTAACCTTGCTAGACAGTAATTTACAGGTGTACTGGTAGAAAGGGAAAAGACCAGCATTAGTACATTGAACAAGCATGTTATAACTAGGAAACAAGAACAAATCACAGAAATTCCAAGAACTGGCACTTTACAGCGTATAAACTTCAAGCAACTTAGTGTCATAAAAAATAAAAAGAAAATACTAGTCAGTTTGGTGTTATTTTAATGATGTTGCTTGGCCAGTCTCAGTCTTGTTTACCATCAGTGCTTGACCCCTTTTCTTGATGCTGCTTTTTCTCTTTTACTCATCTGCCAGAACCTGTACCATAACACATCCTCTGGAAGAAACTGCTGCCTTTTCTGAGCAGCAAAGTTCTTCCAAGATATGCTTGATTTGCCCTCTCTTTCTGAAAGGCATAACCTACAAGCCTTGACCAGAGTGGCCACGTTGTAGCCACTGAAGCCAGACCTAAGAAGGTTGGTGATGCCTGAAGGAGAGACTACAGAGAGTAAATATCCTATTGAAACCATCCTCCTGTTTTTTGTTTGGTCTTATGCAGTGAGAAAGTGGATCTTTATGCATTAGTACTGCTGGTATGCTCAGCATGAGAGGAAGTACCCACAGATAAGAAACCTCTCCACCAACCTCTCCATTCAGGAGATTATGGCTGCTGTGCCAGGCACTCTGACTGCTCCCAGTACTTGAGGAAGCCTCTGGCTCCCCTCACTCAAAAAGAGCAATGCTGAGCCACATTCAGCTCTCAGGACATAATGCTCCAAGTAGCAGCTGCCTGTCTGGTTGTCAGTTATGCTCCTTCTCCCACTGTAATTAATGTATTTTTAAAAATAGTGCAGTGATTTGCTCTTTTGTTTCTTTAGTTACAGAAATTGTTTTTCCTAAGAACACTGTTCAAATGCTCTTTGCTGAAGAATCAAAGCTATTTCTTTTTTAAAAAACAATTGCTTAGCCTGGCCTGTAAAATACTCACTCAAACTGACAGCGGTACAAGTGCAGCACTTCTTATTAAAATTATCTTTCCCTTGTCAATGGGAGGACTTGTTTACCAAAGGAGAACGGAAAAAGCAGGGAAGAAACAAAACACTCCTGCTGATCTGAGGAAGTTCTCCCCGGGCTCTGCAAGACACAGAGCCCTAATAGAATTTTGGGTGGGCAGCAGCAAGAATCTAAATCTTGTTTGGCTTTATGCAGTGGGCTTACAGAAGAGGAGAATGACAACAAACCTCAACCCTGTGGGAATCTGGTATACATTGGGACTTTGCAAATTCATTGAAGCCTTGACAATTCATCCCAGAGGTTGTGTGACTGGCACCAATGCTCTGGCAGTGCATCTTTGGGCAGTCAGTGCCTGGGCAGCTTTAGCAGCAGTGGAGAGCTGAGATGGCACCCAGAGCACACCTTTTTGGTCAGACACTGCCCAGACCAGCATGCCCACTTCAAACTGTAGCAGAGACCAGGCAACTGTGGCCAGTCTGCTTTCTAGGGAGCACGTGTGCAGCTCTGCAAGCACTCGAGGAACTGTGCTCAGGTAAAGGAGTAGGAGTTAAATCTAAGATTTCAGCTACAAAGCACCACTTCATGGGCTGGGCAAGTCACCTTCACTCTTCACAGGGGTAGAGGAAGAGTGTAGGGCATGTACAAGCTGAGTGTTGCCCTGTTAGCAGAGCAACTTCTCTGAAGTTTCTGGCCACCAGACTGACAGATGCTCGGTGTGGGACTCCCGAGGACCAGGGCTGGTTTGCACAGCAGAAGTTTTATATCCATCTTTTTTTAATGCTCCTCATAGCTTCCACAAAGGTCATGAGAATTGTGGTAAGTGCCCTGCAAGCCTCTGAGCACCTTCATGGAGAGATGCTCTGGGAAGGTGGCAGGAAACAGCACTCACCAGGGCAGGTGGGGCCACCCCATTTCACTGGGTGCTTTGGGGAGGGAGACGAAACCAGAGAGCAGCTCCTTCCTAAGATGTGGCTCCAAGATGCCACTGCCAGAACAAGACATACTCCTGTGCACAAGCTGGCTTCCTATGTGGCTGCAGGAGTCTGATGGATAGTGGAACCTCGTTTTCCAATGGCCTCAGGAGAATAAGGGACAAGAAAGTTTCTGGTGTGCACTGGAAACAAAACTATTTGCATTTTAATCAGCCAGCAAAAGTGCAACAGGACTCCTACAGAGTACATTCCTTCTGATTTTAAGTATCTTTTGTTACTGTGCATTATTCACCAGTAGTGATTAAAAGCTGACAGACTATTGCAGTGTTCATGTTACAAACCTTCACTTACTTCTATACCCCTAATGAGAACCTGCCTTTAATGAACATTTAAGCAATTATGAACATAGACAGCAGTTTGTTGGAGCATCCTTGGCATTAGGGTCATTGTTCAGGAATCTCTGGGAAATGCCTGGAGGACTGTGGCTGCTTTATCAAATACTGTGTCCATTTAAGAAGTCTGACACTGAACTTGTATCTCACTATCTTCTGCACTCATTGCACAGTAATGATGAGTCTGAATAAGAAACTTCTCATGCTCTGTTAGGAAAAACGGATTTTCCTGAATTTTGATGCTTCCAGCTACAAAATTCATAGCTCTTCTTATTAGCATCTCTGGTAGAGAACACCTTAATCCAGTCAGACTCTACTACTGCTTGGGTGGAAGGACAACAAATACAGCAGGAAACAGCAAGCTCGCTGTTGAAGGATCCAGGTTAATTTCTGAGATATTCCCAGTCCAGTTCCACAAAGGGTGGTTTCTGGAGAAGTTATCAACTTACACTGAATCCTGAACACACTTGGATTGGACTTTGTGGGTCTACAAACTCATGTGTGAACACATGCTTGTTCCACAAAGTTCAAAGAATCACTAAAACAACCCATTGGAGGGTCTTGGTGATGTGTGAATTAACAGAATCTGCCAATTGCAGGGCAGCTACCCACTGCTCTTATTACTAGTTAACATAATTAACTAAAATGAAATGTAATACAAGTTGCCTTTAATATTTGCAGTGACACACTCTTCCTCTTCACTGGCCCACATCCTTCCCTTTTGAACACCTGTCCTTTTACAGTGTGTTAAAATCCTTACACACTTGCAAGGTGATCTGAGCAGATTCTGGTTTCTGATTCTACCAAAATAACTTTTTTTGCTGTCTGCTGGTTCTTACAAATCATGGTCTCTAGCACAGAAAAAAAAGGGAGGAGAGCTGCACTTACACTGCTGTCATCCATCCTTTCTCGTCTCTTGGTTTTGTGTGTTTCATAATCCTCCATGAGGGTCTGCATCAGGTTCTTGGGTCGCTGGGCTCCTGCAGACTCCTCGGATGGAGTATCAGACTGTGAGGCAGGCCCTTCTGCAGTGGGGGATGGAGGAGGCTTGATCTTCTCTATCTTCCCTGCAATGACATGAAAAAGAATGACCCTCTCTAAGCTGAGGACTCACAAATTGTTTACCAAAGATGACAGCTGGAGAAGCATTTTCAACTGGTTTTGAATGAAGAAACAGTTTGGAATGAAGTCTGTGAAACAATCTGAAAAATCAGGATGGTCATGGACTTCAAAAAAACGTCTCCCTCTTCCTGTAACCCCACTACACCAAAACATTACAAAATCTTTTTACAAAACCACCACTGTTTATAGAAGTACGTGCTTGACATACTCTTGCTTCCTCTGATTTGGAAGTACTGTAAGATTCTGGAAAACCACAAGATGATTTTTTTCTGGCTCAGCCAATACAACACACAGGGACCATGAATGAGACATCCAAACAAGGCATCTTGTTAAGCACTGCTGCCTTCCGTTTTCCCAGTGCTTTATATCTGCTTTGTAATTAAGAAAGGCTTTGGGTGGATCCCCAGTGCTGCTCTTCCCTGCAGCAGTTTCCTGCAGGCTGCACAGAGTGCTGCTCATGGAAGGAGACCTGCAGCAGGGCAGAATCAGGTCTCTGTCCTATAAACCCCTGGTTCAGATAGGGCCCCTGAGTTTTCTCCTGGCTGAAGGAAAGCCAGAGAGAAGTCATGTTTCACTGAGCCCATTTCACCCAGTGCAAGGTCACTGTTTTGGGCAAAGTGACCCCAAAGATGGGTAAAAGGCACACCAGAACAAGAGACCAGTGCTATGAGCTGCAGGAGAGTTCAAGGGTGACCAAGCCATGCTTCTTTGGGAAGACAGCATGCTGCTGTCATCACCAGGCATTGATCTGGGGTGATCCACCCATCTTGTCCGGTGGGAAGAGTGAGGACAACAGTGGCAGGTCATGGGACTAATGTGTGGGGGCTCTCAACTGTGACAGGAGAAAGCAGTGCTGAACCAAAATCAGATTTCCTTTTCCATGGGACCACCATCAACTCTTTGAAATAAGACACTTCAATGAATGTAAAAAAAACCCCATTAAAAATATGCACTGCAAACCTTTTAAAAGTAAGTGAAATAATTAGAAGGATCATACCGATTTTCATGAAACTTGTTGCTGAAATGAACGAAAACCCTAGCTGGTCCTTCAAAAAGCATCATGACTGTCACAGCCACTAGAGAGCAGCCTTGAAATCTCCTGTAAGAATCAACAGGATTTACTCTTGAAGGAAGAAATGAAATCTGAGCCAACACTGCAGAGGTGTTTTTACAAGAACTCTCCTCACCAGGCTTGTTTCATTTCTGATCTGTGTTGAAAAGCCCAGCATGATTAGTTTCTTGTTACAGGCTTAATTTAAACTGGGCAGTGCAGGGATGAGGCTGGGAATCCATCCTCCTTAAAATCACCCTACTTGAGACTGGAGGGGAGTTTCCATGGGCACAGGCTCTTCTATGGGTTGCATCAGGACTTGCTCCACAGACAAACAGGAACTATGCTGCCAAAGCAGAGGCCAACAGCAGGTCCTGAGCTGCCCAGCTGCACCCACGTGTGACAGCTTAGGACTGCTCAGCAGGAGAGACTTGAAACTACTGTCACCCTGCCAATTAGGCCCAGTAGGTAAAAAAGTGTGGTGAAAATAAAAGGCCTGATTAAGGGTCAGGTATCTTGCAGTATTACTTCATTCTTACACAAGTAATTGCCTTGGATGGGTATAAGTAATTGGAGGAAGAATGAGGCTTCTCAGATGTCTGCCCAAATTGTACCCTCTCCAGGGATTACAGACACATCACAGGATGCTCAGACCTAATGGCTGAAAAGAGATCCTTCCACTCCCCTTCCCCTGGAAATCAATGCAAATTGTAGATTTTGGGGATTTCCATTTCAGAAAGGGGATAGCTTCAAGGAGGTCTGTTCACCCTGGATGGAAAGCCCATCAATTTTCATATTCACAGAATCAAAAAACCTGGAAAATACATTCAAAATCATTGAGTCCAGCCTTTGTATTGCATTGTATATATACATGTATACAGCACATGTGCACACATACATACGTGTATTTATATAAAGGCTATATTTATATAAAGGCTATCCCAAATCTACATGTGCACACTTACTTTTTACTTACAGATGCTGCTGAAACTTTTTAAAGACATCTGCATAGCAGAGAAAACTTTTCAAAATAAGACATGTCAGCAGACAGGTTGTTTTAGGAAACCAGTCTGTGCTGGAGTCAGGGGATTGCTGAAATACCTCAGAAAAACAGGTCCCTCTGGTAATACTGAGCCTCATTACCACAACAGGTGAAATGTGGGCTTCTTTGCTCTTCTTGAGTAGTAGGTGAACAATGTGAATATGCAAAATCACAAACAGGCAAACAGTAAATAAAGAACCTCTCAAAGATTCTCTCACTTCACAGACATCCTCCACTAGGGAGGGAATAAGAAAGCAAAGGGCAAATGAGCTGGGTTAATATGCTGTTAAGGCACGCCTGGAAGTATTCTGGGGATGACTGATGAGCACTCCAGAGGAATCCTTGGAGAGAATGATTAACATTCATTTTTTCATACCAGTGCCTGTAAAGGGGTAAGTAAACAGCCTCTTCCATAAACATTTCTGCTCTAGCCTTTCTCAAAATTCTGATTTTAAAAAAGAGATCATGCATATGTATTATATCTCATCCTTATTCTGTACATGCATACAAGGCACTAAAAATTTAGCAATGGCCACAAAATATCTTGCCCCAAAGTTTCTGCTTCTCTTCCCACCACAGAAAAAGTATCCTCAGGCTTCGGCTGAACCTGAGAAACTTCCTAAACATACGTATGTATTAGAGAAAAACTGAACTGGAAAATGGCTTTCAGGCTGAAGCAGTTCCTCTGACAGAGCCTTAAGTTCCACAGTGGCCACTCAGGGTAAGAAAGTAGAGAAGAAAGAAAAGGACAGCACACACACATCCCTCACAGTTACCTGTGAGCAATTTAGAGGTGACTGCTTGCATCTCTAAGCTGCAATTCCCCCACTGGGCTTATGCCACCCATTGAAATTCTCTCATTTAGCTCATCAGCTGAGGACAACAGAAGATGAGTGTGGCGGGCAGTTCTCCTTGGTGCCTGTGCAAGTGCAAGTGCAAGTGGGTCTGAGTGCCTGCAGATGAGCACAACGTGCCTTCTGCCTCACGTGGTAACGCTTTAGTGACAAAAAGGCAGATGTGGCAGATTCCCAAAGTGTCTCCCAGGCACAGCTTCTTCTGTTAGGTACTCCCCATACCTCATCATGACACAGCAAATATTGACAAAGGGTTTGGCTCCAGCTGAAAAGCCTTCACTGAATCAAGACCTCTCACGTAATTATTTTTGCACCTCCTCTGAGGAACAGGATTATTCAGAGGCAAGCACTACTGGAAGTTAGATACAAGTCCTTCATATAATCAGTTACTCCTAATAAAAGGAGTAACAAAACCCATGGGAATTACATCACCAAACTTAAGCTGGATCCTCTCACGTCACACTCTCATCATGCTGCTCAAATGAACTATCAGACAGCCCCAAATGCTCTGCCCAGGAGAGATGCTGTTCCACCTACACATTGTTGGAGAAAACCACTGTCTCCTGTGCAGCTGCTCACACAGTGCCAGGTGCAGCAGGAGCTGCAGCAAAGCAACACGGGAAATGTTCAAATTTGAGTAGGGCTCCACAAATATTTTGGGATCCATGGTGACTATCTATACAGCCACGCTCAGGCACTTTTTTGGTCTTTCTTGAGTTTCCTCATGCAGGAAATCCAACTTTTTTGGGAAAAAGTCACATAGGTTCTTCATCTTCACCTCTCCAGGAGTACCCTGGAGAAGGGTCTGATCCTGTGTGCACATTCCACTGATACTACCCTGTGTCTCAATTCTGTGATCTGAGATCAGTTAAAAGGTTGTTTCAAAGCACCACAAAGGATAATTGTTAGCAGTACAGGTTCATACAACATCAGTTGTATGAAAGTTGGATGTCGGGGTGAGTAAAGCCAGCCTCTTCGCTACCTAAAGTAATTAGCAGTTACTTTAGCAGACACTGTAGGTGTCACACAGACACCTACATGAATTGTGTTGATCTGCCACGCTCCAGTTCAAGCACAGTGCAGTTCACTGCAGTCCTTCTTTGTGGTCTGTCTTTGTCTTACCCATGTAAATATCCACATGGCTCAAAGCAGTGAAGAGGAGCAGGAGTGAAAAATAACCAGGGAAGACCAGGAGTCCTGGTAAAGCTACTCTGCCAGGACCACCACCTAAAACCGGCCTGGTACTTAGAACATTGCTAATTAAGTGAATTATTATGCCTTCTCAAAAGAGTGAGTCTGCACTTCCACACTTAAGGATTAGAAACAGGTTTTTCAAATTTATACTTGACCCCTTAATCCCTTTCTGCTGAGATATCCTGATGTTAGTGCCAATTCTTTCTTTGGAAAAGGCAATTTGCTGACAGAAGTACCTCTGTTTCTTCTTATTATTAATATTAGTAGAATTACTATTATTTTTCGTTGTGAAACTAGATATACATATTGCAGTACCAGACATACTCTACAGCACATTCCTTACTGTGCCCACCAGAAGTAGGTTTTCTTTTCTGCTCTGTATGTCACCTCTGCTCTGTATATCCTAACAGCCAGATTTTTGTGCCCCTGCTAAATTACATTTTCCCTCCTTCTTTTCAAATATTGAAAAGATCTATTAAACTATTAAAAAGAACATTGCTGCAATCTCTCAAGGGATTACATGGTATTCCTCCACCCTATTTCTAAAGGTACCTGCAGGCTTTAACTGCAATACAGCTGGCTAAAGGGACAGCAAGGAAGAGATGAGCTGAGGTTTACATGCCTTCTAGGGGTAAGGGTGGTGGACTGATGTCCTGCAGCTGAAAGCTATGCTGACCACATTTGCTGCTCAGAAAGCACCAAAGTAGGAGAATTAAGAATGACTTAGTCAATGTTCTTTGTGGTTTTTTTGATCAATAACATTCTTAAACACTACCGCATAGTCATCTTTTCCTAGAAATTATTTCTTTGCCTTGTCACCAGCTGCAAATTGCAGTAGCTTGAGTCATTGGCTAAGAGATCCCAATTTTCTTTCTTGAACATACGGCAGTTGGACTTTTAAAGGAAACTGTCTGGAATGATTCATTATAAACAGGAGTTTATAATTTTCTCTAGAATGTAATTCACGACAAACATTTTTACAGACACAAAGTAAATGCCTTGTTGTGTAGAGAAAGCAGAAGTATGCTGTTTTCCCAGAAGCTCTATTAAAACAAGCATTAGTGTCAGCAGCCCATCCAACATCACTTCTGAGTAAAACACAATCATTATGTGCCCCATTTTGAGCACTTTCAGCTCCAGATGACGCTGTTTCTGAAAGCAGTCGTGAGTATACCTTTATGCAACAAGTCCTCCTAACTGAGGTCTGTGGTGCCCTGTATCTCACCTGGGCACCTGTCAGACATTTCTCAGAATACCTCAGACTAGAGGGGATCCTTATGAAAATGCTGTTCTAGAGGAGTTATAACAATACCACTTCAAAGAAATTACTGATATTTGCTATATCTTTTTTGAAAAACACATGCTAAGATCATCCTCCTTTCAGGAGAAACAAAACTAAGTATTGCCTATTTACGTGCTCCATGAAACTCCAAGTTCACAATCATACTGAGTAGTGGGCTAAACTTAGATAGATCTTATTCAAGCTTACCTTGACTTTCAAAAGAAAATTACTACCACTGACTTATATTTACACCAGCGGAAATATAGACAGAATTTAAGTACTCTCGGTAAAATGAATACTTTTTCACAATGAGCACTGTTACAAGTACTTGCCAAGCATATGTAGGCATATGCTTATGAAGACCACTACACAGAAATAAACCTCATATGTGTTTCGGGGGGGTGGTTGATATGTATTTCTTCTGCATTATATTTAGAAGGCATCATTTCTTGAGAAGGGGAAGGGGCAGAGGGATATGCTGTAACTGCTGTGGATGTCACCAAAAGAACCCAGAAATTGATTGGTCAAGAGGACTTCCACTGAATCTATTGAATATTTTGTTTGTGATGCTTGTTTAATTCAGTAGCGAAGGACACCAGCTAAAATATATGGCAATTCACAGCTCTGGATATTTTACAAGACAAAGTTCATTAAGACCAAGACCTGAAAACAGAAAGCAAAACACACAGGAAAATAAATCTGATTCCTAACCTCAAAATCTGCACATCTCCATTACTTTTGCACTTCCCTAATGATGTGCAAGAGAACAGGAAGCCCATTAAGGAAGGCCTTGTATGTTTGTCTTTCAAACAGCCACACAAGTGTAAAAACTGCTGCTGTCCTTCCTTGAGATGATCCTAAATTTCAGTGGGTGGTCTGAGCAGCACAGTGATAGACACACTACAATGTGGCAGTGGGTGAATACATTAGAGGGTTTAGTAAGGACCATCAGCATCTCTGCCCTGTATTTGTAAAAAAAAAGCATTCCACAGGTGTGTTCACAGAGAGAAAGGTAAATTGTCCCATGCAGTTTCCAGGCAGATGAAGTCATCTGCCCTCCCTCCCCCCACAAAACAATATTTTCATTTAAAAATGACATAAACTAAACCCTACCTGACCCTCCAGTCACATTTCACTTCCACTCTGACACTCAGGCTCTTACCTGGTGCAGTTTTGTAAGACACGGTTCTGGTGGGCATGGGTGGTGCACTCTTTGTGACAGGGCTTGGTGCCATCTGCAGACCCTGCCGCTGCCTCTTCAGCTCCTCTTCTCGCTCCTGGGCAGCTCTGATCTCTTCTTCTATCATCGACAAAGTCCGCTGTTTCCTTGACCGTAACTTGAAAGGGCCCACGGTCACTTCAGGCTCCTGTGTGGCCAGGATGGAGGCGGTGCTCCTCAGCTCAGCTGCCTCTGAATACTTGCTGAAATAGCTGACTTCATGCCTGTTTTCCTCCACAAGGAATGGCTGGCTGGCTGAGTACACAGGTGACTGCTGCAAACTCTTCCCTTCCCTGAGTCCTGAGTCTTCCTCTTTTGAAGTCTTTGGTATGGTGTCCCTTTTTTCTTGAACTGGAGAAGACACCTGGGGTGGCTCGAACATTGGGTTCTGATGCTCCTTCGAGGCTGGAGCTGGCCCAGTGCTGGCTGGCTGCTCTTTGGCTGAGACCTCTTTCTCTGCTGGGATTTCTTCTTCCTTGCAGTTTTCTTTATCCACCTGCTCAGCTATGGCTTGTTGGATGGCATTTTGAACCAGCAGGCCAGCATGGTACTCCAGCTGGTCGTCCATCAGCATGGAGTCTGCCAAGGCAGAGGAGGGTGAATCACAGCCTGGGTCACTGAAAGACTTGGAGATGCCTTCAGCCCTGCACTCTGCCGGAGTGTCGGCCTGTGGGGTCTGCGGCAGGGAGAAATCCGCTAGCGAGCTTTCCTGCAGGGCGCTCATGGTCTCATTGGAGGCACCACTGTCACTTACGTTATCCATGCTGAAGTCATTGGAAAGGGTCTCCAAGACGGTGGTATCCTGAGACCTGACAGACAAGTCATCCAAACCGGAATCAAGCTCTTCTGGAGGGGAAGAGGCGCTGCCTGACTTTGGGAAGTGGTCTAGAATTCCCTGTCCATCATCCTTCACCACAGTGAAGACTGCCCTTGCACTCATGAATTCTCCATCCTCTGCCCACAGCTTTGAGGCTGGTCCAGCTCTGGAGCTATCACTGCAAGGTAACTCTCTTGCTGTGTCAGTCGTGGTAGTCTGAGGGCTTTTGTCATCATCTGAGCTACAGGAGACTTTCTGTGCTTTGACAACTGCGGCATTGTCACCCTCAAGCTGTCCAGTTTGCCCACACATTGAAACCGGTCTTGTCACAGAGGAGAGCGGCCTGTCCACATATGGAGAATTGAGGCTTTTGTAGAAGGGCTTGATGGAGAACATTTTGGGTGTTCCTGACCGCCTTGGTGGGGCCTGACCCTGAGATGGACCTGAATGCTCCATCAGCTGGAACTGCTTCCTGGCAGCTGTGAAATCAATTTGCTCTGTGACAATATCTTCTTTCTTGATATTGACTGGCTCTGGGGGCACAAAGGAGGAGCTGACCTGTTTGGGGGATGTTGGTGCAGCACCTTGCTGCTGCTGCCTCTCCTTGCGCTCCTTGTACTTCTTGTGAGACTCCAGATGCTCTTCATCCAGTTGATCCTCTAGAGGCTTCTCCTGAGGAGGGTTCCACCATTTGGCAGCAATGTTGGGGTTTTTCTTGACAGCCTGGCTTTTAATGAGTTCCCTTCTTTCCTTTTCAAGTTCCATCATTTCTTCTGATGGTCTCACTTTGCGGACTCTGTATTTTTCCTTCTCTTCCTCATCTTCAAAGAGCTTTGAGGGCTTTTTGTCTTCATGAAAGGCTCGCAGTTCAAACTTTGCCTCTTTCTTAAGGGTTGTAAGAGTTGTTTCTCCATCCTTAGAGGATCTCCTAGAACTGTTTGAAGAAGTGGGACTTCCTGGCACCTTCAGACTCTCCCTAGTGTCTTCTTTCAGTGCACCCAAGGAATGGCCATTAGATTTCAGATTTTCATCTGTTACACTAGCTTCACATGGCTCAACTTCCAAGGATGCCTGCTTGTCTGCTACATTTTCTTCCCTTTCACTGGATACAGAATCTTTACTGACATTAGCAGATGCTCCTGAACCATCCATAACGGAGACTGCACTCGGTTCAGGGGAGGATGTCCCATTAATTGTACTATCTGCAGCAGAATCACAACAATTTGCCTCCAGCACTTCATCTAGGTATCTGATCTCTTTAGCAACTTCACTGTCCAGAGATTCATGCCTGTCCCTAATTCCATTTCGGCTGGAAGCAGGGGAAAAGAAGTGGGTTGGATTGTCTATGGGATGTGGTGAAGCCACTGTGGTGATGCTTTTGTGTTCAGAAACTGGAACTTCAATTTCCATTTTCTCTTCCTTTGTAGCAAGCACAGTAGCTGGCTCCAAGAAATTGGCACAGTTTTGGTCTCTGTTTTTTCTTAACCTGATGTCATCCTCAGGGATTCTGGAAGATTTCTAAAATAAAAGAATGCAAAATTATGATGAAGCCTTAAAAAAACAACACCTAACTTTCTGCAAAGGAAACACCATCTGGAAAACAAAACCTTAAGCTTGAGATTAAAGCATTCCCTCAGAGTGTGGGAAAGCAAGGCAAGCCATTAACACAAAAAATAGAAAGTTACCTTACCATATGCTGGAAAATGTACTAAAACAACAGTAAACTTTATTTTAAGAATCTCCCATTCGCTTACTATCCTCACTTTGTCATTATTTCATGCCTGTGTCTTGGTGATGTGGAATAGGAATGCATGACTAGGAATAAGCTTTGAATATCTAAGCTAACAGTAACTTGGCATTTTAGATTCTTCAAAGATCTGAGCATGCAGTACACAACACCCATCATCCTGGTACGCTAAAAATGCTTTCCACACCTAAAGAAAATCTAAAAAGCTTTCCACACCTAATGCTTCGACAGATGAAAAGTATTACTGCCCCTGCTTTGCAGAAACAGATGCTAATGCACAGGAAGAGTTGGTGATTCACACCAATTTAGGAAAACGGATGTGGAAACAGCAGGGAATGTTCAATTCTCAGTGGCTCAATCCTGGCCATCAAACATGGAGTAGAATTACATGGTGCTGGAAAGCCATGGGTTCTTTCTCCATCCCACATGAAAACCAACACACAACTGAACTTGGGAGACAGGAAGCATCTGCAACTCCCACAGCATGACAACCATCACGAGAAGCATGACAGGGACCACAGTTATAGTCTTGTCCCTCCCCCTTCTTTGATCTGTAGTGCAGATGTACTGGATTCATCTTTCTCCCTGACATGTTGCTTCTGGTCAATTACACGGAGGTAATTGAAGGAAATACTATTTATGCTCATATATAGGTAGATTTTACTGGTCAAGCAGCCTAATGAACTTCCTGTAAGTCTGAAGGAACTTCTGATTGAGTTGGTAATGTGTCAATTAACTTCTCAATAATTCTACACTGCTAAAAGGCAAAAACAGTCAAAACTAACAAAAATAAAGAAGAGGATGTTTTAAACATGGTTCTTCAACAATAACTTGCTAAGTCTTGCTAACTGCCTAAATAATGAAAACCAGAAATGATCCATTATTCACTTTGACTTGCCTTTTAAAACAGAAGGGTGGTATCTGAGGTCTCTGTCTTGCTTTCCATATGTGTTTCTATGTGTGAGGCATGGGCTTCGAAAACAAATGGCAATGATCAAACCCTGAGAAGTCAGTGGGCACCAGCAAGAGCATCACTGTCTGGTAGTCACTCCCGCCTTGCCGTCCCTTATCCAGCATGCTATTAATACACACTGCAGCAGAAGATGATCAACAAGGAGCACAATGGCACTTATCAGTGACCTGAACAATCACATTGCCACTGGATTTATACAGGCAGTCAAATGCATTTGACACACCTTAAAGAATTACAGCCACTCAGCCAGAAGAGCTCTTTCTAAAAACACTCTTAAGAGCTTTGTGTCTAATTATGTAGTTGCACACAGTTGAAGACAATGCCATTCAGCCATTAGGTATTTCCTTCTTAATTGTGCTTAAACATTGGAAAAAATATCTTTAAAAACAAACAACCTCCTTTTGTCTATGTATTTTACTTGACAAACTTCAATTGTTTTACTTGCTTCACTTTCTGCTGAACTTACAAATACTCCAGCTGAAGTTTCTAGCAGCTCTTTTCTTAAAGCATATTGTATTTTTCATCATTTAAATATCTAAATGTGGCCCATTTCTTCTACAGTCCTGTTAAAGATATATTCAAGAAATCAGATGTTCTGCAAACAAATACAAAATAAGTATAAAACTGATTATTTTTTGAAGCAGGCACAGATGGAAAGAAATAATCATAGATAAAGGTTTCTTTTAACCTGAAAGGGCAAGAATTGCTCTTGATTTGCTGGCAGAACTCCATGTACAAAGTGGGTACTCAGGTGACAGGATTAAGACTGCAATACCTTTTTGATATTTGGGGTTGCTGGTGCAAAAAGGAGTATGTTGGCATCTAGAGCAGTCTGTGCAATGTGCAGGACTGATAGCTGTCCCCTCTCACACAAACCATGGGTATGCAATTACGCTCCTGCTAGTATTTTCTTCTATTCAGCCAGATCAAAGCCACCACTGACACTGGTAGCTAACCACATGTCCTCTGTAGACACAAGAACATATCTTGAATGGACACAGAAAATCAGTTAATGAAGCTATGCACTCCTGCCACTGAACACATCTCCCCGCAGAGCCAAACCAGGGCTGCAGGGCCCCCTGCTCCTGTGTTTCCAGTACCTACACACCACAGACCTGGGAATGTACCTGACTGTCCCAGAGAGCACTCACTAATGCGTGTCTATTTGCACCACTGCTCTAATGTATGAACCATTTCAGTTCACATCGTATTTGGATGTGACATATTCTGTTACATATTCAGCAACAGAACCACAGGTGCAGTGTTTTGCCTGAATCTCTTAGCAAGCAAGAGCCCACTCTCTCACCATAGCTGCCATCCACAGCTCACAGTTAAGGCACTGGCACGTAACTCTCTAATCAGGGCGTGCATTTGTGACAGCATGTAATTCTGGAAGTGCATGTGTCTATGCAATTAGTGTGGCACATGTAATTATGTAGCAAAACAGACAATTACACAGTAAAACCCATGAGGAAACACTGTTTTTTATTGGAGGAGCCTTTTGTGCTATGGATTAGTAACTGAGCATGAAGAAGAACTCCCAGCATGGCAGAGAAGCCAGTGAGGAATGCTAGGAGAGGAAAAAAATATATTTAAAAGAACTACCCATTTCTTTTTCCTCACAGCATTCTGGCAAAATCTGGGGACAGCTCTGTGAGGTCATGGCAATGAAGAATATGCTCCAGACATTCCTGTGAGGAGGAGAAATCAATCTACTGATGAATTACTTGAAGAGGTGAACTGAGATAACTAAGGACAGAAGTAGCTCACAAAAAAAAAAAAGCTTTGCAAGACATTCCAGGCTGCTGCACCTGCCCAGCATAACTGTCGGGATGTGGAAAAATGGCACATGTGGGGATGAGCCACCATAGGTGGGAGGAGGTTTGGAGGAGGGGGGCAGTGGGACAGAGACCCCCTGCCTCAGCTACTCAGCAGGACGGGGTGAGCTTTCCAGGAGGCTGCTTTTGCTCCTCAGTGATAAGTCTGTACCAGCAGCTTTGTATTTGCTGGCTACAGCGAGGAGGCTTTTCAAAGCCTGCACCATTACAAAGACTTGTGAATGGAAAAAAGGGCTGCATTCAAACCTAATTGTAGTCAGCAACACAGCATTCACAGTTATTCCCTTAAACTGCTCATCTAGACCCAGATTTTCCAGAAGTTGCTGTTACATTTATACAATCCCTGAATGTGCATTCATTTCTGTTTAAGTCAAGATGCAACAGGGTAATTAGTGTCACTTCTACAATGCTGCTGCACTTTAAACTACAGTTATTAGCAGCTTAGAAAATTATTAGCATATTTTCTCTTTGGCTGAATTCTTCATCTACAAAAGTGTAAGTGTTTGGGCAATCAGCTCTTTTAGAAGGAGAAAAGTGTGGGTGTGCTACTAGCAAGACCCAGCAAACGTGCTGCCAGTGCCTTCCTTTGTTTGATGCAACACAAAATGCCTATGGAAACAAGTGGGAGGCAATCCTTCTGAGCCAGGTCAACATTCTTCTGAAGCATCAGTGGCAGTGGTGGGAAGAGAGAGGAAAGGATTAAACAACTAAGAAGTTTCATGGTTAAAGAAAATCTGAAAGTTTCCTCATTGTGGGCTTCTACAATCACTCCAGACAAGTTTCAAGACAGCTTTTGACGCTGTTGGTCTTCTGGCTTCATTAGTGTTGTCAACCTTCCATTTCTTCAGCTTTCATATTCTTTTGGAGATGTCCTGTACTTCATCTGCTCCTCCTCCTCTTACTGCTTCAGCGCTGAACTAGTGTTTTGTTCAACCCTTTCCACTCTTCTCTTGGATCTAACTATTGTGCCCACCATACATCAAGAAGTTTTAGCCCTAAAATCTCATTCACATATGGCTGACTGGCTAATCCATACCTCCTTGCTGATGTCAGCCTACTGTCTTGGCCTACCTCTCTGATGTCTTATTTGCAAATAAGAAGGAAGCAAATGATGGATTTGTTAGGAGGTTGACTCTGGCAAACCTTCAAGAGAGCAGCTGCTTTCATTCACCTCACCCTTTTGAAGAACACAGCACCTGCCTAACAGATGGAGCCAATCCCAAACACTGCAAAGACAGAAAAGTCAAGGGAACTTCTGTGCTCCCAGACAGCCACCCTGTCACGAGACAAAACTCCTAGGCAGCACAGGGTCTGCCCCATGCTTGCTAGCGACAGTGAGTCTTGCAGAACTCATTTTCTGTAGGACAGGACATGAAGTGCTGCAGTTCTTAACAACCCAGGAAAGCTGGAGCTGTATAGGGTGGTAGCACCCATCCCTCACAGCTCATGTTCTCTACCACACACGAGGTGCTCAGACAGGTGCCACGATCACAGTGCATCCCAGATGGAATTACAGCCCAAACCACTGCGGCAGCTCCTGCTGCACAACAGCTCCTGCACTCCTCCCTGCCTTGGCAGGGCCTCACGGGGTGGCTGCCACCCCATCCACCTCCAAAATGTGGTGATCCCTCCTCAACACTGGAGGGACAAGAATGTGACAGTGGGAGCCTTTGCACAAAGCAGTCTGAAGAAATGGGCAAAACACTGGTTTTTTTGAAATTTCCTATTTGGGTGAGCTAAGAGAAAAGAGTAGCTCGAAAAAAAATGTTCAAAAAGATCCTAGAAATGGAGGGGGAAAAGAGGTGAAGATGATGATGTAGATGTAGGAAAGAAAGAGTTTCTATTCACATTACCTACAGAAACCATATATTTTCACTAAAGAAAAAATAAACCAAAACACAAAAAACCCCCAAATCCATACCCAAAATGTTGTCTTCTTGCTCCTGTGTGAAAAGGTCACAGTTTTTCATACAGTATTTTACACTTGCATCTAAAGGCTCTAAAACTACTACGGGAAGTGTTTTCCAAAAAAATTTACAAGTTTTCACTTACTGAAATAAAATTCAGGTTTCAGAAAAAAAAAAAAAAACCCTCTTCAAATCTTGTCACTAAATTTTGAATTTAAGACATGTCAGGCACATGCTGACACTACCATGAATAGCTCCATTCACAATCCTACTTGCACACAAAAAGCAAAACTTGGCCATCTCGTCTCACACTGCATTATACAGTGTATTCAATACATAGACTGAAACAATATCTGGCTACTAAAATGTGTTACTGTTGAGTGTCACAATGACATTCTCCATAAGCAGCTCTCTACGCTCTTCTGTGACTTTTCTGAGGTGGCCAGACAGCACAATATTTTCTTTATGAAATGCTGGTTTATCTCCTCAGCACTTCACAAGAGTACATTCTAAAAATCAATGCAACCTCATACTACCTCCCCCTAAGAAGCAGTGAGGGGCTCTTTTGGAATACAGACAGTAATAAGACATGTGGGAATACAGTGCCCAAAAAAGTGGTTACTTGGAGAGCTTGCTGTGTGACATTTTCTATGTGGTTTTCCTATTTCCTTTTTTCATCCATTTTAGCAAAGAAGTTGTGATTGCATTCATTCAGAAAACATATGAAAGGCTTTGCAATATTCTTTTCATTCCATCTGAACCACAGGCTTCAACTCCCCCAAGTTATACACTATAAAGCTCTTCTATCAAATCAAACTCCAATTTTCTTTTGCTGCTGTAATAAACTAAAGATGGACAAAAATGGCCCAAGAATTATGAATACTTTAATGATAAACATATACTGTGTGACAGGATATTTTAAAGATGAGGACATAATCAACTGATACTGTATTTTTCCATATGGGTCTCTATAGCTCCAGTATATTTTATGCCCTCAGTAACAAACAGGTGAAGTTTTCCTGGGTAACTGAGGATCCAAATTTGTAATAAACCTTACTACTTCCTACTAATTCCAGGGTACATAACTGGGAGCTGTTTCTACAGGTAGGAAACCACCTGATCTTCTATGCCAGACATTTTCTCTTACTTCCTAAAAACATAGATCTGGGTCCCTCCATGAAGAATTTGCAACCCTAATAACTGGATTTCAACTTTTCTTGCTACAGCAGCAAGAAAATCAAGTGTCTTCCTTCTTTAATGCTTGTGCAGCTGTTGTAAAAAAGCAACAATAAAATGCTAACTTCTTTTTGCAAATTTAATTCCTGCAAAGAACTGTAACGGCACAAAGCACCTGTATGGGCAAAGTGATTTGTACAGAAATGAATATTTAGGGACAAAAGACTGCTAACTGCTGAGTGACAAGAAATACCACCTCTGACAAAGAAAAAACAATGCAGAGTTTGTAAGAGTGTGATGGTTACACAGCTGGTAGTAGGGAAAGCAATATATATTCAAGTGGTGTAGACACAGATACTACTCTGTGTGGGGCTGGTTAGCTTTGCTATGAAAGCTCTGTGCAGTTTTACATAATCAAGATGCAAATCTGAAATTACAGGAAGATGTGATTAAACTCTCATTCAGAAAGTGGAGCACTGTTTGGTACTGCCACACTCCACACTCACACCCCATTTTCTATCACTCACATATGGGGAGAACCAGGAGCTTGAGGAATCCAAGAGATCAGTAAATTGGTGATGATTTCAGGTACCAGAACCTGCATTCAAAGGGCCATTCTCCTGTTCTCTGCACTGTTGGTTTCTTGTAATGTAGGTCAGCCTGAAAGTGCATCTGAATTAGAGCAGTAAATGCGTGCATAAGAACACATTTCATCCAGAAAAACGTGTTTTTATCATCACTCTCATCAGTTCAAATCCGGCTTCTGATGCTCCTTTCACTTCCAAAATTATTTCTACCTCAAAATGAAAATGCACCACTAAATATTATTATTTCTCATGTTGCTTCACTTGTTTCCCTAGGACAGAAAGGACACTCCACCCTACGTGCAGGCATGGGAAACAAACCAGTATCGCTGAGGGACAGCACTGGACTCAAGGTCAATACAAACCACGTTAGAGTGTTAATCAAGTGCATCACCACAGATGGTTAGTACTTTTTAACTTTGTTACACATTTTTCCTAAGGCTTATTTCTCCATGGCTTGTCTCTAAAATCTGCTTTTGCTGAAACAAGATTGAATTTCAACAGCTGGGATACTTGATTTAAAGAGGTTGTGGTGCTAAGTCACTTAAAATGGTAAATACGATCTTGTGAAGCCTCCAATGCTGCCTAAGGAAGCGCAATGGTTTGGTGGAGAAATAAAGAGCATCCCATCCAACTAACACAGAAGGAATACTACACAATTAGAAAGCTGTCCACTTCATGGCAGGGAATTCAATGTACGATACAATCCTTAAGGAACAGAAGGAGAATTTCTTCTTCACATCTGAAGGTCACAGATGAGGTCCTGTAGCACTGGACTTACAGAGTCCACTTGGATGGGCTCCCCTCAGCTGGTGCTGGTGGAGCTGAGCTAGGGGCTCTGCTGTTAGTAGCACTCTCTCACACTCAGCCTCTGGTTTGATGTTTAATGAAAGATGAGAAATCCAAACTGAATAAGGGCAGAAAAATGTTCTGCCTAACAGCACCTAATACTGAGACTGAGTTGAGCAGAACAAGACCTTTGAATGTACGCATCAAAAATCAGTTTCACAAAATGCTGCAGTTGAAATCTGCCCTGCACATGTCAAGGATGGAATAATTGCTCTGATAAAGCATGATCTAATCCCAGCGGGGAGGGGGAAAGGACGCTAAACTAAGCCTTGCTCTTAATACTCTCTAACCCATCTAGATAATGTCAGCACAAGGAAAGAGTGACCTTTACGGTCGCTTGCACGAAAAAAAAAAGAGAGAGACAAGGGGAAAATTCCTTAAGTCTTTTCATCGAGGGCACAGGGTTCCTGTTCCATCTAAAGAATGGATCTACAAATCTCCTATGTAAATGAAAGACCTCAAGAAAAATACTGACATGTTAATCATTTTGGTGCATGAGAAAGGGACCTCCTGAGGAAGGAATTTGGGTTAGGCAGGGGCAGGAGGAAGGCAGTAAATGGAGACAAAAGGCCATGCAGTTCATTTGCTCTCTGAGCAGATCTTATGGCTGCTAGGAAAACCAGTTTTAACAGATGTGAGGAACAGAGATAAACCTGCCTTAAACAAACAAATATGCTTTCTGAGATGCCTTAGTATTAAAGTCTTCTCAGGACACAGTCTTTCAGCAGCTGGTACAATTTAGTAAATCTTTCATAAATGGCAGCCTTAATTGCATTTTCTGAAAAAAGAGACATGATCTCTATGCTGGAGTTTTTTCACCACTTGCTTTCAAGGGCAATAGAGCAGGAATTGAATGCTTTAACTGAAGCAACCACCTACAAACCTCTGCCAATAGAGGCTAACATTTTTCACTTTCAATTTTCTTTTTCACAAATGCTAGCTGTTGGCGGTTATAGTGCTTTTAACAATTTCCTAAAGCCTAATTAATAGTTGCTGCACTTTTGAAAGGCATGGCTGTTCAATACGCATTGGAGTTTGACAGGAGTGCTGCCACAGAAACTATGTTGGGCTAAAGGAACAAATTATGCTCAGAAATGTAAGGCTGAACATCTGTTTCTTTGACAGCTGAAGAACGTTATGAATTATTGTTGATGTTTTGTCTTCATCAGTAGGACTTGTTACAGCTGCTCTCATCCATTAGATTAAGACCCATCACAACAAAATCTCCTTAAATGAAGGTATGCCTGCATAACCATGCACAGTGCAGTGTCTCACCCAATGGCAGCCTGCTTTGCCATGAGCACAAAGAACAGGACAATGTTTATGCACTGCAGGCATTGAGCCCTGGGAGAGTTACAGTCTGAGGGCTCAACCAGCCGGCTGGTTTGAACACTCTATGGATTGCTTTCTTCCCAGTTTTTCAAGGAAACGAAATTATTTTAAAGCTAGAGACCTCTAAAACTCTCTATTAAGAGAGAGAGCATGTAGTGGCCAAAAGAGTTCCTATTTAGAATTAGTTCTACCCAAAATTTTGGGTATTTCAGGCTGCTACCTCCAGATTCAGGCAAAAGGTCATGACTGGAATATTATAAAAAGAAAATTGAAAGGACATGAAGAAAGAGGATATCTAGGCTACTGCAAGCTCACAAATCACTTTATGTAAGTGAAGAGAGGGGAAATATGATGGTGGTCCAAGGATATAACTGAAGTCTCTTTGCCTTTGTTATGCACACAAATGGGAAGAGAAGCCACTTCCAACAAGAGCCTGGAATGTCACCTCCCCTGCCTGAGTCACCCTCTCCAGTGTGTAACCATGCACAGCATTCATCAGGGAACTACCACCCAAAAATGCTTTCACTCCCAGTCCCCTTTTCCAGAAACAGACTGTGGAGAAAAGATTTTAGCTGAAGATTGTATACAAGAGCCAAAATCTTGTGACTCTAGTGGAGTGCAATTCATAAGGCTCTTCCCATAAAGGTGTGTATGTAACTTAATTTTCTGGATGGTGCATGTAGAAAAATCCCCCTTCAAAGATACACACCCACAAAACAAAATTTGCTATCATTAAACAATGAATCCAATGTAGCCAGGATGACCAGGGGACTTTGACAAATAATTTCAAAAAATATCCAGCAAATAAGTAGTATTTAATAGAGAGTCAGACTGCAGGGTCTACAAAACAGTTTTGCTAGTGAGAGGTCAGATGTGTAGAGTCCCTAAGAAGGAGGATGTTGCTAAATTCTCCACATGCCATTGCTGTCCCTAGGCTATAAATATGACCTACCACGTGAGTTTGGGGTTGTGAGCAGTTAGCAACTTCATCTGTGCTTTTCTCATAACACAAATGATGAATTTCAGTCATCTCACTGTCTCCTGCAGGAGCGTATTTCATTGAAAGTAAGACTTGCATAGGATTTTTTTTTCCTAATTACTTATTTAGGAAATAGGTAGTTGAGAAATCCCTGAGACATCTCCTTTCAGCACCTACCACTTCCTGTCCCTCTGCCCCTGCTCCCCTCACCTCTTCTACACAAAAACTCATTATTCCTTTTTTTTCTAAAAGAAAAGGCACTGATTAAAATGACCAACAGCACATCTAGGCTACATTAGTATATCATTTGATTAATGCATTCACCACTTGCTCTTTCAGCACGCGGAGAATTAAGATAATGGTGGAGGAAAATGGTGTTAACCAAACTGGCTATTCCAGCTCAAACTGCTCTGCTTTAAAATTCCTTCAGATTACCTGGTCCCCCACTTGTGGGTTCTTTTTTACCTAATTACAGAAAATTGAAATAAACAGTGGTTAATTCATTTAATGTTGGCAAGATACTAAACCAAACTAAGCTGCTACATTAATAGTTGCTGTATTTCCCAGACAATTTGCTATTTGATGGGAAATGCTTGCTTGAAGCTATTTTAAACAGTCATAAAAAGGCTCAGCATTAAACTGCAAGCAGCACCTCACATTTCTGTACAAACAGAAGTTTAACACATTCCAGATCAAATTGCTTTAGAGAGGGGGAAAACCAAACCTTCTTAAAAGAGTATTGTTTACTAGCACATCACACAAGCAATAGCTTGGTTTTCAGTATCTGAACTGACTGCATGAGACTTCAGTCTTTGAGTCTGTAAAGAAAAATGAAAGCCAGGCTAGAAGGAAAGAACAAGTCATCTTGGCTTCCAGATACTTTCCCCTAAATATCCTTCCTCATTTCTCAGGAGTTAAATGTGTTGTCCTGGTGCATGCACAGAGGTATCAACTAAGAGTCACAGCGTGCATTAAATGCCATAAAACCCAGGAATGCTGTTGCTGCTAAATGTGACTGCTCACAGAACTATGCTTAATTTCCTTCAGCGTTAAACAACACAACTAAAAGATGAAGCTGAACAGACACCCTGAAAGCCTCTTTAGGAACTGAGATTTCCTTTACAGTGTCAAGGATAACATACTCGACTAGTGGGAAACACACTCCTTCAGAGCAACTAAAAATTCAGTCAGAAGACTCTGCAAGTGCTGTCTGAAGAATACAGACACTGAATGTGCTGGGTGGTCCTCCTAGCTACCACATGCACCGGATACACAAAAGTATCTTTTCTCCTTAGAATCAACATCCTCCTGTATTACACTTAGTAGAAAGTTGTAAATTTCACTACTGCTCACAACGAACAAACCAGCTACAGGGCAAAGAATTCCACAAATATCATCCAGGAAAAATGGTATTTTAAATACTCCTCCCAATATGGAATGATAAAGACTAAATATGATAGATACATGAGACAGGTCAGGAATCTTAGCTTACCCTTTCTCTCTGCTCCTGTAAACTCTGAAGCAAACCCCAAAAATGTTGTTTTCCACAAAGGTCTTAGCTTTTTTTGGCTTGTTAAGTCAAATTCCTTCCCCAGCTCATTACAGTACTGTGATGTCATAGCCTAAGGGAGAGCTGGTTTAAAAAAAAATTTAAAAAAAAAGAGGAAGTCCATACCCTCAGGACATTCACACAAAGAGTCTCTTTTCCAAGGAAAATGCCAGTTCACACTACTCAGAAAGAGCACGACTTCACTTAACCTGAAAGGCAGCTAGCTCCTTGGAGATACTTTCAAAAGGACCGTGTTGGCAACAGACCTAAAGTTCTGTTTTCAGCTAGCATAAGCAGGAGTTTACTGTTGTAGGTTTTCTGGTGGTTAGGTTTGTTTGGTTTTTTTTTTTGGTTGGTTTTTGGGTGGTTGGGTTTTGTGTGTGTGTGTGTTTATTTTGTTGTGTTTTGTTCATTTGTTTGCTTTGTTTGGGTTTTTTGGGGGGTGGTGTGTGTGTGGAAGGGGGCTGGCAGGGAGAGCACAACCCAGCAACACAGCATGTGGCTGGCTACTGTGAAAGACACGAGCTCCAAGTGGTAATTAGCACTAATTTTTACCTGTCAGGAAAAAAAAAAAAAAAGGCTTGACTATATTCTTCCCACAGGAGAGGCTAAAATGTTAGCTGAAGTGCTCAGGCCACCTTTGATAATCTGTTTCAGAAGTCTCAGGTGAGGGTAGGGGTGCACAGCTTGTATGAAAAGTACCAACCACATGCCACATGGAAACTAATTGCAGACAAGCAGTGCAAAAAAAAACCCCAAACACAAACAAACAAAAGAAATCCCAACCCAACCAAACAAAAAAACCCAACCAAGAAAACAAACAAAACAAACAAAAAACCCCAAAAAACAAAACAAACAAAAAAAAAAAAACCAAAAAAACAACAACAAAACCACCCAAATTTAGAAGGGAGGGCGACAGAGAAAAAAGCAGCATGTTTTCTACAGCAGAATACCTGTTCATTACTGCTGCTGTGGGCTAGTGACATTTGAGTACCCCTGGATTAAGTTCCCTGGAGGCTTGATAGTTTAAGCTAAAAACATGAGCTACGCTGACCAGGCATCCCGTGCAAAGGCCCTCTGGACTTTGGGTTAAAATGAATATAGTGTCACACATGATGCTATGAGATGACACAGCTTAAGCAAATTTTACTCACCTGAAGGATTACATAAGACATTTACTTGCTTTTTTACTACTTCTAGGCATCAGTAAAGGAAAGGCATGGCCATTCTTCACCAGCAATGATGAAAATGAACATTTTTGACAGGAGAACCCTTGAAGGCAGTGGTAGCTCCCTTCACCAGATGCTCTACAACCTGCCTGAGCCATATTAAATGACGCAAGCCAAGCCTCTGCAGTTTTCATATGGTAGGTAAGAAACGCTTTGTCACCTGTTGAATTAATCTATGAAAAGAGAATGTAAATAAGGTTCTCACCAGAACAAAAAAAAGGCACTCAACATCCCTGTCCTAACCTAAGAGTGGCTTTGGTGAGCCTAAAGTGACAGGAAATACTGTGTGACTTCACGTAACACCTCCCATACTGTCTGCACAGTAGAGGGGTAGATATTTTAATACACAGTTACAGTATTAGCTATTTTATTCCATTGGATCATCCCAGAATTTTACACTGCGAAGAAAGATAAGTGTCCCACAGAGAAATAAAATACTCTATTCAAGTGCAAACTGATTTAAAATGCAATTTCTATAGCTGATTATTGATTAAATACAAAGTTGATGTAACCTTGCCTCACCTATGGTCACTGAAGGAGCGGAAGGTCACAAGATATTTACCTTCCAGACTCTCCCTGACACCAACTGTCCAAAGCCCCACAAGCTCCGGAGGTCACAGCAGGACAGAGCTGTAACTGCAGCACCACCCAGGTGTGCAGGAGGTGGAGCTCCAGACCCTTGTTTGAGATAGACGCCTGGGAGTTGTCCACCTGACATGCAAATGCTCCGTTTTCACTGAACCCTAAAGAGTTGCACTATATAAGTTTTTTTAATTTTTGTTTGTTTGTTTTTGGTGGGGTTTTTTGGTGGGTTTTTTTTGTTTTGGTTTTTTGTTTTGGTTTTGTATTTTTTGTTGTTGTTTTTGGTTTTTGGGGTTTTTTTGGTAAATTACGTGTTTCTCATACTATCTAGTTTTGGAAAACACATTACTATGTTGCAAGAATGAATGGGCTGATGGTAATGATATGTTCAGTACAGCAGTGTAGCTTACTAGCAAAGGCAGATATATACTGTTAAATCCTTTTCTGCTATACCTGGCCTCGGATAAACCAACAACCTTCTTCCCTCGTGAATTCAGACTCACCATTACCATCAACTTGAAGTAAATTTTATTTTCCAAATTTGCAGCATAAATGCATATTAAATCCAAGGATGCTGGGTTTAATGGCTAAATCTGTGTATATGAAACATTAGTGTAAGCAGCCAACTCGTATTTTTTCCCAAAACTTGTCTCTCAGAATGGCAGGTCATATGGAATATTGATGCTGAATGGGCCACAAGACTGCTCTGTCCCTGCCAAGAGGCCACCTGTAGAGGCAGATGAGATGTGTAAGCAAGAGCTCAACCAGCCAAAGAAAATACGTTAGGTGGCACCATGTTCTCTGCCAGGATCTTCACTTTGGGAGACTTCTTTAATCTGGAGCAGCCCTCCTCTGTGAACCTTCACAATACATGATGAGGCACTGAATGTAGGGCACAGTGTATGCTGTGAGTGTTTCTGGGAGAGGCCATCCCAGACTTTAGCTGCTGGTTTCAAATCACAGTTTTGGTTCAACACAACTTCATTTAAAATGTGGCAGAAACAGTGATTTGCAGTGTTATATTTCCTGATCAAGCAGTAACAAAACAAGAGCATTCACAAGCCCCTTCAGCTACCTCAGGACATAGATGTTTCCCTATAAGCCCAAACACCTTCCCACACTGGAGGTAACTGCACCACTTGGAAACACAGGGTCATTGTTACAACCTGTTATAAAGGGCTAATTCTGCTCTTTTAACATGTTGGAAAATGGGGAAAAAAAGGTGGGGGAGGGGGAAGAAAAGGGTAAAAAAAGTGTTCCTCTTTATGGAAAGTATGCACAAGCTTAACATAAACCAAACAAATCCTCTTGTGCATCCCCTTCCTGTTCAGGAAGTAAATACCCTGCCTGACTTTCTGAGTTGTCGCTGTTGAGCGGCTAGCTGAGGAATGACCGAAGTTCTCAGACAAGGAAAGAGAGGAGAACTTTATTGTTTTGAATTCCATATATATAGAGTTTACAGAGGTGCCCCAGATTGGTCAGCCCGAGACCTCCCCCTAGGCACAATTGGCCAAGCCCGAACTGACCCAATCTGGAGAAGTTGTTTGCAAAACATCCAAACTTTATCTTGTTTATGAAATATAGCAAAATGTTCCCACGGGAAAAACCTGCGCTAGCCACACTGAGTCTGTCAGACTAGCACCCATGCATGACTATTAAATTCAAGATGTGCAATAGCAGAAGGAAAAACAAGTATCAAAACTCTTCCCTTACCTCCTTTTGTATGAACAGTATTTTCATGACACATATCTCACTACAGGAAGTGTCATCCTTCTGCTCTGTATGACAGCAAACTTGCCTGCACATGAGGGAAGGTCTGATGGGTCCAGAGTCACCATTTCTGCTCATTACCTTCAGACTATAATCTCCACAGACATCTCTGCCTGGGACTGTATAATGAACAATGCCCCAGAAGGCTGGATGCTTGAAATTAAACTGGTGCTTAAGCATGCAACTGCTACAGTTAACTGAACATTTTAGAGAACTCCTTCTCATTTTCATTACCTCCACTACAAATCTACCCTTACCAAACCACTAGAGGATTAAATATGGGTGGTGAACATCAGAGGGCATCCTGTGCAAGAAACCTGAGTAAAACAGCAAAAATACAGGACCTACAGTAAGGCTTTTAATCCAGCCTGTCACTGGCTGGTTCGACGCTTTTTCACTTTTATATGAATTGCTCCATTCTCCAGCCTTACCTCCAGGTATAACATTTCTGACGTCTCTGCATGGCCCCACTGGGGTGAAGAGATGCAGGGAGCACATTTCAGGAGAGGGAAGGAAGTTTTCTGAGCAGGTGCCCATCCACCCCTGATGTCAGTCCCATCATGCCCGCTCACAAGCTAATTTTCAATTTTTGGCAGAGACGGCTCATTACAGCCAGAGAAGGCAGTTTGACAGAATTCATTTTTGCAACAAATGCTTTTTAAAAATAAATAGTTTTCTTGGATATTTCCTCATGTTCAAGGGGCTATTTGAAAACAAGCAATTACAAAGAATTTAATCTGGTGAGCAATCTTAATTGTTCTTCCTCCTCCTTCCAAAGAAATCACACGCTTTAAACCCAAAGGCCACTTTTATTTGTTTTATGAGTACAAATTGGCTCTGTCAGTTTAATTTCCCCTGGTGCTGTAACCAGACCTGCTGTTCTTCTTAAAAAGCCAACCAGTATGAGACAGACATAAAACCAGTTTCTCAGGCAGGCAGTGTGGACAGCTTGCTCACACCTCGAATCTCTCCTTTCCAGAGAGGACTCCCCACCTGAAACCCACATTTCATACAAAGTCTTGACTGCTGCTGTAGCAGCAGGAGAATAACTGCTCAGCATGAATTACCCAAGGATGGCCACAAAAATAAAGTCCAACAGGAAATTGTCACATTAAACCTTGATGGGGGAGCAGAGGGCTCTTAAATTTCACTAGCACTTTGCATTTTATGGATGATTTGCAGTGAGGAGGTGCAATGCAGTTGCTTTTTGCAGCCCACTTTCACAGGGGAATGGATCCAGTGCCAGGTTCTGATGCTGTCAGGGCTGTGTCTTCTTATGACAGAAAAAGACTACAGCTTCTTTGGAAAAAAAAATACTCCAGTGTGTACTTGAACATAAATGAATGTCTGCTCACGCCGGCAGCTGGGTTAGGTAATATAAGTAGGAAACCTTTAACCCTGATGAAGAGTTTGCGTTCAACCCAACCCAAAGAACGCCTGGAAGCCCTCTCTTGATGCCATTTGGATTGAAATTTATTTCCAACACTAAAACTGGTCTTCATTTGTATTTCCATGCTGAACAGGTAAAACTCCTTAAAAGATGCGTTCACACTTGACTGCTCTGAAAACTGGGGCTTTCAGGGCATTCTCCATTCAGAAACAAAATGGCACATGGCATATATTACTCACAGCACAGCAAAAATAAAATACCTTGTCAAATTTACCAGGGATGGAGCTATTAATGCCAATCAGCTGAGAATGCTACATGTAATGAGAAGATGAGGGCTGGAAAAACAAGTGAGAAAGGTCACACAGCATCCCTCTTCTTTTACTCATTTACTGACAGTTAATATTTAAGGAGCTATTCATCTCCTTACCTGCTCTTGCATGCAAACAAGGAATCTGAAATGAAAAATTACTTAGGTTTGTTGCAAGCTACTTAGAAGGAGAAGGACTTCCTCTCGTCTTTTCTCCACTTTTTCAGTACCTCTCAAAAGCACTGTCTTACCCACACGCTTTTGCTGTGAGTACTGAGGTGGGTGAGAACTCCACAACCTGTGACAACACATGCGACCACTGTAACCACTCAGCGTGATTCCTGTGGCCATGTACTACAGTCACTTCACAGTAAACCCTTCACTTCCACTCTTCTGAGGTTTAAAAGTCTAAAGTTTACTTAAGCATCCCTCACTGGAGGGGTATGCAAGCAGATGAGTGTCCTTAGTCTCCGAGGTGAGACAACCCAAGCCAGCCTGACCTGCAGTCACGGTAGGAATAGGAAGCCTCTCTGCCCTGCTGCAAGCCATCTTTAACTGCTTCATGCTCTGTGTGTGAGGTGTGCAGGAACACCAAAGAAGTAACAGAGCAGTCCACTATCAGCTGCCCGATGGGAATGGTCCTGTGCAGGCTCTTGCCCCTCCCTAAACACAAGGAAATTTGAAGAGGCTTCCTCTGGAATGATTTTAAATGTTGTTGGCATTTGAGATCACCTGTCACCCTACATGCTGAGGCTGTTTCTCAGGCAAACACAAAAGACAAGGAAAAAACCCAAAAACAAACCAATCCACAACCACCCCAGTTAAAACAAGCAATTTATTGTGGTAGCAAGGAACCTGTGCACAGTGTTTGTTTTGATTTGTTTAGATAAGGTGGCTGGAATCAAAGACCCTCAGGAATTCTGAAAAAGCTGATAGAAAAATGTTTGTTTTAAAACAGAACAAATGTTTAGGTAACTCCCAGACTCCCAGTCTTGCAAGCTGGAATTTATGCTTGTTAATTTATATTAATTCAGCCGAAATTTGGAGCTTTTTAACTCTGGTGCCATCTTGCAAAATTACACATCCTGCACTGGCAAAACAGAGAGGAATGTTTACGATTATGGGAAGCATTATTTCTTTAATGGAGTCAAACTTCTTCCCAAGTTTACAGAAAACGTACATAATTTTGGGGGAACTAGAGGCTTGAAGAGAGAGTGAAAATCCTACAGGCTGATTGCAGTTTATTTCGGACTTCAGAAGAAAGCTGTTAATATCAGGAGAGCCTCTCATTACCCTCTGTTGAATATGTTAAATAAAACAGATTTACAGTAAGTTCATCAAAGCATAACCCTGTGGTGTGCTTCCAGATGGAGAGTTGCTGTAGCTTTGAACTTTAACTTAACACATACATAGAAGATTAGTAAGGAGAGATCTCAACAGTCTAGAAAAACAAATACTTGTTTGCAATAACAGCACCCAGTGCTATCTGCCATCTACCTAAAGGGGACCAGTAAGAGGCACAGGACAGCTTATCAACATAAATTGAATATGACCAGTCTATTACAGACCAAGATTAACACTAAAAAATGTCAAACAGCCCCCAAGCTTAGAAAAGATGTGTGAATTTTAAGTTGCATTTAAGGCTTCTTTTGCTGTACTCACTCAGCTGTTATATCTTCTACACTGAATATTGACAAATTGGTCAAAACAAACCCAACTTTGTTTTATAACAATTTGTTTCATTAGTAGGGCAGCTATTTTTTTCTTAATAGGGTAGTTCTCTTTATGGAACAACAACAGTAGCAGCAATAAAATTGCTTTATGTCAGGGAAAAGACTCTCCAGCCTCTTTTCCCCTGATTTCCTCTTCTCATCCCAAACCCTGAACCTCCTGCCCTTCACCATCACCCAGCACCAGCAGAGTGAATCAGATTCAGAGGGAATTCTGCACAGAGCCACAACAATGCTGACTGGCCAACTGCTGTTAAGATTCTCCTGTGACAGACAGCAACTTCTGAGGCTAAACTTCACAAGAGCTCAGGATTCAAATAATTGCGTTTTCCTTGAAGAACTGCTGAACACAGCTTAGGAGGTGCAGGCAGGCCATTTCTCGTCTGAAAACACAGCTTAAGTTAATTGCATAAAAACCTTCGGGAAATCCATATTCTTGCTTTCCTACGAGTCCAGAAAGGTGTAGGAAAAGCAAACACAAGGAAAATGTCTACTGGTCACAGCTTAAGTCTTAGACTTAACTAACAGAGGATGATGCCATCCAGCAAGACTCCACACAAAAAAATACAAGAACTGTGATCCTTAACCAAATGAGCAGCAACATTCCAGGAAATCTTGAGGCATCTTTAACTACGAAAGAAATATAAACAGGCATTCCCTGATCACAGCGAGCTTCTACCATTTAGAGGCAATGACTTAAATTTTTCTATTAGTGTCTTACAGATAAGCTTGTGTCAAGGCACTGGCTTGTCTTCCAATTCATTATAAATTTCCTCTAATGCGCCCTGCTTTAAAACTAAGCTTCACTGAATTGATGGCAGTGTGCAAAGAAGTGTAGCTACCATTGCAGCATAACATTCTACATAAATTCAGCATTAAAACTTAGCTCATTCTTCAAGCACTTAGACAGTGCAAATAATTAATGTCTCTCTAAGCAAATTAAATGTGATACAACAACATGAATTCCCCTGAAATTCAGGATCCTCCTGAAATTTCACTGCTTTCTGAGACACAAGATTCAACTATAAAATTAAACAGAACAGGAATGAGCTTGCTGACAGAAAATGCACTGAAGCAAGCACCATGTTCTACTATAAGCATACTCCTCCTGATGCAATAATATTTTCTTATTTAAAAATATGCTGGGTTGGAAACAATTGAACTGTCTTTCTCACTCTGGAGGGGGAGGTGAAGGAGAATGCTGAAGGAGATTCACCATAGTGAGGCAGAAAACTGTCACAAATACAAGACATTTCCAAACAGCACAACTTGTCCCAGGACAAGGCAGATGCTCAGCATCACATGCACAGAAGAAAAGGTAAGGCATTCTGAAAGTCAACACATGTGCATAAAGGTTTGCAAACACTTTATCTTGAAGTCTGTCTGACTGTGAAACTCAAGCATACTTTAAAGGAAATATCAATTTGAATAAAAGATGTGTAATACCAAAACCTTGTTAAAGAGAGGGCTACAGATAACTTTTACTTGTGTGATAATTGATTAATTCATAGAATACGTGGAAGAGTCTAATTTTATTGAAAAGAACATTACATGATTTCTTAATGACATGATTTTAATTTTTCAAGAATTATCCTCTTGCAAATTTATTTCTCCTCATTTAAGAACTGATGGTGATGAGCTCTCTGTAAATCTGTATTCTTGTGTGAAATAGAGAGCTTTTAGGACTGTTGCTGATACCCTACTGGGCAGTGTTGCCATTTTTGTCAGTTTCTTATCATTAGAGACTCAATATATGAATTGGGCCCAGACAGTGAAAACTATTAAGCGCTGACAGACCTCAAATCTTACTATATACATACTGCGCTATTGGTTGGAAGTTTACTAATCTCAGAATTATCTGGGGCAACAGTTTATCTGCTTCTTGGGGGTTTTTTTGGGTTTTTTTTTTCAGATTTGATCTTCCTTCACACTAAGACTTGCCTACATTTTTTGCCGAGACAAAAAGACATTGCAGCAGTTGTAAACGTGCTGTGAACATACACTGTGAACACACGATGTTCACTTTGAAGCTTTCCACATATTGCTAATGCTCATTACCTCTGCTTGCAAGACAGCAAATGCAGCAGTCTACACTGCTGGAAGCAGCAGATGAGAAGAGATCCAGCGGCTCCCTGGCTGCTGGAGCCTACCCTCCACGTGTTCTGCCCCATCTGTGTGGGGCATGAGCACTGGGTGCACTGCTGTAAGCTGCATCTTCAACTTACATTTCTAATGAAGAGGTTCACCTCTTGCCAACTATGCACCAGACCCTGAGACAACAATCATGACAGGAGGCATCCTGTCATTCTGTCACTTAAGAGGAACTTCCTCTTGGCCAGTCCTGAGTATCACAGATGCTCTGTGGGGGAACCTGCCAGTGGCCTTCTTTGCTCCATCACTACTTAGAGACAAACAGGAGCTGCTGCCTCTTGGAGACTGGGGAACTTGCAATTATGATTACCCATGTAAACTTGTGTGTCTGAATTTTCTCTTTTCTGGGTATTTTTTCCATAATGTTTTCTCCTCCCTCTATTGATCATTGGTTTTCTTCAAGCTTTCTCTTCAGTGCCAGCTGCTCCTCTTCTTCTATCCACCACCCACTTGCATCTTGATAAAAAAATTCATGCTAAGTGCATAAAGCCACATTCCTCCCATGCAGCACCTTGTAATAGCAACATCCCTGTGGTTTGAACCCATTCACCCAGTCTCTGCCCAAGCTGGTCTCCACTGAGGCTCCCTGTATGGATCCCACTTGGAACACAGTGCTGAACACAGCTCATCAACTGCCCAGCAGTCCTCCTGCTTGGCCTTTTCCAAGCATTCAGCTACAATCTGGGTTTGCATATCAGCTTCTCTCCCTAGGCAAACATCAGCACTGAGGCATTTGTTTTTAATTCCCTTCTCCTATTGCAACAATAGCAACAATAAGATCAACCCATAATGATTTCCTGGGCTCAAATCAACTGCCCAGCAAATTAGGGCTCTAACAATGACAAGAATGCAGGGTTTTGGAAAGTAATTGCAAATGTTGTTCTAGCCTGTGTCCCTGGTGTACAGCTGTCTGTAGGAGCAGTGAGAAGCTCTCTGCTGCAGCATACACTTGGGAGTTGCAGTAATCACACCTGCATGGAGAACGAGCTTATCCCTTCCTCTTTCTGTCACACGTGTGTATCTATATCTATACATCTATATCTAATCTATATCTGTACATCTATATCTATCTATATCCACATATCTATCTCTATCTATATGAACATATCTAGAGGGAAATAGGGAGCAATTTCCACTCTGTGGGGTCAGAGGATGACTTTATGCTGAGCTTCATCTCTTGCATCTATGCACATAACAAGATATGCTGTCTCATGGCAATTTTTAAGCCAAGGAAAAGTTTGAAGTGTCTTCCCAACCTATACTCTTGTAAGAAAAATAGACTGCACAGAGGCAGCTAGAGAAACATGGGATGGCACTGCTCTCTAAATTTTGTTTATTAGAGGATGCAGTCTGGAAAGTGCAGGCACAAGAAGAAATCCATAAAGCCCTTCAGTAATTTTTTTTCTGTTTATAGGGATGGTGGGCAGAACAATGCCTTACATATCTCTAGTCCCATCATACAAATACCTCTAACCACACTGTAGGCACCCATGTGTTTCACAACATGCCAGGAAATCACTTTAATTTCACAGAGAATTCTCAATCAGTATTGAAAAAAATATTTTCAGTAGCAGACCACCCTCCCAGTATGTTTTACAAAACTGGAGGTTCAGCCACCAATATTGCCTATTAAGGCAGTCATCAAACTGGGACAGCCTAGAACTGGGAAAACGCCTGAAAAAGTAACAAGCATTAAGCAGTATGTCAAATATTTGACTCATGGCAATGAGACAAACTTGTGAATTAGATGCCAGGGCGTCAATGCCTTAGTATGACACTGCACCCAAGCTGCCGTAAAGGCTCTGAGATTTTACCCAGGAGCTAGTGGTGAATGCTTCTGCGACAACACCTCCACTCCCTCCAGTGTAGATGTCACTTCCCGCAATATATAGCATAAACTGGCCCAAAATTTCACACAAAATTGTAACATGGTTGGGGGAAAGACAGAGCAGCTTTAAACTCTTGGAGGAAGAGCTAGATTACCACCCAGTGAATAACTTGCGGAGCATTACCAAGGGAAAAGTAGCCACCAACAGGAGAAACCACTCAACTCACCCTCTAAGATTATTACTCTAGCATGAAATTCTGACAAATTTGTCCACTTTGAAACCTCCTCCCCCACAGACAATCTTTCTGCACACAGTCATAAGGAGGGCAAGGATGGTTGTCAGTAAAACACAGTGTGGGGCTTGTGAGAAACTTCGCACAACAGCTGTCCTTTGTCCCCACAAATTACATTCACACTGCAATCACTCCTTTTCTGGGGCTTTGTATTCATCCTTCTTCCTTCCACAGCTGAACAGACATGCTTGGAAAAGGGCAACAGTGTAACCATGAAGGACTCCAAGGACACCATCTGCCTTTCCAGGACCACAGCATTAGGCCATGTATCAGCTTCACTTTCATTGCTATCTGCTGCTTCTTTGACCAACTGGGTAGTAAAACAGGGCTTTAGCTTGCTGGGAAGGGTTAACATCAAGATTTGGTTTGCATTAGTAATACATACTGTAAAAGGACTGGAACTGTAATTACTTGCAGGCTGAAAGCCCGAGGTTTGGAGTACAAGCTTTTTGTTTGGTGTTTGCCTAGCTCTGGTCTGAACAGGATTCTCTGGTCATACAGCAGATTTGGGGCAAACCTTGATTGTTTACTTTCTTGGGAGCAGCCACAGGGCCAGGGTGGGGGAGTGGCAGCTCTCAGCTGAAGCAGCCACGCGTGCCTGGAGCATCCCATTAAAAACTCCTTCCCTTTGCCCAAAACGCCTTCCCCTTGCCGTAGGGCTCCTAAAAAAACGCTTAAGCACCTGTCTAAATTTATTGCTCCCAATTGGCTTCTCTGGGTTTAACGCAGGAGCTTAGAAACTCGGGATGCTGGGAAAAATCTCAAGCTGATTTTCACACAACAAAAACATCGCAGCAATCCCCGCCTGCCCCCTACCCCCCTCCCTGCCCTGACCAACATGTTTGGTTGCTTCCCTTTCTGACTGACAGGTTAACAAGAACTTGGTGTTCAAAAAGAACTTTTATGAGGAAGATAAAAATGTAGTTTATTTTTCTTTTTATGTACTTTGTAACTCACAAAGTGACAGACAGCAGTTTTGTGAGGTGAATATCATTTATCAAAACTGACACATTCAAAATGAGGCAGGGACCTAAACTAGTTATCGTAACTAGAAAAAGAAATACAACAGCTAATCTCAAAACTGAATTTGTATTCCTTATGAGGACCTAAAGCTGGCAGTACTCATTATGTGAGAACTCTGACCTATAAATAATCTTAGCTTAGAACAAATGAACATTTTTGCATAATGCATTACAGTTTTTTGGCAGAACAAAAAATAACACCAGACCATAACCATGTCTCATTTTTAAGGAAGAAAAGCCAAGCCAGTAAAGCTGACCTCCAAAAAAGGAAATGTCTAATCTACAAGTGCAAGTATCCAAGCATGTCTCCAACCCTTCTCATTCTGTTTAATAAGAGAGGAAACCAGGCCACCAGAAGTTTACAGACTAATGCAATTACAGGGTGGCTCAATAAGCACTGATTTGTCTGTTCTCTGAGATATGCAAGATAAAGCTAAGCTAACAGGTCCGGCTTTCCTTTCACAAAGCTGAATACTCACAAATCAACCACAATGGATGTTTTTCAGGAGGGTAATGGCAATCAGTTGTTTGCAAATTTATGAATGACTATTTCTTATGGCTATTTTTAAGATCCATTAATTAACTAAATAATTGGATTTACCTATAAATAACAAATGTATTTTCATCAGATAGCATTTAACATTTCTTACATCACAGGTGAAAAAAAAATCCTCTTAGCAGTATTAAAAGGCAAATAAAATTAAACTCATAATCACAGAACCACTTCAGAATCACCATGAACTTTGAACAATTCTGAGAATACAAGGATGCAAGTGTACCACCAAAACGTCACTCACTGAAAAAAAGCCACTTGAAGAAAAAACAAGTTGTTTTGCAGTTTGCAAGTGGGATGAACGTGGGAATCGGCTTCTCTTCTGGAATGGTGAGCAGCAGTTTGCACATGGACAACAGCAGAGATCTGGACCAGCTCCAGATAAGCTGAAAGCAGAGCTCATTGTTTTTAGGGACCACGAACTGCAAACCAGGGCCTTAAAAGAAAAATGCTGGAATCCTGATGTTTAAAGTGAAACTCCCAGAACTGGTTCCTGGCACCTTAAAAAGTGGTTTCCAGGACAAAGAGATCTAGCTGTTACTGATGTGTATACATGCAGATCTGAATGACAAAGTTCAAGTATTCGACAAATGGCAAATCTGGGGTTGTCAGTGTCCCATCAAGAGGAAAAATCACTAGAGGGCCAAACTGATCAGTAACTTAACATCTAGTGCTTGAGAATCTCAGATTCTGGAAAAAATGGTGTACAGCACTACTTAATTTTCATCACAACCTATATAGGAAAGTTACCCAGACTAATTCAAGAGTTTGGTGACAGCTGAATCTAAAACACCCACATCAAAGTCCAAGGGCTGACATTTCTCCTTACCAAGGACCATCATTATTGACATTGCTGACTACAAGGGAAAATACCCAGCTTGCAAAAGGATAATTCAACTTGACTTAGGCAGGACCTGAGTGGGACCTCTATGCTGTTCTATGAGAGCAGGGAAAGACTCCTTATTTTTCTACCCAGAAATTGCCTTCATGGCATCCTGGTTTTCTGCTCAGTGGAAACCACCATGCTTTGCTACACTTTTCAATGTTTTACTCTGTACAGACATTTAAAAAGCACAGTTTCGTATTATGTCAGCTGATAATTTCAGGAAACACATGTGGACAAAGCATTGCTGAGTAAGTCAGCAAAGCAGAAATTACCCAAAGGAAATATGTGCCTTCAATTAAGGAATTGTGAACATCTCAGCAACTAAGTAACAACATGGCTAATGTGCTTATCAGTTAGCACCGACATCTCTTCTTACCAATTAGCGTCTCAAAAAGGATAAAGAAAAGATCATAGCTTTGTGAGGTGATTCAACAGCCAACTATTACAGAAGCACTGCCCAAACCTGCAGCATAATTAAGGGCATGTCTTCAAAGTGGAGCTCACCCAGACTGTGTGCTGCATCCCCCATCACCACTCTGGTTTGCACACAGACACCTCACTCCTGGGTTTGGGAGAAGTACCATTCTGGCCTAGTAACTCATGCTGGAGTCCATATGGATCTTGGGTTCAGCTCAGAACTGCTGCAAGTGGCTGCCAATGGTCCTCATCCAACCCCGAGTATGAGTTTGCCTGTGTCTGATGTCAACACACCTGCCAAGTTTGTAGTGGAAATGGTCATAAAGACACAGCCCTAAACTAGGCTGAAACTGAGAAAAGGACTCTTAACCAAGACACTTCACCTTGACCATTTCATCAGGAAATCTGATTAATGCTCAAAAGCTCTCAGCACAGCTCAGATGGAGACCTCAATGTACTAGATAATATCCTAGTTTTAAAACAGCAAAAATAACCTGGTCAGAGCCTCCAACCAGAGCTTTGCAAAGGGTGGACACATGAAGGCAGGGTGCAGTGCCAGGTGACAACAAGATGAAAGCAGTATGAATGAAAAGCGGACGTCATGCACATGCCATCAGCATTACTCTTCTCAGCCACAGGTGTGTGCTGGCATCTCAAGGGTAAGACTTGAAGGAAGAGAGTGAGAAGTTTTTTTAGGTAGACTGTAATTAAAGCTTTAAGACAGAACTTCTTCCAACCTCACAGGTTATGCAACATAAAAAACAAACAAAAAAACCCTCCCAATCACTCTGCAATCTTCAGACAAAGCCAAACCCTCAGAAGAGGAAGGAGCACAAGACATTTCTGATTGCACTGGGAAGCGTTCAAGGAAGACCATGAGTAAAATAGTGCCTATTTTCTAACAGGAAGATCTTAGCAATGATTATAATTAATGAAGGGAACAATTTATTAAGGGCTGTGATTAATGCTCCCTTATAGGACATGTGGAATCAAAATTGGATGTTTTTCTAAAAGATAAGCAGTAATCCAAACAAAAATCAGTTTAGGGAAATCCACTAGTCTTTGTCACAATGCCAGTCATAATGGGATCACAGCTGATGCTTTAAACTTTATAACCCATGAATATAGTGAGTCATGAGTATCAACAGTACTGTTCCTTCCTCCACTGAGGTGTCTGGTGATATTATGCCTAGATGTGGGTGGGTAATGATTAATGACATATTTTACTGTGGCTTTGCTCAAGAACTGTTTTCCCTGATGACTGCCATGGCTTGGACAAGTTCTTTTTCCAGGAATTATGATTCAAAAATTGAGTTCATCAAAAGCTCAATGTTTTTGTATTTATATCCATGTATGCTTTCCCAGCACAAAACACGCAAAGATAGTCTAATGGAAACTGGAGACAAGTTTTAATTATTTAGAATTTATACCAAAATTGCCCAGAATAAATCTATGACCACATAATCAGAATTTCTAATTTACTGCCAGAAAACTGCAATGAAGGTACACAGCAGCTAAAACGTAACACTTGTAACGCTCTTGAGAAGACTTGGAAGTCCTTCTCACTGAATGAGGACAGTGAACATGGTGGACAGCTCAAAACACATTAAGAAACTTCTGTTGGACAGCTTCTCTTTACAGGTCAGGGAATCTGGTGGTATCATCAATCCTTCTTTCCCCAATTTATCTCGTTCCCTTCTGCCATCTCCAGTCTCTCGGTCATATGAAAAACAACGGGCAGTGAGAGCCCACCTGTGTTCCTTTGGGTCAGCATTAAGAGACTGAAAATTAAGAAGGGAAAAGGAAGTCGAAGAGACCTGGAAACACTTTTGAAAGGCAGACAGGCATCACGTAGAAACAAAAACAACAACCTAGAAAATGTTTAAGTGTAGTGCGTCACAGAGTGACTAGCAACAGCAGAGATTAAATGACCCAGGTTACTCTAATAATGTGCACAAACAGGTATTGCTGGCACTTGATGGAACCAAAGCTCCCTCACCATACAGCAATAAAAATAATTCCATTTGCTCAGATGTCATTATTGAAGTCTCAGGAAGCCAAGAATTGCCAGCACAAAAATGTGGCTATGTGGCCCTTTTTATTTTTCTCATGTTTTTAAATTCTTAGCAGTGAGTATGACTTTTTTCCAAGCTTTTCTCTGCTACCAGAAAAAGCCAGAATATTTTCTTTGCTTTTAAGAATTCTGTAAAAATTCCTTTAGTTAGTTACTCTTTAAAAATTCTTCTATGCTCCTTCAGTCACATGAACTCTGATTTTCAGCAAAGTGCTCACTTTCCAACACTCCAAAACAAAACAAAACAAAACAAAACAAAAACCAAAACAAAACACACAAAGAAAGGCAGTAATGACAGAGGACAGAACAACTTCTGCGCAAGCGAGTACCATCCAGCCATGGTGGGCAATTATGGCTCATTCTTCTGTTTACCTTATAGGACACTGAGGTTCTTTTCTAGAACCTTTTATGCTGAGAAGAGGACAGGCAGTGCCTGATCCAAGTCTATGCCACTGGAGTCATCTTCTGCTAGTACATTATGCGAAGTACAAGTCAGCTTCTTGTAGGATGCTTTTGTATTTACTTGCTATCAAGACAAATCACCAATCTGCAAACACCACTTCACTTGCAAGACAAGATGATTGTTTTTCACAGTGCAGTGCAATTTATTTTCCTGGGAACATAGGTTCTTATAAGGGCTGGGGAATAATGTTAGATACCACTTTCAGGCTTCTCCTGCCTGAAAAATGTCAGGAAATTATATCAGCTCTTTAGTCTGAAGAGAAGCAGCCAGGAGTTGATTCATCTGAATCACTGGAGACATAATGAGAACACTTTTGGTTAAGTACGAAAATGCATTGGCTTTCCATGCCATAGTTAATAAGTGGTAGTTGGAGTCCAGGAACCACCAGCTAAAAACGTATTATTTGCAGGTAAGAACAACGAGTATTTCTTCCAAATTCTATCTTCATCACATCACGTAACAAAATATGAAAATCTAGAGATGCTAGAACTAACAAATGTATGTGTAAAAGAAAAGCACCACCCAGCCCAACCAAATGCACCTCAACAATATTGAAGGATAACATCGACCTTTACTGTTAAGACCTTTCCTTTTTTTCCTGATCTAATTCAAAACAATGTAATGCAAACACAGAGACTCAACAGGTCAGTAAAAATCAGAATGTCAAGCCCAAGGGAGCAACTGTAGAACTCTAATGATTTACAGCCTTTATTTGTTTCTGGTAAGGCTTATGATGTCCTTTAGTCACACACCTGGAAAGACTGTGACTCTGCTTTAGGGAATTTATGTTCCTGCAGTTCCTCCTTACTTTGCACAAATTACAGCTTTTCAAATGAGCAGCATTCATTAAAACAAATTAGCAGTACTGCTGCACTGCCTGGATGCACCCCTAATGAGTCTTAGAGCAGTTTTGCTAAGTACCAGGAGACTAGAGGCGGCTCTGCCATTTCACTAATCATACCTGTGCTACCTCACAGCTCCCACCAATAATGTTTTGGCAAAACTTCTCCACTTTTGGCATCTCTATAAATAGTACCTTCAAACTACTGTCACACTATCTTTGTACACCCAACCTTGCACTAGTCCAGATCAAGGAGAGTTTTGCTGTGGCTTCAGCAGAAGCAGGCTGTAAGCCTGAGTGCTGATCACTTTGCTGATGCAAAGGTGAGCTGGACAGTCTTCCAAGTATGAAATGCAAAATGGTGACTTTGGCTGGCCCTAAAAGAGAAGAAATACTGCAGCCTTCCTCCAGCAAGGTCGACAGTATACTTTCATCAGCTGTCTAATTAATATGATTTAATAAATATTAATGTACAACAGTGCCTGCCTGCATAGGCAAAAGGTAATGTGAAACTTATCACTGGCTTGACTAGATTAACCCATTGCAATAGAGAAATGCAAATAAGTAACAAATCCAAATATTTATATTAAACTTCACTGATTGCTTTAAACACCTAGAAGGCAGATTTGTACATGGGGAGCTATGGACACCTTCCACATTGTTGCCACACTTGAAGTTTTCAACCATTCCAGCATTATCCAGAGAAAGTCCTGTGGAATTCAGGCTTTCTGAGCACAGCTGTCCATAACACTTCCCAGCTTGATCCTGGATAGTAGTCTGTGCACATGTGTTATGAATGCCTGGTATGCAGACAGCAGGCTATGACTTCATAGCCTGGCACAGTCATAGCAGGCATTACTTCATCCATATAGGGATGCAGTATCACTTTTTTGGGAGAAGACATATCTGGCTGATTTTGAGTAAGCAATTACGGAAAGGAAGCTGACAATATCACTGAGAGTAGCACTTATTTCAATGAAGTGGCCATTCTCCTGAGTGATTTCAATTAGAACAGAAGTACACATATTCCTATCTGAGCTGCTATCACAACCACAACACTGTACTCCAAGGACAGTAAATGTATTTAATCTTTTAACCTTTTTTGACAGCAAGTGGGCACTTGATTTCATTTGATGTGAGTGTTCCCCAGGCACCCTGTTTCATTTTTGGCTTAGGCAATACCCTGAACTGAAGCCCAGAGATTGAACTGCAGCCAATGCTGGCAGCTGGCATTCTGCTTTCTGACACCTTAATGCATTTGGATATAAACAACCAAAATTTATTATCATTGCTCTAGTACTTGAACAGCTCTGTTCAGCATAGAATTCAATGAAGAATGCCATGCCTTCAGGGATCCACTGGACACATGGCCAAATTTTCTTTTCATCTATAGCTTCTGGGTGATATACTGGGTGTCTCAGATACGCTGTAACTTATGACAGTGGAACTGTCTATGTTAAAACAGAAAAAGGACAAAAAAAAGCACTTCATGACTTTCTGAGTATTTTTTTTTCAGTGATGCTTGATTAAGATACCAGGGGGAAAAAGAAGGGAGAAACTTCTGCAAAAATTGTGGTTAGATAACTGCTAATTGTGAAATACATACATTGCAGATTTATACTTATCCAGAAGTAAGCTTTTATGATATAGTAAGGAATAGTTGGGAAATTAAAGTTTCTGCTGAAAGAACTTCAATAACCAGCTGAGAACCTTTCCCAGAAGAAAAATTTGCACAAATACTGGCCCTTTGAAAGTCCTGGGCTGTCGCTGTTGAGCCGCTAGCTGAGGAATGAGCCAGGTTCCCAGACAAGGAAAGAGAGAAGAGAGCTTTATTGTTTTGATTTCCATATATATAGAGTTTACAGAGGTCACCCAGATTGGTCAGCCCGAGACCTCCCCCTAGGCCCAATTGGCCAAGCTCGAACTGACCTAATCCGGAGACGCTGTTTGCAAAACATCCAAACTTTATCTTTGTTTATGAAATGTAGCAAAATGTTCTCACGAGAAAGACCTGTGCTAGTCACACTGGGCCACCCTTTTTACAGCACAAAATCCTACCTCCATCCCAAAGAAGATTACATAATGGCTGATAAGTGATCTATACAATCTGTATAGTGGGATCCTTTAAGATAAAAGGATTAGAAAGGGAACAGTCAAAACGGACTTAGCAACAACAAATGCATACTGTCCTTGTATAGAAAACTAGCAGGGTACATAGGTCTTGCTCATTCTGTTCATAAGTACACACTTTCTAAAGAGACTGATACAAAAAATCAGTCTTCAAAAATCATAAAAGCTAGTGAGATACAAGTCTTGCTAGGTGTAAGAACAAAATGGTGCAAATAACACTTTAATTTTGATTTGACTCTTTCAAGGAGCAAGACAAAAAAAGACAGATCGGGAGACAGTGCTTAGAAACGATAATTTTCAGTATTTTGTTCCAACTTCTGAGGTTATAAACCTATTTTCAAAGTTTAAAGGTCTTTGTGTCATTTTTTACTTTTGAAAAGAAAAGCCATACCAAGTATTTCAAGAGTTGTGATAAAATCAGGAGAGCTGAGGAAATGCAATAGGTATTTTTGAATTGCAAACTAACTCTTTCATATTAAATGCCATCAGAGACTAGTAGACTGGTTTCATGGAAAAGAACACTGCCATGTACTGCAAGAATAAATGCACAAATAATGACAGCCAAATCAATTTAAGGTTACACTTTTCAGATCTTAACCATAGCTGTTCTACTGCTACAGTTAATTGTACTTTCATGAATCCTCAGGACTAAAGGTTTTGAAGAAAATCCAATTTAGAAGACAACTAACAACTATTAAGCAACTAGAGTGACTCAGAATCAGAAGTTCTGGATTTCATTCCCCTATCTGCTGCTGACTTGATGCATGACCTTGACTGAAATACTTAGCCAGACTGCAATCCTACCTTAGCATGTGTCTTCTAAGACTGCTATGAGGTTTAATTCATTAATCCACCTCTATAAACCTTTCAAAAGCTTAAGGATAGAAGGGCCTATGGAAGTTAAAATCATTAACAATATTTTCCTACATAGAAGTACACAGTGATGTATGTTTGATGCATGAATATAAATCCAGAGACACATAAAAATACACAACATGTTTTCACAGAACTTCTGACTTGTTCCCTCAAGTTACAGCAATATGGATACATACAATGACGGAATGAACAAGACATATCCCTACAGATCCTTAATTTTCTGTGTAAGTAGCTCTAATGCTGCTTCCCCTTTACAGCGCATTCACACAATTACAAATTATGGTTGTTTAACAATGTTATGAAAATAAATCGTTCTTACCCTCAAACCCTGCTCCATGGACAAGCAGAGGACCTGCCAGGGTGCTGTGTACCTGAACATGTTTGGCCCCTTTTGAAGACAGACAAATAGCAAAAGGCACACAAATCTCTCTCAGGTCTCCGGGCTGCTTTGCATCTGAGGGATGCTTTAACGAAGAGAAATCTTTTAGATGTACTCTTCAAGGGCCATTCGAGCAGACTCTAAGACAGTGTTACAGCCATTCCACTTGCACCCCGAGGAACTGAATAAGTAATTCAGTAAGAGGCTTTTTTCCTCGGGAAGAGCTTAGCTCAAACTCAATTAGCATAAATAGGATGATAACCTTTGAACCTCCCATTCCTTTTCTTGGAGGAGACAACGGTGGACAGCATGTCATGGCAGGGTCGCTCCTTCTGCAAATCTTGAGTTTGTTAGTATTTCCATTGCAGGCATTCCACTCTGCTACACAAGTCCAGCTATGAGAGACAATCTGTAACTTTGCCTTCTTTAGTTTTGCTATTACCTTTTAGCCTGACTGAAAGGAAATCCCTCTTCCTCCTGTCAGGAGAGATTCCCTCCTGTCCCTGTCTCTGGCATCCTGACCTCTACTTGGCAATTGGTATGATTTTGCTGAATAAATTCACACAGAAGCTGCTATGATCACTCTTATGTTACAACCACTACATTAACTAAAATTACCACCCTAAATGAGACTGAAAGGTTTTCTCCAAATTACCTCAAAGTGAGGTCTTTGCAACATTGGAAATAACATATATTGCAGCCTTGATTGTGGCTAAATTTCCCTTAATAGATTATCATTTTTTCAGTAAGAGAACAAGGCCTATTCTCAAAGACATTAAACTGGTAAAATTGCAAAGCTCAGTTATTTTCTGCTTTTATGTTATTTCAGTGGTGAACTGAAAAGGTACTTATGAACCCTGCTCCTGCCCAGGAAAAAGTGGGATGTCGTACACACACCATTGCCACATTCACTTTTCTTTTATGGCAGCTGTTTGTATGCACAAACCATCACAGATCCAAACCCTTACAAACACATCCATCAATTACGTCATCCTGGTTTCTTTCTTTAGCTTTGATAGACAAAGAAGTAGTAATTTTAGATTTATATTGATTCAAATTTGACTCAGTGATCTTCAGTATTTTATCTCCAGTAGTTCTACTGCAGCACTGCCACCCAAATAAATTACCGGGATGCAGGAAGAACTGTACAAGAATTGTCTCTGCAGCTCTTGAGAACTGAGTCTGTGCACAGCACTGCTCCCCCCTCAGCTCAATGTACAGAAAGCTGTATAACAGAGTTCTGTGAGTCCTACTGGAGCACAAATAACAGCAGAAGCACTCTCACACACTTGATTATTTTGTTAAGAAAATTCTCTGAGAAAATGTACCTCCTCATAAATATTTTGTCTTTCTTGACAGTGAAGGGACAGACAGCCAGGAAAAACACCTAGACACTACTAAAGCACTGATTTCACCAAGTACTTGGCAAACAACAAACACACCTGAGGTTTGGACTAACACGGGTTACAGGAGAACTCAGGTTAGAACACAAGATGGAGGAAGTGCTGCCTTCTGCTGAAGTAACATTAAGTTACTTAAATATGACCAAGGGTAGGACTGTGGATTTCGGTGAGAAATGGTCGTTCTACACATCCTTTGAACCTTCCCATGGCCAGATTTGCAAACAAATGGTGTGGCAAACAAATTAGCCTGTCTGCACACATCTTCATCTTGTATGCTCTTCATCACTTCCTTTCTTTTTCTCTTGTTAAAGGCTGTGTGTCTTGTTCATTACCTATATGATGAAGTCTATACCACAGTATTTAACTCTAAATACCACAGTATTTAAACTCTAAAGTGAAATTAGAATATAGGCACAGAATGGATCAACCTAAGTACAAAGATACAATTCTGCAGACTTGACAGTGAACTAAGTCTGCAAAAACACCTGAAACCTAAGAGATCCTAAGGAAAATACTAATGACAAAATGTTTTGCCTTAATATAGAATATTAAATAAGCTTCTTAAAAAGAAGACCTCTGATCTTTGATCTTCCTAGTGGAAGAACTGACTGCTCTTGAATAGCTCAGAAACTAGCTAGCTGAAAATACTGTGATAAATCAGCCATATTTAGAACGGTTAATTAACTGTGAACAACACGTTGAAGCTGCTTTTACATCTTTTGCATTAAGGAAAAAGAGTTAGTGCAAGTAAACAATTAAAAATGCATACTGAACTTTTATGACCCTACACCCATACAAATATAATTTGCTTATTTTCTGCCAAAGTTAGCCATCTTTTCCCCCTTTCATTCTAGACTTTTCCTTCTTTTTAATTAAAAAAACCCAGGACTACTAAAACATCTTCAGCCCACAGCCAATTTTAAATGAGATCACAGAGCTGCTGATGTTAATATAAACATTCGCATATTAAGATCAGAAAGTCAATGCAATTGTTGACTTTCTTCAGGGAGAAAGAGCAAACAAACAGATGCACTAAAAGGGAAGCCACAGAGATGTGACTGTGCCATCCAAGCCGGGTCTATTGACAGAGAGTACATGCTAATGAATGCCCACTGTGTCTGAAAGCCCATCATTCTTCCCTTTCACCGAAAGTCATTAACACCAGGGGAGAGCTTTCCAGGGCTCGGAAGTGAAAGTACTAACCCTCACAGCATTTCTCTCCAGCGGCTTGTTGTCCGAGAAGAGTTAGTGTTGAAATCTTCTTGGAAAAGGTAGCCAGGATTTACAGTAGCGATGCAAAACTCAATCGGTCCTTGGAGGAGAATGCAAAGCACGTACCAATAAATATCACACCCACATTCTGTGGTTTTTGTTTCTGAAGCAAGGGTCATTCAACTTCCTGTGAGACTCTGACAGCACAGGATTTACTAGTGCTGCTTTTCTACTCCTTCTTTTATTTCCCAATAAATACAAAGCCTTAGGATAAGGTTAAGAACTTATTCAGCTGATGAAGCCAGGAAAGTTGTTTGTCTTCCAGTTGTCCATGAGTAAAGAAGATGAGACACTGCATCAAAGAGATAAAACCTCCTGCTGTGAAAAATGCATGTGTCTAAATATTAGACTGGAATTTATGAGATCAAATCCAACCCCAGGCTCTGACATCTTGGAAAAATCACTTAATCTTACAGTGTCTTTTATCAGAAAAGTGTCTAAAGCATAGTTTTTTGAGTTGTGTGGAAAGAGTGTGCTTATGACGACACCTGCTAATTTATCTCCTTCTTTGGAGACCTCAGAACTATTGTCTCACATAAGATCAGTGAAAGAGGTAAGTACCCATATTGTATCTTTTTGCTTTTGGTATCCAAAGAACCCGGGAAGAAAAGGCACCCAAGATTTTAAATTTTCTTTTTTTATTCTACTGCCCATAAAAACGTTTCACTGCATCTTCCTGGTCCCTCAGTGCCCCACTGAAATGCAATGGTTCATGCAGCAGAGTGTATTACAGATACAGTCCCAGGAGAGTGAGGAAGACCTCCGCTTCACTTCCTCTGCTCACCACTTCTGACATTTGATACAGGGGAATTTGAAACTTCCTGAAATGCCTTTGGTTCTGTCCATGCTACATGGGTGTGCAAACACAGAAATGATGTATGAGAAATAAGGCCTCACTGTGCCCTGTTATTTATTCCCTTACATAGGGCAGGGAACCATTCGTACCTGCCGTACAGGACGTAGTCTGGCTGGCACAAGACACTCCCACACAGGAGCCAGAGGATCTCTCAGTCTTGGCCATGAGCACTCAAAGACTTTAAATAACCACACGGTTTGACATTTGCAGAATACATGGTTTGGTGATCTGAAATTTGGGCAATAGTACTCAGGAGTCTAATCTTGCCTAGTCTCCTTCTGAATGTCATGAGCACTTTATTGCAAAAACGAAAACTGCAGAACTGAACAAGAAAGCCCAAGAATTCCGCCTGGTGAGCTCCTCAGGAAAGAGTGACAGGTATTTCTAGTATTGTTGCTTTTTTATAATTATTTTTACTACTATTATTCAGTACTACTGTACTGCTGCTCCTCCCTTCCTACGGCAAGAATCCTCCTACAGGTATAAAAACCTCATTTTCCATTCCTGCCTCCAGGTTGGAAAGGAGTAATACAGAAATTTTAAAGCAGGCAGTCTCTAAATCTCCTGAATTAAACTTATCATTTTGTTCATCTTACCTCTTCTGTTGCACAACATTTCATAATCCCCACTTTATATGTGACACAAAAGTTTAGATTCAAAGTTATCTTTATCATCAGACAATATATGCAAGATGTCAGATAGTACACCAAAAACATGCAGTATCAGCAACATGTTTTGAAAAGACACAGCCTGTCTTTTCCAATCACATATCCCAAAGGCTAAGCAAATTTTTATACACAAATGGAAAAGCTTGAAAAAAAACCAGCAAAGTTTTGTCTGGAGCCTGGATGTGAAGCCTGGAGCATTCAAAGCTAGAAAACATCCTGTGACTTTGTGGAAGAAAGTCAAGTTATCATGCAGGTGTGATGATGATTGGGTGCTGAGCCCAAAACATTCGGGTTTTTCTTTTTTTTTCAGTCAGTCTAAAAAATGAATTTTTTCTCCCTACAAAACCCATCTCCATTGTTTTCTGGTACACCTCTGTGGATGTAACACTGCTATTATTCAATGTCCATCTTCCTTACAAAAAAAAAGTGCCATCTCTGGGAAAACAAGAGTGTGTAATGATTAGACTACCAGCTAGTACTAGGTGCTCCAAGGAGTAATAACATGAGTATTTGAGTAAGAGCATAGGCAAAAAGCTGCCCAGTACTAAATAATTTTCTCAATACTTAGAAAAACTTGTTTAATCACAAGATAAATACTTTTTTAGAATATTTTCAAGTGAAAACAAGTAATACTAACTAGGTGACTATGGGCTGGACTAACACTGTCTGGAAAGATTAATTCAGATAAAGAGACGGAACTTGGGGAGCACAATTTTCTACTTTCTGTTTGAAAGGAAAAAAGGTAAGAAAGGGTATAAGAAAGAGGTATTTTGTCCAAATGCTCTGCAGCTACACATGACTGTGACTCTTGACTGCATCTTTCAGGAGGAATGCATGAGATCATGAAGGCTAATATCTTAACAGCTGCTGACTGCAAAACTCCCCTTGAACACATCAATCTGTGCACTGCAAACAACTTGTGATGATAGTGAGGCATGAATTGTTTTCACATCATACAGAAAATTACTTGGCTTGGTGTGTAAGAGCTTCATAGCATGTTGTCAAACAAATCCTGCCACCAAAAACACGGGAAGAAGACATTATAGAATCCCCAGCTTAGCTCTAGGTTCTCACAACACAAGGAATTAAGTGGGTACCTGGCTGAGTACAATGAGCTTCAGACTGGGCTCATTCACTGGTATTCGCATGGCTCTCCCTAAACAGGAAATCCTGAATTCTCTCTCATATTCTTTTCAAAACAGACACAACTGCTGCTTGACCACCTTTTAACCTCTGAAAGACCAAAAGCCAAACATTTTTACAAATGGGAAAGATGACAAAAATCCTGAAACTATTAGTAAAGGAGGGAACTCCCTTAAAATCCTCACTGGAACTGCTGTGGGGGGAAGACAGAGAGATCATCCAAACTCTGAGACCCCCAGCACAAAAGAAACAAAAGTTAGAATGGAATTTATGCACATTGTCTGTCCTGGAAAATACTGAGTGACTGCCTAACAGTTCTCTTTTTCAGCTTGTCTAGGGTGTCCCCATCTAGGTAATATGCCAACTGTGCCCCCGGGCTGTCTACACAAGAGATTATGCACTAATCATGGAACTGCAACCTCTCGTGGTTTAGCAGAAAATATCACAAGCACTTAGATGACAACAGCTGGGATCCTGTGTAACTCACCATGGAAAAACAGGCTTTTCATTAGCCCAGCAGCACCTGAAAGGTGCTGGCACTGCGGTTTGGATACTGACGCAAGGAGAGCAGGCAGCCACAGTCACACGGCAGTGCACTCCAGGAGAAAGGAATTGCTATTATCCTGCTCACCTCTGCCCTGGCCATGTTTGGTTTGGTTCTCTGTCTGATGATATGGCTGAAGAGTAATCTCAGTAAAAAGAAAGGAAAAAGTGATTTGTATCTGTCTGGATTCAGATTCCAACTGAACAAACACACACATTACACAGCATAAACTGACACTGCAGTATCCTAAGCATCATATGTACCTCGGGTGGTCAGCTAGCAAGCCACCAGATCAACATCCCCCCTCCTAATCCTGTGAAATTTGGAAACAGCTCACAGTTTGAGGCAGTTTTTGTGTGCAGTTCAAATCCATAAATGTGCTTTCCATTTGCAGTATCTGAGGCCCCACTGCACAACTGCTTCAGAAACTTTAACAAATGCATGTTATGAAATGGACTGAGAGAAAGAAACAAGATTTCCTGTGTCCACTGGTCCCATCACCTTTCATGGCAGGAAAGCATGACAGCTCATCATCTTCATGAAATTATTCAAATTCTGTCTTTAAAAAGTTTTAAAAAATTTGTCCCCACTGTTGCCATGGCACTGTTAGTCTGATCCTCAAGGGATTCTAGTTTCTAGTCTACATCTACTAATATCTAGTTCATCTGTGTTCTTTTTCCAGTACTGACCGTTTGATTTAGTACCTACTGCCCTTCTTGTTGTTTCCCTCCCTGATGCATATATAAACTTTTGATACATCCCAGTCTGCAATTTTCTAGACTAAACAAGTAAAAGCTCCTTTAACCTCAAACTTTATGTCAGGCTTTCATCTCTTGGCTGCTCATGCAGACCCCCTGTGCAACCTCTGCAGTGCCAAGTCATGCCCCTATCCCTTTAGGAAATGCTTTGACTGGCAAGTAATCACAGCCAAAGACAGAAGAAATCCTCTCTGTATTGCCACATAAGCAAAGTCAACCCTCCAGGAAACCCCTGGGTCGTAAGGAAAGTATTGATACAGAAAGCATACACCCAAAAATGGCACAGGAGGTGCTGACAGTTGGTAGCAGTGCAGGAGACACTCACAGCTGTACCACCCTCATCTGACAGGATTACACCAATTAAAAGATGACAATAGCTGCAAGCAGATGGACATTTCAAATACAGACATTTTCTCCAAAACTGGTAGCAGCAGCAACAACTGTGCTGAAATGGCAAAGAGTCAGTGCACCAAGAAACACAGAAAGTATGTCATCCTTCGTGGACTGTCTTACACCTGCGCCTCTCAGACAGCCCGACACAATTTCTTACCCTCTAATTGTCTTCCAAGCTGAACCGACACTGAGCTAATGAGTGAATGATTAAGCACCAGCCCATGCTACTCTATGCCCTGGATACGATTACCAAAGTTACAGTGCCAAGCTAAACACTTGCAGCTCATTTCCTTTGCATGAAATGGCATCAGATGGGGAAAACGAAACTGAGGGCTGCTCACGCAACCACTTTGTTTACACGACAGAAAGTTTCAGCAACTCAGTGGGGAACTCAGGGAGAAAATCCCTTCTCCCTTCACACCACGCTCTAACTCTTTGCTTTGAAGCAGTCAGTACCACCACAGCCAAAAACTGGTCACCTCTCACTGTCAGTTCCATGGCGCTGCCCTGCCATATGTAACTGCAGAATGCAACAAGTAATTCTCAGAAATATGGATCAAATCGTCTCTGAATAGAGCATGATACCCCTCATCCTGCTACCAGCACCAGCCCCTGCCACCTCCTGGCCCACCACCAGCTCCATCCCTCCTCTCAACCCATTCCCTCCTGTGCCCTGGCCCCTCTGCCAGCACCTCTTCTGCTCACCTGAGCATGGCTGGGGCACTGCTGGCACTATCTGCATGCATTCAGAAGCTCTTTGCCCTGCTGATTTTGGGGCTGCACAGCCTTGTGAAGGTTTAACAGAGGTTACCCATGCATGGGGACACAGATCTCAGCACTTAAGAACAGCACCCGCTGGCACAAACTGGGTATGGAGGAAAATTTCTGCTCTCGTTTGCTCACTCAAGTCACTCCCTCCCTCCAAAAACTTCTCATAAAGCCTACATCTAGGTCTCACATGCACTGACTTTTGCACCACAATGGAAAGAGGGAAAACGGAAAGAAACAGTCCCAGCAAGACAGCCCCCAGCAGCCCCAGCCACATCCACATGAAGATGCTCCTGTTCACCAGCTTGTCTGAGAAAGTTCATCAGCCTATAGCATGGTTTTATCATGGCTTTTATGTTACATTTTCTATTTTCCTTAGGAACAGAAGTAACACTATACATATTTGTGCCTAATAAGGTGTTGCATCACAACATCCATAATCCATCACACTGGAGAAAAAGCTGCCAGTTGAAAGATTTGTGTGAAATTAATCTGATTTTCCTTGGAGTAGGTAGATGTTGCATTCTTCTACAAAAAATACAGTTTCTAAATGAAACGTGGCTAAGTCTGGTGCATGTGGACCCACTCCACTCAATCCAAAAATCTTAGGAACCTGCAGTGTATTATCCACATCAGTCCTAAGTCCTTTATGGCTTCTTCCCACCTTGTTTTGATCTTTCATTTTATTGCAAAACTGTGTCTTCAACCCCCTAGGTTCTGTCCTTCCAGCAGTGAACTGCCACAGCAAATGGTCTGTGCCATGCTCAGGTCTTTGGAAGACAAGCTGTGACTCCAAAGGACATATTCGGTCACTGTACCCTCAGATAAAGATCACTGCAGAACCACTGGTGGATGAAGAACAAAGATCCATGAACTGACCCCATGACAAGGCTGCATTTAGAAATACATCTCAGGAACAAGAGATACAATGACAACACTATGATCTCGGTAGCTTATTTTTCACAAATGTAAAAAGCAGCAGGAGAAACACCAATATAATTCCAGCTGTGTAAAGTTCTTACCTGTCATTTTAATTAATAAATATTCAATTTACATTGGTCAAATATCCCTTCAGGTGTGTCAGGTATTTTATGCAGAGTTTTGATGAATGCTCAGCATTACTTTAGCCTGCCCTTGTCATTCCTTCATTTTCTATCAATTCACTAAGTCTTGTCCCATTTTAAATCTCAACAGCTACAACAGCCCTCCCTCACATGCAGAGCACTCAACTGCCCTAGGGCACACTCTTTTCGTCTAATTCTCCACACAATGATTCTTTTCCTCTTCCTTTTAGCCCAATCCCTTTAAAAAGGGTGACTTTTTTAAACAGGATTTGTACAAATCCCCTCATTTTCTGTTAATTAATTATAATTATAATAAAGCAACGTTTTTATATAAGCTATGAAAAGTTACTGCACTGCCTCTTGAACTCTTCTAACACTGACAGCTTTCTACTAAAAGACCTTCTCTGACAGTACATATGGCCATCTGCGCACAGACTCCTGCTCCCATCTGCTGACAGAAGCTGTGGGACCATCACAGTACATAACTTCACCCACTTCCAGGGCTCCCAACATGCAGCACAATCCCGGTTTTCTTTATGGCAACTGAAGTTTTCCCTTCCTGGTGTTAATTCTGCTAAATGAACGTCTGCCTGCACCAGGCAGAGGCCGAGCTTGTCCCAGCTTTCTCTTATGCCAGATGTCGCTGCTGCAGGGCACAATTAGGGGAAATAACCTTTGGAGTGGGGAGGGGGAGGCAGAAGGCTGCTTTGGTGCACATGCAGATGCTTTTGAGTGCTCACACACATACGAGCGTGTGTATGCCTGTATCGGTGCACAAGGAGATATATTCCTGCCGTGTGGACCCACAAGTGGGTTTCTGGTGCACTGTTAACAATAACTTCATGTTGTTTGAACAAAATGTCACTTTGTCCCTGCCAGGATGGATAAAGGCTGCTATTGTGCAAGAGTCTCACTTAAGATATGGAGCATTTTCAAGGATGAAAGCACTCCAGTCATTTTCAACTGCCTAGAAACCCAGCAGTGGGACTAATTCCCTGACTAATGCCACACTATGATGCCTTTCTAGAACCACTTGTTGCATGCTGCTTTTTTGCCCACACTGATTAGCCACAACTCACTAAGACACAATACCTGCTACTGGTATTGAACTCGTAGCCATATGGTTCTTGCACCAGCTCCTCCATCCGTCTGGCTGGGTGGGCTGTATGGATAGCAGGAGTGGCTGTGCATTACCCAGCCACAAACACTCAAGACACTGAGCTTTTCATTGAGTCTGTTATGTCTAGAAATGTCTCAAGAGCACATGTGAAGAGAGATGCTGATAAATCAATCTAAAATTAGAGTCAGTTCAAGACACTGCTTCTGTTAATTCAAGGTATGATGCTGTTTGCAGACTTGCAGCTGCCATTCACAGTGAGGGGCATAGCACAAACAGAATGAAGGGGTGCTAGGTTAGAGCCATTTAGACTGATCTTACCTATCTTTCACAGACAACCACCTACATTCAGATAAGATCCAAACAAACTTGGTGGTGCTGTATATGGAGATACCCTTGTCCTTGGAAAACAGCTACATTTAATTTCAAGGTATTTTCCTATGTGCAAGAATAAACAAATACTAAAATATCAATCCATGAAAAGTCAAGGGACCTGCAGCTAATCCTTCAGCTATGTTCATCTGAAAGCAAACACACATTTTAAAATCTGGTAGCTAGTACAACAATCACTGAGTGCAGATAAAGTATGAGGTAAATATGAGTGCTTTAATCTAGTTTTCAATTGAAAGGTTACAAAGAAGAAAAAAAAAATCCACCTATTTCTGTTCCCTAATCCTACATGCAGCATCACAGTTTTGTGAGTTGCTGATACATCCCTTCAGTCTATATCAGAGACACTTCTGCCCTCCTGCAGAGGGAGAGGGTGCTGCGTGCTCCTACTGTCCTCTAGGAAAGCAAAACACCACCACTTGCTACCTCGTGTAATTTGCAAAGGACAGGTGAGTGTCAAAGCTGTGTGGAAGCAGATGTTTGACTAACTGCACCGCCTTCGGATGTAACCAGACAGGGTTCTGGCTCTGAGCGGCAGCTCACCTCTTAAGAGTCAAAACCAGCATTTAAAAGGAAACCCTGACACTCTTGGATTAGCATTGTGCAAGAGTGCCTTGTTAAGCCAGAAAGGAAGCAAACACTTGGTTTCTACGGAGCACCACCAAACAAAATACCGTCTAAACAACATAAATGTGGCAGCCTGAGCGAATTTCTCGGCATGTAACTCCACCTAGGAATTTCTCTTGCGAAATTAGTCTCTCCGGTGTTTCCAGACCCATCTGCTGGGATAGATCCACCTTAGGGGGCACACTTTCACTTCTACACCACTTCTGTGAACGAGTTTTGTGAAGGTATGTGCAAATTCATATTCCTGCAAAGCCTGCACACCAGGTTCTGACACCCAGATGGTGCCTGAGCCAGACCTTGCAAGCCTGGACAGGGCCGAGTGACCTGGGAGGCAGAAAGCCTCTCCCTCCATGGGGTTCATCTGAAGAGCCATTCTCACCCCCTAGAGCTCCATGGGCACTGCTCCAGAGCGCTGGGTGGAACGCACAGCCAGCCCAGCACCGAGGTGTGCCAAGCCCACCCAAAGGCTAACCTGACAGCAACACTTACACACCCTCTTTCCCCACCCACTGCTGTGCCCTGCCTGGAAGTCACCAGCTTCCCTCCACACTCCCTAGATGCTGCTTCCAGCAAGGTATTCTCGTGATGAAGGATGTCTTGTCAGTGGTGCTGCACACGGCCTTCTGAGGATGTGAAACGAGGTTTAATACATAGGTCAGGTTATCCATGCCAGCCTGCGAACACAACAGCAAACAGCAAGCAGCAGGGAACCACCTGAGTCTTTGAAGACATTACCTGACTGCCACCATATTCTCTGTCTGACATCACAGAACCATTTGGTTGGAAAACTCCTCTAAGACCACTGAGTCTGATGATTAACCCAGCACTGCCAAGCGCCGACACTAAACTGTGTTTTTAAATGCTATTTCCCAGCTTTTGATGTTTCTTCAATGGCTTCTCCCCTATTTAGGAAACAAGCCCCTTTTTGAGGGACTCAGACAGAGATCTTCCCCAAACTGTATTTGTGTTTCCCTTTTCCATCTGCATTTATTCTTGTTTTTAATGGTGCTTTTACTCCTGTGCTTTTTGTATCAAGTGCAGCAAAGAAGTCTAAGGTTAGTGCAAGGCTTCTTTGGGTAGTTAAATGAAACACTTTTCTATTACAGTCAGGGAATAACGTCTCTGCCTTCAAATGGTGTTGGTGAGAAAACACAGAAATATAAGTACATGAAACAAAGTCACTGTTTGTACTTCTCTTGGAGTACTTCTCCATGGCTGTTATTGAACCTAACATACGTCTCTATTTGTAGTAGGTTAAGCATGGAAATCTTCCTGGGAAGAAAGGCTGCAAGAATGGCTCCTTGAGTGTTTCTCTTAGGTTAACATCTTATGCCACAGAAGAATTTCAAGGGTCTGCGATTCTGTTGACGTGGTGGTTACACCTTTACCTGCATCCCTCTGGAGGTCCCAATTAAAGAATAGAAGCAGAGGGAGGAAGCTCAAACTGGAGCAAGTATCACAGATGTGTAAGAGTGAAAAGGGAACAGACACAGCAACTCCCCTTCAGAGACGAAGGCTGATACTAAGACTGTAGAAGTGTACAAGCAGTAAAATAGGGACAGAGATAACTAATTAAGATACAGCATTCGTAACATTCAGTTTTATCACCAAATGTATTCGGTATGTAGTCATCACTAAGGTATTAAAGAACACTAGACAACTAGAGAGAAGCATTTGCCACTGCGCAATTAAAGTTAAAACCAAACAGAAAATGGGAAACCCCTAATGGTTTTTTTTGGTTGAACTGTACCTATTTGTGAGTTTTATAAGTTTTCTGACAGACATTTCGGAGTATCCTTTCTTTGTGGATGCCTGAGTGTGGAAAAGGCTCAAGAGATTTAAGTGAGCTGACGCAAACACTAAGCACATCCACACTGAGAGAGATGGTGCACTACCCAAGTCACTGAAAGGAGGACAGCATACCAAGTCAAAGCCTTTAAGATGGTGCATTCACTGGGGACAGTTGGGGCAGGATATGTGTTGATCATCCTTTTCTGGACGGTGGCTAATGAGCTGTACATAAATAATGTCAGTCTCTTATGCATCTGCTCTGTGGTTAAGGATGGCCTTGGGGCATCATGCTACAAAGGGCAGGGACTCCTGTGAAAAATGCTTTACAAGCATCTAAGCCAGGAGGGGCAGTTAGCTACTTCAAATTTTAAAGTATGGACACATATGTCCACCAATTCCTCCTATTTATCACATCGTTGTTAACTGTTCACAACTTGCTTATCAGGATGAAGGACTTGGGCAGCACTTCATCACACTCTCTCACAATGGAGTGATAAAGAGTATTATCACTACATGTCGAGCATAAGCTAGTCTGTTGGTGAGTCAAAAGGAAAGCCATGCTATTTTCCTCTAAAGGATAATTATCAATGTTCACACGAGGGGAGGACAGGTCATTTGCACTGCCTGAAGGTGTGGGACTGTCCTGTGTTTACAGACAGCAGCTGGAGGTGCTGGAAGGCAAGCTACGTTGTGAGCAAGCACAGGAATTCCTCCCAACTTAAGCAGGAATGTCTGGGTGTAACAGATGTGACAGAGACCCATTTGAGGGAGAAACACAAAATGCTGTGTCCGGAAGACCCAGCCAAGCTTGCTGATAGCCTGTCAGCCCCTCCCCATTTTTCTCATTCTTTGATGCTCTCCCTATCAGGACTATTAATCCCTCCAGTTTCACTGGCCTTTTCTTACTGCTTAGGCAGAGATCTCTGTCAAATGCAAGGGATGCTGTCTGCTATATCTTAGAAACATTATGAGAACAATTCAATTCAAATGCATCAATGTCAGTCAGTTCTGCCTGATCAATGAATCAGTTTATCACATTGACACTGGGTGCAGAACTTCACCTGACTTCAGTGGGCATAAAGCAAAGGCACTGCTGAAATGTTAAGCATTTTTTGCTAAACTGTCACCCCATTTTATACAGGAGAAACAGGCAAAGGCAATATGAATTCCTCAGCATCTGTGGCACTCCTGGAGCAGATCCACATCGTGTTTTTTCCATATGAAATGAATACCTGAAGCAAGATTCTGAAAGCCATGCCTGAAGATCTGTAAGAAAATGCAGGAGTGGATCCAAATAGCAGTCCTGCCTCCTCTTGCCTACATCCTTTCAGAGGTCAAGTCCTGGGGGATGCTTGTTTGTTAATGTTAAAGGTCAGGACAAAGGTCCCTCCATGTTAAATAGCAGAACGGACACAAGGTTTGCTGTCTAGGTTTGTTCTTCCTTGCCACACCACATCCTCATGCTAAACTGAGCTAAATTTTCCCCAAAGCATCCCCAGTGTGAACCTTCCCTTGATCCACAGGTGTGCGACTGACCTGTGTGACTGCCTTCAAGGTCAAGAGAAAGTGGGGAAATATTTTTTAAATGTGATTAAGATATTTTAAAAGGTTAATTAAAAAGCAAGTGTTTTTAACACAAGGGCTGTTCTTGCTGACAAGTGTTCTACTGTTCTCTGCTCTCATGTTGCATTTTACTTTTGGCATCCTCTATGACTCCTTAAGCTCCATTAAAAGAATTTAATAGGCATACCTTGGTTATATTAGTCAAAAAGGACGTTTTTCATGTACTTTTAAGGAAAAAGCACATGTTGGTTTTTGTTTCAAAGAAGTATGTATTCTATGGAATAACTGGTATGAAATCTGAAGGAAACATTCTTGAAAAATTGCATGAAGTAATGTATTAGAAAAAAGTTCTTACATGAAAGAGCAACTGAATAAATACCTGTGACTTAGTTTCTATTAAGCTCATTCATGAGCACAGCATCAAAAAAAATCTAGGAAAAGAATGGATCTTTCTGAGACTTCTTGCTTTGAGGACATGGAATAGTAAGACTAAAATGATGTGACTGCAGAAAAACCCATGTATATTACCAGACATGGTTAGGATTTTGAATCAGTTAAGAAGCCTAAATAACAAGGTTCACAGTTTCTCATAAACTTACCAAATGTGCTAAGAAAATACTTTCTTATTTGGTTTTCTTCTCTCTTCTCTTGGGTCAGATCAATATAATACTTAGATAGAAGAAAACTTCATCTCATTTTCTCTGCCCCACTTCCAATCCCTATCTTAGCAACACTGCCTTAGGAAAAGCATGTAAGTCCAAAAATGACAGGAGAGATCTTCTGTCTGTCCTTGAAGTACACTGCTGATCTTTCCTGCCTGTTCAAGTGTTTTCAAGATGAAGCTGACAGTGGCAAGAAACAACTGGCTGACTCTTTTCCTTTATCCTCATTTTCCTTCTTGTTCATTTTACAATTTCTATCTGCCTTAGACCATTCACTTTGATGACAGTGTGTCTGCTTCAAGGAGAACAGCACTTGGAACTGCAAGGGAAGCAGAAGTGAGAGACTGAAGCACAGCAGCATTCCCCAGTAAATGGGGGGAGACAAGAATGGTTTAAATATTTATGTCTCAGAAGAAGATTCACAAGGATGGACTGATCTATGTTCCTCAAAATGTCTCCCTTGCTTTGAAGGTCCTTTCAACAAGGCACAGGTAATCAAGGGGTTTCTGAAAGTTCCATGATGGTATTTAAGCATCTTCAGTAAGTGATTTTATTATTTCTTGTGGTGGACTTATATCCAAATACTTTACCTGGAGGGAGGTGAACTATCTTTAAACACACTTTTAAATCTTGCCTAACAAAGGGCACATCCTCCTCTCCTGACCAGGAGCTTAGCTGCCACTTGTACTAGCTGATATGCAGATGCTTGTAAATAACTCCTTCCTATAGGATGATACAGGAAGCATTTGCTCCCCGATTTTCTGTGCAATTATTCTCAAGGTAAAAGTCCTTTTGTAAATCTGTAAATTAATCACAGTCTTCAAATGTAAAAAGAGAACAAAGGCTGTGATCTGGCTGCCTTGCCCGAAAACTTCTCTGGAGAAGGCCATCCAGTATGAATTAAAAGTCTGATAATTTGGCTTGATAGGCTTTTTTTTTGTTTGTTTCACTTAGCTTTTTCCAGAGTTACATACACTACATTTAAAAAAAATTTTAGAAAAAATATATATACATACATAGACAATGAGAAGAAAGCTAAATGACACTCATGGAAGAAATTCCAAAGGATTAAAAGGTAGCATCAAGCCATCTAGACAACCTTCCACTTCTTTATTGCTTGAGCTCTCTGACAGCAACTGGAAGTATTTTTACAGTTTGTAATATTTCAGTGGCTGATTGGCAGCATTGTTCTTGCCTGTCTGATCTTCACAAGATATGGGAAGATGAGCTAAAAATTACACTCTGAATGTGGCAAACCTATGTTTAACTTAGTGCTACCCAGCTTCAGTTAACTTCTTTTTGGATGGAGCACTGCCAGCAAGTTGGCCTCTTCATGGAGCTCTCCAGTGCACCTGCAGCCTATTCCAGTACACATCCTTCTGGAAGAGGCATCCAGAGGAGACCCAGTGTATCATCCCCAGTCTGCAAAATGCACTGTTCCCACCAACCCATCAGGTCTCCTTTTAGATGACTGAATTTGCTTGACAGATTAAGCATATGTATCTTGATGTCTCTTGCACCGCTTAAGGTATTATCTTACCATGAATCCCAGTTGTGGTAGTTCCTTTCCTGTCCTCTTAGACCCTGTTAGCACTTTAACTATTTTATGCTGCTTCTCAAGCATGGAACAATTTTCCAGTGAAATACTATAGCCCAAATCCTCTTCACTTTAAAAGTTCCTGTAAATAATTCCTCACTCCACCAAAGCAATGAGCAACCAAAACCTACCTCTGCAAAGGCCATTTGAAGCAAAGATACATGTCTCTGGTGTTCCTGCCTGTTCTGTGTGAACCTTTAGTGTTGGCAAACACATGACATGGTGTTACCACATATTTTCCAGTGTTCTGTATGGGATGCAGCTGCAGTGTACCTATGCACCACACAAACATACAAAATATAACCTTAGGCTCAGCTGGCCCTGAGCTGTCCTCACTTACCAGCCCCGAACAGTGTCCATCACAAAGGGTGAACTTTGGCATGGAAAGGATACAGATTTGCTCCTACAAGAAACAACATCTACATTTTCATGATGTGGCAGATATATGGCAGGACATGATCCTTTTGTGACCAACGAACACTAAACTGCACACCTTAATTAGCTTGTCTTTCCTCTTCTCGTTATATTCTTACACCTGACACAATATTAACATATATCAGGGAATGCAAAAGGCACCAGAAGCATATCCTATCACCTAACTCCAAAGACTGATGGGGCAGACGTGCATACAGGGGGATGGGATCCTTTCACTTTGTTTTATGACCAGTGTGCCTTGAAATGTGTGACAGGGAAAGGGGCTGTGGTCCCACTGGATGACAGGGTGAAAATTGCTACAGCCATTCCCCACTTGAAGGGGGTGGGGTGTTACCTCCAAACGAGGCATCACAAACCACTCTTCCTAAAACCACCTGTGCTTAAGGGTGCAATCTGGACTATTCTCCCCAGAGAACCAGAAACATTCAAGCCCTCCCTATTCAATCCACTTGACCTGCTGTGAACCTGCTCTTCTGCAGAAAGGGCCATCTATAGGTTCTGCAGACTGCACTGGCAGCTGCTTTACTGTTGATGGCATTTAGTCAACCCTCAATTCATAAAGAATTAAGGGCCCTTTCAAAACTGTTCCATTCCCCTGGAAGCACCAGGAAAGCACTGCTCTTGGTCTGCCATGAACAGGTGTTGTATTTGTTGAAAACAACTCAAAGGCAAAAGATCCATTAATATTCTTGCACAAATCCAACAGTTTGCTCCGATGGACTTATAAAACCCTTCTGAAAAAGAAAATAATAAAGCAACCCAACCCCACAGGCAATTAAGCCCTGCCTAAGGAGACACTTCCGTGGCTGCAGTTTTTGAGTGATGTCAAAATATGAGAATATTGAACAATATAATGCACTTTAAAATTAATGGGTGTAGATCCAGTGTAATAATCAGGTCATAAATCCTGGGGGCACACAGAGAACAACCAAGAAAACATGGTTCTCCTGAAGAGTCCAAACTTACTTTGTGCAACAAAGCGCACAAGGTTTTGCCTTTAAGGTCACCCCAGTGAGAACTTATTAATTCTATTTAAAAATACCCCACATTTTCCTAACCAGAAAGAAAATCTTCTGCAAGACATATGCTTTAAGCATGCTTTAAGTCAGAGAAACGTTTGTGTGCATCAGGCCTACTTCATGAACACCCTGAAATCAACTGTGTGTAAGTAAATGTCAGTGGTCTCCTGTATGGCCAAGTTTAGCCCTCCAAATCTAAAGTATGCTAATAGAAGCTGACAATGTTATATGCAAAAGCAGAACATAACCCAGAAGGTGTAATGGTAATTTTACAGAATAAAATCAGGTTTATTATATTAAACACATGCAACCAAATGATTAATGGAAAACCCAAAGGCAAAAACATTTTGTCTTGACCTATTTTTGTTCTCAAACATGTTTCAAGAACAGTTTCTGCTCGCATCTTTAAGTAAATTTAGAGGTCTTAGCCATACGACAGGACTCTAGCTCTGAGTCTCCTGTTTAAAAGAGCAATACAAAATGTGCATGACAGGACTTGTGCTGGAAGTACCCCAATGGCAATTCTCACCTTTAAATGGTGCATAATGCTGTGCTTTAACAAAGCTTTGCCCCTGCATTCAGTAGAACAGAGGCAATGAGCAGGAGTTATCTTGGAGGTCTGTATCATTGACTAACATAATGATAGTATTTTGCTGCTGAATTCTGCTCCATAACCACACCAAAAACCCCCAATGCATGTTCACCATTTGCCCTATGTGACAAGCTGCCCTCAGTTCATATACCCTTGAATCAAGAGCATAGTATGATTTTATCTGTTTAAGGGACACTTAAAACAAGAGGACAAACTAGTATTTCACTAAAAGAACACAAGCCTAAAAATACTACATGCACACAAGTGCATGGCAAGTTCAAGCTCCCTTTCATTTCAGCCTGTGGTCAATGGCTTTGCAGCATTTTTTCCTGTTTCAGTTTTACTGTCCTGACTCCCCCAGGAATCTCCCCATGCTATGCCTAAGGCTCTGCAAGAGCTCCAACAGAAGGGCAGACACAGATTAGTTATCTCAGGATCCTCCAGTATATTAGATGCCAAACCCATCTCTTCTAAACCCACCACAAAAAGGCTTTGCATCACTTTTCTTGGGGTCTCCCACTGCACAGGGGGCTCTCTGGGGCTGGAGTGGCAATGATCATGCTGTGTTCCACTCCGCAAGCACTGATGAACATCAGCAAGCCCATACAGAGTCTGCTACAGTCTGCAGTTAATCACGTTGGTCAGTGACTTTTCTAGCTTGGTTCATTGCAGCAGATGACTTTGGTTTAATTACAGCAATACATAATTACAACAGCATGCCAAGCTGGCCAACAGTAAACTTTTACTGCTTCAATGTCCCTTCTGTATCTGTCACTTTCTGTGAATGCAAACCAAGCCATTAACCACAGTACAGAGGTGGTGTAAAATACCCCAGTAGCACACGATGGATTTCCATCAGTGCAAGTGTCTAAACAGGCTGAGATACAAGTCTCTCTTGCTTGATTAGTACAAACAGGTTTGCAGGTGGAACAGCAGGAAAATGAAGCATGGCTCAACAATGACTGATTTTTTCCTGCCATCAAGTCTGTAGTTGTTTATGTTCTTTAAACACTGTCTGGCATTTTGGTTAAGGAGGTAAAAGAAATTTAGATTAGTAAGACCATTAACAGCACAAGGAATAGTCACAGTAATGATAGATATAAAACCCCCTCAATCCTACTATCCTCCAACCTACAAAAGACACCAACTTTTAATTTTGTTTTTACTATTGAATGAAAATTGGGATACGCAAAACAAAGTTTGGTTTTGCTTTGGCAAAGACTCATAGATGAGATTTGAGTTTTTAAAATTCAAACTTAAGTATCTCTCATCTTTCTTCCTTTCTAACCAAACTCCTGAAGTTGATACGGTTCAGACAGACTTATTTTTACTACTAGCAAAGTAATTAATAAATATTTGAGATTTCTGATTGGGATGCTGCTATACAAGCAAATCAGATTATGAATCACTGTACTTCTTAACTTTGCCAGAGTCAAAGTAAAAAAGGCACCTAAGACAAGTATTTCTTGATTTATTTAATCTGTAGCTAGTAAAATAACAAGTGTTCCAGAAAACATGCTGGTTTTAAGCCCTAACTTTATTAAAAACAAACAAACAAACAAAAAAGATGGCAAGCTGTGCAGGAAGAGGGCAAACTGTTTTGTGTTTTCACAATACAAAACACATTTCTTTGAGCTTCACAAAAACATAGTATAATTTCCTTTGATAGGTTTTATCTTGAATTTTCCCATATATGTAAGCTGATTTCCTCCCTTTCATCTAATTAATTTTTTTTTTTTTTTTTAAAGCTTAGAATGGTCCTTTTTATGGGAATTGGAGCTGAACAATGTACAAAAGTGACATACAGCACCATAAAGGCATATGGTAATAACAACAAAATATTCAGAGAAAAGCAACAGGTGATATCGTGGTCACTGTGGAGTTGATGAGGTACGTGCCATTAACTGATGATTAATTAGAGTGAGGGCTTTGCCTAGTGTTTCTGCTGGTCTCCAGGGTTGTGCAGCAGGGCAGAGACACAAGAGCTGGTAAGCAGGGAAGCTGGATAGGTTCCTCCAGCTCTAGATTCACCTATATCTTGCCTCTCTTCAAAATGAAGTGATGATATTTCTAGCGGGGGGCGGGGGAAGAAGGGAGGGATGAATGGATAAAAACCCCTGACATGGTATTTTGCTTTTAAAACATTCTTTCTAAGCACTCAGTCCTGAAGTTCACACTCTCAACTTCACACAAACAGACATGTAAGTCCAGGGGACAGGAACGAGAGGCTCAGGTTTGACGTAGGTTTGCCTTTAGTCTGGGACTGAGAAGACACCCTAGCATTTAAGTTCTCCTAAATAGCAAAGATCATTGGCTTTATTTTTAGTTTCTTCCTTCATCAATGGCTATAGCTACAGTGCTCACTATATTTAGTTGCCTTTATCTTCTCTCAGAAAAGGCACATCAATATGGAGAAGGGCCTCTCTCAATCTCAGACATTTTTAGAGCAGAACTGTGCTGTCATTGTGCCTTGCTGATAATCCTCAAATCTATTTTCTTGCAGCACTGTTAATGGAACAGCATGCTATTTGTGTGAGGGAAGTTTGCAACAAAAGCAGGATCTGCCCTCTGGGATTCACATGTTCTCCCTTTAATTAAAAAGAAATCCCATTAAAATTTGCTATTGCCACAAGTGAATCAAATTAATTTAAAAAATTAGAAGATGGGAACAAAACTGGTTTTTATGTGGCAACAATTGCAGCTTAAATCTGCATATTTTTAATAGCATAAATTAAAATTTAGGACTTAAAAGTATTTTCCTCAGGTCTCAGGAAATCCACTGAAGCGGTGTAACCTTGAGTAACGCTGTGCCCACTAAATCTACGTCAGGGAAAGGAATGCTACTTATTTTCAGATACACTTTACTTAGAATTGCATTTATATGCTAATAATGGTCACAAACTTTTTACTTCAGATGCAAAAATTGGTTAAATATTTACTTCCTTTAAAAAAAAATGAAATCCCAAACAGAACAACAAACCCAAAAGCAGAATGAAATTGCTCTATTTACAAATAATATCACATTTGGGGCATCTTTGCTTTAAAGCTTGCAATAGCTAAGGCAGGATGAGTTTGCTTTCAATTTCCGACTTATTAAGGAATATGGGTCTGACCTAATGCTGCAGATGAACTCTGAAAGGGTGTAGGGTTGAACTAGGTGAATGATGGCAGACGATTAGACACAGATTAGGTTCTCAATGGCTTTGCTGATTGCTCAGTCTTTGCTTCACCTGTGGCTGAGGAGCCAAAGACCTTGCAGAGAGAGATGATAAAATGACAGATGGATGGCCAGGCCCTGCTTTGGCCTGGAGGCCAGGAAGGACAACAATGCACAAGCAGTTTTAGAGAGACATCCAAGGGTCCCACCGGGGTGTAAACCTCTGCACTGTCTGGGGCAAGGGTGTGAACTATTCCAGTAAGTGACATGGACAACTCCGACGTGTCCCTGGGGAGGAAGGCTCACTTCCCACTCAGCCCACTGCAGCCCTTGCCCAGTGGCCAGCAGGGATGTGGCAGAAGACTTGCTGGGTTCCCAGAGAGCACAGTCCAGCATGAGGCCATGACAAGCTGGAAGGAGGCTGTCTCTCAGGTCTACAGGCAGACACACTGATGTGGGCATGTGTGCACAGTTTCAACCCCCTGACCACTGGTTCCTTGCTTGCTCCATCACCTGCGATGCTTGGCTGTGCCATGACAGCCACAGCCTCAGAGACAAGATATTAACTTAATTGCGCAACGATTTGACAGCCGTATCTTCAGTGCAGAACACAGTATTAACTTAATTAAGCAACAAATTACTAGACCAGATGAAAGCTATGACAGCAGTCCAAACTCTGTTGCATTATCAAGCAGCTGGATAAGCTTCCCCCTAACTTCTGTCACAGGGGAGAGAAGACAGCAAGGGTGGAGACAGTGGGAATAAACTCTTCTATTGCATTCATGAAGTGGCTGTTTGGAGTGGGAAGATGCTTGCACCACGGCAAGACAAAAGCCTCTGCTTGTAGGTTTTGACTTGGGTCTTGATTTTGCCAGCTCAAATGTCAACCCTATTTATGTTTCTTGCACCCTTCTTGAAACTTATGCACCATGACCATGGTTTTGGTATGTAACCATTCTGCTCATGTAACCAAATAATTGACAGCTAGGACTATTTCCAAAGTTTGTTGGTTTATTCCAGTGAGGAAAAAAGCATCAGGTGAGCACTCACAGTGCCATAACCCAGCCATGCCTCCTGCAGCTCTTAGGCTTCCTTGCAGACACTCCTCCCTGGATGGTGGTTCACATCCAGTTACCTGTGCTCAGCTATGTCTCTCCCATAGCTCTTTCTGCTAGACTTTCCTGAAGGCAGAGCATATGACTTCCAGAGTGAACCTGACACCATCCTTAAAAAGATGAGCAAACCAAAAGGAGTTTAAAAATCCCACACTGTGCAGTATATATGTAGGGAGTGATCTCGGAGCACAGCAAAAAGCTAAGTAGGAGAGGGTGCTTTCTCTAGGTTTTGAAGGATGGAAAACTTCTTTCACCACTTTTTTCAAAACCCATGCAAATTATTGTTCTGTAACGCACCACTGAAAATGAGCAAATGCTGGCAGTAAGCCTTGGTACCAACTCACTTTGGGAAGCAGCAGGCTACAGACATCTCACCCTGCCTCTCCCACTCCTGTCCATGCACTCTGAAACCTCACACATTTTACAGAAATTCCCAGCCACTTGGGAAAAAACCCATAAAATATGAACCGCCTGCTCTCACCTTCCTTGGCATTTCTGGTTTTACATTCTTATTCCTGAACTCATTCATGGTCAAAGCCAGGTGAAACAGACTCATGTGTGCCTCTGTTATAGAGTACAGAGGATAAAACCCAAAATTCTGACGCAACAGTGGTTTTCCATGGGGATGTTTGCTGCTGCAGCTGCATTCATGGCAAAATATGAATGTTTAAGTTACATCTGCTCCTCTCAGTGCCTCCTGACAAGGTTGCTGTTTGAGTTTGGGTGAAAGGGCTGGATGCTGACTAAGGTCATGGCAGCACAACCAACAGCAAAATTTAACACAAATTAATCTTCATTATAAATGGCAAAGAATCCTCTCTGCTCCACAATACCCAGAGTTCTTGAAGTGAGAAGCAGCATGCTTGTAAACTTAAAAAAAGTTTGACAAAGCAAGAGAAAGGATTTATTTGGTTGTCAGAGCAGTGTCTCTGTTTATGGCACACCATGACTCTTTCCTTTCTGACCTTGCATAAAGGCAGCATTAGGGAGAGAGACAGCAAAGAACAGGAGGTCTGCTCCTGCTTGCCAAGAGGCACAGAGTGTTATGAACAGCAAATGAAACATGTTACTATCACTCATTTACAGATTAGGAGATGTATATGATAGATTTTGTACAGAATGGATTATGGACCATCTGTTGATCCATTTCACCCTGGGAAGCATATGTGAGCATTTCTGCTCAGTGTAAAGCTGGCCAGTGTGCCCAGGCTGCATTCCTTGACTGCCTTTCTCCCCATGGAGACACAGTTCATCTGGGGTGTGTGACATTCCCTCCCATCCTGTGCAAGTCATTTTTCATTGCTATCAGCTATCCCTTGGCTGCCTGAAGTGACAAAAGCTGCTTGTGGAAGAAAGAGTGATCCGCAGTCCCAAGGATTGAAACTGGGCAATGCTGGACCTTGAGGGGTAAACTTTCAATGTGCACAGAAGCCTCAGGAAGAATGACCTCAGCCAAGATGTTATTTTCTGCCTTCTGCACAAAAAGAACCAACAGTAGTAAAACACATTTTTGAGAAGAGCTAACAACTCATTGCTCTCTTTCAAAACAGACTTGAACAAGAAAGTGCTTCTGTTCAGCTAATGCCTTTCTCCTGGACCTTCTCTTCCCTTCTGTCACCTAGTCGTTCATGTCTACCCCTGCACTGGTATTTCAGTGATGCTCTAGTTTTGAGCAGTGTGTATAGGTGAGTTAATTCAGACCCAGAGACCTCAGGCAGCTTGCCAGTCATGCTAATTAGCTGTCTGAGCAAGGAGTTTATTAGCTTTACAGCAGCACTGACAGATTTGACTTACATCAAGAACAAAAATGCTGCCACTTGAAGCTGTAGGACGTACGTGGTGAGAAATCAGTGTAGAAATGAGCAACAGAAGATAATTACCTCTTTAAAAAGATTCCAAGTTAATGGTGACCAGGTCAAATTGAGGTTTTATTACATATGGATTCTGACCACGATATTCTTTATCAATGGAACTAGGAAGAATAACTTGAAATTCAAGTGAACACAAACTCAGATCTGATTTCAAGGAGAATTTCCATCTGGAAAAATTGTGAAGAAGTGCTCACAAGTAATGGAAGCATCAAGAGCTAGTAAGATTGCAAGCTGGAAAATGTGTGCATGACAATGGTGAAATTTCCAAACAGCTGAGGATTACATCTAATAGGATTTGAAGTTGCAGATAAAAAGCCTTAAGTTTCAAGGCAAGTGAAACTGTATTTGAGTAGAATCCTCTCCATCACTGCCTTATTCCCCTAACCAAGCTAAATGCCAAAGCTACAACATGTTTCCAACCCCTTACTGATTCAGACTTGTGTTGTTCACTGCTGTGCCCCAAGAATTTTCAATCACTTGTGCAGTGCTGTCCCACATATTTTCTATTTAGTTTCTGTTGACAGACCTTTAGGATTTTTCCCCCTTGCATGTTTGATAGTGTCCCAGTTATGCATCACCAGGGAAATTTCAAAATTTTCCAGTGAGCTGTCTTAATTGACTAAAAAACATAAGGGTCATATGACACAACATTTTCTCCTGGCTTTAGATTCTTCCTATGGACTTGATCAGATTTATTTTTGATCTAGAGCACCAGAAAATTGATCAAAAGCAGAACAGCCCTAATCAGATTTTACACCTCCGTCCTCCCTCACTAATTTCAGCTTATCTTAAATTGGTCATGCCATCTGTAGGAAAATGGCAATTAAATCCACCTGAAATCAACAGAAAACTTGTTGACTTTACTGTTCCTGCATAGCCTTTACTGCCTGTCAAGACTGTTGGGAGCTATTCCAGAGTATGACATACCACGGACACAGTTAGTTAGGCAACTCTTCTTTAGTATAAAACAGGCTTTTAAGAATACATTGAAATCAGTATTAAATCAAGGAAACTGTAAATGCTGATAAACAAATGGCTGACATATACAACCTTTTCAAATTGTATGTGTGCTCTGAAGACCCAACAAAATGGTGTATCATGCACTCATACTTTCAAATCAAAATACTCATCTGCATACCTTCAATTAAAAAGCACCATTGGTACTCAGCGACAGGCATTAAAATATTAATTCATTTGTATATACACAGCTGTATGAAGAGAGTTGCACTGACATGGAGATCCCTTTACAAATCTACTTCATGTGTTTGGCTTTACCAAGACAATGAGTTGACCTGGAAGTCATGTGTGTGGGAAGGAGCCAAAAGCCATTCACATTTTGTGACAGTTAGCCTCTAACAAGGAAATTACAGGGAATTTATTTTGAAATTAAATAACTCTCCATCGACAGAAACCCCCTGCAAATTGCTCTGGCTAAATCTTTTCTGAGTCTGCCTCAAAATCCCCTTGCTTCAGTGCTTAGTCTATTTTAGTTAACTATTGATACAAGCTGTGCTGCTTTTGGCTGGAATAGAATTAACTTTCTTCACAATATAGCTGGTATGGGGCTATATTTTGGATTTATGCTGAACACAGGGTTGATAACATAGAAATGTTTTTGTTACTGCTGAGCAGGGCTTACACAGAGCCAAGGCCTTTTCTGGTGTTCATACTTCCACTCCGTGAGGAAGCTGGGATTGCATGGGAGGTTGGGAGGAGACACAGATGGGACAGGTGACCCCAACTGACCAAAGGGATATTCCAGACCATATTGACATTGTGCTCAGGACATTTAGTGGGGGGAAGAAAGAGGGAGGAATGTTTGGAGTGATGGGCTTTGTCTTCCCAAGCAATCAATATGCGTGATGGGCCCTGCTCTCCTGGAGATGGCTGAACACCTGCCTGCTTCCCATGGGAAGCAGTGAATCAGTTCCTTGTTTTGTTTCACTTTTGTGTGGGGCTTTGGCTTTCTTTACTAAACAGTTTTGAGCTCAACCCCTGAGTTTTCCAGTTCTTACCCTTTCAATTCTCTCGCCAGTCCCACTTGTGGCAGCATGAGTGTGCAGCTGCATGGGGCCTGGTTGCTGGCTGAGGTTAAACCATGACTCATGCAAATAAGGTAACTCACCAATTTGAGAAAGTAGCACATATAAAAGGCTAATTTTGGTTGCTTCTGTTTGCGTATGTTCATGTTTTTGCAAGATACAGGTGACGTCCTACAACATCCACACGAAAACCAACACCTCGAACTTAATGTGCCATATTCTTTTAAACTCCTCTTCAACAAACCAAAGCATCTGGTTGACGACAGACATGCTTTAGAAAAGCCTAAGAACCAAGCACAAGGTAGTGTTAAGTCATTTGCTGTCCATGTGCCTCTAGAGAGGCTATTTGAAAGCTTGTCCTACCACAGTTCCACTTAAAGTAGAAAAAACCTTGAACCTCCATTTTGCTTTATCACTACATTTGGTGACTGAGCCACAGTCCAAGCTAACAATACGTAGGGTTCTGTATCTCACTCTCCCCACTTATGTCATCCTTGAACCTTTCACAGTAAGCCAAAAATAATTGAGGGTGCAGGTGACTACTGCCCCATGAGTCAGTGCAGATATGGCACACCACATTCTCCCCACCCATGTCAACTCAGGCTGCATGAGTAAAGCCAGCAATTAAGAGTTCAAAACAATTATTTTTCCTGACGTCATCCCAGCCTCAGACCATGAGAGCTTCCTTTCACCGTGCCTCTGCCTCACTGTTTTCCTCCAACCACTTCCCAGGCTTTATCTTGTGACAGTTTCAGGGTAGAATAATACAAGTCCAGAATCACCAAAAAGGCTACATGTTTTAAACTACGAATACCTGTTCCACCTGGAACCAAGGAATACCTAATTCTAATAGGGTAAAAGTCTGGATAAGAAATAAGCAGTATGCTTGATCCTCCTCTGCAGCAATAGGAAAAAAAAGCTGCAAACCTTAGAAGGCTTTTTTTATCTTCTGGGGCTAGCTGGTACTGCAGGCAGGGATACAGGTGACTTTTAAAAGTATAGCTACAAAAGTAAGAGTTAACTTAGGAGGCTGCAATTAAGGATCTACCCCACATTTTACATCCTTCTCCTCTTCATGCGTGGAAGAGGAGGTGACTTGTTACCTAGAGTTAAATCAAGACTTATAGGCACTTCAGCCTGTCAATCACAACCATTAAAAATGTTTTAAGTTTGAACTTTACTGGAACTAGTATGCGCAGACAAGGTAATTTTGTTCTTTGCTGGTACTTGGCAGCCCAGTGGAGTTTATCAGTAGCAATGCTGTCTACTGAGCAATGAGTTCTATCTGCTGTCTTTATTCTCTAATTTGTCCATTTTAGATTTTGGGACAGAAACTGTATCTTATAACGGGTTTATATAATTACTTAAATCCAATTTCCAATCTTAATTAGGAATGTAACAATGAACTATTAATAATATTCAGAGCAGCATTAATCTATCCCTGCTCTTTCACTTGAATGGTAACAGGAACTAGACCATCAGGGAAATAATTTAAAGACAATTTGAGTTTTGAGAGAAATGTCAGAAGAAGAGCTTGGGATCTGTACTGCTGCAACAGCTTCTATCTGTGGGAGATCCTACGGGCACAGGGAAAACAGGAAAAGGTGGGATGGTGGGCCTACTCACAGTCTGATAAAGTGAAATACATGCACAGGACATCACAGGACTCAGACCCTGGTGCTGAGCAAGTGTTTCAATAAAAGTGACTTCAACACAAACTAAAAAAGGGTAAAGTCAAGCCCTAATTTAGGCATCTTGCCTGATAAATACAAAACCGGAATATACCCCACCCCACTGCTACCCATAAAAAACATTTTCCCATTCCCTCAATGGCTGGATCAGAAATGAACTTCTTGTACCAGGTGTCAGATGCCAATGACACTTCATTCAGTTAAGAAACCTCTAATAAGAAGTCAAAATGCTCAATACATAATTGCTACTGACTAACAAAGCCAAGTTATAGTCATGCTCCTCTGAAAAAAGCCCCACAACTTTGCTCTGTGTGGTTTCACTGTTTTGCCAGTGCAAACCCATCTATCTGCTGGAATAATTATCAACTGTTTTGTAAGAAGTGCCATAAAAAAGATTTCATTCTCACTGAACTATAAAGTTAGCCAGAGGAATCTCTGAACCTTCAGAAGAGGATGTCTTTTGTGGAAATTAACAGAACAAACCAGGAACTAATTTTTAAATTCTGCACGAAACTGAAATCTTTAGAGTGACAGTTGTATCTTTAAAAGTTTTCACTAAAATCACACAATAATATCCTGAGGAAAACTAGAGCAACTTTTTTTCCCCTCAACAATATCAGTTTACAGCTCAACAACAGAAGGGTGGAGGAGGAAATTCCTTTATTCTCACCTTCCAAAAAAAAGTTCCTTTTCAGCAAGCTTAGTACAATGAGTTTGTCATCAATTGTTTGCAGGAAACATTTCACATATTTTCCTTCTATGCAATGAGTTTAATCACAGAAGGTTGAGTTAATTTTATAAAGAAAACAAGGCAAAGGAGAGGCAAAAGCTATGGCCACATAAGAAATCAGAAATCCACTGAGCTCAGTAAAAGTATCCACACAATACTCACAGAAGAGCCAAGTAATGTATAAACACAAGACCACAGCAATTTGGATTAAAAGTGAGAAAACATATATGTGACTTCGCCAAAGAACAACGAAAGTAGTGAGTAGCAGGAGATTACTCCATTCTGAAAGAATGACAAATTTACCACCACAAGGAAGAACAAAGTAACAGCACATGGGCAGCATTCCCACTTTATGCTGTGACTAACGGGGATTCATAAATTCCTTTTTAATTTTGGTTGTTAAAAGGTCTTGTGAATAAACTGGTGATCTGCAGCAACAATACTGTAATTGGCAAGAGCAAGAATTTAAGAGCCAAAATGAAACCTTTACTCCTAGTAACTTCTTTAAGAGGTTTTATCTGGTGAAAAGCTATTTCTGATGCAGCTTCTGGTAACTTCCACTGATGGAGTAAAAGCCAACTGCTGCTCTTCTTGGAAAGCTCTGATCTTTCTTTGAAAGAATCAACGGTAATGTGGTTAACACACAGCTGTTTGAGAAGATTATTCTAGAAGGAAACAGAAAAGTCTGGAAGAATTGCACTTTTTGGCTGTTTAAATCAACCCCTGCAAAAGCTCATGTCAGGCAGCACCCTGGGGCTTTACTCCCCAAAACCAGGGCACTGCTCCTGGCCTACCCTTTGGCAAGTGGAAGCAGCACTCTGGGAGGAGACCAGCAGTAAGATCAAGCCTTCAAGGTCTCCTCCCAGCTTCCTGTTCTGGAGGAGTGTTATGCATGCCATGTATACCTATCTGATGTTGAAAATGCAGATACAAGACAGTAGCAGCAAAGTGAAAAGGCTTGCCTGGTAATTGCATTCCAGGAAGGCATTTCTAAATGTAGGCAATATCTTGGGAGCAAAAATATAATTCAGCCAAGATACCCAAGGTACACTGTGAACAGTGAATCAAACTGAAGGGCTGTCATGGTGACAAGGATCAAAATCTTTTACTCTGCCATGCCACATCTGTATTAACTTTCCAGCAGCTCAAGCAGTTATGGACACTCACTGGTGCACAGCTGGCAGCAGAACCTGGTTCAGCTGACAAGGCTCTCCTGGGCGCTTTCACCACTCCTGCCACACATCATGCTGCTTTTTAAACACACAGCTTTATGTGGACAAGAAACTGACAGTATCAGTTGGACACTCAGAGCTCTTCCCTGAAGAAAAAGACTCAACCTTCCTCTCAACCTCACACAAATCAAACAGTGACCAGAACTGGGAAGGAGTGAGGACATGTGCACTTTACTCTTACTTAGGCTCTCGACTGCCAGTGCCAGCAAACGCTTAAAAAAACCCCTCATGTAGTACCAAAAGAAGAGAAGCAAGACAAGAAATAGGTTAAAGGCGGAGGGAGGACACAACTTGGCCTGCAGAACAAGAGCCCGGAAATGCAGAAGTGAGACAGACATTGCAAAGACAAGCCAGGCTGGAAAACACAAGAGCTGCTTGCTCCCAGTGAACAAGGATCTGAGCCAACGCCACTGCCCTGGCCAAGCTGACATGCTTGGTTAGACCCCTGAGCAGAGCTGCCTGCTCCAGGGGAATGATGTTACCTGCCATCTCACTCCCATCATAGATTTCAGGAGAACCAGGATCCTGCCACTGCCCTGCCACTCCCAGGAGATTTATTTTCTGCTGTTATACTTTTAACAGCCAAACCAAAGAAACTCTGGCAACACTGTCACAGATTGCAAGAAATACTGAGAGAGACTAATAACATATTTCTCCGTTATTTGTGTTTGTTAGCACAGACGCAAATCGTAGGGTCTTCTGCCAATCCATACCCACTAGCATTACTGAAAGCTCGAGCCTTGGATTTGGAGGATTTGGATTTGGAGGAGGGGTAGGTTAAATCAGAGGCCTTCAGAGAAGGGTATAAACCTCAGCATCTGAACAAGAACAACAAAAGCCCCAGAGAAATCATTCTTTCACTCTTCCGATCTTCACAATACCCTCTAAATCTAAATATTTTTGTTAGTTTTTAACTCTGCAGCCCAGGAAACATTCTAAAACTAGAAGATTTTAAAACAAATACCGTTAACAAGCCAAAACTTGCTGCTCTACAGTTAAGTAAGAGAGGATTTTATTTGTTCCTTAGGGCTTCCTGAAAGCTGAAGGAGTGAAAAAATTTGGTTTTAGTCTCTTGAGACTTTTTTCCTATCATCTGTGGCAAGCTCCATATAAGCCCACATAATCGAAGTAAATATGAATTTACCAGAAAAAGTAGATTTCAAATATTGTTTTACAGCATGAATTAACTGATGTCCAGCAACAGAATATACACAAAAAATCTGTTTCACCAAAACAGTGCAGTGTAGTCCCAAACATGAAATGCAATAGAGCAGCAGAGACCTGTTTCCATACTGCCCAGCTACTTAAAATGCCTGAATTTCTGCCTGAGTAGGATGAACCTGTGAAATTTTGTCAGTGACCATCCACAATGAAGCTCCATTGCAGCTGGAGCCCACTGCTATGTTCTTATGGAGTGAAACCCTCAAGTCACTATAAAATCTTGTCATCATGTCTAGCAACATGAAGTTCCACTGCTGTGAAACTGGGTGCCCTTTTCTTCTTTAAAAAATTCAGGTACACTATTTCAAACTCACATTTACCACAACAAGAACTGCAAGCTCTTCAGCATCTCCTTTTTCATTTCTTCCCCTCCCTTTTGCCTCCAAAGGAAATTATTCATTCGACCAAGCAGCTAGAAAGGAGATTTAAATGGCATAATGCACTTCCCAACACAGCTGCACTCTGACAGATGGCTGATGCCAGCAGGATGTTGGGCAAAGCACCCAGGTACATACAGGCCTTTTAACTATGGTCAGTCCCCATCCATAAAATACAGCCATCCCACTGTGTCCTGCTGTTACACGCCCACTAAACTTACAAATCCTCACCACCTAAGAATGCACAGACAAATAGCTGGCAAGCACCTGCAGAGGTAACTTTGCATTTTGGTGTTCGGGTGTTTACTGTTCACTCTCCCAGTCAGGACCAGCAGTTGCATCTGTGCCTGGGAGACACAAACCCTCAAAAAGATGGTGCGAGCAGTGAACCCTGGTCTGAGGTTTCACACTTTTTCTGCAGAAGTCTCAACATCTGCAGCAAGTGGAACATTGAAGCACCAATTCCTCACAAAAAACTGAGAGTGGGGCTCAACCTGAGCCCAACACTGCTATTCTCCAGAATAGCAGTGCACTGCTGCAGGAGTGCTGGCCACATGTCACAAGGCTGACACAACGGAAAAGATGGCACAGGTTACTATTGGAAGTGTTTTAGTCTTTAATTGTCTCAGATTCACTGCATCTGCAGATGAATACTTCAGGTCAAAGCAACTTAAATGCCCATCTTGCTTTCAATTTACGGAACATTGGCGTAAGTAACCTCCTCACTACCTTCCACACTCACCACTCCTTTTTGAGCAGTTGATGTGACAAGACTTCTGTATTTTTTTTTTCTTTTTTGCCTATGGGTTTCTTACCAGTACCTAACATGCTGACAGACACATTCACATGTTATCATCTGCGCCTGCAGGATTCCAGTTTTATTTTTCTTTCGGCAGAAACATATCCCAAAGGCATGGGAAGGGGAATGCTTAAAAACACCAGGCACATGCTTCTCTGTCTCCAAGGATCTACACCCCAGGCAGTTGGTGATCAGTTGGTAATATACCCTCAGAAAGTCCCTTTTTTTGACAGTTCATGCTGCCAAGAACTTAGGGAGTTGGCCTGATTTCTCTTCAAAAAGCTTGGATTATACAGAGTCTTGGAGCATGCATGAAAACAGTCCTATCAACCTTTACTTCCAGAAAGAAAACAGGTTTCCAGCAGGAGATGGTTTAATACAAACCCTACCCAGCTCACCACAGCAAAGTCTCATCCCTTAGCCAGGCCAGCAGGATACACTGACTTGCCAGAGTCAACAAGAACAGTAGGCAAGACATGCCCGAGAGCTGAACTTCTGACTTTCCCACATATCCCACAAGAAGCAGAGAAGAATAAAGCAATTTTGCTGTTGAACTGTTGCTGCTATACAGACGAAACCCCTGAATAATAGAGAGGTCTGGGGAATGAACGACAGGCAGAATAGCCTAAAAACATTTCATTCAGAGCAGAAGGTATTTGATGATGTCTGACAAAAAGAGCAAGAAAATTCCCCAGCAGAAACATTAATTCTATTGCAGTCTCTTCAGCACACTTGATTCTGAAAGACTGGGTTAGTTTGGCTCAGTCACCAAATATTATTTGGAATCCAGCTGTACTGCTGACCACCAGCACCCAGCCCCAAGAAATAAGCTAAAGGTCTCTGGAATTAACTGCCACTCAAAGCAAAATTCTGGGAAGTCCAGCTCATGTGCTGATATTGTCACAAACTGGCTTCAGGACTGTCTAAATATGCCAGTAGCAGTTGTCAGCTTTCTAGTGACAACTCCAAATGTGATTTTTTTCCCCTAAGGGTGATCCTCCTAGAAATTTCAAAATTACCTGAGCTATCTCTAAGTTAATTAGATGGAAAAAGATTTTTCAAGACGTTTAAAGGCTTAAAATATATCCCAGTCAAAAATGTCAACTAATTAAAAGATATTTTTAATTTAAAGTGAGAACTATTTTCTATAAATCTGCTCAATATGCACTTTGAGTGGCTGTACCTTGCCACTTCTGTTCTCATTACCCAAGTTGATAAGCACATATTATACATCATGATGAGCATAAACCTGGGCCTTACAAACACATCACTCCAGAAAGTCAAACAGGCAACAGGACACATGTGTTCAGAGCACCCATCGAAAATGCAGTTAAAAGGTCTCATTATCAGAAAGTGAATGAGCACTTCTTCACCTATGTTGGCTCCTCTTTTAAAGCATTTCAGGTGGAACAACCCAAATTTCAAAGACATCCCCAAAAGTGTGGCTGCTGCTGCTCTGCTTCCTCAGAGCTGCTGCTCACCAGAGACTCAGAGGGGACTCACATGGATTTGAGAATCAGAGAGGAAGAACAAGATTTCACTGGCAATAAGATATGTAAGAGGAAGCTAATATGTCTCTGTTTGACATTTTTAAATTAAACAGAACCAGGAATTGAAACAGGAGAGTGTAAGTGAAATTACATGTTATAAGAAAGTGATGGGATGCATTGTGGAGACTGGGAACATCAAATGGATGCAGGAGAGGCTCAAGCACCTAACTGATGAAAGAACAGCATCTAAAGCCAACACAGGCTCTTTTGTACTACTCTTTAGCTCTAACTAAATGACCAAAATGGTTGGTTTGACTAAGCCAGTTTCCAGTGACACAGAACGAATGTGTTCAGTATATCCACTGGTTTCACAACAGAAAAATACAGAATTGGCATAAATAGTTCTATCACTGATGATCTCAAAGGCCTCTTCCAACCTAAATTATTTATGACTCTGTGAAAATACTGAAAATACACAAGTAAAGGGAAACGACAGACCACAACTTTGCCTCAATTTTCCTTTTTAATGACCACAACTAGCAGCAGGAGCAAGGAACAGTGAAGGACTGGATCAGTCTCTCTGCTCTGCCAAGCTCAGCCAAGCCAGGCCAGAACAATGCTGCTGGGAATATGCCTTGGTGTCTCCGTGACTCAGCCACATGTTGAGGAGAGTTGAAACAACACGGTGCTGAGGTCTGAATGCGTTTGAACTCTGGTGGTTGCATTTATTCCTCATGCACCTGGTCCTCCAGACCTTCCTTGATAGTTTGCCATAGCTGTCCTCAATGCGAGCAAACTGCCAGCAAAACATGTCTTGAAACATAGGGACAGGTGGAACATCAAACCATGGCACAAACCACAACGGTTTGTTCACCTTGCACATACTTTAATTGTTTTAAAACCAGGTTAAGTGACTCTGTGGGTTTATTGATAGTAGCTCCCATACCAGCATGTGGGTTCTCAAGAGCATTGCCAGCAAAAAACCTCTTCTTGCGCTCACTCTTGGGGCAGGGTAGCAGCTAATAGCGAACTCTAAAATTGGAAATAAATGACCTATTTCTGAGGAAAGCTGATAGAATAATATTTAGAGCTTTGAGATTGGCTTCACACTGTCTTTCTCACAAGGCTGTAAGCACTGTGATACACTCCTAGTAGTATGGAATTAAAGAGATAGGAATTTGTCTGTATAAAAACTGCTAGTCAAAACTCACTGACTTTAACAAGAACAATCTTCACTTCTTGACTTGTGTGAAAACTGCTTTATTAATATATGGACATCTATTTAATTAGTTTGCCAGTAGTGTTTGATGCAGGATGCTAATACAGGTGTACATTTCATCTGATTCCTATTTCTGATCTGTCATCTTCCTGAAGCCTGCCCTAGAAGAGTAATTTAAAAAACAAAGGGAACTTCTTAAAAGTGAAGCTTTTTCAAAGATGCGTGGATCTGGTTTGCGTATTAGCAGTTCTGTTAGGGAATTCTTCTCAACTGGCACTACTAAACTTGCCCCACATTTAACAAGACAGAGAAATAGGGCACTCTAAGAGCGTATACAGATGGAGCTGTATTTTTCCCTGGAGTGCTGGGGAAAAAATGGCTGTTATTAAGCTCAACTCAAACAATGCTGGTGTCCTGTCCTAGACAATGAAGCACAAGGTGTCCACTTGAATTCTTAGCTTTAATAGTTAAAAAATAACATCTCTGTTGTCAAGGATCAATCCCTGAGAAGAACTGTTAGGAAGGAAGCTGCATATGTCCTCAGGTGCATTTGCATTTAAACCCAGGCCCAGTCCACAGTCATACCTGCTTAGTTACTCACTGATTGAAGCAGTGGTGTTTGTGGTTTTTGTGGTGTTTATTTATTCGCTTGGTTGGTTTTGTTTGCTTGTTTGTTTTGAGGTGTGTGTGCACCTGTGTGTGTATTTGAGTATAATCCTAATGTGTTGCCAGTTTAAAGGTATTTGCAATTACCATGGCAGATTTTTTTTTCTATTTTGTTAAAGTGGTCAACTTTAGCGGCTAGAAAGGGAATAAATGAGACGGATATGAGGCAACCTTCTGTGCCAGTACTACACCCACTACACTCTTAAAAAGTTTTCCTGATTCATACATAAATTATACAAACAGATGTTACATAAAGCAACACAAAACCATGTAGAATAAAGCTGATAAAACATGGAGACCCCTTCCCTTTGAAAGTACATATGGTGATGTGAATTTAGTAATTTATACACAGAAAGTATTCTGCTCTTTTTCCCCCTTAACACCAGAAACATGGGAGATCAGGAAAATTTTAATGCCTAGAACCTAAAAAGAAATCAGTGGAATCAACAGATTCTGGAGGAAAATAAATCCAGAGAAGTATTCTTTCTTTTTGGAAGTATTCTTTCCCCCTGGATTATGATTCATCTCTTTAGTCAATTAGATAAAGATGGGAAGAAAATTCCAAAAGGAACAGGATACGCTTTAATGATTCAGTAGCACATACCAAAGTTTTCCCTAGAGCTTGTGCATGTCTTTTAAAGGAATATTCCTGACCTTTCTAAAGTTGTAGGTATGTTTTGGAGGAAATCTGATTTCTTTCAAATGCAATATTGTTTTTCTCTGTTATTAATAAGGGATTAAATAAATCATTCTCTACCACTGCAATATTTAGAGAAAACTCTCACTTTTGCACTACATTGCACGTAAGTCTCACATTAAGCAATGCAACACTTCAGTCTTGTTACACTTAAGTATTTTAATAACATTTCAGAAGAATTATTCTGAAGATACAGTTCTGCTTTCTCCTATAAATCCAGTAGCTTACCATCATCAAACAGACAAACTCTGAACTCTCACTAATTATAAACTTAAATAAAATGATCTATTTTTAAAGTTAAGAATGGCATGATTTACAGTTGTAATGGATTGATGAAGGTTATTCACCACCAAAAATAACAGTTTTTAACCCAGAATTTTACTATGAAAAGGGCATCCTCTTTTTTGTTAATTTTGTCATAATACCAGAAAAGCCAAGCACTGTGAATGTAATTACTTGAGAAACAAACTTGCAGTAACAGCTGAGATTACAGTTTCAACATCCTGTGTTTGAGCGAAAATTGTAGAAAAGCCCTAAAGATTGTCTGATGTAGAGCCGTGAAAAGAAGAAACAAGAATTCTGTTTTACAGGTGAAAAACTTCAGCACTGAGGATTCACACTTGTTTTTCAGGATGGAGTGAGATACACCTGTGGTCTCCTGAAGTTACTGTGTACCATGCATAATTTTTAAAGCTTTGTACACATTTCAGTACTGAATAAGCATGACTCTCACTTGATTTCAGAAAATATTGTAAGGGCCTAGAGACATCACCTTAGTCAACACCTAGATTCCTGCAGTCAACTACAATGACTATGATGACAGGTTACCACTAGGTTTTAAAAATCCCAAAAATTCCCAATCTGACTCTGTAAAATCTTTCACATTTGTTGTAATATGGCAATAGTTAACATTACCAATAACAACTGGACATCTCTCATTTTCAGATGGCTGACATGAAAACTATCCCTAATTGACTTACAGTTGTCTTACAATTCGTTAAGCAGACATGACTTAAAATTTTGGAGATGTAGAAGAAAAGTGGCACCATTTCGGCAAATGGCTCAAAGAAAACAACGTAAATTATAGCTATAACTGCATCTGCTGGCATTCATTCAGTGTTGCTGCTATATTTCAAAATTAAACTTAATTTTATAGAACTGCACTCCAATGGTCTGGGTCAGTGGTCAATTAAAGAACATCTCTCTACAAGACTAATACTCAGGTAAGCCAGTATCATCATAAATAAACAGGCCAAATTCTTTCCCCCCATAATTTGAATGCCAAGCCTATCCACAACAACTTCAATGGACTTGCTCCTAGTGGGTGGGAGTTATGCAAATGACTTTTCATCAATGGCTTATGAGTTCAGAATTTCCTAGGGAACCTTCACTAAGATTTGGCTTTGAAACAAATACAAAAAACCCCAGCCTAAATATGGGAGGTAAGCAAGGAAAATTGTAACAAAATAACACGGAATTTAAGTTGAACCCTAGGCATCTAAGAAACAGGGCGCACATGGGAACAAAGATATGCCCCTTTAGCACAGCCTGCTAGGAGAAACAGCTGCCATAACTTTTCATTTTTTAAAGGGGGGTGAGAGGAATTTAGCAGTTTGAACAACCTTCTTCATCCCACAGCCACAAATGTACTGCCGGTCAGCTGAAGTCAGAACTGCCTGAGAATCAGTACAGCAGCACATCAACGAGAGAAAAATCACACTGTGAATAGCAATAATAGGGACAGTTCTAGATGTTGCTTTATGTAGCTCTTCTTGTCTTGCTATAAATGGAGTATCAATAGCAGTTGCTAAATCAGCAGGTGTTTCCAGTAGCAAAAGTGAAATTTGCAGTTTAGACAAGACAAACCAGGCATGAATCAAATTATCTTATGATCAAACCATACATCCAGCTGCTCAGGATTCTGCTGGCTGTACTTTTCATGCTGTAAGTCATACGATCGTGTATTCTTAACTTAGCCAAAACTCTGGCTGCAGTCAACAGGAGTTTTGAGTAATTTAAAAGGACTGCACATATCCATTCCTACAGAAGCTGCGCATCCACAGTGAAGGGAAATAACCATCATTTGCCACAAAAGCTATTTTTTACTGACACTATTACAAGATATCTATAAATATGGCTTAATTTACTTAAGAGCTCACCTGGGACCTGTACTCTTTGGGAAGCTAGGAAAACTGATGCAGAAAGCAAGGTATCAGTTGTCTAAAGCCAATATCTGTATGTAATATTTTAAATTTCTGAAAATTTACTTTGGCAGATGCTATGACAGGGTAGCAAATGGACTGGCATTCAAATATAAAATGAAGATAAATCGATAAAAAACACTCAATACTGAGTGGCCAAAAATGCTTACAATGAATACACTTAAATGAACACAATTTCAGCTGTAGCTTCTGCTGTGTGCAAACACATAAAAGCTATGATCTAAAGACATGAAATAGCTTGCATTGCTTGGGTAAAAATAAGTCATGTGCTGTTATGGATACTTTTGTACATATATATACAACTTCTCTGGGTTCCTGAGACCAGAAAACGTAATTGTGAAATTGAAATAAATCCCTGCCAGATAGGCAAAACCTCTGCAAAACACTTACACAGCATGAATACAAATTGACATACCAGAGCTATGAGACAATGCTAGAATCAGAGATTATCATTACAACGTTGAATGTTAATCACCGCTAATAACGTTTATTTCATTGGTAAAATCACAACTTGAGGAATGTACTCTATCTCTTTTAAAATTAGGCTGGTACTTATTGCCCTAATGCACATCTGGGAGCTGATAGGCAATTCATCTTGAGATAAAAACCTAACTTCAGTATGATGACTGCTCTTTACGGCTAATGATTAATGTTATCAGGAACTCAAACACTGGTATACCCACAATAGCTGCTGGCCCGTTCACCTCAGTAATGATTTCAGTAACTTTTTTGGAAGAGACACCAGTGTTTCAGAAGTTTACACTGCAGTGGTCCTCAGCAGAGGCCAAATAAAAAAGAAATAGAATATTTAAAACTCACGCTCTGCTGTTACAGAGGAATCTAAAAATAGAAATACTTGGAACAAAGATGCAGGGGATTTTCGGTTCAAAAAGGGGAGTCCAGGAAAAATTGAGATGGCCATGAAAAAAACATGCTGATTAAAAAATAATTACGTCACAGGTTTCTCAGGATCTTGCAGAACCCCCCTCCACACACACCCTCCATCCCAGCGCCCTGGCCGTCTCCATGCACAGGGGCTGCCCGCAGGGAGGGCAGCAGAGACCCCCCGGAGCCCCCGGCCGCAGCCGAGGCGAGGGCAGAGCCGCCCCCCGAGCTGCGGACATCGGGGGAGATGCGCACAGACCCGGCTTTTCCCAGCTTTCCCCGGCTTTCCGTGCCCGGCCCCCCCGCTCCGTCCGGCAGCTCCCGGCGGTCCGCGCCTCCCCCGCCGGGCTGTGCACGCCGGAGGCTCCCGCGGGGCTGGCAATCGCAAGGGCAGAAATTTCTCCGTTCGGCATCCCCTCTTTCCTCCCGGCCTCTTCCCTTCCCCTCCGCGCATCTGCATTCTCCTTTCCTCTCCTCCTCTCTCCCTCCCCGCGATTCCATCTTCCCTCCTCGCTTTCCCCCTGCCCCTCCTCGCACCTCTACCGACACCCCCTGGCCTCCCTCGCCTCGCTCTGCCCGTCCCCCTCTCCCCTCTCCGCCCGCATGCCGCCGAGGGCCAACTCGCCGGAGCCGCAGCCACCGCCGCCTCCCTTCCCTCCGCACTGGGAGCCGCGCTCACTCACACTCACACACACACACACACACACACACACACACACACACACACACACACACACACAGCGATAGACAGACAGACACACAGACAGCCGCGCGGGCACGCGCGCATCCTGGGGCTCGGAGGTACCTATCCAAACCGCTCCCGGCTCCTCCGGCTCGCAGCGTGCGCTGCCAGCTCCGCGCGCAGCCCCGGCACGTCGGGTCTCCCTTCCTCCTCCTCCTCCTCCTCTTCCTCCTCCTCTTCCTCCTCCCCCCACTTCCCTCCCCGCCCGCCCCTTTCGCCGACGCCGACAGAGGGGGCAAACTGCCGCCCGCCTCGTCCCGCCCCGCCCCGCCTCGTCCCGTCGCGCCCGTCCCGTCCCGTCCCGTCCCGTCCCGCGGGGCGACGCGCTCCGTGCGGAGGCTCCGCGACCGCCCCCGCGGCCCCCGCCCTGCCGCGCTCGGGTTACCCTCCGGCTGCGAGCCTCTCCTGTTACGATGCCCGCGGCGGGCGGAGGGGAGGGAGCCGAGCCCGGGGGGCCGAGCCCCGTCGAGAAGGGAAGGAACGCGGCCCCGCGGCTCGCCTCCGGGGAGTGCGCAGGGCGGGAGCTCTACTCCGCCAGCAGCTCCGGGGCTTTCCCAAACCGCGCGTTTCGGGCTGTTTCCTTTTTGTTTGGTTTTGGTTTGATTGTCTTCCTTTTCCCGCTTTATTGGTGTGGTTTGCCTTTTTTTTTTCTTTTTTTTCTTTTTTTTTTTTAAATTTTTTTTTTACTAGGTAGTGCCACTGTCCTGGGCTTCTTCAATGTCGCCTTGAACCCAAATATGCTTGCAAGGATTCCCACTGGTCTGCCATCCTTCCTGTGAAGAAGCTCTGCCTTTTATGTTTGGTTTCAATACAAACTTAATTATCCCCTCAGCTCCTGTGCTGGAGATGAGGAACAACTAACCCTTTCTTTGAGCTGGAGATGGGGAACAGTTAACCCTCTCTTAGAGCTGCTAATGGGTTTGCAGATCTCCACTGTGATCATTTTACATCATTACAGTTCCCGGCTGAAGAGCTGTAGGTTGCTCTCTTCTGTACCTCTTACCATCCCTGATGCCCTCTTGAGCATGACACTGATCTAATAGATCTAATTTTGAGTTGAGGAAATACACAGCACTTAAGATGTGAGCAAACCATGGATTCATACAGTGGCACCATGATGTTTTTTCTTGACAATACTTCATTAGGAACTTTTGAGCACAGGAGGCGGTGCTTCTGTGGAATGGCCTGTCATAATCCTGAGATTTTACTCATACCTGCTCAGAGCCCACCATTTTAAATGGCTGTTTATCCATGTTATTTTACATTCACCTATACTGGTTTTCTTATATTGCACATTCAGTCTCATAATATCCATGTATAGTTCTTCACAGTCTTTCCTCGTATTACTGTCAAATAAACACCAATGATGAACTTAGCTGTTTGACGCCATTCCCAGGTCAGGTATGAGTACACTGACCAGCACACATCACAACAGTGACCCTTGCAGAGCCCTACACCATCCAGCACCTCCCTCCATTGTGAGAACTGGTGATTTATTCCTGTGCTTTGAATTTTATCTTCTAAGCAATTACTGAGCTACACTAGAGCTGTCCCGCCTGTTGTTTTCTCTGCTTAGTCTCCTTAACAGCTTTTGTCAAGAACCTTTTAGACACCCAGTCTGATATGGAAATTAGATCACCCTTATCCACATTTTTGTTGACCTTTTCAGAGACCTCCAGGAGGTTTGTTTAAGGCAGGACTTCACAGCAGCAGTGTTGACTCTTCTCAGACAGATTGCATTAATCCAGGTGTCCTTTAGTTCTAACCCAATTAGCATCTCTGTATTTGGACAGTACAGGCATGAGGTTTGCAAACCTCTAGCTCTGCAGTCTGTATTGAAGTCTCATGTCACATTTGCCACCCTCCACTCTTCAGGCACCAATGTTTTAAATGGGAGGCTACCTGCTGCTATTGTTAATTCATGTGCTGCATTCTCTGTTGAGAACTCAAGGACACAGATGCTCACACAGTGGCATGGTTGCTACCTGAATGCTGTGTGGTAGTGAAAATGATTTCTAATATAAGCTAATGGTATAAAGAAACTGAGGCATTCATATGTAAGTGTAGATCTGTAAGCTGGTGCTATTAATGAAAATAAGATGCTAGCCTAATAATCAACTACACGTGGCCAAACCCTCTTTGCAAACATGTGTGTCAGAAAGCACACAAGAGCATGGTGCAGACAAACCACCCCCCCAAGGTCTTTGACCCAGGGAACTGTCTGCCATTCTCCCTACTGGCAGCCATCTGTTTTCTTTCTTTTAGACTTCGTTGTAAATTCCATGGTTCAAGGATGGTCTTTTTAAATGAACATTTTTTACTTGCCACAAGCGTGGGGCACAGGAAGGAGGAAGAGAGATCAGCTCTGAACAGGGGCGTTTCAGCTGCACCATCTGGGAATGTCCTCAGGAATGCCTGCAATGCAGTTACCTGCCCAAAGACAGGACTCCTAGCCTTTGTCCTAGGGTAAGGTGCTAGAACCACAGAACATCCTCTTTCAGCCTATTTGCAGAGAGCAGGAAGGGAGCAAAGGAAAGTTGCACCTGTGCATGGACATGCATTGCTGATCATGCCCAGCATCCTGCCTGCAAGTGTAAGAGTCTGTACTACCACAGATAGGCATGCCATCGAAATGGCAGTATGGAATGAAAGAGGAAAAGGGGCAGGGGAGGTTGCATCCTTTTTGTGTGTTTCACAAGTCGGACCACGTTTATCTGGTTTTTGGGAACTTCAGCTGTTAGACACATAGTAAGGTGGTTATCAGAAGGGAGGAAAGGAAATAAATTAGTCTTTTTTACTTGTGGAAACCATCAGAACCATGCAGAAACATTCTCTCCAGGCCTCAGAATCATAATTAAAATAAGCATTGTCAAGTCTTGTGCTTTCTAAAGGCCCCAAGTTCTGGAGACTGGCAACACTGGACTGTGGAGAAAAATCTGTGGAAACCAACAATGTTACACTGTCAAAGGGGGACTTTCAGAGCTCCTCTTCCTGGGTTCATACCCCTCTGTCTTATTGTTCCAACAATTACCTTCTGCCCCTTTCCTCCTTTCTGGCCTCATACAAGATTGGACTGACGTGTGTGACTGCAGCACAGATGTTCTTCCATTAGGGAAAGCAATATCACAAATAAGTCTGATGAAGTTTGTTAATGCTCTGCAATTTTTTTACAGCATTACATAGAGCTCCAGGTAGGGGGAAGGAGCAATTAATCCTTGCCAGAGTGCAGTCTTCCCTTATTTTAACTGTAGTGTTGAAATACAATTACCTAAATAATGAATTGCAAGATTAGTTGGTATTGTCCTAAAAACTCTGAAAGGAGGAAGAATGTAAAGATACCTACATTAACCAAATATTTGTGAAGAAAATTAATTATTTTTAACACTCACATGACAGTTCCTCACTTGTTGTTCTATTTCAGGACTGCTTTATGTGCTTGTGAACTGAAAAAGTATTATCCCCAGTATCACCTCATTCCTCCTCCAATGACTGACCAATTTACATTCCAAGACTGTGCTGAACATTTCTGAGATTCTGAGATTACTGTGGAGTCTTGGAGGACATCAAGGAACTGCAACTGTATCTGAACTTCTGCTTGCAAGGGCCGCAAAACTGAGGATGTTTTTCTACATATGCAGCCTGTGCATGAGGACTAGCTGCCACTGAAGTCTGTGGTAATGGCAGATGCTCAGTATCTCTGACAACTGGGCCACGTGCTTATGTGAGACCTTGTTATTATACAAAAAGGCTCTTATTCCTACTCTTTTTATCTCTGCCATATAAGCTGACCTAGTTTACAATCTGCCTCTGTACAGATGTGTGCTCTTCCATGGGCAGAGAGAGGATGGAACCACTGCCAACAAAGAGTGCCTGGAGTTAGAAAGGGGAAGAGACACAAGCCAGCTCAGGATGGGGAGACAAAGAGAAGGAAATGAAAGACAAAGATGTTTAGAGGAGAGGAGAGAGAAATAGGGAGAGAAAACAGTGAAGCTGTATCAATATCTGCTGCTCCTGTTTTATCCAGGAGATAGAGAAATTACTCAGAGTCTTTGCTTTGGGACCCTGTCACTATATGGGAGCCTGGTTTCAGTGAGACAGACTTGTTATTGTTATGCAGGGAACCTTCAAATGGAGAATAATTCAAAGGTGATACTTCTTCCTATTAGAGCTTTTCCAGGCTGCTGCTTACAGCCCACTATTCTTGTTTTCTATGAACTCTAAAAGATGCTGAGAGCAATGCAGATTAAAGGAATGAAGGAAAATACTGTGATAATGATGCTGAATATGCCAGGCACTTTTAGAGCATTCATTAAATGAAACGCACTCCTGAAAGGTGATGCTTGATATGGTAGCCTCCACACCGAATTCTGAATATGAAAAATGCATTTTGCTTGGGATGCAGATTTTTAAGTGTCTTAGATGGGCTGTCAGAAATTTTGTGATTAGATTAATTTTTCCTTTTCTTGTGGTTCTGGCTATTTCTCTGCAGAAAAACATGCAGATGAGATGGATGAGGGAATGCACCAGCTTGTAAAAATGTGTGTGAGATGAAAATGGTACTTCAGTGTATTCTCTATGCATTTATAAAGCTCATGAATGCAGAGATCTATCAGTCAGTTAGCAGAAGAGCTGTAGGAAGTTTGGAGGTCACATTCATAAATGCTTTATATTCAGTGCAGGGATGAAATGTTGTGAATTACAGAGGCAGGGAGCTGCTGGTAGAGAACTGACTAGAGATCCCTATTCTATTCCTGGCATTGCTGTTGACTTGTGATGTGACTGAAGGCAAATCACTTTCCCTTATTTGTCTATATGAGTTGATGAATTTTAGGACAGGGTCTGTCTGTTAGTGGGAGTTTTCAATAAGTAATAGGACCTCAGGTGTTGTTAAGGAACTCAAATAGAAAAAGTTCATACATAGAATGAACTTAAGAATTCCTTTCTGAAGTTTTTCACCTGACTAACAGGCTCATTTACAGTCATCTATTATGTGGTGGAATAGCTTGGCAAGATCTTTATCAGCCACTCACTACATGAGTAATCTCATTGGCCTAAATGTGACTCCTAGAGTGAGCAATGTTTTAGTACTGGCTCCATAAACTGTTTGAGTCACCATCATCTTATAAACTACGTGTGCAACCCTGCAAGCACTTACTACACAGTACAGTGTATTTTACTGCGAGCAATTCTGTCACAGGAGTAATACCTAGTAGTAACTAGTTGTGTAATCTACACCCACGTGAAGAAGTTATTCTGCTCTGCAGTTGAAAAACCAGCCAAGTTTCACTGGCATCGTGTTCTCTTTGATTCACGGGAACTGTTAACTTCCCTTCACAAGAAATCCTAACAAGTATTCAATTTCCGTGATATTATAGGGAAAAAAGATCTGTTTTAGTGCTCCTTTCAAGGATACCACTGCATAACCAACTCATGGATCTCCCTCCTTGCAGAAAATGCAGTCATTGCAAATCTGGAGCTGTAAAGTTTCGCTTGAAGTTCTTTACAGTCTTGCTCCAGCTAATGTTTCTGCTTTGATTACTCCTGCCTTATCTTTGTCTCTTTGTACCCTGTTCCACAATGGTCCCTGTTTCTTTCCCCTATTGTGAGCTTTGTGACTCCTTTCAGTCTGCTCCTTTTCCTAAGGGTAGAAAAAAAAATCCCATTCAGTAGTATCCCTCTTTTATTCTACAAATCCCTCTTTCAAGTCTGCTTCATCAATAACACCAACACAAGGCAGTCCTGAAAGATGTCTTGCCCGTGTCCAGCTTGCCTGATTGAGCCTGATCATCCTCAGGGGCAGGAAGTTTATCTCTACATATTTTTCAAATTACTGTCTACATAGGAAGAGCCATATAAATATAGTACTACTTGTTACGACAGCATTACATATTCTACATTTATATCAACTGGTGGAGCACAATAAACATGGACTACAGTACTTCAACAATTATGTACAGTTGCATATTGTTCTTGGAACAGAACAGGCATAGCAAAAAAGATTTAAAGAGCACCCATTATTTTAGAAATAGGGAACCTCTGTAACTCTTCCATACAATACTTGAATAGCATATTCTCACAAAAAGCATTTGTTTGTGAACTAAAGAGCTTGATCCAAAGCCCAGTGGAGATTCTTCCAATGCATTCAATAAGCTTTGGATTAAGTCCTTCCTGAGGAACAGATGCAGGCTTTTATTCACTACCAGTGGAACAATAAAAATGACAAGACAAAGAATAAAGTTGTCTGCAGAGAATAAAGCAGTGTTGTCTTGCAACAGCTTAAATACATTAGGCTTTATAGTTAAAAGAAAGTCCTGTAGAGCTGGTCAAATTGTTTGTGTAGGCAATTCACAAAAAATGTACAGTCCAGAAATGTTTAAGTATCTACACATAAACACCCATACATAGTGTATTTCACTGATTATTCAACTTTGTAGTAAAACCAAGTGTCAGTTGTTCAAGCAAAGATAACACAGAAATAATTTATTGCAATTAATGATCAAAAATGTATGGGAAAAGGAGCTGGAAGTCGGCTTTTCCCCCTAAGCTTTAGCTCTTAGGGGAATTCAAAGTGTTTATTGAGACCTGGACTAGAGACAGGCTTCCCTTTAGTAAGTTTATCTCATTCAACATAGTGATTTCTTATCTGGCCCACGATGTTATCAAAATGCAAGCAATAATGAGTGTTGAGGTGCAGAGACCTCTCCTGCCCCTGCAGGAAAAACTGGGGCCAGAGTCACCCCAGGAAAAAGAGTCAGATAAGGGAGATAAGCAACTGTGGGAGACACAGGAGAACAGGCTAAAGTAGAAGTGGCAACAAACAAGAGGAACAATTAGCAGAAATGAAGCTTTAGCAGAAACTAAGCAGAGTGGGAACCTGGGACTTGTAACAGAGAAAAAATATGAAGAGAATCTAATCAGAGGCTTTCAACAAGCCTGTGTAGATCTTGTGAAGAAATCCAGTGGTAGAGAAAGAGTGAAAAGTATGTTTTTTAAATACCTGCATGGATTTATGTAGAAAGTAGAAATTGGGAGAGAAGCCTTTTTAGAATAGATTGCAGTCATAGCAAAAAACAGATCTTCATAATGAATATGTGGAGACAGACAGATTGATTTTGAAAGAACTGAGGAACTGTTAGTGTCTGGGGCAAGAAAGTGTGATGAGAAGAAAAGAACATTACACAAAACTTTAACCAGGAAAGAAAAGAGATAATCAAAAGCTGACAACTAATATTTCACTAAGCTACTTCTGTAATTATTAAAAATAATACCATTTAAACTTTACCTGCTCGTATTGAAATGTTCCTAACCTTTTCAGCTCACAAGCAGAAGCCTCTGAAACAGATCAGTTTTCTGAAATTCTGTACATCTAATTACAAGGCAAAGCCAACACAGTGGTTACTCACAAACATTAACTAAATGCAGGAAGGCACATTTTGTCATGACATCTTTTTCTGGAGCATTACCACAATGTGCTCTGGCAAATAATGGAGAAGAGAAATCCTTCCACCATTGCTTTTACTCCTACATAGGGATAACTAACAGCCTCCAGTGACTGAAATCACTTACACAGAACATCAGGACCCATACTCCCAACATTTTCACCTCTGTATTGCTAGACTCTTGATGAATGGTCCTGCAAATTCTCAATACTTTTCAATCTTCTGAGTTTCACACCTTGAAGTACTAATTTGCAGCAGTTAAGCTGCCTTCTCCACTCTTGGTTTGCCAAGCCCTCACAAGATGGCAGGCTGGATGCTTACTCCTTCTAGCAATATTGCAATGGTATTAAATGCCTCAGCCTGGAATGTGTCATCTGCTACAGCGGGGATGGCAACACTAGAAATGACTCAGAAAACCAAAGCTACCTGAAGGTTCTCAGAAAGTCTTAGTCAAGTGGATAATAGTTTCAAAGACGAAATTATTTGTCTCATGTTTTTTCCCCTCATATAACAGTATCACAGTTTCCTAAAGATGTGTCCCTTTCTTGAATTAGAAAGGAAACAGGCCCAATGACCAAACCTATGGCCAGCCTGAAGGACTGACTGTCCATGCAATGAGGTCGTAGCTTTACTGTGTTTTCTGATCATCAGAAGTGCCATCAGGCAAAAGCAAACTATAATAAGACAATATGAGAACCTGATAATAAGTCTGCTGATTAAATACACCCACTGTTCTGTATGGAAATCCACCTCTGCATTACGAAACTGCTGTGCATTTTAATGTCTAACTCACTGTTGGGGCAGGCAATCTTACTTGTCTTCGGATGTGGAGGTAGGGGGCACATTTTACACAGGTGCCACAGCTTGGCAGTGTTGTTACTCTGCTTAGACTGTTTCTGTGCAGAGTCACAGAAATAAAATTACAATGACAGAGGTGAAACATAGTATCTGATCACTTTGAATGACTGATTAACCTCTGGTTTCCTTGACCAATGTTGCTTGTCTACATGATGATACAAAGATGCACTGGAGAGCAATTAGCAGAGGTAACTGGAAGTGAACTCTTAGCTGTGTGCTCTGACATGCAGTTCAGTAACTCAGATGAATCCTCTCCATCACTCAGCCCAGCTCTGCTGACTTCAGCATGAGGTCAGCTTCAGATGGGACCAGGGATGGAGAGTGCAGCCTCAGAAAACAGTGTTGAGAGCAGGCAGGAGCCAGCTGGGGGAAAGCATCAGCTTCAGGAAATAAACTATTTTGCTCTTTGAAGTTGGCTTGTACCTTGTCTTGGTGTTTTGCTGCATACTGTATCTGAATTTCCGCAATATCCCTTCATGGCAGGCATAGCAGCAAGATATATGGGGAGCTGCCTGAAGAGTCAGGAAAAATGGGATATAAGGCCATGCAGGCTTACACTTTGAAAGATGACCAAGGATTTTCGCTGTCTAGCCTCACAATCTTCAGATTCTTGTAGTGTGCAGAAAAAGCATTTCCATTATAAACTGACCCAGAGTGCTGAAAATGTCAAAGCCTCTGTCATTCAGAGTTATCTGTAAAGTTTTAATCCACAACACATTTATGGCAGCAGGGCAAGAGAGAGGATTGAGAGGAAGGGGCATATCCTAGATCTGCTTGAATTTTTTTTGTTTGTTTTTGTGCAGCTGCACAGTGAAATTAATTATTTTTTTCCTTAAATTTCCAAACTCACTTAGGTTCTTTGGTGATGTAATATTTCATAGCACCAATGAAAAAGCAAATTAATATTCTATATGTCTGATAAAATATGACACCAAAATAGTATAATTCTTTTCACTGCAAGACAAATTCTTTCAGGCTCCTTCTGATCTTTTTTATGGTCCTAAAGGTGTTGTTGAAATTAGAAGTTGTTCATCAAGATAATCTCTCAATCTTCTGGACAACATAGCACAGAATTTCAGTATTGCAGAAAAACCAAGTGATGTTATGTGTGCATCTTCTTCCTTGTTACCAATCCACAGCAGTTATGGTGGAAAAATAAAGACAACCAGCTGCAGTCCATGTTACTCCCACAAACATACACTTTTTGAGCACAAACTGCAAGAACGGCTCAGGAATAAAGTGCATGGTATTCTGAACCTGCACTCTAAAGAGGACTGCAGGCATAACAGGGTGTGTTTTAAACGCAACAAAGAAGAGGCAGCATTTTGCTATGTAGAAAAGAAGGAAGAAACATAAAAAGCCTTCCAAGATTACTCACAAACTTTGGCTTGTTCAACAGTAGGTCAAATTTGGCTAGTTTAGAGCATGTTACATGGAGTGGCTCTTAGGGAGAACTACTAATTTCCCCTCTTGTGAGGGAGAGTATTCCAAGTGTACCATTTGTTTACTGATCGATATCCTGTCTTCACTGGTTATGAATTACCTATGCGATGTAAGAAGTTTTACGCTTTATTGAAAGCTACACAAATTACCATTGACTTGATACATACAGTCAAGATCACAGTCAGGACCTAAGTGTAGCTTGTTGCTTCTTTGTTAAGAGTGTGATAAAGTTGAAAGGAACTTTATGATGGCCCAGGCCTCCCCTTGGAGTAAGCTGACTGTTGAAAATAACAGAGATATGAGGATTTCTCTTTACTGTTTCTACTAATTGAAAACGTTATTGAAACAATACTGCACCTAGGTCTGCATAGATTATTTTCAGAGTTGATCTGTAACTGGTATTTTTCATACATGAAAATAGCATTGCCCATCTGACACTTCAACAATAGAAAGGACAATCATTTTGGATGTCTCTCTCAGGAGACAGAAATTTGGAAGAGTTTATAGCCAACTGCTCCATATAAACTTGGTCTCAAACACCAGGCTCATCCCTTTCACATACTGTTAGCACTTTATTAAGAAAATTTCAGCTCTTTGTAATTTTCGCATATTGTTAACACTTTATTAAGAAAATTTCTTTGTCATTTGCTAGGACTAAATGAATCTCTGTTCTATACGGATAAGGATACTCTCACGGACTTTACTGACTTTCCTGTGTTGGCATTTTGCTGATTCTGCTCACGCTACATTAGTGGCAACACTGAGTCAGCCTCCCTCTTCCAAAATTATGTCGGTAAACCTCCTTCTTCAGCAGGGGGTCTTTATTAAAAAAATGAGACCTCTTTTCAAAACCAAGGAGGAAACAATGCTAAGTCAAATTTTGTTCTGTGTGATGTTATGCTCTCAAGCATTGGAAGTACTGTGCTATTAAAACAAATTGCATTCCCAAGTCATTGGACATTTTCCCCCTCTCCCTTAAGTATGACCTCATCTTAAGCTAGAGAAAGTTACTGGCTGATTAAACTCTAGCTGAGAGCTTTCCCAGCAGCCCTAGTGGTCCTGCTTGTGACATTGGAGCTGCCAAAAAGCAATACTACATTGAGCAGAGCACTGAGAGCAACCAGGGCACAATGTCTGGGAATGCCTGTGCAAGACCATGCTCCAGCTGCAATCAGAATAATTTAAATATCTGATTTAAACATAAACATGCAGGTTTCCTTTTGACTCCTTTAAAATATCAATTTGAACCTTACTTTTATTGCAGGTGCTGTAAATTATTTTCTTAATGAAAATTAGATTCTAATTGACTGGTATCTCTGAGGATGTGTTGACTTGCTGCTTTGTATAGATTTAACCTTAAATTTGGTCATTGTTTTTGATAGCCAAGAGCGTGAAATTCTGTGCTGTGTTGTCAGTTCTAAATTGTTAACTACATGTAGTCAGATTCGTATTTTTTATTACTAGATCTGTTTGGTTTTAGTATTTTTTAAACATCATCTTGTTCCAGCCCCATTTGCATTTTATCAGCACTGATGGAAATAAAAAAATAAAACCTGTAGGAAATCTGAATTATGATAAAATTTGGGTTTTCTTAGCTAATAAAAGAAAGTCGTGAATATTATAAGAAAAATCAAAATATGTTTTGTGTTTACAGTTTCCTCATTAAAAAAATAAAAAAGTTATGCAGATGCTGGCTTTAGCTGATCATTCACCATTGCCTGTAAGATCTTAAAGCTAGCTGATGCAAGCTTCTCACTCCACTTTTTACTCATAGACCAGAAGAAGACACAAATTTGCTGCACTTTATCTTTAAATGCTTCTCTGAAGAAAGGGTTAGTTATTTGGCTAGATTTAGCTAACTGTAACTAGAAAAAAAAAAAACCAACAACTCTACTTTTATAGCAGATGTATGAAATATGCTTCATTAGTCATATGAACCTATTAAGAACCTTGATTGCTGTTTTAATTTAATTTAAAGAAGTGTGAAGATTAAAAAAAATTTAAGCACTAATATGGGCTATATATACTCAAGTTTGCATCTTTATTTTAATATGTCTTATCTATAGCATAAAATTTTTGGAGACACATCTAGATTTAAACATGGTTGTTTTTGTCTTCAGACAAAAACTTCTTCAGGCTCAGCAATGTTGGCCATGGTGAAGATGAATGTCTTAGCCTTGCAGGATTACTTGCCCATTCCCTGCCTTTCCACTCTCTGTATCTTACTGGCAATTTCATTTGCTGCTGTTAAAAACACATGGCTGCACATGATCACAGCAAGAACAACAAAGAAAAAGGAGAACTCCCGCCATGGCTCTTCCAACAAAACAGCATGTTTCCATGTGCTACCCCACTACATCAGGCTGCCAGGAGAGTGCCACACTTCTCAGACATTTGCCCTCCTCACGCTGGCAAGCTGCTCACAGGAAGCTGCCCAGCAGGTGAAAGGTGGTGGGGCAGCAGTATTTGCAGGAGGGCCTGAGAAGAAGTGAATAGAACGTGCGAGGGAAGATGTGTGGGAGATTGACTGGCAGTGAGGAAGAACAGAACGTTGATTTGACACCATCTTCCATGAACTGCCAGGATTATTTAACAAAACCTTTAAAAAGATTCACTTTTGTTGAAAATCCTCCTAATCCTAACCGTTGCACCAGACTCACAGGTATTTAGCAACAGGCCTGCAGTAGCCCAGAGAATGCAGTTTACACCAGTGGGGTCTGCTGTGCAAAACCACTGCCAGCATGGCAGCCTCCTTGCAGCTGAAGATGCGACACACTCCACTGAGCGTGGTGTGCATCGTGCACAGTGCAGATCCCTGTGCCTCCCACAAGGACACGGTGAGAGGAGACTTACCCCTGCACCCTCCTTGGCTTCAGAGCTTTCACAGGAGCATGGTCCCGGTGGGTCCCTCAGCAGCATAGCCAATCCTCCTGCACCTACAAAACCAAAGACATTTATTGCCCATAGGAGAATATGCATGGCTGAGAGGTTGTTTTGCTTTGATTGGATCCATTTCTACCCTCCACGCTCTGTCACCAGCCTGGTGTTTCGTCGGTGTTGTTAAAGAACACAAAAAAGCTACAAAAACAATGACTGACAAATATCTTTGCCAGCTGGAGACAGCTCTGTGTGCTGCAGAGAGGCATCTGCCTCTGGGGGAAAATGCAATGGGTGCTTCCTGTTGACACAGTCCCATGGCTGTGTCAGGAAGGACATACTCAATTTCAGACCACTCCATGGCCATCCCTCTCCCTAGGGTGGTTCCCAGTACCAGAGCTCACTGGGCATGATGTAGGCAGCCTATCTGAACCTCTGCACTTTTATTTCTACATCAAACTTAAGCCTTGAAGAAGGTAAGAACATATCCGCTGATTTTACCTTCAGGGAAAATCTTGCTTAAGCATAGCTAGCCACAGACAGCTGCTTGATTACTTTTGGAATTCCCATAGCAATGGCAATAATTAAATAATGCTGGGTTAGAGTCAGATTAAATCAGTGAATATTTTCTAAGATGTGAAATTAAATTATAGGGGTTAAATTATCTCCTCTATAGAGGAGCAAGATGTATAAGGATTTGCATATCATCTCCAGTAGCTCTGCTGAAGGTATGCATTTACACTGGGAGTACACTGAATAATGTTCCTTATGCTACCACAGCGCAGTGCGTGCCTACTAAATTTGAAATAGGTGTCTCATGTAACAATACATCTTGAAATAGCTCTGTAGCCCTTGGTCAATACAAGGATAGTTATTCATGCCCTTTGCTGCTACTTGAGTCTATAATCTTGAGTGTATCTCTTCAACCCACTACAGTTTATGAATGCACCACAGTTGTGTTATGATTTGATTACTTATGCAAAAAGGATCTGTGCTTCAGAGATTATGCCCTTTGCTTATTTGTTGCTCCAGCAGACAGTGGCACATGCTAACAGTGTTAGCTTGAGCTGTTAGTTAAGAGACATTCACTACACACCTCCATCTTTCCTCCTAAAAATATTGGCTAGCTGCAGCTTCAGTAGAACTTCTTTTGCTCTGGGAGAAGAATATTAAAAAGCGCCAGTGGAACTTATGTGCCCATAAAAATCCTGCAAATGCTTTTAAATTTTCCAGTACAGGTTCTTTGGAGCTGGTTCTTCTTCTTTCTGCCTGCTGAGCTGTGGTGTCCATGTAGTCCACAGAGCCAATAGGTAGCCCTCAGGAAGGTTTGAGAACTGCATTAAAACCAGTGTGAGGAATAATGGAATTGAGACAGTTTTTCTTGTGTTCTCCACACTCTGAAAACATCCACAAAGTCAGAACTCTAATCCTGTGACCTTACCACAGGATTGATCCCTTCTTTGCATTCATCTCTATGCTCTTTGGAGTTCCCATAGAGCATTGCTGCTTTGGAAGTGATGCTGCAGAAAAAGCAGCTAGTTTATTCTGCCCTGAGTTGGTTTTTCCTGTTTTTTTTTTTTTTTTCTTTCCTGCTCTCTTTGATAGCTTTATTCATGCTAATCTCTGGCCAAAAGGATCTTCCCTCTTATATAGATATATATACCATTTCAGCATAATGGGTCTTTAATTGTCTACTGATATCTATATGCTCTCCTGCTATTCAAAACCAGATGTAAAATGGAGCTGTGTGCCTTTTATACATTTCACTAAAATTTCCCTTCATACCCAAGCTACTGGGAATCTTTTTCTGCAATGTATTTGGAATTGTGAATTGCATGTTATCTTTGAATCGATGCTTTCACATAACCTAGTAGGTGTCAGACCAGACCAGAAGATAGGAGTAGTTGGTGCTGAAATATCTAAATCTATATTATAAATATTTCCAGGATTTAATGTCAGACTAGATTTAGTCCAATTCCTTGGAGTGAATGTTACCATACTGTCATAAGGAGTAATACTTGATTTGGATATTTAAGTTTACACTAGTGTTTGGAAAGTGTTTCATGTGACCCTGCAGCAGAGCTTCTGGTTTGGTTTCCTCCAAAAGCACTCTTGCACATGACTCAACAGTACCACCACATAGTGTGAACCACTCCACATCTCAGTCAATTGCAAACGTGGTAAAGGAGAGAGGGATGAGTTCACTAACAGCCACAGTACTGTTCTCTGATAAAATGCTGACGTATGTGCAGCCTATGCACACAAAGAAAGCACAGCCTGGTGACCAGGATGCTCAGTGGAGATGTGCATTGCCTAATTTCACACTTGTGCCAAAACTAGAATACTGCATACAGCTTGGAAGGCACTGGTGTTGTCTTAAGTTGTCCACTTGTAAGACATGTCCCCCACTGATGTGGCAACACTTGAAAGATTAAGAAGAGAGCATTACAGTGGTAATTAATGTACCTAACTAGGAAAAAAATAATGAAAGTTTGAGGCCTAGAAATTAACATGCATAAGAAAATTATATATTTCCTACACACCTCACAAAATAAAACAGTATCAAGCCTGAGGAGACCTCATCCCCACACTCTTTTTTGTGACAGGCCATATCTGCTATGGCATTGATCTCAGACTTGATTTACATGAAGGACATGGTAACTTCATAATCACCCTTTGATTAAAAAAAAAAATCCAAGCATATTCACATCCGTGGACATGTTTTAAAGGCCTAGATAGTACCAGTTCCTGCTGCCATTAGCATAGCTAAAGTTTTACATCTATAATTGTCTGTACAGCAGTGATGAAGCAACTCAACCAGAACAGCTGCAGGGCAGCTCCATCAGCACTATTGGGGCTCAGTGGCTTTTCATCCATCTCTGTGCATGCTAGCTCCACTTCTGTGTAGCACTGTGCTGACTTTGTTTCCTTTTATATGCTGTTGATTTCAACTGTGAATAGGGTTTGATGGATGACAGGAGTTTTGCAATAAAGAGACCTGAATAATACTACTACAGGAATGAAGCTGAGCTAACAGTCTTTCCTTAAGAGACATATCCATGCAGACTTGGGAGAGAAATCAAGGTGCAGATAATTAGAAGGAAGTTGGGCTTTCACCAGCATCAGCCAGTAGAGAAAGGAACAGGTGTTGTCAAGACAGGAAGGATGAAATTTGAGTAAAAGTCCAGTAGGGTTATTTCCTGGTGATGTATTTGGCAGTGAATGTGCCAAATATGGATGAAAAATAGAGGTACTGATGAAGAATCTGGAAAACTGCTGTGCACATCCACTCATTGCTCTTAACAAACAAGGGGAGATTTTAGCAGCCTGTTCCTGAGTCACAGTTCTTCATGGTCAGCACAGTGACCACAGGTAAGCACCTCTGATTGGGGTAGCTTTGGCCTGGAGGCACTGCACTCATGTCAAGGGTCCTTGTTCCATCAGTCTGTCTCTCAAACCCTTTGGGTTTCTGCTCTACTTCCACAGAAGCTAGACAGAGAAAGGAAACTTTGAGGTGCAATTCAGCTTCTGAAGTATGTGAACTCTCTGCAGTGACCCAAAACTTCCTTAGAAAACCCATAAACTATTGACTTAGGGTCTTAGTTTTGGTATTTGTTTTAGCAAAAGATGTGTTTTCAGCATACGCTCTCCATTGCTATGTTGTTAAACTGTCAGGAAAGAACTCCAAACTTACACCACACAGCCATTAACTCTGGAGCAGTCTCTATCCATCTGAAATCTGGCAGCCTACATCCTCTTGTCAAAGAAACTGGTGCAGTAAAGGGGCAGGTTGTAGCATATGAGGAGCTGAATCAGGGAACAATTTTAGGGCAGATATTTGTCTCCTCAGAGGGAAAGGCAGACAAAGCACTTAATTCACCAGGAAAACTAAATGAAACTTTCTTCATTTCTCACAAGATAGTAATTTTTATCTGACCTAATCAACCATTTGCTTGCAGGCAGATGGATCAGTTCAAGGCTTATTATTCTCTTTCACTGAGACAGGTTGGTTGTGGGAACACTTCTAGACCTTTTCAAAGCCAAGGGACATTGAATCTGTGTCCCAAAAGCACAAACTACTGCTCCTGGATAGGTCCTTTCTCTGCCGCAGGATGCTTGCATCCCAGGTCTATTGGCCAGTCTGCTGTTCACCAGAGTGCCTCCTGCCCTGCTCAGACTGGAAGGGAACAGATCAGCTCCAAACACATAAATCCTGGATCATCATTTAATTTGGTCTTGAACAGGCCAAGGAGGCAATTTATTAGAGCAACTATTTTCACTTGACTTGAATCACAGGAATTCCTGCTGTTTCTTGGTCTGCTTTCTTTCAGCTACACAGAACTTGTCACTCTAAAATGAAAGACCAACTATGTCTTTGTGTTGATATCTTGGCAGTGCCCAGCTGAGGCAGCAGACAGATGCCATGTTGCACTACAAAGCAGAGTTTGTCACCAGTGATTCCTTGGATTAATAGAAGGTGATTCAGAAAAATAAAATCTTCAAAGAAGGACAGGGAGAAAATAAAAGTCTAGGAGAGAGATCTCCCAGCAAGAATGCTGACATGTTTATTTATTGAACCACTAAATGGCTTGCTGGCTTCCTGGTGTTCAGGCTGGGAGAGGTCACTTAGCAGCAGGAAGAAAAAGGCATAGATTTAGTGGCAAAGAAAACCACTCATTTTTCTGTTTTTTTCACTTTTCTTTAATTAATGCTATGTTGAGGCATTGAATGTTCGCTGTATTTTGAAACAACAGTAGGGAAAATTTCTTAACCTTTAAACTACATTTTGAAGGCTCATCCCTAAGATAAGTTATGAAAATATTTTATATTCTATTTCATAGAATCTTCAGTCTTAGGAAAACTATTTCAGAGAGTGTTGTAGGTGCCAGTTTTTTGTGATGTGTCTCTCTGGTAGCAATTGTCTTAAGCACACTAGCTCACATAATCTGTTATATTGCATCTGATAGTTGTGTTATTCACTGGGAACATGTTACAGAACTACTGGCACAATTCTCTTTTGCTGATTTGCTTTTCTTTTCCAAATGTTGCTCTTTTTCGAGCTTTCACACTGTGATGTATTTTGTCTTAAACACAAATTAGACAAAAATCTCCCTCCTAGTACTAGTAGGATGGAAGTCACACCTTATGACCCAAGGAAAAGGAGCTGGTCACATCCCTCAGAGTGCTGGTTGGTTTGTGACCATGCCAGAGCACTGTGCTGCATCTGTACTAAGAGTAAGTGTCAAAGTCTCAATCTGCAAAATTCAGGTGCATGTTTTAGATGCAGATGTCTGGCACCATTTTGGAAAACACCTAAGGAGACTTTCATTGGTGGTTGCAGGCAAAGCAATTAAAGCCATCGTGCAGCTCTCCATCACTGAGATGGATTAGCTCTCTTCAACTCAGGCCTTCAGGAGTGATTTGAACCAGTCCAGTCTAGCAATACTCTTGACGTGGCTTTTGCATGTTTCATTTGTGGGGGAAGTGATGGTGGCTTGGAAGATCAGTTATATCTTCAGCTGTTCACTACAAGGTCAGGCAATACCAGTCTCAATACCTGTTCTTTACTTGTTTTAACAAGGAATTTCTACCTACCAACCTAGCTTCTGGTGACCAACAGTGATGAACTACTGTTGATTCAGATCTTGTGTGCATTTTCTCTTAGATTTGATTCTGTGGGAAAATCCATTTAATACTTAGTTCTAGTACCATATAATGGCTGCAAGTGTGCAATGAAGTTCATAATTTCTACCATGAAGCAATCAAAATGCCCTCAGAATCATAACCTACATATATTTTGGAAAGAAACCCTAAGTATAGACCAGCCCTAAGATTAAAGCTATTCTAAGAGAATAAGATTGCAGTGTTGCTTAGAAAATAGCTCCCAGTCCCAGCAATCTTGTTCACAGTGAACAACTTCTGATGGAAGCAAAAGAGAACCACTAAAATTTTTGACAGAAAAAATGTCTGCAAAAAATAAGCTAAAACTCTAGCCTGAATTGGGAGGCATGAGAAAGGGAAAAAACTGTGAATTTTGTTTCTCTCACTTGTAATAATTTCCCTCGGAGTACATTCTCTTATTTGGAATTACCGGGTAAGAAGTGTGATATTCTATCATTAAAAGAACAGAGAGACTCCTAATTTTGTCTAGCGTTAGTTCCTGTATGTGGCAGAAGTGCAGCCAAATGATGAATTCATTGCCTTGCACAAGGGTTTAAAATTAGCAGAGAACTCCTTGAATGATATGAAGTAGGGAAGCACAAGTGATTAATTCAAGTTCTTTCTAATCACGACATATTAAGCCTAACCAGAGAGAGAAAGCAGAAAGTAGCAGAAAGGGTATCTGTTCTTGACAGCCATTCTCTGTGTGGAGAAAGAAAAGCCATCACTTACAGAAACAGCATCGAAAGTGCATCTGTAATGCAGTGGAGGAGACAGCTTGTGGTTCTCATCTCACTGCACCCGTACAAAGGATTTCTTGGCCCCAAGGAATGCATGTGTGTAAATACCATGAAGGTGAGGATCTAACCTCCTCAGTATAGCCAACAGAAAGAACTGCAAGAGCTGTGTTAAATGCCTTTAACTGCTAAGTCAGACAGTTTATCTCCTCTCTTTCGCACACTGATTTTGCCCACACTGATGCAGAAAAGGCGTATTTTTATGATTATTTTTTATATTACCTGAATTAGAGCTGCAATTGCTCATACCAATGGTTGACAATGCTACATACATATGCAGAAGACGTTGTCGCTGCATCTCCAATAGTAAAAAGTGCCTCGTGTGCAGTTAAACCTACTTTTCTCTTTGTTGGCATTTAGCAGCAGACAGGACATTCCCCACTAGTGGATACTACTGCTGAAATAAATGGCTGTGCCTTTGCAGTGCTCCTTCTGGGAACGGCAGGAAAGCAATTGCCATTTTTCAGCCAACTGTGTCTTTAGGTGCTTTTCCAATTATGCTTATCTGCTTTTTCTTGTGAAAAACCAGTTTGACTTGAGAAGGTAAAACCTTGATGACATTACTGCAGGGGGGATGGGACAAACATATTCTGCTGATATTTAGCTGAAGGTAATAGAGTGCATATGAGAGGAACTATTGCCATCCATTTTCCTCTCACACCTCATTGTCTCCTAGGAGGTGACATTTTGAATCTGGTTTGCATTTGGAGATCTTGCAAAGACGTCAGGCTCTCTGACGGTGTGCTACAAATGATTGAACTGCACACATCCACCTATGGTTTTAGGAATAAACAGGTACAGCTTATTCTGAACAGCCCTGTCCCATTCTGGTAAAAAAGGTCCTATTGCTAGATTTTCACAGGTTATCCATGAGTTAAACTAGTAAAACAAGGAGGGTTTCTAGCATAAGACCCTGAAGAACTCTTTCAGTTCTTGACAAGGCAACAGCTAGGCCCCTGAGAACATTGAGAGTGGGTTTGTGAGCCCAATTATCTTCAGTGGTTAAGGGCCAGACTGCAGTGAGGTAGACACAGCCCAGACTCTCTGGGCTGGTCGAATGTTTGATCTCCAGTTTTGCATACTTTTGAGTTAAGATTGTACTGTCAATTGCTTTGAAGAAATGTGCAGTCTTTCTCTCAGAAAAATTTGTATGAATACTTTATGGTAAAGTCAAAACTGCCAGTATTGCTTGATAGAAAACGGTATTAATTAATGCATTGTCACTATCCTCTGTTGTGGCCAAGACATGAAAGAATCCCACACAATCCTGCATTTGTACTAGACACACATATTAGTACAAAACATGTAAATTCTGCAATGGCAGAATCAAATCTTGCTAGGCTTGGCTCATGAGAGTTGAAAGGTGCAGGTACTGTCATCATGGCATGAGCCAAGACAATGCTGGAAAGCCATGCAACCCAGGAGAGTGTACCCTTTTGGGCCAGGTATTAGTTCACCTGCAGGTGAGGGTAGATATATTACCTGCAAGAAGAGATCCAGAGCTCTGGACAGTTAGTAAACATGTAGTCATAGTAAAATCCCTGATGATGTAAGGTTAATGTAATCTGACTTCTAACAAAAGGACATCAGAGATAAGATCCAGACGTTAAAGGATGAAGACACGTCTTCACCTAAGCTTAGCTGTGCAGCATGGTAATCAGTTTCAGTAATTTCAGAGGGGGTACTTATGGAGAAGTTACTGCTCAATTAGAGAAGATGTATCAGCCTCTGGCCTCTGTGGATAATCTTAGAAAATTATATATAATTAGAAAAAATTATAATGTTTTCTTTCAAAACACTACTTGTTTTCACAGGCAAACATAATACCCAGATATGGTATATCCTCCTCAGTTATTCACATATCAACTCCCCAGTTAAAATAGCTAGTGAAATGTTTCATTTCCCAGCCACAACATTCAAAAGAGGCATGACTTGCTGGTTGAAACTCTAGTGATGTTTCTTATTAAAGCCATATGCTTTAGAGAGTTCAATAAAGGATTTCTTGACTCCCTAACAGAGGAAGAGATCAAGTGCTTTAAAAGCAAAAGCCAAACTAAAAAGAAAATAAATTATTATTTTAGTTTTGCGGTACTGGGCTATGTTTTTCACCTAAAAGGTTTAATATTTCAGAACAGAGCGTAAGTTAATGTGCAATGTCAAATTATGTCATATTCATCACCTTCCAGACAATACTTAGGGCATTATGAGAAGTACAACAAGCGACACTTCACAGAATAAGCTGAGTTGGAAGGGATCCGCAAGGATCATTGAGTCCAACCCCTGGCTCTGCACAGTACCATTCCTAAGAGTCACATTGTGTGCCTGAGAGAATTGTCCAAACACCTCTTGAACTCTGTCAGGCTGGTGCTGTGACTGCTTCCCTGGGGAGCCTGTTCAGTGCCCAGCCACCCTCTGGGTGAAGAACCTTTTCTAATATCCAACCTAAACCTCCCCAAAACAACTTCATGCCATTCTCTGAGGTCCTGCCACTGTCACCACAGAGAAGAGATCAGTGTCTGCCCTTTCTCTTCCCCTCACAGGGAAGTTGTGACTGCAGTGTGGTCTCCCCCTCAGTCTCCTCTTCTCCAGGCTGAACAGACCAAGTGACCTCAGCCACTCCTCACAAGGCTTCCCCTCAATGCCCTTCACCATCCCCATGCCCTCCTTTGGACACTCTCTAACAGCTCAATATCTTTTCTGTGTTGTGCACCCAAAACTGGCCCCACACTGGAGGTGAGGCTGCCCCAGAGCAGAGCAGAGCAGGACAATCCCCTCCCTTTCCCTGCTGGCAATGCTGTGCCTGATGCCCCCCAGGACACCAGTGACCCTCCTGGCTGCCAGGGCACTGCTGGCTCATGTTCATCTTGTCATCAACCAGGACACCCAGGTCCCTTTCCTGCACTCATTTCTGCTCTCCAGCCTTCTCATTCCCCAGTCTGTCTGTACATCCAGGGTTGTCCCATCCCAGATGCAGAATCCAGTGCTTTCCCTTGTTGAATTTCATATGGTTGGTGATTGCCCAGTCCTCTCATTTGTTGAGGTCTCTCTGGAGGGCCTCCCTGACCTCGAGGGAGTCAACAGCTCTGCCCAGGTTCACATCATCTGTGAACTTGCTTAGCAACCCTTCCAGTCCTCTGTCCAAGCCATTTCTGAAGATGAAGAGCACAGGGCTGAGGATGGAGCCCTGTGGAACCCCACCAGTGACAGTCACCAGTCTGATGTCACCCCATTCACTGTAACCCTTTGTGCCTGAACTCTGAGCCAGTTGCTCACCCTGCACATGATGAGCTTATCCATCTGTGTGCTGGACAGTTTGTGCAGAAGGATACAGTGAGAGACAGCATCAAAAGCTTCACTGAAATCTGGAAAGATTACAGGAGTTGGCTTCCCTTGATCAGCTGGGTGCATTACCTTGTCATGAAAGGGAATCAGGTTTGATAAGCAGGACTTGCCTCTCATGAAGCTATGCTGGCTGTGACCAGTGACTGCATTGTCCTTCAACTGTTAGCCAGCACTTCCCAGAACAATCTTCTCCACAACTTTACCAAGCACTGAAGTGACACTGACAGTCCTGTAGTTTCAGGGGTCCTCTTTCTTGCCCTTCTTGATAACTGGAACAACATTTACCAGCTTCCAGTTAGTTGGGACCTCTCTGGATTCCCAAGACTGATCAAAAATCAGCAAGAGAGATTTTGCAATAACATAAGCCAGTGCTCTGAGGATTCTTGGATGAATGCCATCAGTCCCCTTAGATTTGTAGGGATCCAGCAGGAGCAGCAGATGCTGTGCAATTTCAGGTTTGACTGGTAGTTGAACATTCTCACAGTCATGGTCCTCCAGTCAGTGAGACCCCCTTGGTCCATCAGCCATGTTGAAGATAGAGGCAAAGAATGCATTAAACACCTCTGCCTTGCCTATGTCCCTGTTGGTGAGGTGCCCATCTTCATCCTGTAATGGGTCAATGTTATTTCTGCACTGCCTTTTGATAAAACTCTTTATTGTCCTCCACATTTCTGGCCACCTTCAACTTCAACTGAGCTTTGGCCACACGAATTTTCTCCCTCCAATGGCAAAGAGTATCTCTCTGTTCTTCCCATATAACCAGACCTTGCTTTCACTGTGTGTATACATTTGTTTTTCGCCACATTTCCAAGAGAAGATCCCTGTTCAGGCAAGCTGGCCTTCTGCCTTGTCTGCCTGACTTCGGACACTGGGGAATTTCCTGCTACTGCACCCTTAGGCAGTGATATTTGAAAAGTGACCAGCACTGATGGACTCCAGCACCTGCAAAAGCATTTTCCCAGGGGACTTTACTCACTAGTGCCCTGAGCAGCCTGAAGTCTGTTCTCCTCATGCCAGAGCTGAGGTTTTGCTGGCACTTTTCTTCCTGACAACAACTCAATTACTCTGTGATCACTGTGACCAAGTGGCTGCTCATCTCCACTTTGCTCATGATATCCTCAAGTTGATGAGCAGCAGATCCAGGAGGGCATCTTTTCAAGCTGGTTCCCTTAGGACCTGTTCCATACAGTTGTCATCCAGGTTTTTTAGGAATCTTCTACCCTGGGTTGTACCAGCTGTGTGATACTCCCAGTTAATTTCTGGCAAATTGAAGTCCCCATGCAAGGACAAAAACAGTTCACTTGGAATTGTCCCTTGGTTCCTCAAAGAATTTGTTGGCATTATTGTCCTGACTAGGAGATCTATAGAAGATTCCCACATTTACAACTGCATTATTTCTTTGCCCCTTGATTCTTATCCAGAGGCTCCCAACTATGCCACTGCCAACCGTGAGCTCTGTGCATTCTAATGCTTCTATTACTTTTGAGTCCTGCTGCACAGGGATGGGCTAACTGTATATAACTTTCCAGATTGTCCCATGCTTTGAGATCTCATGTAAAGACAGCATCCAGAAAAAGAAAACCCACCCATAGTGAAACTTATAAGTCTCCAGATTGGCAAACATGCTAGGAGATGTAAGGGTTGCTTTCTCTTTGCACTTCCTAAGTGAGCACAGGCCAGCCATGTATTCCTGAAGGGCTTTGTCCTCTCTCAGTTCTTCAGAGGCAAAACATGTGCTCCACAGAATGTGCCCTGCTGATGAAATTCAAAAACACTGACTCTTGTGTCTGTGGTATGCTAAACATGGCTCTTCAAGGGTAGGACAAACAGCTACAGCACAATCCAAAGTCAGTAAGAAAATGCTGGTTATCTCCTGCAGGCTTGTGGAAATTACCAGCTCAGTTCTACTTGTTCTCTCTTAGCTGTCTATCTGTCCTGTGACTTGCATTGTCTAAGTTCAAAATTAAAAATATTCCTGAGGCAATGAAAGTGTTTAAGCACTTGCATTCCACAGTACCTCAAAACACAGCTAAGGCTGATGCTTTGCTTTTGATAGCTATACTTGGTTTCAACTTTTTGGAGCCATATTACTTCAGTTTGCAGCACTCTCATTGCCTGCTGGGGCAGAAGTCACATGCAAGGCAGTCCTATGATGTGAGAGGTTTCCCTGCCTAATGAAGCAGTCCATCTGTGCAAGCTGCACCAAAGTGGAACCTGATGCATGAACAGTGTGTGTGAATATGGAGTTTTTGCAGAGTTTGGGCCCTGAGCTTAGCTGGGGGCAAATAAACAAAACTCACACCCTTTTTAAATGTAGATTTTGTTGTGTACTTGCATCTCTCTTTACCTGTTCTATTTCTTTTGTTCCCCCTATTCCTCCTCAGCATGAACACTGAATAGTGTTGATTGTGTAAAGTGTCTTCCTAAGAGAATTAGCTACTGTCTTGAGACAAAAAAAAAAAAAAAAAAATTTGTGTGGAGCCTGTACCAGGGTAGCAATAATCATTTTGTGCAGCTCCCATCTTGATAATAAGGCCATAATAGCAGTGGAATAGAGCACAAAGAAATCATAAAATTACATCAGGGCTTCAATTACCTTTCATATTACCTGTAACTCAAATACTTAATGCTTCAGTGCTAGAGCTATTGCTTACTTTTATAAGATTTTAAAATAACATTTTAAAGAGGCAGCCTACCCTGTAGAGAGAGAATCCAGCTCTGAAAACAGACAAAGAGCAGGAAATTTCAGAAGGTTTCAGGGTAAGCCTCCAAATGTTAGGATAATGTTTATTTAAACCATTCCTGTTGAAATCTAGCAAGCTATGTTTCTTGTGAGATTTTTAGAACTTAGAAATGTACTAAAAAGCCTCTTTTTGAAAGAACTACCGTGCTTTAATATCAAATCTTTCCTGGAACATGAAATTGTGCAACATAATGAATAGACAAGGGAGGTGGGGTTTGGTGGTTTTGGGTTTGGTTGTTTGGTTGGGTTTTTCTCTCTCTTTTTTTTTTTTTTTTTTCATTTCTCTTTAAATAATAATCAGATTATTTGATCCTCAGCAGCTCTCAATTTGTGAATAGTTCAGTCTGAGTTTAAAGTAAGTTTGTGACTGCCTCTTCCCTTATTCAGGCTGTTCAAATAGTCTCTTCACAATGTGTACCAAGTAACACATAAAAATAGCTGTCATGCTTAATTTATTTTAACAGTGCAGGTAGGTTGCTTGGATTTTCCGCATTTGTTTTCTGAGAACAGCAGTGAGTTTTCTACCTCACTAAAAGACAGTTTCTAAGAATACAAGAAATAGCCCACTGGACTGGAAAAATTGTCTTTGACAGCAGCAGGAAGAGGCTTCACACACAGTCTGTATCCCCTGTACTTCCTCCAGCATCACAATCACTAGATTAGGGATGTCACTGGACACGTCTCGGCCTTGTCCCTTTAATATGTTTTTGGCATCTGTTATCCATTGGTTTGTTAACATGGAGACATTTGTCTGTCTGGTGGTTTTTTGTTGCTGCTTTTATTTGTTTGTTTTGTTTGTTTCCCTTCTGCACAACATCCTCATCATCTACATGGTGTGTGAACTACCATGTTTAGCCCTATCAGCTCAGAAACCTCTAAGGAGAACAGACAGTGAACCCAAGTACTGTTATAAATTTATAACTTGCTAAACATCTTAGTAATTTTGAATGTCTAAGATATGACTGCAAAGGGATTGAATGCTCAGGAATTTAAACATTCACAGTCTGAATCTCAGACCACCTTAAAAGAACCTCTCATATTATCTAGAGGCAGAGGCAATCAAAGTAGTCATAACTTTCAGGAATTTTAGCCTCTAGCAATGTTTGTTGCAGAGAAAGAATCAGCAAAATAGATTCATGCTCACTAAGGACACAGTATTTAATAAGGAATTAGGTTAGCAAAGGAAGACAGATGGCAAGAGCAGACAAGACAGTTTGAGACCTAAGGCCTAATTCAGATTTGACACAGCTAAGCTGAATGGCCATTGAAGTGAGCGAGATATTTACATATTTGTACCAGGGGTGAATTCACTTCCCTGTGTTTAGCAGAAGGAGGTGAACAGTTGACTTCAGACAGATGTTTGGTTTCTTTTTTTTTTTTTTTGTTGTTTGTTTTTGAAAGCAGGGATGATCATATGAATATTTTGGTGCTATCCAAAAGTTTACGCTTTAAAATCTAGTAGATTTAATGAGCAGAGATGTTTCCTGTTGAAAAGTAATTTAAAGACTGTGCCTGGCTTAAGACTTCATATATACACAATGGAAACAGACAGATGGAGACACAAGCAGAAGCTTGTTCTGTGCAACGTAAGTTGAATGGGACTATGAACCCTTGCTCCCTGACTCTGAGGTTGGTCTCTTTTAAAGAGTTTCTACAAGAACTGCTGCTGGGTACCCAAATCTTACAGTTATAATGGGAAGTATATTAAGTGAATATTTGGAGAAAAGAGCACTAGAGCTAGCAGTTCACCATTTCTGCATTTTCCTTCTGTTTAGGTGCCTTTTGGCTTCTGTCTATGGATGATCTGAGAAACAATGCCAAGAGACTAAAGGTTACCAAATAAACTCCCTTTGTCTTCTCCTTTCCAATGAACCAGAGTAGCTTCTGGTTTGTAATTTTTTATTTTATTTTGGCTATAAAATTAAAAGACAGATCTTATCCTAGTAAAATGGGTTGTTATTTTGCATTTGCTGCTATGTAATTACATCTGTCTGCTGTGGTTTAAGGCATATTCATTGGCTCACCTGCTTTTGTCCAGGGTGCTCCTGCTAAAAATCAGTGTCTTGGAAGTCCTTACTGGAAAACTGTACATTAGTTGATACTGAGTGATCAGAATATTGCAGAAATTTGAAAAAGCAAAGAAAGAGAGAAAGGAACACAGAGCATTTATGTTCTTAGGATATTTTTCTGCCCTCCAAAAACATTGTCAGAACTCTGCTTATACAAGGAAGCAGCAAAAGAAGGTGTAATGGGAGCAATCATGCCTCTCCTATGTAATGCCATGGAATTTCCCTCCTATCCTGTAGTGCATCAGCACAGAGAAATGGCAGGTAATCTTTCCTTGGCTTTAGCAAAGGACCCTGCCAAACAGCCTGGTCTGTTACATAATGAGAGCTGCCTCTGTAGCTCTCAGCTCCCGGTACCAATGATGCTCTCCTACAGGGCAGCAGCAGCTTTGCTCACGATGGTTACTAGCTGGGTGCTAGACAGAGTGCTTGCTGGAGGGATACATCAGCAATAATTGTACATACAGGAGGTCTGGGGGCTGTAATCATTCCCACCCTGGGCACTGAAGCACCCTGTGGGTGTAAGGGTTTTTAACAGGGCTCCTTGAAGCTGAGAAACTGTTACCTGCCTGGTAGCTCATCTGTTTATGACTTGTCCTCTGTGCAGATTAAATGTGCATGCATGGTAACAGTGAAGAGACACATTGGAAGAGACAAAAGAAAACTCCTTTTTCAGAGGAAATGGCTGAGCTACCTACATTGTAGGCAGTCACTTCATTGTCTCCTGTCTTAGTTCCTCATTTTTCATATAATAATGATAGCACTTCTCTGCCTTAATGGGATGCTGTTGTTTCAAAATACAGATTAAATGCTAAAATATAGCTTACAGCATCTTTTGCACTTCAGTTGTTAAAGACCACTTCTATTCAGTTCTTCACCTACCTCCTGGAAATAATAAAAGATATTCCACAAATACTTAGGATGTTTGGTACTTTAGTAAAATTTAGCGTACCAGGTCAGTGGCACAAGGCACACATGCTAATGTGCAATATTTGATCACTTTGCTATTAGCATAATCATGTTGCCATTAAACTAGCTCTGATTCTTGAGGGAGGCCTAACTTTACACTTTGTCAGCTACCAAGCCAAGGCTTATGTGTGTAACTACATTGGATTTATCACTTAATCTGAAAACAAAAATTATAGTCTTGTGGAAATACATATTGTTTCTAAAATGTGGTCACTTTCATGTTAGTAATAGTTTTTGATGAAACAGTTTCTGGGAACAGTTCTGATATTTTTATTTACTCCATAACCCCTTAAATTTACTTCTACCAGCAACTCCACTGTGTGTAATGTATCACCCCCTCATTCCTCACCCATTTTGCTAGATATTAATCTTGTTTAACTTAAAACCTATATATCCTGCTGTTCAGACCACATTGCCCTCTATATTATGATACATTAATTCACAGTACTATACAAACAACAGTGGTGATTCAAATACATATTGAAAAGAGGAACTGTTAAAGAAGAACTACTTCGTTACTACTTCTTTTAACTACTGTACTGAACCACAGAGCTTTGCTGGTAATAAGAACTAATCCAAATGTCATTGTAACTTTTGTTTGGACAGTTTGTGGTTTCAAAAGCTTTGGAGTTTGAGCTTGCTTATATCAAAGCTAGGCATGCACAGATGTCAGTGCAAAATCTTGAACGTGAATCAAGGCATCACGTGAGCTAAAGTCTATGTAGGCACAGTTTTAAGATGTAAACAAATGCCAAGTAATGCCTACCTTCAGTAGGCTATCCCTCATGGCTCAGTTGGAAGTTCTTTTTTTTGATATGTCTTTCATAAATATTTGATATCAGACTGAATTCTCACTTCTCTTTACTAAGGAAAAGGGATGGGATTGACTACAGTGACGCTAGTAACGCAATTATAAATATTTTTTTACAATGGGAAACTTTGCAGGGTATTCAGGGCTTTCTGGCAACAGAATAGACTTTTCTTTTAAACTTGACTTCACAGAAAGCTGGTATTTGTAATATTAATATATTGATTTAAATTTATGTCTTATGGAAAGTAGTACATCCTTTCATGTAAATTTTTTAGGATCCAGGCCTGCAAAGATTTACACACACAGATTCATTGTGTATTCTGGTCCCAAGAAATCAGAAACAAGACTGCCTTTGATTGCAGTGGAACCAGGAAGCTGTTGCTTCCAGAGCAGGCAGTATTGCACAGCTGAAGGTTTACCAGATTTTGTAAGATGTAGCATCTGAGGCCAGTTTTTTAACATGAGAGATCAGAAATTTTTCACCTTTGCCCTATTCTTGCAATATTCTAAGATACCTGTGATATATTGCTAACCAAAAAAAGAAAAAAAAAAAAGTGAGTCCTGTCTCAATGAACTTGAGATTTGATAAGTTTGAAAAACCCAAAGGCAAATACTTACAAAAGGATACACTGTTTAGAATTAATACCAATATTTTTTCAAGCCTGTATTTGTTTTGTCGGGGTTTTCTCAGCACATACGTGAAAACACACATACACACACACACACACTTACACACACACACACACACACACACACTTACACACCATTCATTTCTGCAAGTACAAAAGTGCTTGTGACTATGAGTTCTGCAGTCAAGCTCAGCCGAGTTTTGAGTCCAGTAAAGCCAATGTAATCTTTGAGACTGACTAAAGCCTTCAAGACAGAACTGACAAGGGCTGCTGCACCAACCATTTTCACAGAGAGCTTATTTTTGAACCTAAACAGCAAATGAGAGGGAAGTTGATGTCTGTAGGCCTGAACGTGCTCATTTTTATTCTGGCTGAAGCTGACCTTTCAGGTCTGAGAATTTGTCAATGTTGAGGTTGGAAGTTCTGTCTTTGAAGCTAATGTTATGGAGGCATTTTAGCTTTGCCTACAGATCTGGTTAATAGTACGGTCTGATACGGACATAATGCTCTGTACAGCACATCTGTGCACAAATGACACTGATGGATCCACACCAAACCACAGGTGCTGGCTCACCCATTTTCTGGGAAAGCCTGGAACTATGTCCATCACTAAATCATATGTCTGTCTGTCACTCTTATGCAAAACCTATACTTTGCCTAGCCCTGAAGTTTGCCTAGCCCCTGATCTTTGTGGCCTATGATCCTCTCTGCTCTGAATTACAGGGACAGCAGACTCATGTTTGGGCTGTGGTAGCTTTGACTTGGAAGGCTTCCAGTGGGCTGCAGCAAACCCAAAAAACTATCAAAAGTAAGCTTTCTTATGTTTTCCCTTACTTTTGCCTGATGACTTTTTGTTTATTGTAGACTAGATGACGTGTTGAATGCTTTCAGGAAATAAAGACACTGACTAGTAAGTGGTATGAGGACGCTCTGTTGCAGCAGCCAAGCAGGCTGTAGCCCAGACCCCATGTTCAGCATGACTGCTGTGAAGAACTGGCATTTGGCCACAGGCAATTTGTTGTGCTGCCTGGTGCTTGCTTATCTCCTCAGACTGGGACAGTCTACAAGTATTCCTCTTTCTCTCCTCTCACTCCTTCTCCAAGGACTCCTTTGTACCAGTAGTCTGTTTTCTCCGTTACTAACTTGCCTTCAACTCAGACAAGCTGGGAGATATGTCATGCCTTGCCCAGCTAGGCACTTGTCTGTCTTTGCCTGACTCCACTTCAAGAGTCAGAGTGGGAATATATGTTGAACTACAAAAAGTTACTTATCTGACCACCTGCTTGGGAGTACTGATGCCTCTTTGCTTCAATAGAAAGGGAATCCTGTTCCCTGGCTGTGCCAGGGACAATTTTCTAATCTATCCTCTTCATATACAAAGGCCCTGAATTATCTAGGAGTAATATTGACACTTAAAAAAGCACCATATGTTTATATGGACAGAGATTGCCACTTTACCTCTATCAAAACAAATTTTATTCAAGAAAGGCTTTCTTTTTAAGGACAAAATTAACTGAATGGTGCTAGCAATGCTGTCTTGGTGACTGTGTTATAATCAGTGTTAATTATTTGCACTGAAACAGACAGAAGCCACCAAAAGTGCTTTACAACCTGATGGAGATAATCCCTATAATCACAAATTATTGCTCACATTACTATCTTAAGATGAACAGTGTCTCCAAATTAGACAGCAGACAGGTTGAGGTCAGGGGATTTGAGTAAGGAATGCAGAGACCATGGCTTTGAGCAGTAACCAGATCTGCAGAGCTTCTGGCTTCAAGGCTGTGTTTTGCTCTCTTATTGCTTCCCAGCTCTGAGACCTCTCTAGAGGGCTAGGGGATCTACAAGACATTTTTTCACTAAGACCCTTCTGGCATAAACAAGTCATATTCTTGCCTCAACCTTTACAACCTAATTTGAATTTTGCTTACTTTATGTAGTGGAAGTGAGAAATGGAAGATTTGTTTTGGGGTCAGATATTACATCTGGATATAAGTCCTACAAACATCAGTATTGTCTAAGACTTTCAAGATGCACATGGCACTGGAAGAGTGATTTGTGTACAGGGGATTATGAGTCCAGGAAAAGCAATCCCTCTCCATCTTTGCTCTTGAAAACAAACTTTTGGAGAAGAGTTTCTTCACAACATTTAGCATCTGTCAAACAGGTGTGCTGGTCTTCATATGCATGACAATGGATGTTAGACCAGAGTCTTCCTTTCTGGAGGCAGCATCAAGCTGGGTCAGACTGCTCTCTGCTTCAGAGACATCCCTGTGCTGCATCAGTGCTCAAATGAGAGCTGTGCAAATACTTGTGCCACTGAAGGGAAAGAGGCAGCTGACAGGAGGGAAGGGAAAATCAGAGAGCTGGCCAGACTCAGCAGAGAAAGGAGCATCGTCCAGTATTGACAATATACAGCTGTGGGTCCCTTGCTCTTAGCTAGCTTCATTATTAGACACACTTGACTTGAAATTGTAATGTCAGCCCCACAGGCTTCACATGGAAGAGCTGTGCTGGCTGGAGCCAAGGGAATTTTCCCTTTGACTCTGAACAGCAAAGTTTCTGGGAAAAAAAAGAGCTCTGAAAGAGTGAAATCACGTAGAATTCCACTAATAATAATTTTGGATAGAAAAATTGAAGGGAATGTCCTGGTAATGTTATAGCAGTAATTTTATTCCATATGAGATGTTATGGTTTTTTGTTTTCCCCTCCTCCAAACTATGTTTTTTTAAACAACTGGTCATTTCAGCAACTCAGAAAGTTTCACTTTGGGATCAGCCTGGTAGAATCCCCTTTTAATTGGCTTTTAAATCCTCTTTTTTTTTTTTAAATTTAAATTTTCACCACTGAATCAAAGCAATATTATTTACTCTGCTCCAATGCTGACAGTGTTCTCAGCCTCCTTAAAACAGAACACCATGTTACAAGTTTCTGCCTCCTTTCCTTTCCCTGCCCAGCACCATCTCTGCTCCCCATTCTTTGTGGAGACCATACGTGGTGGGCTTCCAAGACCATCAGCAGTGGAGAATCAAGAAGATATTTCTGCAAAATAGAGGTCTTGGAAGAAAAGGGGGTTACTTACACAGAAGGCAAGACCTTCACCACTGCAGGTTGAGACTGACCAGTTCATTTAAAGCACTTAGTAGAACAGTTTGGGTGGGAAAGAACCTTAAAGATTATTTAGTTCCAATTTACTTCCATGGGCAGGGGAGACGCCAACTAGATCCAGTTTCTCAAAGCCCCATCCAACCTTGCTTGGAACACTGACTGGGATTGGGCATCCACAACTTCTCTCTGGGCAAGTTGTTCCCATGCCACATCATCCTCAAAGTAAAGAATTCCTTCTGTATATCTAACCTAAATTCCTTCTCTTTCAGCTTGAACCTATTTCATTATTATTTTGCTCTCCTGCCTGGCACTGTTTAACAATCCTGTTCCCCAAAAATAGTGGTTCCTCTACAGGATGGCTCATCTGGGAGAATCTTCTGTTGTTTGCAGTTCTCTGGGCCTTTGTGAAGAAGTCTCTAATGAAATGAGATGGAACAAGCAGATCCATGGAAATAAATTTGGCTACCCATATTATGAAATTCAAGTACATGACTACTTATTTTCTGTTATGACAGAAAGCATTTGTGGGGTTTCACTGACTAGTAGAAGGGTTAAATTTTTTTCCAACGTATATTTACAGGTCTGTTCTCTAAAAGTAGGTTTTTTTATTTTGAACTGGACTTTTTTTTTCTTTCCTATTTGATTGACATGGCTTTCAGCAGCCTGTATCACTGTAATTTACTAACCTAATTGCTTACTATTGAAAAAGCTTATTAGCTTTTCTATAAACTCTTCTGGCCAGCCTTTTCTTTAATTGTACATAATTGAAAATGACTGAACACATAAGAGGAAAATTAAGGCTGTAACTTGGGCAGCGAGTCAAATGCTTTTATAGTGGATAATACTGGAATACACCAGGTACACCAGGCAGTATAACTGGAGTGTTAACCCCACTTTGCTGCTGTAAAGAGATTTGCTGTTTTAAGTTCTGCACACAGCAGAGCCCTCTGTGAAAATATCTTGATTTCATGCCACTTATTTTCTTTATAAAAGAAAAAACAGCAGTTGCTTCTCAGGTGCTGATGGTGACAGGTAGTGCAGTTCTTCATAGTAGGCTGGGAATGCTTTCTTTGGAATCTGCCATCAGAGCCTGTGTTTCCCTCCCTGAATTTCTCTTTCTGGGACTGGTTATTTGCATCTTGCAATCTCTCTGGCAGTCAGGGACCTAGCTTCAAAAATATTATTGCATCAGAGAGGATTTTTCAAACTAATTTATTCACTTTATTTCTAGTTTTTTGTGACAAAAGTCTGCCCTGACTTCCTACATATTCACTCTGAGTTCACTGACTGGGCTTGGGGTAAGGCTCTGACCCAGGAAGCACATGTGGACTTTTTTTTAAAGGGACTTGTTTGTCCTGCTTGTACTGTTTCCATCTGTTAAGCTGTGAAAGCTGTCCTTTGACATCAAACTGAATTTAATTCCTTTTAGTCCATGGATTAGAGGAGGACCCTTCTTGGTGCTGGATGAGAGAGAAGAATTAGTTTCATTTTCACTTCAAATTAGAACTTCTAAATGCTCTGAACATTGTTTACAGCTTTAAGCCCCAGTGTTTCCTCTGTATGACTTGTAATGTGTGAAGAAAATGGAGACAGATAGGTAACAGCCTCCATGGTAGGTCCTGGATTTGTTCATATTTGGCACATTGAGAAGACAGATCAATAAATCAATCTCAGCATTCCCAGCTCTGTGAACTCTAAATCCTGGCGTATAAAATCAGTGAAGAAAAGAAACAGTGTATAATCTTTCAGTAACTTTTCCATTTGTTTTAGTATCATTTCCTTATTGTATTCGACAGTGATTAAGAATATTGTCTATTGTCTCTTATATGCCACAGAAAGGGGCTCAGAAAAAAGTGTACCATGGCTCTGCAGAGCTTGTACACGCAGCTAGAGCAAGTATTTTCCAGTTTTCATCCTTAGCCAGGAATCCCAGGAACTACTGTTTCTCTTCTTGCTTCTTTTACATTACAGCAAAGGCTCTCCTCAAATTGATTGACTCCATGAGCTGAAGATTCAAAAAGACCCTGAAATGCTTAAGATTTTTTAATTTTCAGCATAAGTTGTAGAAGCAAAAATAGAAATTACTTCTCTCCTGATAAGTTAGGGGCTGTTTTCTTCCCAGGGTGGTATCTATCTTAGTTAGCTCTCCCAATTTACTAACCCCTTGGTGACCTCCAGCTTCTGTTAAAAAAATGCAGACTGAAATAGCAGCAGTGGAGAATTTCCAGATGTCAGCCCTGTTCTCAGTGGGCAACTGCATGTGGTATTGAACAGATTCACCACTTTACCCCATCTTACCAGCAACTTAACCATAAACAATATAAAATTGCCTAAGTTGGTCAACAAAAGGAAGCACCCTACCTTTGTCTATGAACCCTTATTTCTGAAGCGATAAAGATGCTTCTATAACTTAGCACAGCATGTTAAGAAGAAATATCTTAAAATGCAGCAAAAGCTCAGCTGCAGCAATCTATTTAAAAAATTGTCAGGGCTAAGTAATCTCAGTTGCTTTAAAATGAACCATGTATGTTCTGCACTCCTGTGAAATATAATGATCAGGACATTATGGTACTAAGCATTATCCTTCCTTTTAAGCCATAAGATGCTCAAAAATCACAATGAAATGATGTTTGGAGGTAACCGCTGTATGGTCATTTTAGCATGGGGTTATGTTCAAGTGAATAGATAACCTCTTTTACAGCAGGGCTTATTAGTTCAACCAACTCTCCTCTGCCCACAAGAGCTACCATATTGCTGCCATTGCTGGAGCAGACTCATCTATAGCCAGAGGGAATCTGTAGCCAGTGATGCATTACAGTGGAAATACTCAAAAAGGAAGCTCAACTGATCTGTCACGTCTGAGAAAGTGACCCATTTTTGCATGTCTTGTTTTTTGCCTTCACCTATTCTTCTCCCTTTGTTTTCCCACCTACAAGCAACCAAACATGCTTTTAAGGTTACATCCTTTTTCTTCTAAATCACGGTAAGCCAATCATTCCCAGCAAATGTATGACTGCTGGAATTGGCTGGATTTGATTGCAATACAGCCTATTTTTTCCTGGTTTGGCATTGCTGTTACAAGCAGAACCACTGCAGAACTGTAGCAGTAAGACATTTTATGATGTTATGGACCTAGAGCATGCCCCACATTCCTGTAGTCTTGTGAGAGACACCAACAGCCACATCACCAGAGCTGCAAAAGGCAGAATAGTGCTAATTATCCTAAATTACAGATGTAAAATGTGAAAAACCTTGGATTCACAGACGATTTTATGTACCTACACTTGCCATCTAAATCAAGTGGATGATGTTGTCTCTACATACCTTTGCAGATCTGCAGATGAAGGAGTTTTTGTGAGGTCATGCTGAACCGCCCAGAGCAGCAGCAATTGGAAATGATGTTTCCCAGGACCTGAGCCAGCACCTTTATTAGTGCTCAATGACCCCAGAGGGCTTGCTTCCTTACACCAGGAGGAACTGCTGTGTATAAAAGACAGGAGACAATTCCCTTCTTTCTGAGGCAACCAAATCCCTTTGGACTGGTTTGCATGCCAGTGTCTGTGCCTCAACACAACAACTCCTCCCTGCCCCATATTTGGAATGAACCAATCTCTCCCTCAGCCAGCTAATTTTCCCTTTAATTCTTATTTTGTGTTATATTTTAGGAAGTTCCCTCCTCCAAGTCTGATATAACAAACTCTATTTCCATACAAGCATCTCTTTCCTTGTCCCATCTGAGAAGGTGATCTGTATCAACTAAACTCTTGTGACAATAAAGCAGATAGCTTTTCTGTCATAGGGAAATGTGGAGGATGTTTTGCCCAGCTGGGCCAAATGCTGTGGTTTTGCAAGCTCCTCTAGAGACCAGCCTATGTTTCCCCCATGAGCAGTTACAGCAAATTCATATGTGACTGTGCTTAGTGCAGTGGACATCTGAGCAGCACATGAGAACTGCAAATGGAACAGCAAAAACTGTTATTAACTTCTTGTCCCTTTTTTATCATTCATTCCTACTGTTACTAGCCTTAAAGCTTTCTTCATGTGAACTCAGAAATATAGTGTGAAGTAAGAATTGTTGCAGAGTTGGTATGAGTTTTGAGGCATAAAGAGCATGTTGTGAGGGTCTTGGAGGAAAGTAAGGAGCTGTCTGAAAATGAGCTATTCCATTTCCTCCCTCTCCCACCCCCTCCAAATCACTGAAACACATAGAGTGTTGAACTTTAAGAGTAAGCACCTATTTTCCTTCTGTTACTAGAGGGATACAGAGCTACTAAAATAAATGAAAAAGAAACAAAACTTGAGAGGCCTCTTACATGCTTAATACGCTCTGTGATGCATATGTTCCTTTATGGAGGTCTGTGAAGTCACGGACCTCCACAGAACCACTCCAGAAGAGCTTCAGGGGAGTGCCAGGCTATCTCACCAACTGCAAAGTGAGATATCCCAAAATATTTTTGCATATTAAAAAAATCCCAAAACCCTTCTTTTTTTCCTTGGAAATTTTAAAAGGGGAAATGCACGAAAAGAGCTTGTTTCTGAAACCTTAGTGACAGCAGCAATATTAAAATTGTCTAGTCTGTTTTTGTTGTTTACTTGGATGACTCACTTTTGTACATGGGAAGAATTATCAGCTGAAAATCTTCTCATGGCTATGGAATAAAGTGAGGTGGAATGAAAACAAGAGTATGTCACAGGCCATGGTATGCACTAAGAAATGGAATATGTACCTGATGTATCCAAGTGTCCAAGCACTAAGTTAGATGCACATGATAATGCCCTTGTCAATTCATGGGCTTCTCACAGATACTACTGCTAACCGAAGTTCATAATCCCTCCTTTTGCCATGCTGGCACACATTCTGAATTAGGAAGGTATTTGCAAAACCAAAGAAATATAAATAATTGCATTTAAAGATAATTTCTCACAGCTGAATCAATTCTAGTCCTTTGATGACAGAACCATGCCAGTTCTCTCAGCATTCACAGATACTTCTTGCACAGACAAAATTGAATTCCTGTCACTGAACATGAGTAGGAAAAAAACCAAATTGAAGCCCCACCTACTGCAAAACTTTCAGGACTAAATTATAAAGCAGCAAAGCAGGGCCATTTTCCCTTCTGTGATGTGAAAAAGTACCATATTGTAAAGGCTTCTGTGTGTGTGTGTACATATACATTTTATCTGTACAGCTTCTGGGTAAAAGGAGCAGAGGGTGGGTACTTGTGTATGGGCAATTTGTGGTGAGTTTCTCAAATGTCTGAGTTTAAGATGAATTTTTAAATTTCTGAGAAGGAGGCATATGATGCCTGACTATGTTTTCCATTGTTCTAACCTCAGGTAAACACAGCATCTCAGGTAAAAAAACTACTTGAGGGTTTTTTCTTTCTTTTTTCCCCCGCGAGTCAGACTATCGTAAGGTTCTTCCAGTCCTGATATAGAGAGGATTCTGTCTGTGTTAAGCCCTTGAAGAAAATTGCACACTGTTTACTATGTCAGTCCTTAAACAATTTAGCGCTCTTTTCTCTCAAATTATATATCCTGTATGGAATACTTCCTTCAGTCAGGAAATAAGTTGACACACAACATATTGCCTTGCTGGCTAAACCTAGTATTTTCTTTTTCTTCTGCATATATGAAAATATGCCATGTGATCCTACAGCAACAGGGTCCACAATATGCTTGGCAAAGTATCACATGAGAAGGAAAGGAAAAAAGAAATGAGACAGTAACAGGTACGGTGAGTTAATATGTATGAAGGATCTCATAAAAATAACAGCAGCAGGGTACAGCAGTGGAGGAAAAGAACACCCAACTGTGGAGTTAGTACTTTAATTCTTTTAGTGAGAGAGGCAGATCCAGTGCGGTACGTCCTTGAGATCCACCATATCTTGAACAGTGGTAGGCAGAGAGAAACACAGTAAAAAGACACAGAAGTAGGCGCAGTGAAAAGGCAGATTTATTTACTAGTAATACTGTACAGAGAAAAAAAAGAGAGAAGCCACAGTTACAGCATGGCTGTTGCTGGCAGTGTTCTTGGTTTTTTTTATTTTGGTTTTCTTTTTTTTTGTACTCACTGTTTTAATCTGAAGAAAAAAACATAACAGTCAAAAAAGTACACTTCAGGTTACAAAGTACAGCAGCTATCCCCAGCAATTCTAATCCAGTGTTAGCACAGCAGTTTTTCCCCAGCAAAATGGGATTTTATTTACATTAGCTCACAAAGAAAGTGGGAGACTAAAGCTTAAAAAAATCTCAACCACAATCTACATTCACCATAAAAGCTGCATTTTACACAACATTTTCTTGAACCCCTATAAAGAGTCGTTCTTTGTCTATAGAGTGAACATAGTTGGGAGGGGCAGAAAACCTTCAGAAATGCATTCTTTGCCTTTGTCCTGACCTGCTCTTGCTTGGCTGCAGTTTGCTGCAGTCAGATTCAGTTGGTCAATGGAAAAGCAAAAGTTTTCAAATAGATTATTTCTCCTGTATCTGCCCCTTAGGAGTTCCTACATTCATACTTGCAAAATAAGAGGGACCATATTTGAGACTATCATCAGTAAAGCACCTTAATCATAAATACTGGCTGATCCTCACACATCCTCAAGGCTTCCCCTAATCTGCACGGTGCTAAATATGTGTTACACTTCAAGTTTGTGCTTAAGGTTATATAGCTTAAGCGCCATGTTCAACTGGGACTTTGTATTGTTGCACAAAACCTTCTTAATTTTTGAGTTTGCCTCTCTTTAACAGGCATATTATCTTGGAGGGATACCAGTAGATTCTTGGCAGTTAATTTTACTGAGAATGCCTTCGCATGCTGGATCAGTCTGTGGGGAAATTCACATTTTCTCCTCTTTTGCCCGGCCAATAGCAACCTGACATAGAGTGGGGTGGATTGCCTTCTGCTGATGTAAAAACTGCCTTCTGGATGCTGATATTTCATGTACCTGGATACATCTGGCTCATATGAGTTTGAGGGGCATAGTGTGTTCCAAAGGAATAGTAAGAGAGACAGCAGATTTACCAAAATGGTGAGATTTTAATGGAACTCACTGTTTGGGCAACCCACAGAATGCCCAATGAATAAGTAGGGTGAGTACTCCTTTAATATCAAATGTGTCCCAAGAATGTACAGAAATGCAGGAAAATAGTGACGACAAGATACCATAATTTCTTGGGACTGACATCAGCAGGCCTAAGGTGAGTTTTGTAACTCCAGTTTCTCCTTTCTTCCTTCTACCACAAAAGGGGAAGCAGAGGGAGGAGGAAAAAGGGATCAGTTGAGCAGTAGTGTCCAGAATGAGAGCAAGTACAGAGACAGGGGACAGGCAGAGTCTGGGGCAGAGGTGTGCAGAGAGAAAAATTTGGAAATAAAAGCTACACTGCCTCTTTTCTGTTGTGTTTGTGTGGAGGTATGAAGTTTGCCCTCCGTCCCCTACATCTCCAGGAAGTGGGGTTTTGAGAGTTCTTGGAGGGTGTTTGTCTCCTCAAACACAGTCAGCAAGGAGACCATGCTCTAAAACCCTCTGCAGAAAAGTGCACCAGTTTCACAACACCATTTAAAATTCTAATTAAATTAATGAGAAGACACAGTTAAAGCAGCATAAGCCTTGCCTGTAGCATATTGTTTAAAGACCACACCCTATACACATTTGTGCATGTGCTTAAATGTCACTTGTCTGGGTCATCCCATCAAAAACAACTACTTGGGTGCTTGATTTTATGCTCATGGGAAAATCTCTAGGTCTTACAGACCTGCTGAATAGATATGCAAGGTCTAAATTTTGGTACAAGTCACTAACAAACCAGTGCAAGTTAAAAACGTATAAATATACCCAAACTGGTGAACTTAAGTTACTTAGCTAATTCTGAAAAGAAAAAAATGTTTTTTAAATTCAATTTCTGAAGTAGATTAATTCCTAAAACAACCCCCTAGATCCACTTTTGATAAGAATTTGGGAAACAATTGCAGGAAAGCTTTGCAATACAATAGCAGCAAAACCCCACAAAGTAAGAGAAGCTTTTGCAAACTGAAGAAAGGAGCTCAGAATTTTTCACAAGTTTGCTCTTAAGAAAAGTGGCCTATTCTTAATCCACTGAACAGCCTATGTGGAACCATCACAGGAAAAAAGCTATAGATATTGCAAGACTCTTTGAACCCATGAGGAAAAAGGTTCAGTTTTATAATTGTTTAATTTTAAATACAAGTGGGACATTTTTAAGAACTTCATGCACCCTCACTATTTACAAGTTAAGTTATTATTAGAAGTTTATATTACAAGATGGATTTATATTCTCTTTGGACTAGGTGACAATCCGTTTATATTCTAAACTGAGTAAATTCAGCCATTTTATATAACTGACTCTTTTACATATAAAAAGTACAGTCTATATTTTTTGTTGGATATTGTCATAGTCTGCAACTTTTAAGCTCAGAACTAAGGTTTACTCTTGTTGCTCAGGAAGCTCAAGAAATACCATCTGAGCAAATCCTAAACTTTCCAACAGACAGCAAAAACTTGTTGAAACTTAGTGAGTTTAGTAAAAATAAAGAATCCATGCCTCAGCATGTGGGAAAATCCTCTACTTTGTCTAAAATATTCTGTTCAGCTCTTTTCAGTGGCACTATCTCTTGTGTTTTAAAATCTAGTGTTGGATAAAATACGACAAAACATGTATTTCCCTTATTAGCCATACCACTCTGCTGAGAGCTATTGCCTACTATGTTGACTTTCTAGGTAAGGAAATTTGTCTAGCTATAGGAGGTGTAGGTCCACCTTTTTCTGTGAAACATGTTTACTTATTTAGCTGTGTCTATAGCAGTTATATTGGGTTCTACTCTTCTAACTTGACTCTTTAAAAAGTGTTGTAATCCTTCTTCCTGGAAAAAATTGTGATTAGGTCTACAAAAGATCCCAAGAAGTTGGGCATTGTCATAAACATACGAAAAAGTTGAAAAGCTCAATGTAATGGGAAGGATGATATTCCAAACCTCAATACCCATTTAGGGTTTGTATCTCATTATAAAAATATTTATTCCTTAAAAAAATACACAAATGTAAAATACTACATTTTCTATTATATCCCCGCTTACTTTCCAAGTTTGCCATTTGGATGTTTGAGTAAATGAAAAGGTAGGACACCTTTTATTTCTTTAGCAACTCTGTATGCTATATCTCTGTGTTATCTTTCTGCTCCCATTAGTTTGTGATATCTTAATAATTTCAAGTGTGAAGAATCAGTAGTGAACTTGGGTACAATGGCACTAACTGCTTGGGACCAATATATTATTCATCAGGGAAGCCCCTCTGAATGTTTGCTCTTGGATGGTAGCAATGCTGACTCAGGACCTGATCCTACCAGATGCTAAGCACGGTTTATTTTGTATTTTTCTCAGTAGAAGTAGCAATGCTTAGAGTTAGCCTCTCGGATTACACCGCCTTGGGCAAACTCAGCAGAGCAGAAAATCTGTATAGGTACATAAGGAACACCCAAACTACACTCTGTGTCTATCATTCATGCCCTCATTTTGCAGATGCCTACAACATTCTTCCTGTGAGCAGTCCTGTTACTGAAATAAGTCTACACACAGCAGAATCAGGCATACACGTTTCTGTCTGCAGGACTGAAGTCTTGTACTGCACTAGAGAGGTACACTTCTCGGAGAAGGACTTATGCATGCTTCTCTTGCTGGGGATTGAAAGATAATGTTGTGTTTATACAGCTTTGCAATACAGCCTGCACTTTTTGGAAAAACATAAGGAAATAAAAGAAACAAAAAAGAAGGAAACCCAAGAGTGCTAAGGCAAACTGTCAAATGGCACATCATACCTACTTTGTCATTCATTTAGATAACATCACAAAGGCAGACCAGAGGAGTTCTGTAAACATATACCATACAGTACATCAGCCACAAGAAATTAAAAAAAGAAAACAACCCTGTAATTCTTTTCTTTCTGTATTGATATTCTAGTAATTGAAAGAGATTGCCTAGCCACTAATTATAATGCTGTGGTTTTTTGATTTATAGTTTTTTTCTGTTAAAAAAAAAAGAAAGAATGGAAGTAAAATGCAGTGGTTTGCAAAAGAAATGGTCCCTGAATGCAAACAAGGGACAACATGGAGAGTGGGTTTATATAAACTTAGAAAATACAAAATATAAAAAAGTTTCCTAGGTTACTTTTTTCGCAGTCTAGGAAAAAATACACTGAAAAGAGGTTTTCTTTTTGTTTTTCTTACAAAAGTTAAGGCGAGCAGTTTGTTGTGGCAAAATGCTATTACTGAACCAGTTTCTGACTCTACTTTTTTGTATCCCCTCGTGCTGAAACTGAAAATGTACATGTGATGGCATAAGTTAAACAGACAGGGATTTTGCTTCAAACAATATAAAAAAACCCCATCCCATAATGATCCTTACACAAATCTCTCTCTGCTTGACCATGGAGCAGACTGCTTCCCTCGCGCCTGATTGTGCATGGATTTCCACAGGCAGCCTCCAATCCAAGGGTTAGGGGAAAACTGACCCCTTCAAAGCCCAAACCATCCCTGGAAAACCAGTTTACATTCATCAGCCTGGGCTAATGCATCTGAATTCCCCTGTAACTTGGCTGCAGGCTAGTGGCTAGAAGGGACAAGGCGAAGTCCAGGCATGGCTGCTGCCCTTGTGGAGGAGGATGATTGGAGTAAGCATGTTTCAGCTAAGGCCCTGTGATTTCAGATCCATATGCTCCTATTTCATGTTTTTCTGACTTCAGATGTGGAATTGCCTTTGACATGTAAAGACCAATCCTATGCATGAGAACCTTTAGCTTTCCTGGATCTAGCAGGGCCTGTTAACCATGGAGTTAATGTGAACACATAAAAACGACTGGCCTTCCTAGGCACTCAATGTTAGCTACAAGTACTGAGCAGTAGGTATTTGAGAGGTTTAAGGTTTAAGGCTTGTGCTCTACTTCTAACCACTAAAGGGCCACTTCTGGGCTGTGGTATGCCACCATCTCCCCACCGTGCTGTGCCTCAGATGGTGCAGTGGTCTCAGATGTTCTGGTCCCAGCGTCAGCACGCATCTCCCAAAGCTGGCTGCTAAGGGAGTCATCCCCAACATGCTGAGTGGGTGCTGAACCAGAAAGTCATCTGACAGGGGAGCACACGGCTCAAGAGATGCAGGGATAGAATGGGTTAGGTTGATGATACCCCAAATTTGCCAAGCAGGAGGCTTTGAAAAAAAGCAGCAGGGGGAAAATGATCAGGCTGTGAAGACACCAGGAGGCCAGGGTGGCTGTGAAGGTGGCATCACACCCAAAGAGGAAAAGGTGTTGAGCAACAAGATGACGGGCCAGGCCTGGAGGAGATGGCTGGGAGATTTGTTTCTGAGTATAACTGGTGAGGTGAGCAGGCCCCAGAGTGAGAGAGCTATTGCAAAGCACACCTGGCTCCCACATCATTCACAGGTAGATGTAAAACAGAAAGGACTTCACCTTTTGTGTTGCTGGGCTCCTAAACATGCCTGGGAACAGCCTCACCTGGCTACACTGGGCTTGAAAACTTAGGGTCTTGTTTTAAGAAATGTTTAGATTTGTAAATTTCTGGGGAAAAAAAGGAAAAGGGAAAAAAAAACCCAACCACCACCACCAACAAAAAAGACACCCAAAAACCCACACAACCCAACCAAAAACACACACAGGCTGCTAGTTTCTAAGAAACAGTCACCAGACCTTTTGTTGCAATGGGAGGTTACGTGGCCCTTCCCCTCCTTGACAAAACTTAACCATCTAAGCCTGAGTCAAAGAATGATGTGCAGAGCTTCTCTGGGTGAGTTTGGTCCTTCTCCCAACCAAAAGCCCCCAGGGGAGGCGAAGGGAGCATGTGGAAGTCTATTCATTTCTGCCACTGCAGCAGATATGGAGGTCAGCAAAATTTCCACAGGTGTCAAAGAGGTGAGGCTGTCTTTACTACTCCTGCTTTCTTTACTACTTGTTTGGGGTTTTTTTGTCTGACAGTCACCTGGGCAGTGGTGAGACGTTTCATTGACCAGTTCCATACTGACAGCTGAGTGACTTAACATGGGAACTACCTTTTGCTTTTTTCGTATGTGCAGGTTTTCAGTGTGCCTCATATTACCACCACTGAACAAGTGTCTTTTTTACTGGCACAGAAAGAAAAGAGTACAGAGCAAGAACTGTGTTTAATCAGATGCTCTGAATGAACAATTAATGCAGTAAAAGCACCATCCAAGAAAGAACAGAAATATCATAGGAAACACCTCAGACTGAAAAGAGGCTTTTTGTTGTTTTCTCTTTCTTTTTTTTCTTTTTCTTTTTTTTTTTTACTTTTTTTTTCAGTTGCTGTTACTGATTTTTAAAGTCTGATAGTTTCAAAGACACTTCAAAATAATCTTCAGCACTTTTTCACACTATCAGAAAATATAAAACCTTATTTTTAATCTCACTCATGCAGTTATAATTCCAGAGTAACTCCACTACAGTTAGTGAAGCTAAACTTAAGCCAAACCAGTGTGATACAAGAATCAGGTTCATAATATCTCACCATGAAAAAGCTAGCTGCTTTCTCATTTAGAAGAATCAAGGAACAAGAGAAAAAGAAACAACCATTGATTTTGGATGCCTTCACACTTTTACATTTTCATCTTTAGTTATTTTTAAGAGGCCTGATTTTCAGTCAGATGAAGAAAAATGTACTGGAAATCAGGCATCTTTTAGTGCCTCACGTGAGAAAATGAAACATCCAAAATGACCAGCAGTTTTTGAAAATGTTAGTCTTGCGGCTATAGGATCTCCCAAAACAGCTGTTCTGTCAAAACTCCAGTGAGCCTCCACGGGAGTTTTACCTGGACAAGCAGGGCAGGATCAGACCCAATTGCCTGTCATTATATAGGTGCACTGAAGGTACACTCTGTGAGAAATTACACTTCCGTAAGAATTACAAAATAAAACTCTGGCCCTGCCCCCATTCCCAGCACTGAGAATTTTGCCACTGAATCCAGTAGGAACAGGGTCACACTGTGAGAGAAGTTCATTTGTATTCCAGGGAAATAGAAAGCAGTATCCCTCATCTACTGGAGTTCAGCAGGAAAACTTTATACCATGTATAAACATTGGCAGAGTTACTGAATGGCAAGTAATTAGATCAGTGACTCCATTTCTGTTGGTGTGACAGCTGCATCTTTTTCACATCAAATTAATTTCAACTGTAATTTGGGGAGATGAAGTACACATACAATACTGTAATCTGGAAGATTTGTATAAGGCAAAATGATCATTCATACATTTTCTCGAAAGAATAATTAAGGTCCACTTCTGGTATCACCAATAAGCAGAAATGGCTAATGGGTTTTTCTGACACGGCAAACTAAACTGAAAAGTTACCATAAAAAAAATTATGCAATTTTTTTGGGAAAGACTTGTCTGAGTTTTAGCAAATTAAAACAGTAAAGTGATCTGACCCTTCCCCCAAGAAATAAAAAATATTACCTATAAAATAATGCTTAAATGTGATTTTTCTTAAAAAAAGAGAAGTAACGTTTTTTTAAGGCTCTCATATCTGGTGGCTGTGAAACTCAGACTCCCACAAAATCCTAGGAATCTGATCAAGCCTGCCAGATATTTAAAGAAAAAATGTAAAAAGTGTTTTCATTATATATATAAAATATATATATATATAAATCAAATAAATATGAAAACATATGTTCCATTTCTCACTTATCTCTCACTCTGTAGTATTAAGGAAAGAAAACAAAACACCATCACCAACAACACAAAAAAAAGAAGCCAAAAACCCCCAACCCCTACCCAACACCAAATAGTGTGTCTGATGGGAAAATAACCATGCGTTCCTCTCCCTGAAGAACTAGAAAGAAAAGCAACCCAACTGCAAGGCAATGGAGGCATTCACTTCCAGTTCACAGTATTGCAGTTAGAAGTACAATGAGGTCTGGGTAAGTGATGGAGCAGGAGCTGCCAGAGGCAGGTAAGGAAGAGGTGTTCACATGACAATACAGCATTGACAGCGCTTTTTCTTTTGTGTACCTGGGGCAGCTTCCAAGGGCAGGCTCTCTTCCTTCCCCTCGGGAGAGGAGGGCTCTGTCGTGTCCGACAGGGGCCTGCCAGAGACCAGCTCAGCGGCGTTCCCATCCATGGTGGAAACATCAGTCACTGTCTTCTCCCGCAGTGACTTCTCGTCATCTTCATCGATCAGCACAAGCTCTGCCTTGATGGTCTCATCATAGCCCAGCACTTTCTTTGTCTCCTCTTCATCATCGATGTTCTGGTAGCCCATAAATATCATTGTCACTGGCTGATCTGCACTGGCCTCTGGGGTTTCACCACCACACGGTTTGTCTTGTGGCTGAGGGTTCACAGCACGTCCTTTGCTGGATTTGTGTACCATTTCCAGCTTTGCCTCCTTGAAGAGCATTTGCTCCTTCATATGGCTAAGGTTTCCATCGGCTACCACATTTCTGTCTGACACAGTCATTGTTTCATACCCTCCTTTTACACTTGATTGTCCAGCTTTTTGCATAAGTTCATCTACGTCCTTTGAGCTTAATTTATGTACTCCATTTTCTACCACTGTGCCACCAGAGTGAACCTCATAGACTACCTTGGAACCGTCATCATAGACTTTGAATCCTCTTTGATGGGCCTCATCTGGGCCAACAGGTGAAGCAGAGACAATCTTGGTCTCTCCTGTCTGTTTGTCTTTCTCCACATTAATTTCCATGGTGCACAAAGCTTGAATGAAAACAAGAGAGGAAGTGCATGTTACAACAAAAAAAGCCAGTGAATGGTTAATTGCCAAACAGACAAAGAAAACTATGGTGCCCCTTTTTCCTACCTCCTGCTTCTAAAGGGCTAAGTGCTCTATGTTAGAGGTGGGATGCAATGCTGTGGACACTATTACACTATGGCTTTTTATGCAGGTGGAGGATGCTGGGTGTATCTGTGGCAAACAGGACCTACTCTTCCAGCTCACACCACATGGAGCTGTCTCTGGCCAACTAGGAGAGCCAAGAGGTTAGGTGTAATTTAGACAGGGGGAGGTGATAGCATGCAGGTTGCTCTCTAACTTTGCATTCTGAACTTGCCTCAAAATTCAGAGAGAATGTCTCTACTCTCTTTTCTGCCATTAAACTGCCAGTTAATTGGTAACAAGTTTTGTTTACTGCAACACCCAGACCATATAAATATCAATATCAATACTTGTCCTTGCTTAACTCTTCCATCCGTAGCACTCAAAACATTTTAGAGGGGTGAAGAAATATTGTTTATCTCTATTCTACACATGGGAAAACAAAATCACACAGTAACAGGATGGTTTCTCCCACAGTTGTGTGGCAGGGCAGCTCTCTCAGCTTCCACACCAAGACATCAACAATGACCTCTGCTTCCATGTTAAGAGAATGTACAAAACAGCCAAGAAGTGCTCCCTTGTTTTTGTGAATTAATCATTAAGCACCACTGCCAAAGTTGAAGAAAAAAGTAATGATGAACTAATTTTCAAAGAGTCATAAAACAACAGGAAAAACATGTGTGAGGGATGTTGCTTCGGAGTACAAAAGGTTTTCTAGCAGTTAAGGGTATAGTAATGAAATGAAAATTGTAGACCACACAGTAGGAGTAGACGAGCAGTCCTCTCTGCTCCAACACCCATTTTGAGATATGATGACATATCGCTGGACAACTTTTCAAAGAAAAAAATGCAAAAATATCTCAGACTTTGCAGAGTGTTCCTTTGTTTAAGCAATCCTCATATGTATATGAAGACATTTTGGCTCCTGGACAGACATCCACAGACACTTAATTACAAATTACCACAGGCAGTGACAAGAGTTTGTGAAACTTACAGTGATCACTTCCATCAACGAACCTCAGTGGTATACTCATGATTTATCTTACCTGGGGGTACCACAAACCAGCATGTTTGCTTTCTTTTTCTGTTTTATTTTCAAGAGAGTACAGAATATCCTTGCCCCAAGAACCAATGTAGCTTGGTATGGTTGTATTTTAAAAAAGTAATGAATATAAAAAATTACTGTTACTTTGATATATTTCCTCAGTCTTTTTACTCACACAGAGTAAAATTACTTTTCGTATAACCTCAAAGCAAAGTATTTCACCAGCAATAGGAAATTTATCATGACATGTATCATTACACTGCCTATAGTGCCAGACAGAAAATTCATGTGTTGGTGAGTGGGTGCAGGCTGCTCCTTCTGACATGTTCTCCTCTGTCCCCCAGGAGTGCAGTCTGGGGGGCCAAATGGTTGGGTCTGGCCATCTACGTGCTGTGTGCATCTGCTCGGACCTTGGCCAGCCCTGGCAGGACTGGCTGGGTCAAGTGCAACACCACACAAACACCTGCATCAAGCTAGGGGACAGAGATGCTGGTGGGTGAAGGAGCATTGCTGCCTCTGAGAGTGATGCAGCCCTCTGAAGGCTGGAGTGGGCTGCAGAAGAAGTGATCTCACCTTGGCCATTCCCCCTTTGGGGATTATCCCAAAGAACTATGGTTTACCACTGCTTTGGGAGGTTTATGGACTAGCTGTGTTCATAGCTGTCATGACCCTGAGCACAGGGTGCCCATTTCCACAGTGGAGTAGGGCTTACAGTTTCTGGTCTCCCTCCTGTGCTGGTGGGCTGGAGTTTTTGTGCCTGGCCATCCCACAGCAGCCTGGGCAGCCAGAAGGCAGCTGCAGGGCTGAGAGCTGAGCTCTGCTCTGAGGTGTGCAGTGGGAGACTGCAAGGCATCTGACATGTTTGGAAACAGGAAATTAAGGCTGGAAATAAGGGAAAAAATGTTGCCTTAGGGCTTGTAGCAATTAACCTACTGAGCAATTGCTCTGAAAAACTGTGGCAGACAGCACCTTATGCAGCTCAGAAAGCAGCTGGCATGGGTCACTTGCCCAGGACTGTCCCAGCCAAGGAACTGGTGTGCAAGTGTCCTTTATGTCTTATCCAACTGCCTCTGCTCTGCAGCCTTTAATGCAAATTACAGTGATAATGAAACAAAGAGATGCAGGCACCAACACTAACACTCTAGAAATTTCTCCTTTCTAAATGTAGTTTCTTGAAGGGGGAAGAAGAAAGGAAGAATTTTTTTTATTGGCTTCATGCCTAAGGCTTGGGTGAGTGGGCTCTGAGCATCGCTTGATCTCACCAGGGCTGCTCAGGCAGATGTTCAATAACTTTCAACATTAGGAAGGTAAAAATAGAGGCTGGCTAGCCTTTGATGAAGATGCTAAACCCGACAGGTTTCTGAATGGACAGCTGAACTGAAGCAAAGATGAATCATGAGGCAGCAACAGCACATTCACATTCTGATGGGCAGAAGTTCCTGATTTGTCCTGAGCACCACAAACCTACAGAGAGGGCACCACCAGCCCATCAACTCCCTGCCTGTTACCTTGGTAGAGAGAAGTAGCAGCCTGAGCTCCCCTAGAGCTCCTGTGCTTCTCCTTTCCTTTGAAAATTAAAAATATTATCTAGTGCATGGCTTTTCACTACAGACTGGTGATTTTCCTGTGAAATAGTTGAGTGCCATGTATTTGTAGTGCAGAAGAGGGTGCAATCTGCCAGACCTTCCCTGTTTTGATGCACAAATTTGTGCATTGAAAGAAGGCTTGTACAGTGGGAATGAATTCAGAAGTAGATAGCGAAAATCTGATAGTTAAATCATGTGGACCTGGCCATGTCAGAGTTTGTGATCTTGAGGAGCATGAGCCTGGAAAGCAGCAAAGATAAAACTCTGAACTTTACAGGAATGAAGTTCCAACTGTTTAGGAAGTTGGTGAATGAGATTCCTTGGGGAACTGTCCTTAAGGACAGAAGGGCTGACCAGAGCTGGCAACTCTTTGAGACCTCTTTTCTTGAAGAAGCACTCTCAGTGTGTAGGAAATCAAACAAGGCAGGCCGGCAACTGGCACGGCTGAGCTAAGGTCAGCTCCTCAAATCAAGGAGTAAGCAAGCAACACCTACCAATGGAAGCAGGGACAGGAGACCCAGGGAGAGCACAGGAATATGGTTTAATATATAGGGAAGTGTGGCTAGCACAGGTCTTTCTCGTGAGAACATTTTGCTACATTTCATAAACAAAGATAAAGTTTGGATGTTTTGCAAACAGCGTCTCCAGATTAGGTCAGTTCGGGCTTGGCCAATTGAGCCCAGGGGGAGGTTTCTGGCTGACCAATCTGGGTGACCTCTGAAAACTCTATATATATGGAAATCAAAATAATAAAGACACCTTTTCTCTTTCCTTGTCTGAGAACCTGGGTCTTCTCTCAGCTAGTGGCTCAACAGCGACAGGGAAGGGGTCAGGAAAGCCAGGGCAAAGCTGGATAGGACTTGGCAAGGGACATGAAGAATAACAAGAAGGGATTCTGTAAGTACATAGGTTAGGAAAAAAAGGCCATGATTAGTCTACATCTCTGTATCTCCCTGCAAACTGGAAGAAGATGGAGAGCTGGTGATGACTGATATGGAGAAGGCTGAAGTACTCAGTGAGTTCTTGTGCCTCAGTCTTCACTGGCAGTCAGGCTTCCCATTCTCTGAAATACCTGATCCTCTGGATGGGTGTGAGGGAAGTGAAGACCCTCCCATGGGGTAAGTTTGGGATCACTTAATGAAGCTGAATAGCCAGAAGTCCATGGGACTGGATGAGATGCATCCCAGGGTCCTGAGGGAGCTGGCTGATGTTCAAGGCCAGGCTGGATTGAGCTCTGAACAACCTGGTCTAGTGGAAGATATCCCTAACCCTAGCAGAGAGGTTGGAATGATATGATCTTAGAGCTCTTTTCCAACCCCAATTACTCGATGATTCTACATTGTTGCCAAGCTGCTCTCCATCATATTTGAAAAGTCAGGCAGACAGGTGAAGTCTTCAGTAACTGGAAAAAGGGAAACATCCATGTTTTTTAAAAGGGGAGAAAGGAAGAACTGGGAAACTACAGACCAGTGACATTTACTTCGGTGCCTAGGAAGATCATGGAGCAGATCCTCCTAGATGATATGCTAAGGCACATAAAAGATATGGAGGTGATCTGAGGCAGCCATCATGGCCTTCCTAATGGCAAATCATGCTTTGGTGGGGGGAATAATGGCCATGGTCACCAAGGGAAGACCAAAAGATGTCATCTATCTAGACTTCTGTAAGGTCTTTGATATGGTCCCCCATGACAACCTTATCTCCACATTGGAGAGACATGGATTTGATGGGCTATTCAGTAGACAAGGAATTGGCCAGAGAGTTGTGGTCAATGGCTCTGTGACCAGGTAAAGGCTAGTGACAAATGGAGTCCCCGGGACTGGTGATCTTCAGGATCTTTACAAATGACATGGACTGTGAGATCCAGTGCACCCCCAGCAAATCTGCAGATGGCACAAAGCTGGGCAGTGCAGCTGATGCAAAAAAAGGAAAGGATGCCATCCAGGGGAATCTGGACAAACCTGAGAAGTGGACCCATGAGAACCTTATGAAGTTCAACAAGTGCAAGGAGCTGCACCTGGGTCAGGGCAATTCCAAACATGAGTATAGACTGGGAGAAGTCATTGACTTCACTGAGTCATTGAGGAGAAGGACTTGGGAGTTCTCATGGATGAAAAGTTGGACATGAGGTGACAGTGCCCAGAGGCCAGAGCCCAGAGGGCCAATTAAATCCCAGGCTGCACCAAAAGCAATGTGGCAAGCAGGATGAGGGAGGTGATTATCCCCCTCTACTCTGCCCCTACTCTACCCACCTGGAGTCCTGCATCTAGGTCTGAGGTCCTCAGCACAAGAAAGACATGAATATTTTTGGAACAGATCCAGATGGAGATGATCAGAGGGATGTAGCACCTCTCCTATGAAGACAAGCTAAGAGGGCTGGGATTGTCCAGCCTGCCGAACAGAACACTTCAGGTAGACCTTATTGCAGCCTTCCAGTACCATAAGGAGGTTTATAAAAATGAGGGAGAGGGACTTTTATATGGGTAGATAGAGACAGGACAAAGTGCAATGGTTTTAAACTGAAAGAGGGCAGATTTAAATACTCAGAGGGTGGTGAGGCACTGGCACAGGTTGCCCAGAGAAGCTGCAGATGCCCCATCCCTGCAAGTTTTCAAGGCCAGGTTGGGTGGTGCCCTGGGCAACCTGATCTAGTGAATGGCATCCCTGCCCTTGGCAGGGCAGTTGGAACTAGATAATTGTTAAGGTCCCTTCCAGCCCAAACCTACAATTCTATGATTCTATATTAAAGAAGAATGAGATACATCTACATGCAAGATTCATCTTTTTATCTACGGTATGGAGTACTGACATGTAACAATGTCTTATCTGTTGGGCATACTTCAGGCGACAAGTTCTAGCAGTTCTTGGAAGATGCTGTCCTAGAAAGTTAACAGGTGTGATCCTTTTGTATTTCAAATCTGGCTAATTTGCTTAAGCTTTTAACTCTGTCAAAAATTTATTTTCATGTATTCTACTGTGATTTTACTGTAGTGTTTTTAGATATTGGCATAACATGTGGTTTATGACCAACCCAGGGACCACATTAAAGCTACTTGGGTAAGTAAATGCATAAACACATATGAATTTCTTAGAAAGCTGTTCACCAGTAAAAGGCACTGCCGTGGCAGAAGTGAATAACAGAACCTTTCTTATCTGCCTGCGTGCATAATGTTTGTTCTCTGTGGGAAAACCTAGCAGCCCAGCTTGTCAAAGTAGTTGCAAAATGAACTAATGTTGATTCTCAAATACCTTTATTTAACAATAGCATATTTACTGCAAAATGTTATCTACTAATAGAATACAAAACTACCTGACAATAGAGTTGAAACTGAAAGCAGTACTTGAAGATGACAGCCAGTATTCACAAGTACAAGTTTTCTGCACAAGCTTTAATTACAGTGAAACATGATGCAGAGCTTCATGACAACAAGATTCCAACTTGCCAACAGAAGGATCTCACGTCTGCCTGTTTTGTGGATTCAGAGGCTGTTCTTAAAAAAAAAACTACTTACACTTAAAGCTTGTTTAAAGATGGATGATTACAGCCCACCTTTAAGAACACTTATTGCACACACACGATACACTTAGCAAGGACTACATTAAAAAGGCTTCTGAGTCATCCAAAGAATGAAAGAAATTATTACTTTCTTGTTGACAAAATGGAACAAAACACACAGAAAAGCTTGCTTTAAATACAGATCAGGGTAAGCACTGGTGGAAGTGAAGCTTTTGGAATGGCTTGCAACAGAACTTATGGAAAAAATGACATATTTCATAGCTGTGTACAGTGCCTTAGTTGCAGACATTGCTTTGCTGTGCTTGTTAATCCATTCTTCAAGTAAGGCACCTTATATCCCACTCCTTGGGACACCTCTTAAGTAACCACCAGCCATTTGGTCTTGAGATAAGGAGTACATTGTTTACAAAAGAAGGATTTTGAAAGCAATAAAAATGTACATCTTCAAACAATCATTTTGTTACATTTAAGACACATACTCATTATGAAAAATAAGTGTTAGAAAATTCTCTGTCTGACTCCAAGCACAAAACAAGCCCACCTTTTCCCAAGAAGAAAGAAAGCCATACAAAGAAGTATAAAATGACATAAACATTTGAAGAATGTATCTGGTCTTGTGAGTGTCTGTCTGGAGTTGCTTGGGTACAACAGAGGACACAAAACCTCGGCCTAGATACCATGTGTTTGTATCAGCAGAGATGGAAAGAACTGAATGTTTCCATGTTACAAAAAAAGGGATGTTTCCTATGGTACTTGTATGTACTTCAGCTACATTGTTTTGAGAGTATTCACTGCAGTTCAAAAATCCTTGACTTATTTACAAAAATACACATCAAGCAGCATTTCCTGGCATTTAAATGATACTGGGACACCAGACTCACTAAGGTAATATAACAAAAAGAGTTCATGGCTACTGGACTGGTATTACAATACTTTGTTCCTTGAGACTTACCAGCTACTCTGCTTGATCCGTCCCACCCAGGAACTGGCTCTGCTGTTCGTGAATAGAGGGTTGGGAGTTCAGGGATCTGGGAGTAAATGTAATTTACTGCATCTGGTGTCAGAGAACAGGAAACAGTTAGATTTGCGCTACGAGCCCCAGTGGCTTCATTGCTTAGACAGCAGAGTGTTGTCAGCCCTGACAATAGTCACTGGAGCTTTGTACTAGATAATTGGATCAAAGCAAACAAAGTGCAAAGTCACTGTCCTGTGATTGCTGTTCAATAGACTAGCTGAGGCAGGAGGGAATGGGTCCAGATGACTCAAACCTTATGTCAGATGAACACATAAAATTATTTGTCAGGAGGTTCTGGATTTATCAAGTCTGTGACCTTTAGAATGGGGGTGGTGTGTGGAAGGTAAGGAACAAACCCAATGTGATACAGAATGCATGATATTTCAAAAAGAGATATAAAAGCCTAAAAATGCTAGTGTTGACTAAATAGGGTGAGAAACCAGCTCTTTGGTACCAATTGTTTCCAATATTACTGAATCAGAATCTGACTTTTTTGTTCTTAAAGCTGAAATGTAGCTAATAAGGAAATCTCATGTAGATATTGATAGGGTACCTGTTTATGTCTTCAGTAGGTATTAAGATCTTGGCAGTGCTGCACTGCCATCATTCATTAATAAATCCTGAATTAGTTGACAGCTATCTTAAATGATTGACTTGTTTTACATTTGAGCTTATAGCTGCTTATCATAAGCTAAATGTGTACTTTAGAAGAGATATTAATAAATTCAAAAGTATTTCCTTGGAGATATTTTGTGGCTGGGTTAAATATAACTGGCATTAATTGTTGTGCTGGAATTCAGTGGCTGAGCTAACAGCAGAGCTGAGAGGAGAGATGTGCAAATAACTGACTTGAGGTTCAGGCACCAAACCAAAATGAAAAAGAAAAAATAATAATAAAAAAATCACATTATTTCCTATCAGCTGTAAATGTTTTCAGCTCTGTATGGAAATTGTTAAATTTATGTTAAAACATAAAATCCTCTTTGGTATGAAACAGACCATTATTTTTTCTCCAATGGTATTTTGCCAGTTCAATGTACAACTTGTTGAGCCCTTGACACTGCCTGTTCCATGTGTCAGGGTAGGAGGCAAAGTCTGTCTTCCCTGAAGTCTCTTTTTGCTATAATCAGGCGAGAGAGGTTGACCAGTGCAGATCATAAAAGGTGAACTGGTGAAATGAAAGAGAAAATGAAATGTCCTGTTGCAACCTGCTTGACTGCACGTGGTGAAGAGAGATGCTCCCATCACATTCCCTATGGGCTAACACCCATCCCAGAAAAAATACCTACACATAGTGGCATCCTCAGGAAGGACGTGACATGCCACCTCTAACCCTAAAGTCTGCTTTTTTGGCTGGAGAATTGGGCCTGGCATTAGTGAAATGGTTTTACTCCCATAACAGTCAGTGGTGGCCACCAGTGCTACTGGATGCAGAAAGAAAATTCTCCAAGATGATACTCCATCCCTTCATGGCCCACTGTAGGTAACTCAGGTAAGGAGTCCTCTTTCCTCCCTTCTGGTGTCAGAGAAGTACGGCACAGAGACACAGTGCAAATTCATTTAACCCCCCCACAAATTTAGTACATAAATGAGTTCAATATGTAGCAGATGAATTGGGAAAAACCCCTAGCCTGTCCAGGGAAATGTTATTTTATTTTATATTTCAGTGGACAAATGGCAGTCTTGGCAAATGGGCTTTTATAATTTCAGTGCATATTGTATCCTCAAGGTTTTGTATTTTTAGCAGTAGAGCCTAGGAAAAATAATTGTTCAAGACACAGCTGACTGAGCAATGGCCAGCAACAGCTGCTTTCTTTTGCAGGGTTACTTGCCTCTAATGAGAAATTAGTACAATGCTTGGTGTTGTTGCTCTGGGAAATATCACCAGCAAATGAGTAGGCCATTATTGAAAACTGAAGTAATTTCTCAGAAGAAAGAAGTGGGGACTGTGTTTCTGGTCCAGAGAAAGAAGGCACTTTGTGTTCTGGACATAGCAGAAACTTGGTAATTATTCATCCCACAGAGTGGCCTTTTGGAGCAGTAGTTTCAGTAGACACTCATCCAGTGAGAGAGTGACTGATGTGTCACGTGTTACATGTGGTCATTATCAGTGCAGACTAGAACTGCTTAGCTAATCATCCTTACTTCTTTTGCAGTTCATGAGGATCAACAGGCATGGCTAGGGTACAGTTCTCATGTGAGGACACTGCAGGAGGGAAAATCCTTTGCAAATGTTCCTTTTTCCCCCAGTGCCTGTAGGGGGAACTGAGCATCACTGACATCCAGCAGTAGGGAAGATCAGTTGATGGTGAAACTCTCATTTTGATGTGGTACATGTCTGTGGACCATAGTAAGCTGTTTGGTTTGTTTGATTTTTTGTTTTTGTTTTTTTTGCCTCCTGCTTTAGGAGACAGTAACTAGCTACGTATTAGATGATGTTAATATTTGCTTAGTTTAGAAACTTCTCTGTGTGTTAATTATAGTAAAATATTTTAAAAATTAGCTTCAGGGCTCCAATCTGTCATTGTCCTGAGAAGGGAATGCTGGGAGGGCGGTGCAATTCTTGTGTAGTTCCTTCTGAAGCTAGTGGTGGTGCCATGTGTCAGAAATGGGGTATTTGGCTACAAGCTACTGTTCGTTGATTCTGCCAGGTTCTGTGTTGTCTTGTTGTCTCCCCCACCCTGCCTCCAAACAAAGCAAACATGCTCATTTCCCTTTATCTCACTGACAACAAGGTCTCTTTCATTCAGCACCTTTAAAAGGATATAGGAGGTTAATTTCACAACAAATGGATGAGACACAAATTAGCATTTTGTTCACATGAGAAGACAGAACATAAATAACATTTGAACAGACTGCACTCAATATCTTCATTTCAATCTTTGACAAGTTATTAATATCTAAGGATGCCATGAAGCAAGTTCTGTGTCTTTTTGTACTGTTTGCAACAAAATGAATTTTAGGACTATGGCACTCTTCCAGGTTAACAGACAGACAAGTGCTTCAGAAAACATTGGGAAAGGCAATCCTTCAAGGGTGCTTGCACTAAGGTAAGACTTCAGAACTGCTCAGAATAGCTTCCACACAGAGGCTTGTGGTCAAATGTCAGACAAATTAGTTTTCCAAGGGCTGGATTCTCTCTAAAAAGTCCAATACCACTAAAATCAGTGGTAGGTTTCTGCAAATATGGACTCCCAGGGCAGGGCTGTTCCAGCTAAAAAGCTCTCTGGGTCTCCTTGGGACTACATCAGAAAGAATAGAGATTTCGACCCTCCCATCACATTTGTAAGAACATCAATGGAGGTTTTTGCTAGAAGCTGAATAGCCTGTCTCTGACTTACTGAATCATGCTTTAAACAAACAAGCAAACATGGAGGTTAGGGTCCACAGCTGACACCTGCACATCCATAAGCAACATGATGGATAAGTGCATCTACCAGACCAGTAAGAAATGCTCTCTTACCGTTTCTGAAGGCAAGAAGCCTAAGTTCAGCCACCTCAAGTGCATGTACAGTAATGCATGTAATATGGGCAACAAGCAGGAGGAACTAGAGCCCTATGCCCAGTGTGAGGGATGCCAGAGGAATCACAGAAACTTGGTGGGAAAACTCACATGACCACAATGGATGACTACACATATTTTCAGAAAGATAAGAAAGGAAGAAGAGGAGGTGGAGTTGCACTTTATGTGACAGAGACATTTGCATGTATAGAGGAGAGCTGTGGAGACCATGCCAGTTCTATTTAACTGATGCCTCGGGATCATGATTAGAGGGGTCATCACTAAGGGGGATGTTATGCACTGACTACCCTGTCAGGATGATGAAGCCAACAAAACCTTACTTTGGCTGCTCAGTGAAGTCTTAGGCCAACTGAACCTGGTATTCATGGTGGCTTCAATTACCTAGACATTTGTTGGGAAAAAAGATAAAAAGAGTGGCCATGCCATCTATCAGGTTCCTGGAATGTCTTAAGGACTCCTTGTTCCTATAGATGCTGGACATGCTGACTAGGAGCAGCACATTGCTCGATTTACTGCTTGCAAACTGAGACTACTTACTTGACTTACACTGGGAGCCTAACTACCAATGGTACCTTGGAAACAGTGAGCAAAAATGGTGGAGTTTAAAGTCCTGCTTAGAACACCAAAGACCAGTTGTAGGATGAAGACCCTAAAATTTTGAAGAGACAACTTCAATATGTTAAGAGCCTACCTGTGAGAGATTCCATTGGAAGCATCCATGAAAGTCAAAGGCGTTTGTGAGTGCTCAGAGTTATTTGAAAGTGCCTGCTGAAAGCATCAGAACAATCTATTCTTTACAAAGGCAAAGGAAGAAGCCTAAACAAAAGACTACCCTGGCTTAACAGTGAACTGTCAGGTGTAATTGAAAGCAGAAAAAGAAGCATACAGACTGTGGAATGGCAGCTGATTACCCACTGAGGACTACAAGCACCTTTCTAGGGGATGTAGAAATGCAGTTAGGAAGGCTAAGGATCAGCTAGGACTAATGTTGGCAAAAAAATGTCAAGAAGAAAGGGTTCTTCAGTATTTGTGAGCAGTTAGGAGAAGGAAAGCCAGAAGATTGCTCCTTAAGGACTGCAGGGAAGCTAGTCACTAGCAATGGTGACAAGGCAGATTTCTCAGTATCTTCTTTGTCTCTTGTCCTCACTGACACAGCTGGACCCCAGGTCACAAGATAAAGAGTGGAGGAAGGAGTGGTCTGCAAGTGTTCAACCCACTTAAATTCACACTCAGGATGTTAAGAAAAATGCCTGACATTTTTGTAAGAAGATTGTCTATAATATTTGAAAGCCACAGAGATCAGGGGGTGTCCCTGATGACTAGAAGAGGGAAAATGTCATATGTATCCCCAGGAATAGACCAGGAAACTGGAGGCACAATGGTCTTACTTTGTCCGCTGGGAAAGTGGCAGAAGGAGTCTTCCTAGAAACCATTACCTAGAAACCAAATGAAGCAGGTGACTGGGAAAAGCCATAATGGACCTACCAAGGACAAATCACAACTAAATCACAGCAGACTAAAACATCACCTTCTAAAACATAATATCAGCATTGACATGGGCAGCACAGTGAATGATGTTTATTTAGACTTCAGCAAAGCTTTTGACACTGTTTCCCACAGCATTCTCCTGGCGAACACTGATTGAGTGGTCCATGAGATGGGTAGGAAATTGACTCACATGTCACATTCCAGGGGTGGTGATAAATGGTTTTTACACTGGTAGCCAGAGGAGCTGTAATTGTGGCAGATATAGATGGAGACTGAATTAAAAAGTTATGAAAAGCCTACAACTGAAAACCAATCACTGATGAATTTTTACAGGACATGTGGAAAGCACTCTTCAAAGAGCTGTACTTGACTCCTGTGAGGGCAATGCTGGTCTGTTTTGCTGTTGGGCTGCACAGCTGGTCAAGATCAGAGGGAAGAAAACCAGAAGAGCCTCTAAGAAATGTTCTGGGTACTAAACAATCCAGGTCAGGTTTCCTAGACCACATCTTTGACAAATATATGCTAATACATACACAAATCAAACAGAGGTTTGTGCAAACTGTTCAGTTACTGTATTGTGGCTTCTGTATGTTGGCTGAAATGGCAGCATGTAGTTCGCATACAAATGGCCACATATCGCAGAGTATGAATTTACCCCTCAATTTACTCCAGTAGACGAAGGAGTTACATCATATCTTCATGCGCTTTTTATCTTATATACACACTGAGACATAAACATACGCACATGGAACAAGAGCTCTCTCCTTTCCATTTGTTCATGATGTACATGCAGCAGAGCACTGCAGCATGCCTGGTTTTGACTGCAGACCTGAGCACCAACAAATGATGTAATTCCTAGCATCATCTCAGACCTTGTTTAATGGAGAGCCTGTCAGCTGCAAGCTGCCACAGAGCTGGCAGTCACAACTGAAGGTGACAGGGCCACAGCTCCCCTCCTCAGCATTTCTGCTCCACTTTCTCTCACACGGTGATTTATGAAGGCAGTGTGTTTGTACCCTGGAATTTGTGTTAATTGTGCCTGAATGATTTCAAGCTCACAAATGCTCTTTGCCAAACACAGCTCTTTTTCTGGAAAGGCTGGGAAGGACACAGAGCATCACTTGATCAGCCACTGGTGCTCTCCACCACTTCTTGCCTTCCCTTATAGCCTTTGCTTTGAGCTCTCTGGACTCTGAACACCTTGTAGTTGTGCTTCCTGCACATTCAAAAGCTCAGTTGCCACCATACAGACGGCACAAAATTATACAGAGGAACACAGTGGTGAGGTAAGTAAGTTTCTGTGCCATTGCTGCATTTACAATAAAGGGACACAGAACAAACAAACATGAAATGTATGGACTTGGGCATCTTCTGTATGTGGCAGCAACTGAAGAAATTGCTCCAACAGATCGGTGTTGGTTTGTGTCTGTGTTTTACACACCCTTCCTGTGTTATCCAGAGGCTCCTACCTTTTTTGTTCTGCAACATGCGTCATGCATGGTTTGCAGACAGATGCCTGATCTGCTGCAACAAAGTGAGTTCTATATGGTTTTGAAGGAGGTGAAAAAATCTATGGTACCAAAGTGCTCACAGCTATATACATGTTTTCTCCCTGCTCCAATCAGCTACCCTCTCAGACCATTGCCAGACAAAATACGGAGGAGCAGCTCAGCTTGCACCATGTGAAGATGCAGGGTTGCATTGTGCCCACAGTGGGGGGGGCTAAAAGGACAGCCTGCAGCCTCAGTCATCCATAGAGAACCACAAGACAGCACTACCTAGGGGGTGACCTGGCCCACTTCAGCCCACAAGGACCAGTTGCCAGGAGGAAGAGATGAGACATACAAAGCCGGTGGTCTAGAAGAGAGGAGGGACCAGTTCACTTAGTTGTACCTGCCGCTCTCTTTGCTTGCACATGAGTTGCTATCTTTTCTTTGTCATAGTTTTGCAGTTCTGCTACCCTTCAGAAATTACAAGCTGTCCTTAATTCTGGCTCAGTCTGTGAGGAAGAGATCCACGGAAAGCGGGCAAAATCTGGAGAGCATGAGGGCTCCTTTTGAATCCAATGAAATACTACATTGCTACATACCTTCAGGGAAACTACCACTTCGTAATCATTAGCTGGGACTTCCTTTGGTTCCCTTGCTATTACAACACGCATGAAGAGGCAGGCTGCACCTGGCAGGAATCTCAGAAGCTCCTGATCACTTTTGTTGCTAATTTCTGCGGGCACCATTCCTGTTTTGGAAACTTACTAATGACCATGGTGTAACTCTGCATAGGTACAAAATATTTGCCGTCACCACTTTGTGGCAGCCAAGTTCAAATCCTCCAAAGGGAAGGAAGACTAAGTGCTTACCATGGAACGTACTATCTGGAAATTTTTTTTTCAACAATAGTGTTGAACAATAAATTTGGATTATATTGCTAGCAGAAGTGAAAATTTCTGAACTAGATCTTTGACTTGAAAAGAAAATCTCCTTCGTAAGTAATATTAATCACCTTAAAAAGACAGCTCCAAGTCAACTTAAATACTACATAGTAATTTCCACTGTGTTCCAGTGTTCAGTGCTGGGATCATCCTACATATTCCTCATCTATATTCACAATTCAGTTGGGCATGGCTTTGACAGCAGCTGGAGGAGGTAATCTTAACCTCAGTATTTTGTCAGTTCAAAGACATGTACTGAGGATCAGTGTCTGGTGCACATATTTATCTGCAGATGTTCTAGCATTACATCCTTCCTGGGTCCTATGGGTTCTGGGGTGGCACTACAAGGGTCTGTCTAGCTTCCTGGGAACCATGCATATTATTTGCTCATCAGACACCTAAATTTATAGCTCAGTATTTAGATTGATCACACTTCATATGACACTGAGTTAATGAGCTAGGAATTACTGTACCCTCATCCGACCAAGTGAGGCTTTCCTTCTTCAAGAATCATCATGTGGAGAATACTGTTCATAAGTGAAGTAATCTATTTTTAATAGCTGTTCCTCTATATTAGGAATAGTCCTCACAGAATTTAACTGTTTATGAACAGAACATGAGCACATACAATGGAAAAGATTGACCACAGAGAGGTGAGAAGGAGTCTGCAGTGAAGGGCTATCACGGGGTGAAAGGGGTCAATAACACAGGAATTTTATGATGTCTGCTTTAAGTTATTCATGCTGTTCTTTCCCTTTATGTAAGCATACGAAGAGGTGGAACTCTGCCAAAGCAATACTGTTTTACCACAATAGTGACATTTGTGCTTGCTTTAGAGAAGTACCAAAGAAAAAGGTAATGGCTTTAGCAATAAATCAGAAACATACAATGAAGGAAAGAACCCCCACACTTTAAACCTTTACAACAAAGCTATAGTAACAACTCATGTTAAACCCAAAGCTATACAATAATGAAAAGGCACTTACCACCATCCTGGTGGGAGAAACTCTGTGAAGGGAAAAAATAGGATGTTTGGTTAAAACTTTTATATTTTGGGTTTAATTTGCTTTACATTTTGATTTTTATGCTAGGCTTGCTTGTATGGTCCTTTGTAATTTTTAAATGGGTAACCATGGCTGCTGCTCCTGGATTTAAGTGCCATCATAGCCTGGGGGAGAGGGACATGGCGTAACCAGATGAAGAGCTCTGCTTGTTGTTGCAGGCTGTAATGTTCTAATGTGGCATTTGTGGCAAATGCTGCCATCTCTGGATGCCACGAGAACAGGGAGGTTTGAAATACCTCTCAGGATCCTGTTGACATCTTTCAGGAGGCCTGAAAACTCACATGGTTTCCCTGCAGATAAGCTAGGGAAATGGCCTCTGAAAACCCTCTTCAAAAAAAGCTGGGATGGAAGGGGGAACCCAAATAACCCAATCGAAACAGACCTGATGCCTCTATGTCTTTTCTAGTCTTGTTCATACTGAGCTACATGCTCTGCAACGGCCCTCAGTCTTCCCTTATGTGCATGAATTATAACTGCTGCTTCCAAATGGTGCTAAGAGTACACTTTGGTTTCAATCTGTGCCCAAGTGCCTTTTTTTTTTAATACCTTTTGCAAGTTGTCAAAGGATTTCTCAGTCTCCTTTAGTTTCTCCAAAATTATTTGTTCTTTGGCAGATATTTGTGATTCTTCACTTTCTAATTTCTGTATTTCTTGTTCCAGTCTGTGGAAGACATACAGACATGCACATACACACAAAAATAAAATGTAAAAGTTTAGTTCAGTGAGAGAGTTTCCTAAGTGTTAACTGGCATTTCAAATGCCATCAGAAACAACTTTGGCTCTTATTATTCACAACTGATTTCCTAGCACATGAAGAGCACATGAATTACTTGTAAAACAGACAGATCTATCTATGAGAAAAACAGTGATAATCTTAACCACTTCTGCAAAAGCATATACAGATTAACTAAAAATAAACTTCAGTATCCCTTCACCACAATTCCCGTAACATCTCTGACATTTACTTTCATTTTAGAAATCACAGTGCAGGATATAACTATAAATAAGCAGCATTATTTAGAGGAATAAGTGTCTTCTAATATTTCTGTACTCCAGAAAATGAAACTGAAAATAATAGTTGGAAGCTGGCAGTCAACCAGTTGTGTTAGGAGTTTCTCTTGAACCCACACTTGCCCACTCCCCTCTGGGATATCTATCTGTGCTTTCTACTGTTATTGCATGACACTGGAGTCCCAGAGATTTTGGGTAATAAAATACATAGACGGTTCAGAAAATAAACTTACTCTGCTGGGCAGTAAGCACTCAGCACTCTCATTTCTTTTGTCGAGGCCCATTGGCTGAGACCTCATGCCTTAAGATGTGTTGGTTATGATTTGGGATACACTTTTATAGAGCTTAGATTCTCCATTACTTCAACTCAAACCTCCTTTTATTGACATGATTTATGCAGATGCAGGAATATTCCCTCTTTTCCCCCACGCTCCTCCTTTTATGTATGTCCCTATCTTTATTTTCTCACTTATAGAAAAAAAGAAAAAAAGAAAGAAAAAAAGAAAGAAAAAATATATATAAAATAAGCCAAGATGAACACATTTGGACAGGGATAGTTACCTAAAACTTGCTCTGTCTACAGAAAAAGCTGTAGCTGCTCACAGCTTGTTGAACCACATTTTCTTCAGTGTGCCATTTCAGCACTGCTTTGTAGTACTTTCCTTACCCATGGCTGCTTGCTGCTGCCTTTCTGTCACCACTTTTCAAGTGAATGATCAGGACACTGACCCATGTTAAAGGACACATTTTTGCTCCTTCTGAGCCCTGCTCATCTCAGGACTCCACTACTGCTTGTTCAATCACATGGCAGAGAGCAAGAAGAAGGTGATGCAGGAAGGACAGAAGGAGGAATTGCTTATTTGACAGACCTGACAGGTTGAGTTCCTTGTGAAATTCTTGTGTTTAAATATAAATACAGGGGCCTAACTTTAGGCACCCACCTGGAAAATTCTTCCTTACTTTTTAATTGTATGATGATGACTGATTTGTGGCACTTATTGATAACACTTTTCATTAGAGGGAGGGAAAAGTATCACAGGTTCAAGTTGTTGCAGATGGAAAAAGGCAAATTTTTCTCTCCTGAAGTATGTGAATACTTAATAGTCTCAGATTCATGGTGATTTGTTGAACTGCCATTTCTCTCTTTTAAAGGTAACAGCCTCATCACTAAGTTGAAATGGCTTAATTGCAATAATTTAAGATACCTAGTGAAGTGAAAATTAATTTGTTATTCAGGTTAGGCATTTTCCACACTCTTGCTAAATTAAAGAACTTAGAAGTCAATGGGTAGGTGGCTTCTTTTCCTTTTCTGTCCCTGGAAATGATTTGTAGAGCCACGTACATTAGTACCTTGCTGTAAAAGACATATGAAATCTTCTGCTGTGCTGCCTGGTGAAAATAAATTGTGGACCTGCACGAGTCAGGATTTACTGGTATATTTCACTTCTTCCCCAGTGAGTCACTAAGCAGCATTTTCAAGATGCATATTCTGTAACCTGGTACATTTTCTTGCTATATGATGGAGGAAGAGACTGAAAAATAGGAGTGTGTAGAAGTCAGCAACAATAAAATACAGGGAAAGAAAGAAATCCTTTTTCTTTCAAATGAGCTGGACGTTAGTTAATATTTTGTGACAATGAAAACTCTGAGTATATGTGGTATGAGGCAACTCATTTGATGCAAAGTTATAAGCAAGCAAACTTGTAATTTGGGGTCATCATAAGTCACCATTTTTTTGTACACCAGCTCAAAATTGGAGAAGGTTTGTCATCAGTTGTTTGGTCTTGCAGAGAAAGTTTGCTTTTAACACATGTACACGTGAACTTGCAGATGCACAGGTAACAGCTGATTCAATTGATATTTTCTTACTTTCTGACTGCTTGCTCTTTTGTTTTTACCCCTTTTGGTTCACTTCCTCAGTTTGTACTTCCTTCATGCCCGCCATCCCTCACCATTGAAATGAGTTGGGCAGATGAGACATTACATTACTCTATTTTAACAAGACATCTAGTTGTTCTGATTTTTGTTGTGTTGTTGTTGTTGTTTTCCCTGAAACCCTTCTTTACTTTCTTTTAGAAGTGATACTGACAACAACTTGCTACAGAGGAAAAGGATGGAGACAGAGCTACCAGGATTTAGAAACAAGCCATTAGGAACAGAGGTTTTCTGTGTAACACTGAATAAGAACACATAAAACTTATCCTATGGAGGCGAATTTCCTTTTCCTCTCTGAAATCAGTACATGTAGACTGAGAGTTTCCCAGGCTCTACATAGAATGCAGAAAAATTGCAAGAGAAGTACAGACATTCATCAGAATATACCTGTTACACAGCACAGGGGTCGTATACCTGAAATTGGTATCCATGGAGGTTGCTTTTCACATTGCTACTCAGTTTTAAATCACTTTTTTTTGTGCTCTCTAGGCCTAAAGGCTGAGGCACGTCTGCTGAGGTAACAGAAATACTTAAAGAGAGAGTTTCCATGTGAACTGTTGTATATACTCTTGAGTAGACCCCTTGGGCACCCCAGACCTTGCTGGAAAATTTGGACCTAGAGTCTTCTTTGGGCTTTCTTTTTACAAATAGTCCAACAATGCAAAAATTTCAATCATGCAAGGTGAAGTTTGCTTTGCATGGTTTGTTTTTTAGTGAGTTTGATATAATCAGATGTCGCTGTTGAGCCGCTAGCTGAGAGAAAACCCAGGTTCTCAGACAAGAAAAGAGAAAAGTGTCTTTATTATTTTGATTTCCATATATATAGAGTTTTCAGAGGTCACCCAGATTGGTCAGCCAGAAACCTCCCCCTAGGCCCAATTGGCCAAGCCCGAACTGACCTAATCCGGAGACGTTGTTTGCAAAACATCCAAACTTTATCTTTGTTTATGAAACGTAGCAAAATATTCTCACGAGAAAGACCTGTGCTAGCCACAATCAGAACTGCTCAGTGGTAAGAACTGACTGCTTTTTGGTCTGAAAAATAAACGCACTTGTATCACATCTGTTTTGAGCAACATGCTATGTAATGGCTTGAACAGTAATAAATCCATTCAGAGTGCACATGTACATGTACATATATATACAAAGTACTTACATTCTTCCTGTGTAAGCCTGTTAAATATTGAATAATGTCCTGTTCTTCTAGACCAGTTTAAAAAGGATATGCCTTAATTGTCATTTGACACCTGGCAAGGAAACCTTGTAATTCCCTTGTTCCTTAGGAGACTTCTTAGCAGATTTCAGGCTGGCCTTTGAAAGATGGGCACAGCAATACAACCAGTTACATAAACAACTACAATATCTGACGTGTTGTAGGGAAGAAAATTAAGAAAGAAAATGCAGATTCAGATGAGGCAGAAGTGGTATAAAATAGACAGTTAGTATTTCTACTTCATTGGCTCAGGCAGTTATCTGATGACTGAGATTTGGTAAATTGTTTATTTAAGAAGAAAATTGGGTCAGAGAGTCTGGGGTTTCTGTGGCATGGGCAAAAGTTTTGTTTCAGTAAATGTATTAGAAACCTATTTTCCTGAATACCATAGAAACAAATGGGAAATTTCGTCATTCAGAAAGCCAAGCGTGCCTTGTTGCTTGTCCGTCCTGCAGCTTTCTCTAATGGATGGCTGCCATAAGCACCTGAGAGTGTAAGAGGACTTTGAGGGGGGCTGAGAAGAGCTATCCATGTAACCTAGGAAGCTGACTGACTCTTCTTCTCAGGTTAACAGTGCTGCTCTGCTATGAGGAAGAAGGAACCACAAACAGCTGAAGGGATGATGCCTTTTGGACAGCATTTTACTGTCATTTGAGGGACCCTGACTCCTTGGTTAGTCAGATTAAATGCTTGTAGGATAATTAAGACTGGAAACTGCTTTGGGAGGTCTCTAGCTCAATCTCCTGCTCAAAGCAGGGTCAGCTATAATCAGGCCAGGATGATCATGGCTTCTTCCAGTTGGGTCTTGAAACTCCTGAATGATGGGGGAAAAAAAAAATTTTTAAGGCTACTTACAGGCCTCCTCTTTAACAGTCTGTAGCTATCATGCCCTGCAAAATCCAGACCAGAACCCTTTAGTACTTCAGGGGAAGGAGATGTACTAGACTGATAAAGGAGCTCTGGCCTTTGTGTTTGGTGGGGTTTTGACCTAACTGGGCACCTACATGGGTGTGGACAAAGCAATCAGTGCAGCTTCTGAGAAGAGCAGAGCCATAAACAGCAAATGAATTCTCCTGTGGCGATGCACGGATACAGAACACAGGAGCTGACAGGTAGGACAGAATACTGTAATTTAGATGACAAAAAGGGGAGTTAAGCAGGGAGATGCAAGAGGTGAAGACGCAGAAGGTGAGCTTTGGGACTGTGGTATGTCTACACGTGCATCTACATTTAGCACTCAGTACCCAGCAAACATCTTGTCTGGATACAGGACTCTGTTTTGTGCTCCAGCCTGATGGTGTTGAATGCACTTTGTCTAGGTGAAGGATTTCCTCTGTTTCTTCTGTTTCCCATGCTATTATGTTGAAACCCACAAACCTGGCCTGTCATTTTCTTCTCTGCTGAAAAGCTGAAGCTGTTCTGGCCCGAGCTGCCTTTCCTCAACCCCAGGAGAAACCCTGAGCATGGTCCTGCAAGGCATTCACAGAGGGAATGAAGATGCTGATGCAGAGTCACACTGCTTTGCAACAGGAACACACAAATCCTAAGTCAGCAGAACTATGCCTGAAGAAAACAGCCTTCTCTATCCAGCTAATTAACTCTAGCAGACACATGACTTCTAGATATATCTACATTTGGCTTCGCAGGGTTTTGTTTTTCAGTGCAGGATGGTAACAGCATTATAAACAGGGATAACAGCTGCAGGTTTATGGAGCAGTTTCTTTAGCCTGTGCTAACTATGCATTCTGTGTTGTACCTGAGAAATACTCATGCAATTTCTGCAGTGAAAACAGGAGTGTAATAAAAATTATGTCTGCAGCACACACACTGGCATGTCCGTGGAAAAAAGAACATTCATCAGCACTAATAAGGAAAGTATACAAGTATTCAGAACTTAAGAGAAAAACAGGAAAGACCTAATCAGAGTGAAAACTTGTAGGGAAAAGGTGGCGGATGCATACGTAGAGTGGGGGATGGTTCAACTTTAACTGATTATTTTGCTATTGCTTGACTGACACCATAAATCAAATTGATATAAAAGCCACAAATAAGACAGTAATTAGACTCTCAGAGCTGAACATCCTGAAGTGTTACAGCTGGTATTAAATTGGCAGAGTCACAAGCAAAACACTGCAACAAACCCCTGATATTTACTGAATAGACAATTCAACACCAAGTTGAGGGATAACAGGGCTTGCCTAAAGGGATGAAACTGATCTCTGTTAAAACTCGTGCCTGTCTCGAGGATTTTGCCCTCAGGTAGCTTTTGACCACACAGCAAAACCATAAACAGAAACATTACATGTTGGGTCCACCCTTCTGGAAGTACAGTGCCTTCCCTTGCAAAAGTGCACTGGCAAAAATGCTCCACTCCATGGGCTGCTCATTCGCGTTTCTTTTTGGGGCAGCAGGGTACCTGTTGGCTCACCCAGGTTCAGAACAACCTTGGAAAATGAACTTGCAAGGGCAAAGGGTCCCCCTAAAAGACATGGAAGTCTTTTAAACCAGCATAATTGGATCCCACTCCAGCACCTCAGCCCTTGACACGCTTCCTATTACCTGTATCAACTGCCGTGCACCAGCAACCTGTCTGTAAGCCAACGAGCCTAAGAAACCGGAGCTGAAATCTACATGCCACAGCTGTGAACAGTACTCTTTGTCTGCTGTAGGGGAGAAGGAAATCACTGAATAATCCTTGGTTTAGTTTCCACATTGGCTTAGTTTTCTTAGCAAACACCAGCAGCTGTGCTGAAGCCAGCTGGACCATTTGTGGATGTCACTCTGTATTGATATGCAGCCGGTGCTGATGGCAAAAAAGCTGCTTGATTTCAGGTCTGTTGCAGATTGAAATGGGATTCCAGAGTTGAGTAATTCAATGCTTCTTGGTTTAGTCTTCTTGCAGTGCTCATCCTTTTTTGAACAGCTCACTCTCAAAGAGGAAAGCTGGCAGGACACATCTTATGATTTCCAACGGGCTGTTGTTTACAGAGTGCAGTTAAAATTCAAGAGCAGCAAACTCAATTAACATCTTTGAAAATGCAAAACCTCTGTGACTTGAAAAACTGGGAATCCATTATCACCAACCATCAGTGAATATGAGATTCAAGCATGATGCTGAACAAGTTGCTCTGGTAGTCCATATGAATCTTGCTGAATACATGAGAAGGGAAACAATTCCCTCCACCTGAAAAAAGTTGCATCACAGTACCAGCTGAGGAACTTGGGAAGAGAACTACAGCTCTACAATTCACTTTGCTGTCTGAAGTAAATGTGTATGCACACATACACAGAGAGAACAGTATAATGATATCCTGCATCTGCCTGCTGTAGGATGAGGTTAATCCATGGTATCTTAGACCAACTAAGGCAGGCAAGTCAAGCACTGGCCACAGGACTTCTTGAGCTAAGCATGATGAGGTGGAAAACACAACCATCATTGTCTTGAATTATCTGCTACAATGTTGTCTGCTCTGGATGCAGAATGCTTACTGTCAATGTAATTCTTTGATTTGGAATTGACGAGTTATATGATTTAATCCCTTTCCTTTTCAAACCAACAGTTTGCGTATTAACTTTTGCCTGCCACTTGCCTGGTGCAGCATTAGATCTCCCAAATATGGGGACCTTCAGCACTCTGGTGTGACCCTTCCTCTAGCTGAAATCACTTTTTTGTGATCTGCTTTTCCTCTCCTTAAGATGTTATGTCAGCCTAGTATGATTTCCTCATATCACTTTAACACAAGATATTTTGCCCTCATGGCATTTACAGCCCAAAATTGGTTTTGGACTTTTACCAGTGTAAACCTTTCTAAGCCAAGTTCTTCCAGTCTTCTTCCAATGGGAGATGTCTCCAGCCTGGGTGAGACTGCAACCTTAAAAACTTCCCACTGACTCAGGAGATGGCAGATCACTGACTGGAAATCAGTGAATCACTATGCCTTGGATGCTTGCCCTTACACCAGAGAAACATATGGCTTGACCCTCCTTTGGGAATGGAGGGGAAAAAAAGTTTTAAAAAGCCCTGCTCTGAACCCAGTCCAGAGACCAGTGATCAAAGAGGTGAAAGAGCAAAGAGTCTACTTATTTTCTCCCTGTGTGCTTATAACAGAGTACATGGATCTGAAAGCTCCTGTTTGTGCTCCTGACCAGGCTCCAGACAAGACCTGGCAGATCTGATCAAGTCCCTGAACAGGCAAGTAAAGACCCTGATGGTTTAATCTGTTCTGGTAGCATCTGGCTTCTGAATCATCCAGCCTCTGGAGCACTTGTGTTTATAACAAATGGCACAAACGTTCTGGTTTCTTGGCCCAGACAGGTAAGATGAAAACAGTTATTTAGGCTCTTCCTGGTGAAGCTGGGTTTTCTCTCTCCTCTTCACCATTGTTATAATTTTCTTCTTCCCTCCCAGGAGATCCAGGTCTCCTGCTTCTGAAGCTTCATGGCCCAGTGTCCAAAATGTTAAAATAAATCAAACAAAGTAAGAGCCACAACTGATACAAAATGCTTGGCCTGCACAAAACCAGACATGCAGCTCTTCTGGACAGGCAGGTAGTTACATCAGAAAACGAACAGAACTTACACTGCAAGTACAGAAGTGCATCATCAGTGGTTCATTGTTTGATACTCAGTGAGATGGTAGAAGAAAGGCAAGGAAGATAAAATAGCCATTTGAGAGAGGACACATGCTGTACTTTGCAATTGAAAGGTGAAGGTGTAACAACTCAGGAAAGACACCGAATCTGGCAGAAACCTGCTTTCCAATGGCTTTAAGTAAAACTGGCAGAAAAAGCACCAGGACAGATGTCCTGGGATGTCTGAGGACACACAAAAAGACAAGCAACAAACATATCAGTGTGTTATTTGGTGATAAAATCCCCTCCCCCATCACAATGTGCTTTGCTCCTAGTTTGAGGTGTACTTCAGGGGACTGGCTGGACACTTTGAGTACAGGGAATAGCGAGAAAGGCCACGACTGTGGTGGGACCTGGAGTCAGGACATGTGTTACAGGATGTGGTCCCGGTGAAGAAGGATTGCATGTGCTGTTTTCCCGGCACAAAGTCCCTGTACACAACAGCATGCACCCAGAGACCAGAAAAGCAGCACAGGTGCAGCCAGCCCTGTGAAAAACAGTTTGTTGGCACATCACAGCTATGCACATGAAATTCGTTTAGGTTTAGCAACAGATGCCAGCAGTTCAGCTGTACAGTGGATTGTGTTATTTATATCTTGGGAGAGATCCAGGAAATAGAGGGAGAGCAATTGGGGGATGACGGCTGAGTGCTCATTCTCCCATCGTGCAGCAGTGCTGGCTGCTGCAGTTACCCAGGGTTAGCGCAGATGTACAACCAAAATGAGTGCATGACCTTATGCAGCACCCACAGTGCTAGCTGCCGAGGAAAGAGGATGTTTTTCTGCAATTCCTGTACATATTGGTATACTGGACATGCACGTTCAGTTACCTAAAAGTGTTTACAGGGAAGGCAGAAAGCCTGGAAAATCTCCACCATCTTTTTCAGTGAACGGAAGTTAAACAAAAAACCAAATCTAAAAGTATTTGCTCTGAAGAGATTTCAGCCTCCCATGTACAAACTGGCAATACACACTTTTTGTCTCTGATTTACAGTGCCAGATGAGAAATGAGCTGCTAAGACTCATGGGGTGCTCAGGATGGAACAAGAATGAGGCAAAGTTGTCCCACAGAAAAAGAACTGGGGGTGCTGGTCAGCGGCCATCTGAACAGGAGCCAATAGTGTGCCCAGGTGGCCAAGATTGCTAATGGCAGCCTTGCTTGTATCAAGAATAGCACAACCAGCAGGCCCAGGGCAGTGCCTTCCCCCTGTACTTGACACTGGTGAGGCCACCAGTGAGTCTTGCATTAAGTTTTGGGGGCCTCACTCCAAGAAAGACTTCGAGTTATTGGAGCATATCCAGGGAAGGGCCAGGAAGCTGGGGAAGAGTCTAGAAGCTCAGGGGAGATTTTACTGCTCTATACAACTACCTGAAGAGAGGTTATAATGGACGTCAGCTTCTTCTGCCACGTAACAAGTGACAAGGCAAAAGGAAATGTCCTGAAGTCATGCTGAGGGGCGGAGGGGTTAGGTTGGCTATTAGGAAAAAATTCTTCAGTGAAAGGGTTGCCAAGCATTGGAACAGGCTTACCACAGAATTGGTGGAAGCACCACCCCTGGAGTTCAAAAGACATATAGATGTGCTGCCTAGTGACATTTTTTAATGCTAGACATGGCAGTGTTAGAGTTAATGGTTGGACTCAATAATCTCAGAGGGTTTTTCCAACCAAAAGAATGCTATGATTCTGTGATTCTGTGACACCAAGTTTACACCTCCTGGATTGCAGTGGAATGGTCATGAGGATAACCTCACAGCAAGTTACTGGGAGATGGGCCCTGTAACTTCCAGGACAAGTGCTGTCCACTGTAGAAAATTCAGGCAGGTGCCAGTTGTTCATTTTCTATCCTGAACTGAAAATTATGGGTGCTTCTGAACGGGCTACAGCAGAAATGCCTTAAAATTCTGCAAGCTCAGAGAGCAGACAGTGCTGTATTAAAGAGCAAAACACACGGGAGACTGCGTTCAAAGGTAACATTAGCTAGGGCTGGAAAGGGCATATTGTATTCTGCCTGGACCTTAGGTCTTTGCAGCTTTTTCCTCAACTATGTATTTTGTCTCCCTGTGAGACCTGGGGAGGTGCTCTCTGTGGTCCCAGTTGCTCTTCCCAGGGAGCTGACAAGGGTCATGCGTAGCAAATCCTGCAGAGAGCAGTTCTATTCAGCCACCCCAGGGGCTGCTGCAGTGAAGGGCAGGGGCAAATGGGACAGTACAAGAACTATGTCTGGCAGAACTCAAGAGCACACCTAGAGTGAAAGACAAGCTTTTTCCTGGTAGATACTGTCTTTCCCTTTCTGCTTCCCCTCCCCTTTCTCCCCTTTCCCCTCCTTCTTTTCTTCCTTAAATTCCTGCACAGGTTATTTCCATTCAGACATCCACAGAGTCTTTTTCTGTTGAGGCAGAACACTGGCTCCATCCAAAGTCAGTGGCAGCATGTTCCCTATTGCTGGGAACCAGGATTTCATTCCTAGCGTAAGTCCCATTTGGGCTATTTGGAGTCCCTCTCTGCCCCTGCTGCATTTAACTTTTAGCAGTATAAAAGCACATGCAAGTGATTCTTTCACATGGCAATGAAAAGATATTACAATTATTAACCAGAAAAGCAGTGTTGACAAAAACAGCAATCATGCACTATAGCTATCTAATTTTATCCTTGCTGTAGTCTCCAACAAGTCATCCTGCCTCCATTTCCCCATCTTGATCCAATACATTTTGCCGATGCTATACAGCCCAATCATACATCAGTCCATGCTTATCCCTAGTACATGTCTTAGCTGGTATTATTAATTATACTCACATGTAAGATTTTCATTATTTTGGTTTGACTTGACTCATATTTGCTGCTAAGCACTGCATGAACTTTGTAATGGAGTTCTGGTGCAAACGAGATTATCTATTTCCTCCCTGTTGTGGTGGCTTAAAATGGGCTGTTTCAAGGAACATGGTGCTTACAAGCCTACTTGTTGGTGCAAAAGGTTGCCCAGTATCCTGCATTCTGACCTGAGGTACACCATGTGATTGGCTGAATTTAGTCTGAGAATTGTACTAAAAATGAAAATGACCCCCAGAAAATTCAGGCTGAAAACATGAAAACCTAATCAGTTTTATAATGGTGGGATTATTCTGCTGTCCTGTGACTATTAAAGCACAGCTACCATAAAAAGCTGCAACTTAAAGAGATCGTATCTGCCTCCCTTTGACTTTTTTGAGCATACCTTCCCTTGCCTTTTGTGTTGTGTTTTAGTCATGACTGCCTGAACCTGTAAATGCTCTCAGCAGTCCTTGACAAAGGAACTAGATTGTATGTGCAGATGACACTCCGTATGTATGAGGCACTGAACTTTATTAGGTCCCTTTAAAAGTTTCCCGTATTACATGACCCTCACAAATACACAGATCCATTCCCCTGCACTCCTTGCCAATAGGGACAGAAAAAGAGCAGCAGGGCAGGAAGGGGAACACCCAGTAGGAGCCGTAACTTGTTTTGTTTGTTTCTTGATACAAACAGTTTCTTGGATCTGTGTGCTTTACAAATTTGTCCTCTGCTGTCATTCACTTACAGGAACTCACAGTTAATTTTTCCAGGGTGAAAGTTGATGCAAGGGAAGGAACATACCCCATGGGAACTGACAGACTTTACACTGGGAGCAATGAGGGATGTACCAAGCTGCCGCCACCCTGAGCATGATGACTGCAGTGTTCTGATCCTGCTTCATCCATCTGATCTACCTTAGTACTTTTATGTTGTGCTAGTTTATTTATTTGTGCTGGGTAGCAAATATCCCCATGTCCCACAAAGCCACTGGAACAAACGTGGCCTCACTGGGGAGAGGTTTTGCCCTGGTGGGGTAGCTCCAAGGTTATCCAAAGTGCTCCTGCTGAGGCAAATCAAGCCAATCAGGAAGCCCCCAGAAACTTGGGCTGTGTTCAGTTTGTTGTTTCCACCCTTAGACATTTCCTGCTATTGTTCTTGTCATTTTCTTTGAGTGTTCACTGGGCTGCTGGGTGGTGCTGCTACTACCGGCAGGGGAGGCCTCCGGTCCTCTTGGGCACATGGAGAGCTCTGTGCCATTCCTTTCACAAACTCCCAGGACTAATTTCCGGCATACAAGTGCAGAGAAGGTGGACCTGTGGTGGTGACTGCATCTTAGTGAGCAAAGCAAAGTTCTTTTACCCATTGGCTGTGCTCAGCTGAACAAGAACGAAACACCATGAGATGATGAATGAATTTTAGCTCAAGACATTGCTTACTACCCCTGGAAAAGCAGAAAGTGGGTGGAAGCAGCAAGCCCACAGCATCCTGGGATCCACATAGGGTGCTGTGGTAATGCTGGCAATATGCTAGAAATTGATGGCTGTAGTTTTATCTCTGCCATCCAGAGCCTGACTTTCACTTTTCAAGGGCACAGGATTTCATCTACAATGATCTAACTCCACTACATTACTAGAGAACCAGAGTAGCTATAACTATCCTGGCCTTCCAGACACAATGCCTGTTTCTAACTTTTTAGCTCTCTGAGTTTCATGATTAATTTTTTATTTCATCACATGCATCTCACATGTGTCTATCTGCCGTGTGAAGGAAAAAAAGACCTGGGTGCTGCACTCCCTTGGGTGCTGTTCCAGTCTCAACTGGAAATCACAGCGAATCAGTTCCTAGACACCCACAACTGCTCAGGTAATCATGGGCTCATCTTTGGAGTTCATGTACAGCGTAAGACAACTTTCTGTGCTGTGGAGAAATTGTAAGATTGACTTTGTCCTAGGACAGCACCTATAATTATGCAGATCCTTTCAAGTGTGACATTGTTGCTGAGCTGTAGTGATGAATAGAGCCAGCTACAGAGCTGTGTGAATGAAGAAATGAGTGGGAAAAATTGCTTTGGTATTAGTTGAGGCTCCCTTTTCCAGCTCTTTGCTCTACATTACCTAACATCAGCCAGACCTGAGTCATTGCCATCTGAACCTTCACAGTGCTGGAGTGCACATTGAAAAAAAAACAAAACAGGAGAGTGTATTTAATAATGTGACAATGCCTTTCTAGTCCCCTTTACTGGCTCATGAAAACTTGGAGTGAAGTACAGTTTTAATTGTAGAATGCTGAAAAGTTTGTCTTGACTTTGCACTGCATGTTTGTGGTAGGAGTCAGCTGATGACTTCCTGCCTGCGTGGGTCTCAGAGGGGTGAAATTCTTGACCCCGGACTTCCCAAGAACTGCAGAGCTTCAGGATCAGGACAAAACAGACATCTCAGCTGATTTGGTTCAATGGAGCAAAAACCAGCCAGTAGAGTATCTGTGGAACAGGACTGGTTATAAAAGGATTTCTTTCTTTTTAGGAGAACCTTTACAATGATGCCAAGGTCTATGTTTAACGGTTGACCTCAAGCTGACTACTGATCATAACAGAGAGGTGGCACAGGGCTGCCTTTCCAAGGGTAAATGCTGAACAGAAGAACCTCAAAGCACCTAGCAGAGTGGTACCCTCTACTTTCTAAAAAATTACTTTGCGGTTGGTTCACTACTCTCTACAGCAAGCTGAAGAAAGCCAAGCATAGCCTGATGGGCTCCTGGATATGATCCCAGGGCTGGCTGGTCATGAGAAGCTAGTTTAACTTCTGTGGTTTCAGCACATCCCAGGACTATGAAGAATCTTCCTCATACAGGTCTCCTTGACTGTGCAAACCACCTCTATGCCTGGATTGGGCGTATTCAGGGATGGGATAGCAAGGGGAGGTGGTCCATGTCACATCTCTGGAAATTTCTGCTATGTAACTTGAGAAAAGAGACTAACGTTTCACAGGGATTTCCTAAATTCTAAATGGTTCATTTTGTCAGGTTTTGAATCTCTCAGTAGTCTTAATGCTCAAGGATCCTGGACTGGAGAAAACCTCAGCTGAGTTTTGGCAAAACCATGAACATTCTTGGTCTTACCTGTACAATTGATTCCCTTGTCTCTTTTCTGTGCCCACTATGTTTTTTATGTTGGTATTTGAACAAGACACTCAAAATGTGTTTTGTAAGTAAGTTCTTGTAACAAAGAGCAATAATTAATGTGAGACCACTGCAAAGGTCTGCTCGGGTTTACAGCACTTGACAGATCATATTAATTCACTTTGTCTAAAACGTGAGACCAAGGGCAAAGACTTCATGGATGTCCATACTATTGAGAAGGCTGGGAGTAATTTTCCAGTTTACATCATGCACGCAAGTGTGCACACCCTCATGACATGGGAAGTTAAGAAATTGATGGCCAGTTTCAGGTTGCATAAGATGTCAGTAGGTGCCTTCTGAGATGCACAAAAAAAGCTTAAAAGTGGTAAAGGTGCTCTTGAAAATGGGATGCTGGTGCTTTTGAAAGCTTGTCTCCTGTCATATCCACGCCATTTGGCACATAGTTATGAACAGTTTTCCAGCTTTATTGTTTGAAGTGGCTTCATCTATGAATGATAGTTGAAGTGATCAGGCAGTAGGTGAAAGAGCAGTATTGAAAGCCTTGAATTTAAACAAGAGAGATAAACAGATATTAAACTGTAGGTGTGTATGTAGTTCCAGTGGTTTGAATAGATGAATAGCTGGATGTAAGCACATGTTGAAGTGTGTCTCTAACTCAAGGCTTAAAGGGTAACCACATTATTGTGACAGTTCAAAATTAAGAAAATTGTCCCAGCACTTTGAAATGGACAGACTGAAAATAAAATTAAACTAAAAAGGCCTTATTTGAAGCATAGCTCTCATAGAAACTGAGAGCAACAGCAGTATTCTGGGTGCTGGAATGGCATTGACTGCATCACGACTACCATTAGACAAGGGCAATTGGAAGTGCAGGCTGTCAAGATGACTGGCCAAAGGCCTGGCTGGTTAGTCACTAAGCACCAGATGGACACCACCAACTGTCTAAATGATTTCTCCCTCATTTATAATTGGCCTCAGTTGTGGCTGAGCTCCCTGGCTGCCTGCAGTTCTCAGGTCTGCTGTTGGCAGCCGCCTTGGTATATACACCCTGCAGGCAGAGCGCAAGCTCCTATCAGCACGACATTCCCTGAAGGAGCTGTGGGTTTTCCAGTCATGCCCTCCTCTAACACATTTTGCCTCATTTGCACTGTGAAACCTCTATGGCACCATTTCACTCTACCCTCCTTTACTTTTTTCTTTTGTTTTTCTCTTAATTTCATGCCAGCTGTTGTGATCAGTCATGAAGAGACATTTTCTGATATTGGTACATGACTGCTGATATTTTCCATCTTATGCTATTGTAATGCTGGTAAGTAGGACTTTTGTAAAGATGCTGCTTTGTGCCCAAAACAGCTGTGCCTTTAAACATCTCTGGTTTCTCCCCCATGATCCAAATGCACACTGAATGTTCTTGTGGCCTTCTGGCTACAGAACTGCTCTGGTCTCTGTTCATCATCCCATTGTGTGCCTCCTGCTATGTGTTTGGGACTCGTAGCATCAAGATCAAGAAATCCTCTTACAGAAAGTCTTCCTGCATTTACTTGCTTCTGCCTTCTTCACTGACATGTCCTCTATGGGAAGTACCAATATCTTGAGGCCAAGAAGTCCTCAAAAACCTCAACTGCTGGGAAACAAGTGAATGACTTTATGCTGAGCTCCAAAAATTCCACATGGATTGATTTGTAGAAGGCACAAACCAAATTTAGAAGGTGAAACAGGAGCTCCCTCATTCAGGCTAGTTTTGGATGGCTTGATGTTTGAACCAAAAAGTGACAGGAACATGTAGCTGCCCTCATGGAAGTGGTTGTCCCAAAGAGCTCAGTGGTGCTGCAGACAATGGCTCCTGCCTGGCCCTGCAGCACAAGCACAGCTCTCACCATCATTCTGCCTATGACTGTCTCAGGTGCCATTGAGACAGAAAGTAGAAACTGTTTTCAAAGGTATCAGGCAGACTGCCTTGCCACTGTTTTCTTGATGTTACAGTCTGCTGGGAAAGAAAGCAAAGGGGTGCTACTGTTTTGAACAGGTAAATACAATTGCAAACATCAGAATGTCCAACATTCAGTAAAAAAAAAGATGCAGGACAAAGGAGGAGAATGGTTTTTGCATTCCCACACAGCAAAAGGTGGGAAGAGCTATGTTCAGTTTATCAGGTCCATGCACATGATGTAGGTAATCACGGATAGATAATTTTCACCCAAAAAATAAGTCTAGCTGTTGGATCTCGTCTAGCTAACGTCTCAGCCAAGAACCAGCAGATGACTGTGGTCACTCAGTATCCTAGCAGAAGTGCCTGAAGTTGTGCTTCACCCTGCCTTTGCAGAGGGCTGCTGGTGGGCTGTAGTTCATTATTATTGCTCATCTGAAGCATGGTAAGGTAATGTACTCTGGTAATCTGACTGTGCGTTTGAGTCCTTCTTTACTTTCTGTTTCCAACTCCTATCCCGGAAATCAGCACTGCAGTAAATGCCTGCTTGATAGCAGTGCTCTCAAAATCTGTGGCCAGGGAGACCAAGAAAATAGTGCAAACAAATGCAACCATTTTCTACAGGTTGCTAAATGTCCAGTGCCTTTTGCACAGCTATTTTTCTTTTCTCATGTCCCCTTAGACCTACCTCATGCTCTTCCCACAACAAGATTGTGTGAGCCACACATTACAGTGTAGGAAATGCTTGTTTAGCAGAGTTTTTTTCCCCTAATATGTATAATACAATTATCTTTCAGACAGACATGCTAAATACACATACAGGGACCCAGGGATCACTGTAGAAAGGCACCAAATGCTAAACTTAAAGCTTGTGTTCCTGCACCACCTTGTACTATTGTTGTGTAGTGTTATTATGAAGGTCACATACTGGCTTTCTTTTCTGATTCCCATTCCTACTGCATGCTGTGTGGCTTGCTTTGATAATTGGAATTTGCTTCACAAACGAACTGCCACGGTCCAGGGGACAGAGAAACGTCTACCACAGTAGCAAAGAATCAAAAAGAGGGATCCAGGTCCAGATAGCAAAAGAAAAAAAAGGGAATAATAATTAAATAATTATTAATAATAAATAATAATTAAAAAATCCCTACCACTGCATGCATGAACAGAATGTGCAAGGCGGGGCTGCTGGAGGGAAAGCTTCTCTGCAGTGTATGAGGCCATCTAGTGAGCTCAGGCATTGTAACAGCTCAGCTTTTTCCCTGGCACTTTGTCCTGCTTGTCCCCAACAGAACACTTCACATGCCAGCTGCCAGCCAGGTATGCAAACCCATACTTCAACAGTATTCTTCACTACAAGGTGAAAGGAGGAAAAACCTCTGCAGGAGAGGCAAGAGTGACAACAGAAAGGGCATGGCTGATGCCAGGGAGCTTGGTGTGTTGGGTTTTTATGGGAACTCAGAAATCCAGTTACACTGGCAGTGGAAGGGCAAATGTGGTGTTCAAATTTTCACTGAATCCTGTCCTGTCCTCAGCTGCACAGCTAAGGATGACAAGGGGAACTGCTCAGCCAGAGGGCACTGCAGCAACTGGGGTGGTGAGAAAACCTTGCAGGAACTGTGAGATACAGGCTACTCAGTATTACGTGATGTTTTCCCTGACAAACAAAAAAAAAACCTGCCGAGAGGCAAAGAAAAGGGCAAGTGATGTGGTAAAATAATTTCAAGTTCTCAGAGAACTGAATGGTGCTTGTATTTTATATGCCACTGGATTGGGAGTCCTGGAAGGGAAACTGCTGCAATGCAAAGCATTATGCCTACCAAGTCCTGTCACGGTGCTTTGCCTCCAAGCAGACCAGACTGGGGATGAACACATGACCAGACACACTGCCCATCCACTCCTCTGCATCTCATGTGAGGCTGCCAGGTTGTGAGAGCAATGATAAATATCTGGGGTTTTTGATAGCTTTTTCTGGCTGCTCAGAGAGCCCTTGAACATACCTGAACCTACATCTGACTCCAAAACCCACAACCAGTGTCACACTGTCCTGGTACAAACTGTGCTTGCTTAACCAGGGGTACAGTGCTGGAGAATGTGAGCGCAGGATGGTATTTCAGCATTTCAGGTGCCAGCATGTGATCCCTGCCTCTGCAGTGACATTTTCCACTTTCAGCATAGGCACAAGTGTTTATAGCAAGTTTGTCCTGTTGCACTAGAAGTACCTCAGAAAACTGAAAGGAAAAGGTTGGAAGACATTAGTTTAATCTCACTGAATGCTGGGAACCAGGTGAGTACATGGTCCACCAGTTTATCTGTCTTCAGCTGAATGAATGAATTCACTTTCTCATCTCTTGAAAAATTGTTTGACCTGCCTGGACCTTCCTCAGGGGAGAACTCTTCTTGTTCACCAGTGTGTCTCCAGAACAGCTATAAATCTGGAGCTTGCTAATTGTAATAATGACAAATTGTTCCATATTCTCCTGAATTGTCGCTGAAGTCTTGACCTGCAAATTTTAGCAGACCAAAGTAGTTTTAAGTGTGCAATTATTAGTCCCAGTGAAAACAAGCACGCACATCTGGAAACATTTGCTTTTTCAATAAGTTTGTATGTGACTACATAGGCTATAGACAGGAGAAACAAAATATAATTCATTTTGTAGCCAAGCAGCAGAGTAAATACAGTAGCACTATCGCTAGTTACAGATCCCAAGCTTTGTAATAAGTTTGCAAGGACTTTAGGAATTGCCACCATCCCTCTGTACATGCTCCCTTTGTCTTCTGTATATGTCTGTATAAGGGTATATGTTATGTCTGTATAAGGGTATAGTGTAGTTAGAATCTACAGACAGCAGTGCCAAACAGCTTGTTTTGTAGAAGGAAATGCGTAGGACCCAATTCTAGTCGTTCCATGTGGAGGATGATGAACTTGATGCCACAGCTGACACCTGGAAAAAGGGATACAGGGTACTGTGAGGAGAGGATAGGGTGGGATGATGAGACAGGGCAATGAGCAAATCCACAATGGTCAGACAAAGACCTAGAGCTGGATAAAACTGCTCTAGGAGCAGCAAGGAGAGCAAGGAACAAGCATCAAAAGGAGCATGGCTAGCAGGTCAAGGGAGGTAACTTGACCTGTCGCCACCCGAATACTGCATCCAGTTCTGTGGACTGCAGCATCAGAAGGACGTGTACCTGATGGAGCAAGCCCAGAAGAGGGCCACAGAAATCATCAGTGGGATGGAACACCAGTCCTGTGAGGAAAAGCTGAGAGAGCTACGGCTGCTCAGCCTGGAAAAGAGAAGGCTCTGGGGAGACATTTCCTTCTAGTTCTTAAAGGAGGTTTATAAGAAAGAGGGGACAGACTTTTTTTAAAAAACCAGGCTTGTATAGGATAGGGGGCAAACTAAAAGACAGTAGATAGTACAGATATAAGGAAGAAATTTTTTTTATGGTGTGGGTAGAGAGAAGCTGGAATAGATTTCCAAGAGAATCTGTGGGTGTCTCATCATTCTAAATGTTCAAAGCCAGGCTGGATGGGGCTCTGAGCAACCTGACCTAAGCTGAAGACATCATTGCTTATTGCAGGGGGATTTGGACTGGATGATTTTTAAAGATCCCTTTCAACCCAAACTATTCTGTGATTCCATGATTCTATCTAAGATATGTAATACATATACAGCAGATTTGACATGGAATTACAGACCCGTGAAGAAAGACCAAGGTATAAAGACTGTTAGAAAATAGATAAAAATTGCTTCAAGTGGACTCCAAATTGAGGAGAAGTAAACTACCAATGTCTACATCACATTCCCCCTGGAAAAGGGAAGGAACCTTCACAATCAGCATAATATTTACCTCAATGAAGAGTTTCAGATTCTGAAGACTTGACATATATTTAAGTTGTGTCTGGGGTGGATCTGAAGAGCTTGTGGAAGAGTAGCTCTTAGAACAGAAAAAGGGGCAGGTATTAGGAAGGCATAACAGTTGTAAATATTGCTCCACAGAATTTTTATGTAATACTGTTCCTTTTTATCCTCCTACAATATTTTGACTGATATTAAAAACACGTCAGTTTTCAGATTGGTAAGATTTTGTTTACCTTAACAACAAAATTTTGGCTTTGCATAAAAAGTATGCTTATTTTTTGTCTTGACAATTAATTGAGTGCAACTTCATCACGTTGTAGATGGGAGATGGATGCCTATCTACTTCCCAGGTCAGTGCTTTGTGCACTAGACTGCCTTTCTTCTGGTGGTTTTTTTTGTTGCTGTTGTGGTTTTGGCGTAATTTTTTTTGTTTGTTTGGTTGTTTTTTTGTTGTTGTTTGTCTGTTTTTTCTTTGTTTTTGTTGTTTTGGGTTTTTTTTCTTTGATCAGATGGACTTTGGGCAGAACATTCAGGAGAATCTTTTTTCAAGGGCTAATTTCTCCACAGCTAATTTAAGGACAGAAATAATTTTCTAGGCCCCATATTGAAATTTGTTTAAAAAAATTCCCAAATGCTGTAACAATACAACAGCATGGGTGAGTTTAATATGACTGAATGTGGCAGCACACATTATTTCAGTCTGTAGGAGAAAGACCAGACCACACTGAAATGCCACTTTTGGATCAACATTGGGTTGCTGGGTCTAGGTCTAAACCAGAAGACTAGGAAATAGATGCAGGACAGTTCCAGTGGGTAGAGGAGGAAGAAACTAGTGAAAGTTTTATTGCATGAAAAACAGAAAGCTTTCCAGGAGAGAGGCAAAATAGAGCTTTTTACTATACTTAAAAACACTTACTTGGTTTTTTTTTTTAATATATTCTAGTCTTTTAAAATAATGCTTCCCTGCAGTTTCACTTCCAAAATGACTGTAATTTTTTTAGAAAAACAAGATATTTTGAAACTGCAAAGTTAAGTGTTAAAATATAACATTTCTGCATTAGAAAAAAATCTGTATTTTTCTGTCCATTGAATTCAGCAGATGATATTGCTGTACTCTTTTTCATATTATGGAAAAGGATGGCTTGGCTTGAATTAAAGTTCTCATTTCCTGCTCCTTACAGTGTCCTTAATCTAGGAAGCATGTTATACAGATGTGAGACTTTCAGGTATGCCAACTCATACAAAAAGGCTATGTCACTCTTTAAAATAACATCAGACTGGTGTTTCAAAAATCTAAGGCAATGTGTGAAGGCACCAAAAATTTCTTATGAAGGTTTTCCTCATTTGAAGATTCACTGTTATATCCTTGTAACTATGGTAGGACTTGTTACATGAAAGCAACTTTCTAGTATTGCATGTTGAATGTAATACTAGAATGAATAGAATGTATCTTTTGTAACACTGCCAGTCTTTGGATTATTTCAGTGGAGGATGGATACATTCTGTTTCAAGATTAAAGACTGGAAACTATGATATAACAGTAGTATTATTTGCATGTAAATAAAACCCAGATTTTTTTCTCAAAATTATTTTCTTCCTCTTCCCCCTTTTTTTTCCTCCCCACTCAGGAGGTTTTATTGCTTAAAATCTTCCAGGTGATCTGTCAGTTCCTTAAGCAGAAAAAATTCTCTGCTTCTTTAGGAATCTGAATTCCCACAATTCCTGAATATAACTGTCTGGAATACTGTTATTATATACACATGACACTAGCCTCCAGTATCATATGTATATAATACCAGTTTTGTCACAGATAACAGTATGTCCACGCACATGGACATGAAAACTTGGTGGCAGGTTTTAGGAACACAGACCTCTCTGGCATTGTCACTGTAATTTTAAGGAAATTAATTTTTATTCTAGATAAAGCCGCCTTCTTAATACTTTTCTTGCTAATATTTATTTTAAGATAAATAAATGCAAGCCACCTTGCTGTCACACCGAAAACAAAGGAGGCATAAAACGTGGTCTTTGGGATGATATATTTGCACTATTAAATAAATAACCTTTTACATTAATCCATCCAAAGTTTTCTCCTGCAATCCATGCATACATTAGCTTTTGCCAGGCAAAGAAGAAGATATTTGCCTTAAAAATATGGCCAAAAGAGAAAGCCCATGGTTTCACTTTACACTGGTTATATCCACTGAACTTCTTCCCCTGAGGCATCTCTTTGTGGATACTCCGGAAATTCAAAAATATAAATTATGTGATTAACTAATGGCATCTTCTCTAATCTTGGTGACATGTCAGCTGTCCTGGTGTTTCACCAAATTAAAGAGAAGACTCCAAGCCCTCACTCTGCTGTGCAGGTGAATATACATGTCAAGGTCACAAGAGCTCAGCTATAGTAGGTCATCCTTCTGCAAGTTACCAAACTAAAATATTTTCACTGAGTGCAGCATCAGGACAACCTCACCTGGGACGACTTCTTACATGACACCATGGAAAACACAATGAAAATGGCATTTTTTGCATATGTTGTACTTCCAGTTCTCACCTACATTTCCTTGGTTTAAAACCAGCTAGACAGATCATAAATTGGTATCCTGTGGCAAGGAGGAGGCTATTAATATCTCTTATCAAAGCTAACCATATAGTCCAAAACGTGATGATGATCCTTCCAGCTGTAAATGTTACAACAGGGAAGAAACTTTTCCAGATACAGAGTTAGCCTGTGAATGGCAATCTGTGCCTTCTGTGTGTTAACTCTCCCATGGTCACAGTCATCTAGGAGACAGCCCCAAGGCTGTGAGGGACAAGTGCACTTGAGATGATGCACAGCAGACAGACAGTTCATGTTAAGACACAGACATTAAGAAGAAAGTTACAGTGGTGGTGTGCAGGCCTAGCCTACTGCAGGTCTGAGGCATTGTGGGCTCATGGGGGCTCCCCAAAGGATGCAGCGAAATGTTTATTAATGAGAATTTTAAAGGGATGCATTGAATTCAACACATTGCTGGAGGTCTGACAAAATGAGCTTTGCTGAACACACTCCAGTGTAATATTTGTTGATATTCTGGTCGCTGATTTCCACCAGACTTTTATCTTGAATACAGTCACACTATTTTTAGAGAAGGATGTAGCTCAGTGTGATTCTGGAAGCATCTTAATACAGTTCATTTTACTTGTGGATTACTTATGTTTTCTTGGCTCATTAAAAATTTTTTTAATTAAGGAATGCATTTAAAATATGTTTAAGACCGGCAGAAAGCTGTGCTGACATTGCCTCTTGACCTGGGGCCATCTGCAGCATACCATGCCAGGCAGTGGGTATGTCAGCAGGGCACTCCACTCTCCCTCAGGGCAGGAGCAGCAGTGTTTTTTGGAGAGTCTGGATGCTCAGCACATCACTGCAGCCTTTCCCACGCCACACTGACCGGTAGCTGACCTGTGTGTCCCACATCCAAAAATAGACATAATATACAACCTATTTCCAGTTCTAGCTGAGGAAGTGAGGGATGTAAAAGTACTCTTCTGTGGTAAAACTGAGCCTTCCCAGGGATAATTCCTGATGGCTATAAACAGCTGTCCCCTCTCTGGGGTGAGATCTTCACATTACTTCATGAAAGCTTGGTTATATAAGCTTCAGTACTTTAGTTAACTATTTCTATTTTGGATGCTCCAGTCAGATTGTAGTTTCCAGTATTTAAACAAAACAAAACAAAACAACAAAAACCAACCAACCAAACAAAAAACATGCAAGAAACATGTACTTTGACATTATGATTACATTTCCTTTGGAAAGCAGTCAGGCTGCTGCTGGCCCTTTCCACACGTCCTCAGAGGAGGCTGTAGTGAAAAAACTGGTATTCCATACAAGAAATGGTCTACGATTTTGCAATTCTCAACTTAAAATGAGCAGTGATGGAGTGTGATGTGTTTAGATAGAAAACTACTATGCAGAAATAAACAAAGACACGTAAGACAGAGTCAGGCAGTTGTACTCACAGGAGAAGTGACCTGACAGCATTTAGGACAGGAGCCTCCAGAGAAGGCCAGCACCATCCCAGCACAGCAAATGCCCCGTGCCAGTCTTTGTTCACTGGTAGGCTTACAGACTGTGGGACCCAATGTTGTAATGCAGCATCTCCTCTTGTCATGTTTGGGACATCACACATTCTCACACTGCTTGTTCCTCATGTTTAACGTGAAATGCACCAGGAGAGCTATTCTATGTTCTGTTTTTGAGACAGGACAGAACAGGCAGCAGACGTCATTGCTGAAGACCAACCCAATCAAGATGACTTCTCTGGAGGGAGGAAGCCTTGCCATGCTTGAGTGGCCACTGAGTAGTCCTGTGTGCTGTTGGAGACCACAGAACTGTCACGGCACAGAGTCAGGAATGCCAAATGCGTTTGGGTACTGGAAGGCAGCCTAGTGAGAGAATGAATAAGGGGGAGAAGGAGCAGAAGTGACATGTTGCAACTGATGATTGATGGGATCAATCACAGCTAGACTAATGCTAAGACTGGTGACCAGCAACAGTAGGGAGAGGGCTGGACTCCCCTCCTGGCCTCAGTATTGACACCCTCTGGGTCCCTTTCCACAAGGTGGCTGTCCTGTCTTTGCCAGTGAGAAGTCCCTGGGGCAGGAGCACCTGGTGCTGCAGGAGTGGAGGACAGGTATCAGAGAGGTGCTGTGGCATGGCTGCTGTGACAGAACAAAGCAGGATGAAGGAAGGAACCACGACTTGCCTGTGACAAGATTAGTAATATCTTACAGGTTAGGAAAGTAGTTTAATAAATTCCCTGCCGCCTTGGATATTTAACATGCTGTATCAATAGCAGAGATTGTGAAATGCTTTTGGCAATTCTTAGCAGAAATCTGGAAGATATGAAATGAAGAGATATAACAAACCACTGAAGGGAAGTACAATACTCTTAAGACCTATTTGTATGGAGCAAATGCTGTGACAGAAAACATATATGCTTGATTCTTCTTGCAGATACAATGTGATAAATAGCTGCTAAACAATTATAAAGCATTTATATGCAGTATTGAGCAGTATTGAGTTGTTTTCCTACACCCCGGGAAAGGCTTTTTATTTCCCCGATCTCAGATTATTTTTCTGTCTTTGCTTAGAAGTATATACCATTTTGACATTTGTGGAGGTTAAAGGACACTAGAAAATGATAGCATATGGTTGAAGATTTCCCTGAGAAGCATTACTCCTTTGGAAAACACTGACTTAATGAAATGTAAAATGTTGACGGGAATTTATCTATTTCATGATAATCTAACAGGAAATTATCACAATATTTTGTTTCCATGAAGCGGAAACATTTGCTTTTTACATTGCCATTTAACAGATAAAAACAGATAAAAGTGTTCCAGTGTCAATGTTGAGAATTTCTTATCAAAACAAATGTTTCCAGGAGGTCAGACAAGTAATATTAATTCCTCTCTTTCACAATACTTTTGATAAACTTATTTTCTCTCTGTATTTGAGGCAGTGCTGAAATTTCAAAGTCTCAGAATTTTATCTGAGATAGAAATTTCTAGTTATGAGCTGTTCAAGCCATCACTTTATGCTACAGCTTCTTTTATAGCCTCAGTTTCTCATAATCTTGTTCTCTAGTTTGCACAGAGTCTAAAATTTATGCCTTCTGTTCCTCTTCACAGATGTCTATTCTGACTCTAATGACAAAGCATGAAAATTCAGAGCCAATTTCAGACTAGTGAAACAATGTAAAATTATTTGGCGAATGAAACCGAAAAGCTGAACACAAACTCAAAGATATATTTATGCCTTCAAATAAGAACTCTGAAAACAAGTGACTCCAACACAGAGATATTTTACAACTAGTGACAAGAGGGCGAGTGGAAAGAAAATTCCGTCAAGATATCAAGCAGTTGTACTGGGATCTGGCTGGCTGCTTTGTACTGGTGGTCTATCCAGTTCTGTGCCTGGCATTAGCTGTTTCTAGGTATTTCATGGAAACAGACCAAAAATTTGGTGTTGGCTTACATACAGGAAAGTTTCTTCCTTACCTAGAATGCAAGAGGCTGGCTTTGTTCTACACTTTAAGAGCTGGCACCCTGTCCCAAACACTAATTTAGTCTGTGAATCCCTGGTGACTCTGCTTTGTATTTTGCAAAATACACTGCTGTATGAATTTACAAGTGCAACAAGATGACTGTTCATAATGTAAAAAATTTGGGGCTCCCCTATACCCACACTTTTAATTTCCTGGTTTGAGTTTCACAGTCTGTCATTTGCTCTAGTGAGAAGCAGTTCCTGATCTCACTTCTCTGTTTCATTTCCATATACGCTTAGCACTTCCCTTCTCCAAGAGAATCACAGAAACAGAAAACAGTGCAGCCTTCCCTCTGACATCAACTATCTCAACAAACTCTGGTCAAGCTTCATCCTGAAACTGTTCAGGAGCAGAGATCCCCTGTGGCAATTGGCAATCTGCTCCAGTGCTTCACCATGCTCACTCTTGAAAAAGGTCTGCAGGAGAAATGCCTGATTATTTTCTTAAAGGTCTGGCCTTCTGGCATTTCAATCCCATTTCTCCTGTGTTTGGAATTTTTTTCTCTCATCTTTATAGCTATTTTCAAACTAGCTGAAAACATTACCATGTCCCTGTTCAACTTTCTTTCCCTAAATAATTTTCTTTTGCAAGTTGTGGATCTTTGTTATCAGAAAGAAGGAGGAAAGTCTGTGACTGGCTGGAAGCAAGTGTTAAACCCCAGTGGCCCAGGAGAAGGGGTCTGGGCAGGTCCTTGATTGCAGACTGTGTTGGCTGAACTAGCATTGCTCCTGGTGACTGTGTCTCTGACCTTGTCTCACAGACCTGAAATGAGGGACACTCCATGGCCTCTCCAGTGCTTCACTGTCCTGATTGCTGGAAGGATTTTCCTAATGAACTTCCATTGCCAATACTTAATTTCAGTAGTTGTCCCTTGTACTGTGAACACAAAGAACCCCTTATGCCTTTCCATTGCAATGGCTGATGAAGTATTTCAAGACCTACTCTCTGCGTTAGACTGAGAAATCTTTCCTTGCAGACTGTGTGCCCCAACTACTTCCATCTTCTCTTCCTGATTTTCTGGTAGTCTGCACTGTACTTCCAGTGCAATTGTAATTTCAACTGCACATTAATCCAAGTGAGGCCTTCCTAATGATCAGCAGAGTATCCTTTTATATCTCATTACCTACATACCAAAGTGTCTTTACAACACAAAATCCTTGACTAATGTCCAGCTTCTTATTCACCCATGTGAATAAGTTCCCACATGTTTTTGAGAGGACTGGGCTGACAGCCATAGCCCACCCTGTCTCCACAGCTGGCTATGCGTGCCCAAAGGTAAAATTCTGCATTTTCCTTCTACTGTGCTTTTAGGATCATCTGTGATTTGCAATTACCATACTATTCTTCACAGTTTGCCCCCAGGTTTGAAGATGTTGTCTTCAAGTTTAAAAGATAGAGCATTTACTCATAAACAGTCTCGTTACCTACAGTGTTATGAGAAGATGAAATAGTCTAAGAACCAGGATAGAGTCCACCAAAACTTTTCCCTTTAATTTTGACTGAACAGTTTCTTACCAGTATTGTCTCTGGCTTACACAAGTTTTGTCTGAATCATATTTATACTACTGGATTATAAAAGTATCAAAGTATTCTTACTGTTAAGGTAAATGGCAAGGTAAGGTAATGGACATGGTCTGCTAGGTGCCTGTCAAGGAAGCTGGGTATCTTGCCAGGCCTTATTTGATAAATTCAAGTTGTTTATAAATCACTACGTATTCTCCTAGACAACCACATGTACACCTCCAAGGAATAAAGTTAGGTTGGTATCCCCTAACTCCTCTTTTCCCTGCCCCCTTGGTAAAGTTAAGCATGATATTTGCTTTTCCTATGAACATCTCTTTTCAAGATCTCAAAGGGAAAAGGCTGAGATGTTTTCAGCCAGATGTCAAGTCTGGGGATGGATCTCACCATGCCCAGATGATCTGAAGGCAGTCTGATTTGCCTCAGTATTCTTCAACTTGTTTTTCCTCATTCTGCTCTAGATATATACCTGGTACAACTGCACTTCTCACTTAATTTCAGCACACCTTTTCAGTGAAGACTGATGCACAAAAACAAGACTCTTATCTCAGTGTCACCTACCATATTTTCTCTCTATGGAGCAGGAGATCAGCATTTTCCTTTGCTTTCTCTCTACCAATAACTCTACCACAGAATTATTTCCTATTATGGTAGAGAGCACATTATGCCTCTGCCTTTTTGGCTTTCGTTCTCACCTGCTTTTGCAACTCTTTCAAGTTATGATTAGCAGTCTGAACTAATTTCCATTTTCTGTGATGTTTTGTCTTTGCTTAATGCCAAAGAAAATCCACTGACTTAGTACAGTGAGTCTGGTACTACACCTCCTCTCTTTCCTCTGGGCCAGTTTGTGCTTTTATGGTCATTCACCCTGTGTAACTCTTCTATCCATCAAAGCTTTCAGCTATGAAATCTCGAGTTTATTGAAACCTGCCTACCCCAAATTCATTATTTTTAACATACTTTGTAAGCCACAGACTTCACATTTCATGATCATCCTAGTGGGTCCCTAACTTCATATTTTGTGGGCCCTCACCATGGACTAACCACTCTGCAGAAATTCATCTCTCTGAATAGTTAGCTTGAAGAGGTATGCACACTCCAAAGATTTGCTTCCCTGTGCAGGGTGAGGTTAAGATGATTAATATTCTTTTAAATAAGAATAGTGTTTTAATGGCTTGCTCTTCATGTAAGTGTTTCTTCTGCTGGACTTGTCAGGGAATATTACCAGTTAAATTAATTTGAGAGGGGCAATTGAATCTCAGAATTTTTTCCTGTATTTTTAGGATATTCTAGATGCTTTTGGCTAGAAGAAAATTAATATGCAAAAGCTATTCTTCCCTCAGTCAAATCACAGCTTCTTTTTAGATAAGCAAACAGCGAAGCTACAAGAATGCTAATCAATGTGGGACACAAAGAACAAAGACTTTCCCTCTCTTCTGCAAATCTACCCTCCCACTTAATTAAAAAATAGTCTTCCTAGGAGGATAATGAGGAAAAAGAGGGGAGAGGGGAGCAGAACTAGTGAGAATCAGAGGAGAACCTGTGCTGAAACAAAAGGTATAATTTTGACATTTCCTGTTTCCTTCTGTAATTAATCACCGCATCACCCTGTGACCCATTTTTTTCTGCATTAATAGGACTGAGCTGTGTAGTCCAGCCCTCTCCAACCATGCTCACACATTCTGAGCAATGCTTGAGGATCATCATGGCCCCTGCTTTGTGAGCATGGATGGCATTGCTGACACGATTCCTCAATACCACTGAGTAAAACTCCTGTGTGCAGGTTTGCAAATCCTCCCATTGGCAACCCCTGGGATGAAAGGAAACAAAGGAACTAGGGCTAAAGCCTGGAAAAGTTTCTTGCACTCCCCAGCTCTCTGCTGGAGTGGCAGGAGCATTCCTGTCTGCAGGACCACACCACTGATGAGTGCAGAGAAAAGGAGGGCTTCATCGCAGAGCCATGTCATGTTGCTGTTCAGAGTTAAAAGGGAATTTGGTGACAAAAGAGAAGAGCAGGAACCCAAATGTTGCCTCTAGACCTGGTTGTCTGCCTTGAAGACTGTCTGTAAGGCAGGTCACTTTAGTGAGAGCAATCTGCAAAAAATAGCTGTTTCCCAGAAACCCTTTGCTATGTTGAAGAACTTACCAAACTCTTAAAATAAAATAATGAAATAAAACAGAAACTAGAGTCTTGGCAGCAGGGGAAAAGATGGATATGAATAGCATTTAAGAGAGAGAAAGCTGTGGGAGCTGTTAAACTCCAGCAACTTTAATAACAATGACAGCTTTAAGTCCTTACAATTCATCCTACCAACAAAGTCCACCTAACTGCAGCAAAAAAGGAATGCCTCTCTCTTGGTTCCTCTTCCTTTCATTTGTCCTAACTGATGGGGGACAAGAGGGACAATTAATGTTTTATCACCTAATGAATAACTGGTTCATGGTCCTTACGCTAATATTTCTCACAAACAATATACACTCTATGAAATGAGAAGTGCAGCTAACCACTACGGAGGAAGTACTTTACTTAAAAAAAAATAATAGAGAACAGCAACAAGAGCTGCTGGAACACTTCCGGTGGTTTTGAAAGTGATGCTTTATCACTTCACCTTGATTCTCCTTGGGAAGTTATCTTCCCTGCCTGCCAAGGTTTCCCAGTTCTTTATTAAAGTTTTCATCCAGCAAAGACTGGACTCTTGTTCTCCAGGAAAAGCTGGCGAAAATGGATTTTTCAAAACCCTCGTTATACAAATCCTCTCAGAATAGTCTCACAAATACATGATTCAGCATCCCTGGGGCAAAAGGACACATTAACACACTTTGTACACTCTGGGCTATTTCCCAGCTAGCATTCCTCCCATGGTAGACACAAAATACTATTATTTGTTTTGAAGACACTTCCCTATGAAGGAAAGAAAATCCTTCAAAGAATTAGATAAGACCGGGCCATGTTCAAAATACAAGTGTTCAGCTGAAAAAAAAATCATTCCTGCAGAAATATTCAGCTCTACAAACTACAAATTGTTCTCAGTATATAGAACAGCATGAACTTTCCACCAATAAAATCATCAACCAAGAAAATTAGGTAAAACCAATTGTTCCATGTCCTATTTTAGTGTCTAGTTACTATCAGGAAGGGCTTCTGTTACCAAAAAAAAAAAAAAAAAATCATATTAATCCAACATAGATTTATACTATGGTTAATTGTCCCAAATATCTAGGGGCAAAATCAGTGTATTGCTGGCTACACAGCTTTTGAGAATCCCTCTACACAATTTTTGTGCCAGCAAAAAAATTCTCATATTTAATTTTTTAATGAAAAGTTTCAGATACCCATAGTATGTGTCACTTCCATAATGATCGTTTTGTGAATGAAGGTTATTCATTTTTAGAGAAAGGAGTTTGAAAGCCCACTTGTAACCCATTTTCAGCTTTTTTCATGCACAGTACTTTCAGATATCTATAAATCTAACAAAGCAGCAAGCAGTTCAGTCAGAGATGACTAAACAGAATCTATCTCTTCCCTAATCAAACGCTGGCCATGAGTATTTCTTTCCCTGATTGCACGGAATGCTTTTCAGCTCAGCAGTAGGTAAAGCAAAGACTAATGAGGAAGGAATCACCTTTCAGAAATGCTGGGTCATTGCATCAGGTTTTTCAAATGTCTTCTCTTTTGGGAGATGAGGTGGCTCAGCGGGGACCGCTAAGATGGAAAAATATCAATGTATTACTCATCTTATTCAAGATGTCAGTATGATGCAGTCTGTACCGATGCAGTAAGTGGTAAGACAAGCCACCTAATGAAGCTGTGAAATTATTAAATACCACCACTATTAACAAGAAAAAAGACATTTTCAGGATAGGTAATTTTGCAGCTTTGCCCTACAGACACTTCATATGACAAAATAAGCACTGACAATAAGGAAGGAATATCAGACACCCTACTTTGATTGAGTCATCATGTTTCACAGCCGTTGTTGATCTGGTAATCTTCCAAAAGAAAAGCTGTATTATTTTGTCTGCCATTGAGGCAAGTCAAGAACAGCTCCATCAAAGCAAGCAAGTTTGTGATTTAACTGTGAAAATCCAGCAGCACTCCAGTGCCACGTAAAGCCAACCTGGTGCCCAAGGGAGGTCTGACGGTGTTTGGTGGAGCACTGATAAAGCACAGCTCCACCAAGGAGCATGTAAAAGTCATCCTGTTCATTAAATGTCTTCATTCGTCACACATCCCATTTAAGCAGGAGTTTTCACTTCCCAAGAACCACATTGTATTCTCCCGACCTCCATTTGCACTCAAGAGGGAGAAGCTGTGGATGTTCCATTCTTTCTTCTTTGAAATGCCTGAAGAGTGAAATGACTGCCTACAAAATGCAGTGCAATAGCAGTCTTTCAAAAAGTAATGTGTAGCAACTTATACTGCAGGCAAGAAATCTGTTTGGTCCTGGGATCCATGGCAGCCTTGGACACCATAAGCCAGGGCATCAGGATGGGGCTCTTGTGTGCTGTTTATTGTTTGCAGGTATCAAAATGTTTGTCAGTAATAGATTCCCATTCTAAAGAAAGGAAAAGGTTGAGGCATGGATGAAGAGTTGACATGGTGGATATTGGTCTGACTTGATAATATTTTCTCTTCATGTACTGTAGATTTTAAATAAAAGCATTTAACAAACCAGTTTAACACAGCATCTCTCTGCTACACCTGAGGTTTTGTCTTGCCTTAGGTGGTATCATTTTGACTGCACCAATCCCTGATATTTGAAGGTCTCTGGGTAGAAACAATGTATTAAAACATTCGGAAAAAAAATGCTGGTAAGAAGAATACAAGTTCTCAAAATCTGTTTGTGTAAAGCAGACTTCAATTGACAGAACCTTTTTTGAATTAGTCCTTCAAAGGAATCTATACAGTTTTCAATGACTGCTGTCTGGACTCTTTACCTGACACTTGATGTTTTGCATGCATGAAAGAAGAATCTCCCTCATAGTCTCAACTGGGCCAGGAAAATAGGACGATTTTTCTGTGGCACATCTTCAATATGATTGATGATTCACATTTGTAAAGCTGATTTTAAATAGAAAAGAGCAGAGAATTACATGGGAGTTGTGAATGTAGGGTTGCTGCTCCTGAAATTACTTGTCTAAAAGATGATAAAAGGACTGCTGACCACTGCTGCCTGCCTGGAAGAAGACTGTGGCCTTAAAATGGCTTTCAGAGACCATATGTGTCACATAACAAGTTACATCTGACACGCTGGTTACTTACAGCCTTTGGCAGGCAGAAAATTTTAGATTGTGCCTAAGTGAAAGTACAGTTATTGCACAAGAAAAAAACAGAGCTGAGGATCACCATGTTCTCAGCATGGTGACTCCCTGCAGTTCTCGACAGTTCTCCCCAGAAGGTGATTCCAATGGGGTAAGGGCTCAAAGGCATGAGGAATTTCCCTTGCAAGTTTTGGGGCATAAACAGGGTACACATGTAAATCCTGTGGTATCTTTACTGTTTTCTCCTGCTGCAACATTTCCTAAAGTCAGAATGATCTTATGTTGCCTTTTATTTATCTTCTCAGCTGAAAATACTATGGCATCAAAAGTGGACTGCCAGTGTAACAAATATGAACCACTCCCTGCATCAGAAGTGATGTCTTATTGCTGGGTGTAACTTCTGACAGTGTGCTGGATTGTCCTTGCAGGACCAAATCAAAGGCTAGCCCCACACAACCCCTCTGGAACAGCCTTTAGAGAGTGAACTGACTACTCTGGTTTCCCCACCTGGTTGCTGCAAGCAAGATGAGACTTACATGCCCTGCTCTGCTGGTGACACCTTATCGCTCTGCAGCAGCTGATGCCTGGAATGCACTTCTAAATTCAGGAGCCTTCTACCTTTTGGGGCTTATTCCAAGTGTACCAAATCACAAAGCTCAGAGGTCATCAGACAAGTCCGAAAACTCTCAGCCTTTTGCTGTAACTTAGTAGTATTTCATATTCCCCTTCCATTCTTTTGGAACTAAGAGCTTCGTCTTCAAATGGAAGTCCCAACAGACCTTACTTGGATTGCTTATAACTGTTCCTTTATCTGATGGACCTACAGAAAAACATGTCACTGCAAACCAGACTGCCAGTCCATTTCCTGATTGCAATGTGGGTTCTTGAGAGGATCACTTGCATGAAATTCACTGTCCTGATTAATAAGTACCTTTAACTACAAAGAGCAGAAATTAAGCTAAAGACTCGTACAAGGAAATAGTATTTGCAATTTTCTAAGTATGTTTTTAAAAATGCACAAAATTAAAACTGAATGGAAAACTTCTAATATAAGGCCAGGGCTCCAAGACTGAATTGTAAGTAATTTTCTCTGTTCACTTATTTGACTTGAATATTACATATACCCCTACCACATGCTTATGTATTACCAGAAATCCATGTTTACTAGAAATATGTGTTTATTCATATTTTGTGCAGTTAAAGTTCTGTGTGCAAGTTTTTGCTTCCCAAATGGGTTTCCTACAAATGAAAAGTTCTTTAAATGACCCAGTAATAACTCCACCATTTATGACAGGTTTCCTGAGCTACAATCAAAGACATCAGGGTCTGAGCTGAAATTGCCTTCTCTCTCCCGTATCTGTTTGCAGATGACAAATATTTCTTCTGGTGTTAAAGATCTATGTTACAATTTGAGTCCACCAGTTGGTTATAGACTTGACTTATCTACATGACAGATCACTCAAGCTTGGAAAACCTAGGCTCTAGTCCATACTACTGGTCCCCACTTCCTTTTCTAGTCATTGCTTGCCTTGATGACATGCAGAAAAAGTTTTTGTGACAAAGGGTATATACTACTGTGCACAGCACCTGGTGGGGTGATGCAAACCACCTGGAGATCCAGTAGGAATCCTGGACTCCTGACTCACTGCATACAGAGAATGACAGTAGGAGAAAAAGAAGTAGTAAAACAAGCCCGGTGGTTAATGGGCAAAGATAAGAAAAACATCATGTTAAAGACATGAATCAATTGTTTGGGAACTGGATTTTGATAGCTGAATTAAAAAATAAAATGCCTTTAGGAATTATCAACAAAGCTACCAATTTAATTGTATAGCTGTGTCATGCCATGGGCCTGAGGCATCTTGAGCCATGTCTTCTGAAGCACCAGACCTCAGCTGCTACGGCAAAATAAGAGAAAAACATGAAGAGTTCTGAAGAGCAAAAATTCACTCAGTATTCTAAGGGGCACCAATGAAGTTCCCTTCATACAATGAGAAGCAATTTCAGTACGAAAGAACTCAGCTCACATCATGCTAAATATGTGGGAAAGATAATTGCACAAATGAACATTGGAGTATGAGATGTGGAAGAACTGCGGAAGTACCTTGCTTCAAATAATGCAAGAAATCTCTGGTAAAGGAAAGAATTTAACCTGCACTTCATCTTCTCATAGCTGATTTCTTTCCTTGAGGCGATTCCCAGAGACACACTCAGCACCACCTACATTTTCTAGATGGTCCCTGTGACTCTCTCCACTAGCAACTGACTGCAAACTTTCCCACTGATGTGCTGGTTTTCCCTAGAGGGCAGGTTATGATTAAAAACATTTTATTTCTGTATGTTTTCTAGTAGAGAGGTAAATACATGACTACAATAAACTCTGCCTGTAGAACTCATTCCATTTAAGTGTCCATACTTTTTGTTGGTAAAAACATCAATCCACAAAGGGAAGCTTTACTTGCATAGCTGCATTGGGAAAAATGTTCTAGTGCAGAGTTGGCATAATTTAATGCACTTCCACATGGAGGACTAAATGCATTTTCCTGGGAAAGGGACAGCATGAACATGGTATTGCTCTGCCAGGTTTTCCAGACCATTTACAATCTAAAAAATGTTTTTACAGCTTTTTGAAGTTTCACCAGTAATCCAGTTATTCAGAATCCATTGCATCTGTTTCAGAGCATCTTTTCCTTGGCAGGTATTTTGTTTTTGAATTTACTTGTCTTCTTAGGACTCTGGTACTGTATTCAGGAGAATTTGTCTTGATGTAGACTGACAGCTACAGAAAAGGGAGAACAGATCCCTCTTCAAGCCCCAGAAGACCCACGCCACTGGCACCTAGAGCATATCAGGCTCTCATCCACAGATTCTTTTACGTAGGTAGTATCCAGGTGGAGTAATTTCAGTATGTACCTTTCTTCCACTGTCTCATAGCTATGACTCCTAGCATATCAGGTAGTCTTCACTGGCTGAAGGACTTCTAAAAAGAAGCACGGACATTGTCCAAATCTGACTCCAATGTCTTGTAAATTGAAATTTACCTTTCACTCCGAATATTCTTTCTAAGCCATTAATTACATTCTTAAGTCATAATCCAATACTCCAGTGGCTTGACCTTGCTGACCAAACTTTGCAACACACACTATGCTTTTTTCAGGAGTCCTAATTGCAGCTCTGGATATTGATTACATGGAAATCCCTGGAAAAACTCTGCTTTATCTGACCTTGATCTGATTTTTTGCGTTGTTGGTTTTGCAAAATTTTAGAGTTTTCCTTCTTTCTTCCCTGCCCCACCCTCCTCTGTTGCTTGGCAGTAGTCATGTTAAGTCCTTTTTCCCCTGTGGCCACAACAGGTCACAGCAGATGCCATGCAAGTCTAAATTTTGAAATTGTTTTAATCCACATGCATTTGTTGTATAAAGTATCTCACTGTCTCCACTTATTAGTCCCTATCTCTCCCCCATACGTTTTGCTGTCCCTGTGCACATACATCATACCAAGTCAGTTTTCTGCTTGGAGTTCTTATAGCAATCTGGTGCTGGGTCCTGATTCTTCAGTATCTTACCCCATAGAGCCATATACCACCTCAGCCTGTATTTGTACATGGCAATGAGCACATTTTACCTCTGCAATATGTTGGTCCAAGTGCTCTGAATGTCCCTTGTTGTTACTTTGACCACCTCAGTCATGCACTGTATTCTTGGATGTCTACAAATTTCTTCCAAACACACTGAGCTTCTGTTACAGCTTACTTGCCTTTTTATAGTGAGAGCATGATACATGTGCAAGCAGACTACTGTCTGTTCCTGAACATGCCTTCTTGGGACTTTTTTTTTCAACTTCAAATTCTCAACGAAATCCATTATATGTGTCCCTTTCTTATCAATCAGGATTCTCTACTGCACATCCCATCTTTCTTTGCCTTCAGTGGGCCACCAGTGGAGATTTGCATTACTTTTTGTCTTAAGATTCACATACTGCCAGAGTAAAAATAACCTCCAGGGAAGGTGATATGCTTTTCAGACTGCAGATTTTTTTAACAGCGAGGCTCAGACTGCCAGTGCCCACTGGGTGGCTCCAGACACTGCACCTTGCCTCACCTCCACTACTCAGCACCAGTCCTGCTCTGCAGAAGTGTGCATCAGTGCTGACGACCAGCAAGAGTTACAGGGCAGAGCCTGGGGTGATAAACAGATGATGCACCAGACACATAAGTAATGGTTACTGGTGAATATTTGCATCATGGTAGTGCCCAGAGACCCAGCAGAAAGTGCCTGTGAAGGAAGAACCTCAAGGCTTGAATTCCACATATTGCCCTTGAGGCATTTAACTGAGGCACCTGAACTCAAGAGAGAGAGAGAGAGAGGCTTTTACAGTCCACAAAGGTGATGCTGTTTCCTCACTGACGGTATGGGTGGCCAAATGAAATGATGATTCCATGCAGATGACTTACTTAAGGTCCTGAAGATCAACAGGATGAACCTGGCCCTTTGGGAGAAGGGAACTATTGAGGAGCAGAACTGCAGCTGTGTCTTCTCTGGCTCTGTGACCACACCTGTGTGAGCATGTGTGTGTGTATATTGCACGTTCTGGCCTCTTTATGTCCGGCACATAAAGAGTGGTTTGGCAGGGAAGAGAGAAATCCTCTGATTTAATTTGGACAGAGCCTAATGATCCTGTAAAGCAACAAAACAAATTCATGCTGTTGCCTAACATTGTGCACATGTAGGTTACCTTCACACAAACCTGTCTTCCTGTTAGAGAATTTCCACAATTTTATGTTTTTCCATCCACCAAGTGCTGTATGAACCAACTGTATGTAAGGAGCTGTTTCACCTGTACTACCCTGTGTTAGAGCTGGCATACAAGGAAAGCAAACCAACCAGCCAACCCAAATAAAAGTAAGCATAACAAGGAAAGGAATGGAGACTAGTCAGTTTTGTTTTACTCCAGGCAACCATCTCATTTGGACCATGACTAATATTTAATTCAGATGTAATGAAGTTCAACAGTTCCCACTCTTCATGCTGTAATAGAGTTTACTGCTTCAGGAAACCCCTGTCAGTTCTACTAGGCTTAAAGCAGGTGTGAAGATATTAGATGATTTTGCATCTAAGTGTGATGATTCAATACATAAGGTAATACATGCGTAATGAAGAGATTTCCCTATCTTGCTAACACCATCACGCTGAGACATGGGCACTTTTTAACTTTGAAATGTTGAAGACAAGGAGGTTCTGGAGTTTTTTACTTGATAATCTTTCACTGACGTCATCTAGTGTGACAACAGAAACCCAGCCTTGCACAAAATGTCCATTTTATTGAAAGGCTGCAGTTATTGATATTGTATTTTTCTTGCTGAACCTGACTTAGAAGTATTGCCCTTTTCATAAGGGGGTGCAGCATGCAATCTACTGTTAACTCCTTTAGAAACTGATGGCACTTTACAAATGTTATCTTGCCTAAAAGATGCATCCTTGTGTGGTGGTTTTAAGCCCAGCTGGAGACAAAACACCAAGAGAAGAAATTAACTCTACCCTAGCTGAAACCAGGACACCTTGACAACTTGCTTTTGTTCTTGAGGAACATGTCTCTGAATCTATAGCATACTGGCATGAATGAAATATCAGAAGCACTAGAGACAGAAAATCCCTTGCTAATTACAGACAGGGTTTTGGGGTTTCTTTTATATCTGGTTCTCAAATTAGGCAAGTTAGAGTCTTTATCAAGGTCTGCATATGGTACACATATTTAAGGAGAGCAGACATAGGTGATGTGGAGGGAGTCTGTGCTCCAGTTGAAAGTCAATCCTTTTCCCTGTTCTGTAAGATGCATAGAAGGCATGAAATTATTACAAGCTAGCAATGCCTAGGAGTTGTGGAAGATCCAGAGATTGCTACTACTAAACTCAGAACACCAGCATTTAAGCAACTGTTAAGGCTCTGGCATGTCATTGTGCTATTTTAAGTATGAGTTGAGTTACAGAGCTGAAGTAGTAAGCTGTGTTATTATTTTTAGTGTTGGCTTGTTGTTTCTTTTTTTTGGGTGTTACATGTGAATATATTATACCATACAACAAAAATCTCAAATCCATTGCCACCCTAGCTCATTGCTTTTCTTTCATCACCATGCAAGTCCAGTGAAATTCTCTAGTCACACTGCAGAGCAGGTTCCTTTGAAAACCTGAGAGTTCCTGTTGTTGAGGCTTTTTGCCTGGTATTTTTTGGTCTCTGTTTTCCTAAGAAATGTATCACGTATGAAAATAAAGCCTACCAAGAGCTCAATGGGAGGTGAAGATTGTGCTCTTTTAGAAACCACAGTTTTTAGGGGTTCCTGAAATTGGATTCTGCAGACCTTCAGCATATGAGAACTAATATTGATCAATCTTAGTGGAGAACCAGACAGAAGGCTTGGGGATGAACAGCTTGTCCTGTGCAGAAAGCTTGACATTCCCTCACAAGATGACGAGAACTTGAAGACACTGCATGGCCCTAAGGAGACATTCCCGCATATTCACTCTTACAGTGCTCCCCCATCAGAATTGGTCAGATGGGAACCATATGGAGGTAGACCAAAGGCTTGCCTACAGCTGCATCTGGCATTGTAGGTAAAACCCAAAAATGCTGAATAAATAATGCTCCTGGTAATTTTCTCCATCTGCAATCAATGTGAAGTTGCAAAACAAGACACACTGTTCTCTGCACTAGCATAACTTCAGGAACTGCTCATATCTCTCTGGAGGCTAAGACTGATGGGAAATGGCTGAGACCTTGCAAAGGAGAGGTTTATGGCATCTCTGGTCCTGGCTTGCATTGTCTGCTCTCAGGGAGGTCTGAGCATCTGGTTTCGACACCAGATGATCCTTCTCTTGAAGGAGTGCAATTGCATCTGTCTCTCTCTCTGTCATGCAAAGTCTATTAGTGGCAGTCCAAAGTAGACTTAATTATATTCAGAGTACCCAGTCTGAAGCACACTATGTTTTTATCCCATAAAGAAGATGCAGGAAACAAACACTGGCATCAGAAAGAATTGAAAGAACGGACACCTGCAGGAGACAAAATGCTAAAGGTTCAGGGGCTGCAACAAGCTCAGCTGAATCTTGAGTCTGTACTTTTTGGACTCTTCAGTGAGAAGAGACTTTAGTGTAGACCCCATCTAGCACCACAGATCTGTGAGGCATTCACACTCTATTCATAAGATGTATTAATAAGATTTTATTTTCTGCCTATCAAATCAGCTTGGTGAGAGTTTTCTACTCAGGGCCTAGCCTAGCCTCTCTGATAAAACTCAAATCTGAGCATTTACATGTAAAGATCCCATTGCAATAATGGAAGAAGAAGACAATTGTGCCAGACTTGAAGAAATTCTACTATATTTTGCATCTGCTTCCACTTAGATTTGGACCTCTGTCTAATACCTGGTAAGCAGAGATTGTGCAAGTAGAACAACAGAGTGCACAACCAAGGCACCTTTTGCTTGAGAGAAGTGGTAAACACAATGCAGCTATTTTGCATCATGTAAGTTTATATTAAATATCTATTTTGATCTGTCAGGTTAAGTGAATGTGGATTTTTCTTGGATGGAAGCTATGTTTCTCCTGCAGTTCCTCTCATTAGGAATCGTTCAGTTCAGCACTTCCTTAAAATATTTTCCAAGGTTTTGTTAGCACAGAGGGTCAGCAGCACTCTGAGATGGGAGCTGCTGGGAGGGGAGGGAATTTTTGCTTGCATTTACTACCTGCCCACATTAGCAAGACAGCAGCAACCAGCAAGGATGTGTTTATCTCAGGAAAGAGCTGATGCCCTATGGGCCAAAGCATTGACCCTCCCATCATTAACACTGGAGCATTCCCTCCATGCTGGACCACCATAGAAAAGTTTTCTCCTAGAGGTGACACAACATTGACTCATCACAAGCATGCAGAAAGGTGAAGCATTTCACAACCCTAAAGGGCTTTTGCAAATATTAGGACCTTGGATGTGCTGACAGCTGAGTAGTCCTGAGCAAAGAACATGGGATCCACGTACACCTTGGCCGCTGTCCTGCACTGCTTCTCCCCCAAGACCTGCCACAGTGCCAAAGTGCCACAAGTGGCTCTTGTGTGTGCATTTTGGAGATCCAGAATCTACTGTTTTAAGCTGTCTGCCTGGTCCACATGTCTAAAAGGGCTACAGTAGTAATTTGTCACTCCTTGCCACTCCTTGGAGCTGTTGGGCACCTCCTCATCCAAGGTGAACAGATGCACTATTGATTATTGGAGAGATATGCTACTTTGCTGAACATTTATATCAGTGGGTTTCTTTACTCCAGGAACCACAACAAGTCCAATCCTGGTACTTCATGCCAGTGTTCATCATCAAGTAGGGAAATATAGAGTATTTCTTTTTTCCATGCTACCAAAAAGCTTCAGAGCAATGAAAACTCTTCACCTTGTGCAGTAAACACAGGCCATCAGCATGAACTGCAGTTTAGTCTAATATAACAAAATAATTTGGGAGCATTTGAAATGTTGTGAAGGAATAGCAGGCTTTGGGTGGGCTGCTCTGTTCTATTAATACTACCTGTTAATACCCTGATGTCAAACGCCAGCTTTCCATTCACTGCTGCAAAAAAACCAGACTGCCATGTGACAAAAAAAGCAAACCATGGGAGGAATTCAACACATTGCAGCATTTGTTTCACCTACATCACACTATCACAAGTACGTCTGTGGAAGTTGACTGGGAATCTCTATCAATGCTGTCCCGAAGAATATGTTTCAGGTTTGTGATTTGGACAGTAAGTTTAAGGGAAGGGAAATGCTTTTCATTAATTTTTCACTCCTTTACTATCATTTACTCCAGATCTAAGGTAGCTGCAAAAACCAGGGGATCACTTTTGCACTCTGTTACAGCGGGAAAGAAACTCAGAAATATCTGCTTTCCCCTAACACTGACCCAGGATCTTTACAAGAACATAAAAAAACTAAATAGCTTTCAAGTTTCTTTGTCTAAAAACAGTTTGTGTCAAGAGATATCCTCAAGCCATATCTGGCTTCACTCTGACATTGGTACAATGCTGCCACAAATCTTCCAGCCAAGTTTCAAATATTTAACAATGTCATCCCACTTCTGGCAGACATCCAGTCCACTTCAGACTCAATGAATGTTGAATAAGGGGTTCAGTCTTCTTGTTAAGTCCATTGGACCAGCCACTTTTTTCAATAAATGCAAGAGACAAAGGATTTTTACATGGGGTGTCTTGTCTTATTCTGAAGATTGAAGTCAGGCAAGCAGGAGTGCTGGAAACACAGGACAAAAATTAATTCAGCTCTTTTAACTCGATTTTCACTTTGTGCTCTTGGTTACAAAGGTTCTAAACATATTAAACTAATCCCAATTGTCAAATTACCATTCTGCCTGCAAACCACAGTTATTCCACTTATATGCCTACATCTTGTCCTCATCTTGCACTCCCTGTTTTTTAACTTATATGTGCATCATGTACTTCTGTGTCCTCCTGATATTAACTATCAGCATAATAATAGCATTAAGTTATTTGTATTGCACTATTTGTTCTGCTTTACTCCTCTTTTTTGATGCTGATATTTTTTCCATTGCTTGACATGAAGTGCACAAAAACGCTGAGTAATGTGGGCATTTTTCTTCAAAATGCTTTTGCAGAAAAGGGAGCTCATTAAATCACTATACTTACTCATGTCTAAGTTGAGTCATAATGCACATATCCTTGCAAGCTACAAGTTAAAGTATATGATTTCCTGTATCATGATAAAGCAACATTGAAGTCTAATAAATAAGAAGCAGTCTGTACACTTAGGCATTTTTACTGCCTCAGTTGAAATTAAACACTTCCCACACAAAGGAGAACTAGTTACACTAGCTTAAGAATAAACATTAGAAACATGTTTACATCTTGTAAAATGTATGATTTTAGTGAGAATTCAGCTGAACTAGAGTGAGCAATACCCCACCAAAGCATCTGTGTGACACAAAAGGGCTTTAAGACCATCTACAAGCCCAGTGCTAGCCCTACTATTTGTCCAAGAGGTATTGGTCTTTTCTGGAGAACACACATCCTCATGAGCCCACCAGCTACATGAGCCCACCTGCATGAGCCCACATCCTCATTTAGGAATGTCAGTCTTGCCTCAAACACTCTCAGTTTGCTGTTTTAAGTGCCACAGTTCACTCAGCTTGTCAGACCTGCTGTTTACAGCTGGCCGGCAAATAACAATGGATACATCTCTTGTACCACAGCTGTTCAAGTAGCAAAGGCAGAGGTATGAGGAAGGAATCTTTTTGAGTGTGTCAGTGTGTGTAGAAGAAACAGTGCTCTCTGTCACAATGATGGGGTGCTCTGCTACAAGAAAAAGGGGGTGACTGCTCATTCCCCCTTGTCAAAGCAGGTTCATGGGTACTGGCTGCCACAGGCACTGGACATTGCCCCTCACAAATAAGCTTCACCCTGATCCAAGAGGAAATGCAAAAGATACATATTTTATAATATATTATATATTTTTATATATTTATTTTCCAGTATGTGTGTCACAAGACTTTTTCACAGATATATTGATACTGCAGCTGCTCTGTGGTTGTACATATGATGCCGTGTGACACTAATGAATATGCAAGATCCATGGCACAGTGGTTTTACAGTCGCATGGAATCAGCCCTAGGGCTGGTCTTGAAGTAATTTTCTATCCTCCTGGTGAACCAGCTTAGTCTGTGCTCTGTCACCCTTGTTGAGAGGGTTTGGGCTTTTTCACAGGGTTCCCATGGATAGTGCAGAGTGGACTTCCAAAGGGCCATTGATACCCTGCTAACACGAACAGATGAACGATCCTCCTGTAATCCTCCCCTTTGATTCTCTCCTGGGAATGCACAGGGAAAATGCAGTGCACAGGCAGCAAGAAAAATACTTTCAGGATGAGTCCATCCTACTTCACCCCTCAGGATAATGTACTTGGCATCTTCTCTCTAATTCTTCCCCATTCTACAGCCCTTTACCTTCTCAGCCTATGGGCTCTGGATGTGTCATGTTGTCATGGATGCAAATTGCAATTAGACTAATGGCCTCAACCTCTGCTGTCTAATCTCTACAGTTCAGATGTAATATTCGCTCATTTAAATTAAAATACTTTTTTACTGTCTTTGGAATTCCCTTAGAAAGTCAACAGGGAAGTTAAGCGTGCTAGTGAGGCTGTCACACACAAATGTCACTTCAACTCAGGAGCGACCAGCTGACCTGTCATTTGACAGATAGGTGGTCACAGAAGAAGAGAGTTCTGTTACTTTCAAATACTCAAATATCTGATTTCATGGCTGCAGTTAAGGAAGAAATAAAGTAAACCGTAGGGGCAAAGGTTTTCAGTTCATTGTACACTTTGAACTAATTAAGCAAAGATATTTCACTGCCTTCAGTGGTGATACTCATATAGCTGAAATTAGCCACTCTGATGTGTTTTGCTGATGGGGTCAGAGTGCTTAGCACGTTGCAGCATTCAGCACTAGATGAAATATGCATTACATTACATATTTCTGAAGCACAGTCCATGTAGTCTTTCCATGTACAATATTAATTTACAGAAGTAAAACATCAGACATCACATGAAATCTAAAAAAATTTTCTTGCCTTATGTTACCACAAATGTAAAAGAACAGTACACATTCTCAGATCAGTTTCAATTAACATGAATCACGGGACAAAGACCTGCAGCATGAGATAACTTGTCAATTCATGCTGATCTACAACTTCCACCTAGAAGTCATGTAGCACTGTCCAAGCTTAGGGGAGGTCTGCTTGTGTATATCCCCAGAGAAACATTCTCACTGACTTCTCCAAGAAATTTCACAAGAAACCTGCTACAAGGCCAATTGAGTTCACGAAATGCTAGATTAATACCTCAACCCTTGGAGTACTGGTCCTATTCCCTTTTTCTCTGTCATAGCCTGAGCTGATATATTTGTAAAAGTTGTGTTGCCAAGTTTTACCAGCTTTTTCCAGCTGAAAAAACTCTAAATTTACACAGCCTAAGTGGTAAAAAGATCTGGAAATTGCCCTATGAGGATTAAAAGCACTTTCCTTATGTGCTCTAGAGCCTTTTGTTTGTAACAAAATAAGGGAAAACAAAAAAAAAGAGGACAAATGTCAACTCAGACTGCAATGGGAAACTGATAAAAGGAAATAACTTTAACACTCAAAACTAGCTTCTGAAAGCAGTAGGTATGTAACTGCTGGCGGCATCTGCTGTTGCATTTCAAAAAGTCATTTGCACCAGTGAAGTGAGTGCAAAAGGATGATCTCCCTCTTTGAACTCATTTTGGAGGTGTAAAGTAATGGAGAATCTCTTGAGTATTGATCAAGTCATACACAAGCATCTGAAGGGGAAACTTGGCCCTCTTTTTAGCTACCTCATGAAAGAAATCCATAAAAGTCCATTAAACACAAAGATAAAACAATGACTCTATCTTGCACAACCTGGACATCTAGGAGAGAAATGCTGGGTATGTTAGAATGTATGTGTGACTGCCTTTTGCACTCTTGCCTGGGCAGCTGCCATCAGCTGCTGCCAGAGATGGGGACCTGGGCAAGGAAAGTTTCCAGCCTTAATGGGACTGACTGCTCTTAGGCAAAGCTAAAGGAAGCTGTCCCTACCTGTGTATGTTTTCTTCCAGCTTTTTCACCTTCAGCTCATCCTCTTCTGACTGCTTCCTTCTGGCTTCCTCTTCTTCTGCAGAGCCAGCAGGAATTCCCTGTAGCAGCCATTTTTCCCGAAGAGCTTTTGACTGGAAGGTAAAAAAATCCCATATCTTAGGTACAAACTAAACAAAAACCAGCTGAAGATTGAAAAGAAGCTGTCTTTGCTTCTGAATTTTAGATTGTCCCTACTGAATTTCTGCTTACTGCTTCAGACAGATGTCAGGTCTTCCACATTGAGGAGTGTCAGTTTCACAGTATACATTTTATCTACCATCAGTGCCTTAATGTTCCTAATGAAACCAAGAGTTTAAAATTAGCAAATTAGCAAGTCCTACAAGAACTGAATTTTTTGAACCAAAGTGTGGATTTCTTGTGAATGATGAGGCATGTGCTGGAAGGACTAAAGTCATAAACTGTTTAAAGCTCCAAAAACAAAAGATTGGTGTGCCCTAAACTCTAATGTTTTTCGTGGAGTATAAAACCAGTGTGGTATTAAATCAATCAAAGATGTTATTTTTTATTTATACAACAGATGTGTCTTCATATATTTACAGGCAGACAGACAGACACATGTATACATAAACATAAGCACACACATCATCTCTTGGGCATACACAAATTAGAACAAATAAACGAAAGTCTTCCAGAAGCTGTGGATAACGCAAGACACAGCAACACTGTTGCAAAACGCATGAATACCCTTCACCCAAAAGAATTATTCCTGGGATTTTTGTTGTGTTTTCTGCACTGAAAATGTGCTACAACCTCACCTGGTCTCCATTTAATACAGCTGCAGCTTATCCAGGGTGGCTCACCAGTGGAGGTGCACTGGCTGAAGCCATACTTTACACATCATGTCTGCCTGTGTTTCTTGTCTGGCCCAAATCCTGACAGAGGAAGGCAACAGATAGGATCAGGAAGATAAGGAGCCCAAAGCTAAGCAGGGCTCAGCCCCTTGGCAAGAAGGAAATTGATCTAGTGGAAAAAATGGCCAGCCAGGGGACTAACCAAACTCTCACTTGCATTGATGAGTAAAAGGGAGCCTTGGTTTTGAATTTGCAAAGTGATTGACAATGCGAGTTCAAGGAACCAGCTCCTCTCCTGCAAAGAGGAGTTAATCAGGAAATCATCAGTTCAAGGAAATTGAATTCCAGAGGCAGCCTAAACATGCGGTGTGTGTCTTTTCAATGCTTGTCGGTGGAACGGAATCTGACTCGTGCAAACTACGTATAAAGGGAAAACATTTACCATGAAAAGCAAGTTCCAAACCTTGTCCAAAATAGAAACATTTTTGACATGACAGACAAGGCTTTCTTGCTAGTTTTTGACTGTGTATATATATATATAGACATAGTATCTATGCACGAACTATTTTTGTCACTCCATGACCCATTTGATGTCAGGCAATCAGATTTTACCAAGGCAGCAGACAGAAAACAACACAAAATGCACAAGCTAATTATAAATTACTCAAGCTTTCACTGGCTTTAACTGTGCTGTGCATGAGACAACGTATAGGTGGATTTAAAGTGATTTCTGTGTAAATTAGGACTTCTGCATAACAGACCAGGTCTCATGCTCTTGTCCCATACAGTCACGTTCAATAGTCACACCCCCTGATGCTGGTGACATACTTTACCTGGCTGAACTCAGCTTTGCTCATGGCCTCCAAGGTGTTACCTGCCAAAACATTATGAGTGGCTATCTCCAGGCATAGTTTTGGCAGTTTGCTACTCCTTTTCCTGGCACTCTCATCTATTAATGCTTCCAGTCACATTTCATGGTAGTGAAATTTTTGTGTTCAGCTGAGCTAATTACTGGCCAGAGTTTTCATCACTTCATTCAGACTCATTGTGCTATTGAGATGTCCCCTCAGTTGAGGACTCTCAAGCCATCACATGCACGAAGAAACAAAGCGAGACAGTCAAAGATGGATTTGCAGGTCTGGAGTGGCTAAACATTTAACAACTCTTTGGCCTTTAAAGTCTCAGTAGCACAGCTCAGTGGGTACCTGCTGGGCTAGATCCAGTGCAAAGTCTAGTGAAGGCTGACTGCTCTTCAGCAAATTCTGCCTTTTCTTTGAAATGTGGACCAGCTGCACGAGGAACTATGATGCTGCATGTATCATATTCAGCTGTGGTGTTGAATCTGAAATCCTGAGTGACACTCAGTTGGAAAAAACCCCGAAGTTTCTAAAGACCAGACTCTAAAGATGAAGACAGCCTCCTCTGCTCTAAACCTGTTTTAGATATGACTCCAGCAAAAACAAGTAAGTAAAGCCTTTGGCAAAGTGCTGCTTGGACAGCACTGGCACTAAAGACATTAAGTTAACAATCACTCCTACTCCAGGACGATGGACAAAACCCAGGCTTTTTTCAATGTGCTTTTACAGAGTCTCCACGCTCATATAGGGAGAAGCCAGTCCCTTCAGTACAGCTGTTGTACACCAGAAGTAAGATATTTTGTACAGCCTTTGTTTTGGTCTTTGCTTATATGAAACACTTAAGTGAAAAAATCACATGGTTTCTTTCTCCCAGAAGCCCTTTCTTTTTTTCTTTTTTTTTTTTAACCTATTAATAGCATAAGTTTGAAACTGAAAAGTATCAATGGGATTTTTTTAAAAGACATATTTAGAGACAAGAATGCTATGATCTACTAAAAGTCCTTCCTCTTGGGTGAAATGTCAGCATATTTTATCTAAAACAGGAAAACTGGAAGCTTTGATGTTTCTGGCTCTCCTTTTTAAGATGAAAATTAAGGCATTTGTTAAATACTATACTGAGGAATTCAGACAAGAAAGCCAAGAAATGGAAACATTTATGAAAGCATTTCTTAAACTGCAGAGAGCCTATTTGCCAAGCTGCTGAGGTTGCGTGTATTTATATACTCCCTGCAGATACAATAGGCTAACAGACAGGCATACACCAGGGGATGTTGGTCAGACATCTTGCTGTGCAGGAAGCATTTTTTCCTCTGCCAGATAACTGGTGTGGTGGTGAAGCAGTGGGCTGGGGTGGAATATTTACTTTGAGCAAACATTTCCCAAGGAGCCATTTACATCAGAAACAGGTAGGGAAGGCCTTGGTAGACATGATGAGACCAATGACGGGTAGGGAGGTGGTGGTAGAGCTGTGCTTGGTGCTTAGGCACAGCTCCTGAATTTGAGACAGTCTAGTGAGGCAGCCCACATCAAGGCAACCCAGACAGATGCAAACCAGAGCCAGACGTAGATTGGAAACAAAAGAGAGTTTGCTGCCATCTGTTCTCCACAGCTATAAAATTTGGGTTATGGTTCTTAAAAAAATCTTGCAAAGTCTCATCCCAGGAAGAACAGGAAGTGTTTCTCAAATGTGCTAAGAGAAGGCTTGCATGAAGATGGGACCAAAAAATACCTACTTGTATGAGTTACCCCTGCTCAAAAATATTGTGCATTTGCTTAACAGCCTGTGATTAAAGTGGCCACAAGCTAATAGTTCAGCATTGTTTCACCTTCATTGTCTGCTATGAGCTTTAACTCTCTACTCCACTTTAGAGCTTCTTTATGCACCAAAATTGTTCTGTATGATTCGATGTTGTCAAAATGGTAGAGGGCTCTGAGACTGACCATATACACTACTTCAAAAATACAGGTATTTTTACAGCTCATTGCCATACTGAAATATGTGAATATTGTGAATACAGTGAAGATGCTGTACTTTCAGAAGGAACCACTTCACTGATATAGCAACAACTATGTACTGTTTAATATACATATTCCTTCATTTACTGCAAGAGAACAATTTCTTCAGGGCTAAATCCTTCAGCAGAAATTAGTTCATGTCATTAAAAAGGCTCTCTGTTACTGAAGTGGAAAGGGCATTGGGCTTGTGATCCTCTAGGCTGCCACTGCTCCTAGGTGATTTGGTTTATCTGCACAGAACTGAGAATTTATATTGTAGAAATAACAGGCAGCTTCAGCTCGTTTAATTTGTTCAAGCATAGGAAACGAGTGACTCCTGCACCATGCATAAAAAGAAAAAAACAGGTCATGATTATGTGAACAGACTAGAGTGAGGACAGAAATAAGCGAACAAATGTTGGACAGGACAGAAAGAAATTGTGCCAAATGCCTGAATTTAGCAGACACAATGATAGCCATAAAAGTGGTGCACAGCAATCTTATGTGCTATTTATTCCAGTTTATGCTTCACGACAGTGAAGCCTGAGGGCTTTAAGTTGTTTACATTTACTGCTCGCAAGAAAATAATGCACAGTTTCTCAAATGCACACAGTAGAATTAATGCTGTATATTCAAAGAAAACATTTACTTTTAGTGCTGCATTTTGCTTTAATGCAGCATCAAAAGTTTAAGCATCAGAGGACGTCTTAATACAGAAAGTAAAATTTTTAGCATCGTTTTCATAAATCATTATACCTATTCCATGCCACCTCTGCACTCCCTGCTTTGTGAAAGTTGATTAATTCTAACCATTGGTCTTGCTAACTTCAAAACAACTTCCATAAACTTTGTTCATAAAAATAACACATTTCCAGTGCGACAGTGTCTTAACCTGAAGCCCAGATGCATCTGCCAGACTTGTCATGACTTTTTACGACAATACAAAAGCCCTAGTCCTTGCTCTGCTGCTACCTTTTGAGGTAGTCCCTTAAACAAGCTTTGTGTGGTTTTTTGTATTTGCAAATGCTTAAGGGGCAATCAGTACTATCTCTCCTTGAAAGCAGTGCTTGCTGAAGTGGAGCACTCCTCTGTCTCCTGATTTCAAGGAAGATGACAATCCTGAGGAGAAACGAAGGTCAAAAGTTGACCCAAGACAGCCTCCTCCAGTAAAATGTGGCTGCTCTTGAGAAACACTTCTGGATGTGGACTATTCCGGGTAATTATGGTCTTCTGTGCCCTAGAAAACAGCCACTAATGATCCCTGGTGTAATTCCACTAAAATCAGTAGGGCTACATCAAAGGCACTTTTACTGAAATCTTTGCCAAATTGAAGTTTTGCCAAAAGTCTTTGCATTCTGAGGCTTGAAGACCATGACACATTAACAATTCAGAGTTGCAGTTATTTATTAAAATAAAATTATTTTCTCCCTCTATCCATTCAGTATTTGTGCTATGGAAAAATATGAACACAAAAGGTTGGTTGCCCAAGTTCTCAAACCTATGTATGGCCTACATATGGCCTGCATATGGCCTACAGCCCTCGGCCTACTAAAAGACTGCAATGATCATCTTCTTTCACCTGCCACTGTGAGTCAAATGTTACCCCCAAACACTCCCATTAGGATGCTAGCATAGCTGGCTGCATTTCAGATTTGCTCTCTGCATTTCAGAAAGTTCCCTTGGTACAAAAAAGGTGAAGTTTTCAGGCAGATCTGGAGCTCTGAAGGCAGCAGTGAGTCCGACTTTGTTGCTGTTTGGCAGTACCTGGAGTGTCCCTGTCACCCAGCGGATCATCAGCAGCAAAGCCTGTGCTGCTTGTGCATGCTCCCACGCATCTGCCTGGCTTGATAAAACTGAGTTTGTAAGGGACACAAGTGCGACAATGACCACCTTCAAAACTCCTCTGAGATTCCTCCTTTGTCCTGCCTACCCTCTATCCGTAGCCTCTCCAAACACTGAATTTCTTGCTGTCGTATTCTCATGCAGCTTCCCCAGCCATCCACCTGGCTCTAACCCAGCTAGCACAGGCTGCCCAGCATGTCTGGGTCTGGCCTGCTGATGCGCAGTGCTGCTGCCAGCGTTAGCAAAGAGGTCACTGGGACATGTACTGAGATTATAGAAAGACTTGTTTCTTTGCCAGCAGGCCTTCCCTTGCCTTTGAAAAAAATGGAAAAAACCCGATTATTTGCATGGCTGTAGTGTGAGCAGGCATGTTAATGTTAGATGCCCTTAACCATTCGTGAATAAATATGCAAATATATATGGAAATGTAGAGAGGGACTGTAGACATAAGCTATGACAGATAGGTCCATCTAGAAATTAGCAGCTTCTCGAAATGTATTCCTGAGTGATGCTGTAGGATTTAATTTTCCATTAGGTGAATGAAATAGTCTGACTCTGCTCAGACTGACGCAGAGTTTTCCTATGTGCGTTTTCAGTGTGAGAGAATCTGCTTGCAGAACAAAGGAGAGGTGTGGTCCTCAGCAAACACAAGAGATTCTGCTCTGCTCTGCTGCAAGATGGATGTGACCTTGTATGGTATGACTGTCCCTGGAACAGGACAAGCAGCCATTTCCAGCTTGCTGGTATGATCTAGTTTTATATAGCAGCAAAACTTTCTGTTGCCTTTCCAGTCGTCTAAAATACTTGTTTTAGCCCAAGAAGCATGTCTGCATGATAGATGGATATGATTCAAGCATTGCCCAGATTAGGGAATTAAGCCAAGCTGAAAAATTTGCGGCTTGATTGTAGTCTTTACTTGAATCACATTGTCACAGCTTCCATATGTATGATTCAACAAAAAAAAGTATCCTAGCTGGTGAAGCTTAGCCAGCTCAAGAGCCAACAGCATGTTTATAAAGAAGATTAAACATTATCCTGTAGAGTTGCCAAGTTTGTTGTTGTTATTCTTTGTTCAGGAAATGAACAAAACATTTCTCAGAAATATCTTAAGGAAGAGATGTCTTAAAAAATATTTTAAGGAGGTTACATTTAGTCCAAGGGTTACAAAGGTTTTCCAAGAGTCTGTTAATGTGTGTTCATCACACAGAACATTAAAACACATTCACTTAATTTTTTCCATCATGTTTAGGCCTGTCCACTGTAATTGACAGCCTTTTGTGATGAGACATTGGAGATGGATGGCATAACCTCTTCCTAAGTTTCTTCTCAGCCACACAGGTATGGGTAATTTGCCTGAGTTTTTCCTTCTCCTAAAATCCTTATTGCAGTGGACCACCGAGACCGGGATCTCCAAGGCAGTCTGCTCACCAAAAGGAATGGTGCTCCGTCTGTCCCCAAAAAGCCTATCTCATCTTTCCCTACAGCTCCTGGAGTAAAAGAACTTTGCTACAGCACCAGAGAGCCACCAGGCTGTGGGTGTAAGGGGTATACATGTGGGGAGGTGAGCAAATAAATAATAAAAGAAGCATGTAAATAAGTAAATAAAAATAAACAATGGACACTGTTATAAGCCCGACCTGGAATCATGGCAGCCAAAAGACTTTGCAGAGATTATATTTTCCCCTTGTTTTCTTGCTGTAGCAGGTACATTTGACTGCCCTTCAGCTCTTCTGAGTATTTACACAGCCACTGCTTTTTCTCAAAGCACATATTCAGCACAGCAACAGAGCAGACAGGAGCACATTAGTGCAACATGACTGCAGAAATGGGTGAAGGAAGACTGAGACAGCTGGCATGATCTGTGCACACTTGGGGAAGGGCTGCATCTTGGTTTGGTGCCCCCATAACAAGGCAAGGGGCTGTGACAGCACAGCTTCAGAGTGAGCCACGTGCAACTGGAGCTGCAGATGCATGGAGAAGGCATGTCTGTGGCTAGTGACCTGAGGGATGGGCATGATGACAGCCACAGATGGTTTCTTCATGAAGGTTGCATGCTTTGTCTGTTTAAAAACCTCACAGGAACAGAAACTTCAGCTGTATAGACAAAGGCCCAATTAGGAATGATTTCTGGGGACAAAAGCAGCAATCAGTTTATGTCCTCAGAGTAAGCTTCCCATTCACTATCAAGAAATACATCACCAGTATAAATATTCTGTGTGCATTGGTTTTAAATTGTTCAGCTCCCATTTATTTAACTTTGTAAATCAAGTAGACAGTTGTTTCCAGTCAAAGATGAAGAAGACAAAATAAAACCCAAGCTCTTTTAGCTGTAGGGAAACCCACCACAGCAAGAGACATTGCCAAGACTTTAGAAGAGCAGACACAAAGTTTATATCTCTCTTGTTCAGATCCTTCATCAGCTACAGAACACTGGCCTGTACCGGCTAGTTTCACTGACATGGGTCACAGATATGGCCCAACACAAGGTAAGTGTTTCTAACTTTCATTAGAGACTTGAGATGACACTGGGATGAGACACAATGAACAATAAGATCACAGTTAAATTAAGCACAGGTTCTTTTCTACACGTATTTTCTAAGCATCCAGGCTACCAGAAAGTTCTGCTTGAAGTAACAGGAAGATAGCTCTTCTGGAGAGCTGTGTTTTATGCTGGAGACTTATTTTTCAGTCTCTCTCTTTAGGAAGCCTATTTAAAATTAAAGACTTTTTCATTGCAGGATGATATGATGGCTCTGTTCAATTGTTTAGTATTTCACTTGTGGCAAGGTTAAGCACCATAATGAGAATAAACGATAAACAAGAGCCAGTGGCTGCTGCAGTGGTAAGGAGAGAGATGAAGGGGCTGGGCTGCCCCAGCAGGCACACACCATCAGGAACACAGCTTGCAAAATAGGATGCTACAATGAGGTCCCACGTGGCCCAACCTGGGAACAAGTCTCCTGGGGATGGGGCATGGGATTCTGTCCTGGTCAAGAGTCCAAATGTATTGGGATGAAGATGGGCATGGGACAAGCCTGCTCCTGTTGGCAGTAGCATAAGGAGATCTCCAGGGTCCCCTCACACATAAAATTACATTTTATCTCTGTGAGAACATCTTTGATTCCCAGGAAATTTTGGAGCTGGAATAAAAAACTGTAAGCTAGCAGAAGTTTCTGGGCTTCATGCGGCTGGACTGAAAAGACTGAATAAGACCCCCTCGTAAATATATACACATGAAAAGAATGACTACAGTTTTACCTCCTGGTGCCATAAATTTCGGTATGCTTTGGTTTTCTCTGTGAGTACTTACTCCATGTTTACAAAGGAAGTAACGTGTAGTTGTGAGAGAAGTAAAAATTATATCAAAAAATAAATCTTTTTGGAATAGTTAACAATCTGAGATTTTGAAAATTGTCAAACCTCTCCCCCCAGAACAAACAGGCTTTGCAAGTTATTGTTACTGCAGAGCCACAGTTGCTTTCACTATTATCTCCCAAAAGAATAATTTCTTTTCTCTATTCAGTCTCTCCTTGGCTCCAGTTTATCACTCCTTCCCACATACACACATCAGTCAAAAGAGGCAAAGAGAAAAGTTAAAAAGTTATATTTCAGAGGTTGCTTTCTTTTCTAGTCTTAAAAGTTCTTATATTCATTATTTTAAAAAGCTGGATTCAGGTGATGTGGATTTGTTTTTGAACATGTTTCATGCTATGGGTGGGGCTGAGGTTCCAGAGAGCTGTAAGCATCCTTGAGCTACATTGATACAGTCTGGCTGAAAGAAAATCTGCTGGAGTGGCCATGAGGTGTTTGAAGGACCTTGTTACAGCTTGAAACCTCACTGCTAATTTTGATGCATTTCAAGGAAGTCCTGCCTGTATGGTATGCTTATTTACATGATCGTCCCAGGATAACTCTGCCCCCGTGCAAAGCACAACTCACACATAATATTTTTCCTGAATAAAAGCACAACTCACAGAGGGATCGTATCAGAATAATTACAGTTGTGTTTCGATGACGTGCAAGCAGATAAGAAACATGAGCTACAGGACTAAAGCTCTCATCTTTCATTGGCAGTCAATTTCTGTAGCTGGCCTGGATAAACTATTCTATTTTTACTAAGATTTTAACTGGGGATAGTTACTTTGTTTTCTGTTTACTTGAAAAGAAAAGCGTATAAGGATTTTTGAAACCACTCCTTTCAAAATGCTACTTCTCAGCAAGGATATCCAAGGTTTCATACTCTGTAAACAACTCAGATAGAGTAATGCCCTAAATACTTACACTACGCAGTCCTATTCCATCTCCCACTCCCTTTCTGGCCTAATGAATCTGGATTTCTCTTCTGGATCACAAAACAGGTTAGCAGAGTGACAGAGAGCCTCTTGATTCTCAGTTTAAATCCTGGAAGGAGACAAATTTCTCAGGATAAGGTAGGTATCAGCCCAAAGGCGCTAATACACCGAACGGAATGAACAGGCCTTCCCTTTGCTCTCAGGGTGGAAATGTCCCTCTGAATTAGCTCTTGACCTCTCCATGTTCCAAAACTTCTGATGAGGCTCTCTACAGACAGTTTAAAGTGAACTCACGTTCACAAGCTTTTTCCTCATGGGGGACTTAATAACCCAAATATTTTTTGGAGGGACAACAGCAGGGCATAAGCAATCCAGGAGGTTCCTGGAATGCATTGATGTTATCATCAACTTCCTTCTTCACGTGATACAGGAGCTAAGAAGATGTACTATGCTGAACCTCGTGCTCACCAGAAAGGAGGGGCTGGTGGGAAATGTGAAGCTCAAGGGCAGCCTCAACTGCAAGGACCACAAAATGGAGTTTGAGATCCTCAGGGTAGCAAGGGAGGCACAGAAAGCTCACTACCTTGGACTTCAGGAGAACAAACTTTGGCCTCTTCAGGGATCTTCTTCACAGAGTATCATGGGATAAAACCCTGGAGGGAAGAGGGGCCCAAAAAAGCTGGTTGGTATTCAAGAATCACCTCCTCCAAGCTCAGGAGTGAGGGAGTGATTATCCCAACAAAGAGGAAGCTAGGCAAATATGCCAGGAGCCCTGTGTGGATGGAAAGGGATCTCCTGGACAAACTGAAACATGAGAAAAAAGTCTATGGAGGCTGAAAGCAAGGACAAGCCTGTGAGGAATACAAAGGGGTTGTTCAAGCAGCCAGGGATCAGGTCAGGAAAGCTAAAGCCCTCATGGGCTTAAATGTGGCCACAGACATCAAAGCAACAGCAACAAAAAAGCTCCTATAGATATGTTGGTGATGAAAGGAAGGTTAGGGAAAATGTTCAGTCTCTCCAGAATGAAAAAGGAGACCTGGTTACCAGGGACATGGAGAAGGCTGAGGTACTCAATGACTTTTTTGCCTCAGCCTTCACCAGCAAGTGCTCCAGCCACGCTGCCTGAGATGCAGAAAGCAAAGGCAGGGACTGGGAGACTGTAGAACCACCCATTGTAGTAGAATACCAGGTTCAAGACCACCTAAGGAATCTGAAGGTGCACAAATCGATGGGACCTGATGAGAGAACTGGTAGAACAGGGGGCTAATCCATTATTCACTTTATTTGAGAAGTTATGGCAGGCTGGTGACGGGAAAACTGGGAACATATTGCCTGCTTTACAAAAAAGCAAAAAAAGGAAGACCTGTGCAATGACAGTCCAATCAGTCCCATCCACCTCAGTGCTTGGCAAGATCATGGAGCAGGATTCTCCTGCAAACAATGCTAAGCCACATGAAAAACAAGGAGATGATTGGTGACACCAACATGGCTTCACTAAGGGCAAACATGCCTGACAAATTTGGTGGCCTTTTATGATGGAGCCATAAATCATTGGTGGGAAAAGGAAGAGCAACAGATGTCATCTTCCTGGGCTTGTGCAAGGCATTTAACACTGAGATCCTTATCTCTAAACTAGATTTTGGAAAATATTCTACTGTCCCTGCAGAGAATGAAGACTGTATGACACCATCAAACATTTTTTTGTGCTTGGCTAGTTGCCATTTGGTTTAAGGATTAATTTACTTGAAAATAACAGGATCCACTATAAAGAAATAACAAGATTCCTTCATTTGTGAAAGTTATCCCTGTTTTTCCACAGCATTGTACATATATCGAGAGAGAGACATATTTATTTATATTTTCTGAGAGCAATTATTTGAAGAATAGACTAAATTGAGGACAGCAATATAACTGGAACTATAAAATTAAAATTTATTTATAGATGAGATAGTTTCAGCTAAAACCATACCCTAACAAAATCTCTGTAACAACATAAAAAGGCTTTCCCTTCCTTCGGAGTAAAGATGCAATTATGTTACAGATTGTGCTCACGAACTGCAGTCTTTAAGAAGCAGATGCTAAAAGAAATAGGTCCCTAATATTTATACCACTCCAGAACTAAAATAACTGTGTAAAATGGATTTATTGTAATTGTAATAGTTAAAGTAACAGCAACGAAGAAATTTTTCATTCAATTAGGAGGTTTTGTTCTGTTTATTTTGTTACCATCAGTTACAAACAGAGCTACAGTAAACAATTATAGAAATTCTATTCAACTAACTACAGAGGCAGTCAGATTTTGGAAGAAATACTGCTACCCTGGAGTTTATTTGAAATAGTAAACATCTCTGTTAAAGCAGGCTGGCCCAAATGCTGCCAAGCTGAACAAGTTCTCAAAAGAAGTTGCTGCTTGAAGGCTGTATCTCCAGTTCAACCAATCAACCAAAATAAATTTTAGTCCTTCTCCAGAAACCAAAAAATTTTGATGGATACTGCACAAACTGTGTTGGGTGTAAGGTTGCACACTTCTCTGATTTTAAACTATAGAAGCTGGTAACATCTCCAGTTCCCATGGACAAAGTAAGCCCTATATGTAGGCATATGGCCAAGAAACTGCTAAGATATGAAGTTTAAACTCCATCCATTGTTAAAGAATGCAACAAAATTGACCTTGTATTGTATGGAAGAAGAAGGATTATTTTCATATTAAGGACTGGAATAAGTGTGAGGTTAGGGGAGCTGTTGTAAATTGCCTCTTGCTAGAACAAAAGAACATGTTCAATTGCAAAAACTGGGGCTTCGAAGCATCTTTATACCTTTTGCAACACCAAATGCCTTTCCAATGAAGCATCTGATTGTAATGTACACAAATACACCTCCTGCCTTCAACAGAGAGTCCCAGTAGCCCCAAGGTACTACACAGACAGTCTATGCCCACCAATGTCCTTACTTTGCAGTGATTCACGGAATAGAGAATATGGTTTCACTGTCAGCAACAAGGGAATTCAGCTTTTAGAGCCTACACTAGCCTAGACTCTCTCCAGATTTTCACATTTGAAGGGTATCACTTGGTTACTCTGAATCTCACACAGATCATTAACAGCCAAGCCACACTTTTGTTCTGAAGGCCTCAGCACTGGCCTCATTCTCCAGAGCCTTTGTGAAATGTGTTGCCAAAGCCTTGCTCACGTTCAGTGCTGATATATACTAGCTCTAGTGTTTGCTTGGTGGCTCTGCCTAAAGCAGTGGGACAACATCTGCTGCTGCCTTATTTTCAGGCAGATATGTAAAAAGGGAAAAATGAATGAATGAGTAGTAAAGTAAAGTCATTTTGTCAGGGGTCTAATTGGCATATGCAACTTGAAAACTGTAGGTAATCCAGAATAAACATTTGCAATAAACTATTTCTATTAGATATTTTTTCAATGTGAATAAAATTTTCTGAAATTAACAGAAACCCTGTAGCTTCCAGAACCTTTATTAGGTAACCAAACATGATATTTTACACAGTACATTTTAAAAAGAAAATTACTCTGAGATTGCACAAAAATGAAGCAAACCCATTGAATACTGGCATGAATGTCTTTGTGTGAATTCAAGCTGTTATGCTTGTGGGATCAACCTAGATACTGCAGACACAGGATTAACCCAGATTTTATTTTCAAAGGTTTCTTCACAGCAGATTTTAATGAACACTGATATGAAATCCTTACACTCTATATGGACATCAACAGCCTCACAGCATTTTAAGTAAATGCAGGGGATCCTAGGAAAGCCTAGTCTTTTAACCTGGATTTATGCCTTGTACAGAATTAGATGAAATCCACATAATTCAGGAAATGAATCATGTTCTACTTAGCACTCTGAAGGAAAAAAGATGCACTTATTTTGGTCTGGTGTGTCAGACTGAGGAGTCATATCAGACTGAGGGACTACATTTATATCAGACTTGGATCCCCTGACTTGGAGAGGCTCAAGACAAGCAGGGTGAGGTGAGGGAAAGTACTGGGCGGGGAGGGATTCATAGCTTTGCAAATGAACGAATCAGCCTAGCAGGCCAAATGCAATTTTGGTCAGCACTCCACTAAGCAACCAGAACACTGAACAATGCATGAAAAGAAAGTGCAGTTTTCTTCATCTGTCTCCAAAGAGAAACAGAAACACTACCAGCCAGTGCCTCTATCTTCCTTTTTAAAAATTATTTTAATTTTAGAAAGGTTCTAGCATCAATGAGGATGAACTCTGCAATCCCAATTAGACCTCTGCTGTCACCTCATTCAGGTCTCACAGCAGACAGTTCCTTGGTGGTACAGGCAGCTCTGAGAGCAGCAATCACCATGACCACTCTGGTAAAAGCAGCATGATTTTCCTCTAGTGACAAGGGATACCGCTGCATGGAGAGGTAGGGAAGATCCTATCATATCCTGATGCTTATCCCAGCATTACAGACCTTACGTCTGGCTGTGCTTTTAGTTGAGAAAGCTGCCATTTTAAATGTCTCTGCCATTAAATTTCTGTGCCCTGATCTCCTGTTAGATTCCTGTATCATTCCTGCTCTTGCTGCAGCCTGTGGCATAGAAAATAAAGGGAAACAGTTATTTTTCATGTGTGTCACTGAAAAAATCCATGCAGAAAAACTGAACCTCCACTAGTGGCAATCAGCATAGCAGGGCTGAAGTCAATGCCAGTCTACATCAGCTGAGGGGCTGATCCCACTGCACCACCTTGAGGGATTTTACTTTTCCTATGAATGATGATAAAATACATTTTAGCAGCAGCTGTATCAATGTAAAACAGGTGAAGCAGAAAATTGACAGACCTGTCTTTCCAAAAAGCTCTGCCTAAAGAATTTCACGAAGAATGATAATGCAGTTAGCTTGGAAACAGTTAACATGATAAAAGAACTCATCAGCCTGATAGCAAGAAGGAAAAAGCAAGCATCATGAAGGTACTGGAAAAGTACCTTACTGCTCTGCTGCAACACCCGACAGTTTGCAGAAGAAATTCTCCCCTGCCTGTAGTCAATGGCAGCCTTAACAAAATGGCAACTCCTGTTACCCCACAGAAATGCAACCACATCTTTGACTAGAAACACCAACATATGACATACACAGACTGATGGTAAACCTGATGGAGCATTTGTGTAGGCTGATACCAATTACTTGGGCTTATCTGCATTGTGTTTACCAGAAAAGGAGGAATAGTTTGCAGAACATGACTGCAGGGTCTTGGAGAGGCAGGAGAAAGATCCTGCCTGTAGCACAGCATAACTTGCAGTCTGGTCTACAAGTGCATGTGTGGGCAGAGATATTCTGCGCATCATCTTCCAATGCAGGTGCACTGTTCAAACACACACATACACAAACACTTACTGCACAAGCAACCTAAATGTCCTAATTTTAAAAACACAGCTCAGCTCACTTGCTGTGAGGATAAACTGTCCAGTTTTAATTATCTTTCTCGGATATTTTAGTCACTGAAATTCCACTGGCTTCCCTACTGAACTAATCTAACAAGAACTGACCTACAAATGCTCACCAGTTACAAAAAGATCACATGTATATTTTTGTTCTTATCTTTGCTATGCACAAATATGCCACTGACAGGAGGGATAAATGATAGAAATAGCAAGCATGGCTTTCAAATGATGCTATCTGCAGCTGTCATGGAGACCAACAGAGACTGGGATTGCTAGGCACCCTGTTAAATATCAATGTAGATATCTCCATGTAGACACACACATATGCATCAACACTTTCCCTGCATGTACATACATGCCCATTTTATTATGTCTTGAACGCCTAATAACTTCATCCTACAATGAAATCTTTACACACATACACAGATGCATGCTAACTAGCACTCCTTCTGCAGCACACACACACAAAACCTAGTGACAGGCACCAGAGAAATCCAACGCAGCTCTGCAGGCAGAAAGTGCTGGCTGAAGCCATGCAGTGTACACCCAATCCACAGCGATTGGTGTCTTATCATTATGTATAATAAATAACAGCATTTAATAATAACAGCAGTGCTGTGCTGCCTGCACTCACACCCTCCCGACTCCATGCTCCCAAACCATTTAAAAAACATGGTCCTGTGCATGAAACACATGGAATGAAAAGCAGGCAGGACATGATCACTGCAAGAGATAGGCTCCGGCAGTGAAAGCTGCATCATGTCAGAGTGGGCTTTTCCCAGATTTCAGACGTGTGATCTGCATGTCTAATAATGAACAGATTTAGTCAATCCATCATTTCTGGCATCAGTCCCTTACCTTGAAATGCTGCAGCTGAAGTATCTGGTCCTCAAGCTGTTGTCTCTTGCCTTCTATTTCTGTCTGCCTTTTCCTTTTCTCCTTGGAAAAATAATTTTGAGAGAAAGAGAGAGAGAGGGAGAGGGAGAGAAAGGGGAAGAGAGAGAGAGAGAGAGAGTTCTCGTCAGAGAAACGGAGGCTTTAAGGGTAGCAGATTCGTAACAGCATGTAAGCAGTCAAACACATCTGTACAGATGTCACCAGTCCCATTTCACCTGCTCCTCTGCCTGCTGGTATGCAAACAGCAGTGTTCTGGGAACACGCCAGCCCCAGACTGGCTGGTTAGTTGCCAGCAGGAGAAATTCTCCTCGCTTGCTCCCGGCAGCCGGAGCAGCAACAGAGTGCACAGTCCCAGAGGAGGGGAGAAAACAGGCATAACAGCTGAGAGAGAAGTTAAAGGGACAAAGATGTGATTTTGCATTTGAGATACTGGGGCCAAAACCATGGTTGGAGTGGTGCAATTGTGTGACAGCAAGGTCTCACAAAAGCAGGGGGTGGCATCACAGAGGAAGGGAGCTTCTTGCAGACCTCATTTTCCCCAGCAAAGCTGGTGGTGAGGCTTTCCCTGGACTCAATGGGGAGAAGATGTTTCAGCCAGATTGCACAGGATTCACTTACAAAGTAAATGGGATTGGTAACCTCCATCTGGCTGTATTTAAAATTCAAGCCACCAGCACACACCAGCAGCTGGCCGTTGCCGGGTCCCTGAAGCTGGACTGACCAAGTGGTGCCAAGGACAGCACAGTCATTTCCACAGCTGAGTTGTTAGAGTCCCATTCATCACCACTTGCCTGTGCCCAGGCTTCTCCCTTCAGCAGGCAGCAGACTCTCTCAGGTGTTTCAAGAGGAGTACAACCTGCTTTTCTCCCTGCAACACCTTCCTCTTAAGAAGGATCAACTGTTTTCATTTGTCAGTCTTCTACACCTTCTGAGGAGAATTTCTCCTCACCCGTCCATCCCCATCCTGGACCAGGTTCCCTCTCTTGAAGGTCTTTCCGCATTTTAGGTTTCATAGTGAAGACAGAAATACTGAATAATAAATGAAGGCAGTCAATAAGCGTGCCAGCCTCTGTTTTTACTGGAACAATGTTTTTTATTCTTTATCTGCAGAAACTTTTTTGTTGTTGTTGTTTAAATATTTCAGTAGCTGTAAGGTTGGGTTTGAAGACGTCTGATGCTCTGGGAATTCTCTGCATTCCAGGGATTTCAAACCTTCATGCCTCATCCTCAAGGAGTATATAGTTAGATTCTGCCTATGCAGAAATTAATCACCTTTATATTGGACATCAAACAAGGCAGTATGGGGGAGAACATTACATTTACAAGGAAGATCAGGAAACTTAAAAAAACCTATTCTTTAATGTCAAGCTCAATAAAAACAAAGCAAAACATGGAAGTAGAAAACTGCCTGGACCACTTCTGCTGGAGTTAGACATCAGAATGGTGATGGAAAGGCTGGAGTAATAAACCCAGAAAAGCAAAATAGCTAAATGTTGCATATGTCAAGCAGTTCTGTAACGTTTTGCACACTCTTACATGCTGATTATTCATGTATATCTACATTTTACACACCCACTCCCCATTGTCTGAAGTATGTAAGAATACTACTGCTGAACAAAAATATCCTCACAGAACAGAATCACAGAATCATGGAATGGTCTGGTTTGGAAGGGACCTTAAAGATTATCTCATTCCAATCGACCTGCCAGGGAAGGACCTTTCACCACAGCAGGTTGCTCAGTGCCCCATCCAGACTGACTTTAAACACTCCCAGGGATGGGGCATCCAAAACTTTCAGGCAACCTGTTCTAGTACCTCACCACCTTCACAGTAAAGAACTTCTTCCTAATATCTAATCTAAAGCTATTCTCTTTCAGTTTGAATCCATTACCCCTTGTCCTGTCTCTACATGCTCTTGTCAAAAATCCCTCTTCATGTTTCTTGTAGGGTCCCTTCATATTCTGGAAGGCCACAATTAAGTCACCCCTTCTCTTTTTCAGGCTGAACAATCCCAACTCTTTCAGTCTTTTCTCCTAGGAGAGCTGTTCCATCCCTCTAATCATTGCGTTGGCCCTCCTCTTGCTCCAACAGATCTGCTGAAGTTGTTTCAGAGTAGGAAAATTAGCATTTTCAGGAACTAAAATGTCACAAATAGTGCCCACCCTGACATCTCACTGGTCTGTGCACACAGAAGACAGTTTGCATTCATACACAAACAAGCATACAGAATTTATGTGTGCACCTTTAAAAATCCTTCTGATATAGAACTGTGATCTGTGGATCATTCCTCATATCCTCCAATCTGCATTACCTGCCTGCACTTTTGAAATGAATAGGGTATTAGATGATTCAGGGGTTAAAACCCCCAATATTATTCAGGGACATCTCTTGCCATTTTTTTCCATTCTGTGATACTAACTAGCTTACATGGGGTCTGAAAACCAGCATTTGTTCTTTGCTATTTCCTCAAATAGCTGGCCAGCTATGGACTGCAATAAAGTAGTTCTAAAAGCTGTTCTGGTTAATGGCATAATATTCTCAGAAAAAGGATAATTCTGTCCTTTTGTGTCAAGCTGGCCAGGTGAAAAAATATTGGATTTCACAAATGTAGGCATTAACACCCCATATTTGACACTCCATAGGCCAACATAAGGCACCTACATCTTCACTGTTAAGTGATCTAGATCAATCAGTGCATCTATATATACATATATTTATATACAAATATGCATAAACACACAGAGAATCATATATATATCTATATACACACATACGCGCATATATATATATATGTATTTTACCTTCCACAAAAACCTCCTCACTAAAACATGGGATGGAAACCACCACAGTACCTCCCTTGGCTGGTTGTGTCATGCCGTATAATGGATGTGACAAGACAGCCTTATAAAAGATAGATGAAAACTCCTTTTCTTTCTGAGAAAAGGGAAGCACTTAGAGTATTTCCCCTGTAGGCAGCAACACAGCAGGCACTAAAATACTTGAACTACTTACTAACTAGTGGATTTCTGTGAAGTTAAATTGGAATATTGCTCATGTTTCCATTTCACTGGCATTCAGACAGCCTGAGTGTATGCTTTTACCCTCTGATTTTGTACAAGCCAGACCTGAGGAATATGATAACAAAAGCACGTCCCGCCCCACCCCGCAAAGATTGTGTTAATCATCTATCAGGATCTTCCACCTTCAGGTCACTACATCACATTCCATTTAGGTTTATTGCAGTTGCTGAAGGTTAGGACTATATGTGTACCTGGTTTACACAAGCAGGTCCTGGAAAAGTGTGGTAGAAGACTGGGCTGGATGACAAAAGTCCCACCAAAATCAGCATGTCAAGGATTTTAGACATTCATTAAAAGAAACCAACCTCTACTTAAACAGTCTTCTGATTCAGCACTTTACTGAATTTACACTACTGAATCCCACTTTACATGGGATTTAAAGCACATGCTTAACTTGAGCATTTGTTAAGCCACTTCTCCATTAGTAAGCCAGTAAATGTCCCTCATTACTTTTTTCATGTACTTACAGATAACTTTTTCCAAGTATTCCTGCTGAATCACAAATTTCTAAGGTTCCTGGCACCAAGAAAATAAAGGGCTTGGTTTAAACAAACAGGTTTACTCCAGAAACCGGATTTAATAAAGGTGGAAAAGACTGGAACTAGTTTTACTGCCATTGTGGTATGTTTAAAAGAAAACATTTGAATCTTTCTGAGGTGTATCTATCTGTGCTGCTTTTGTAAGAATACAGTCATCACTGATGGTCACTCTTCCAAAATGGTAGAGGACTAACATTTGTAGGTGCTCTGAATATTTGAGATATTAATGAGTAAAATTGAATTTAAGCTTTGCATCTCTCCCTTCACAAAATTACAAGGAAAATGAGAAAATTAAAATAGTTGGTTTTTTTCTTACTCAGACCTACATGCTGGGAAAAGAACATAGGTCAAGTAGCAAGGTGACACATCATGGATAAATGAGATTTGTATTCAGGCTGTCATACGCAGATGTGCAACACGTAAGCCCTAAATTCATTTCCAAGAAGCTAAATTTTGGAAAGGATTAAATTCTTTGCACTAAAGTTGATGAGTGCCATTTTCCTATTGCTAAAAAACAACTATATCAGATACTCAGTAAGAACCCTTGCACTTGGGGGAAAAAGAGGCATTGGGAGGATCAAATAAAGATCTTTAAATTCATTGAAATAGCTTGTGGACATCTACTGCTCACTCTGTCTTCCACACTAAGGGAAGAAAAGGGGTATCAAGTGAAACTGGATGGGGCAGGTTTGAAGCCAACATGATGGTCTGCTGTGGAAATCCATGCCTCAGGATTTCTGGGTTCTAGAACATGATGTATATCCCAGGGGAGCCTGGGGACAGTCAGAGAGAAGGAATACTGTGAGAGAAGGAATACTTCCAGAAACTGAAATACATCTTGTTCAGGAAGCCCCTGAACCACAGGTGATTTTAAGGACTTTTGCTAAGTTTTTGTATGCTTTTGTCTTTCTCTCATTGTTAATCCTAAAAACGACTGACATTTTTGTCTGAATAGTGTGTTATGTTGATCAAAATAACCTACAGTTTAATATCACTTGTCAAACTGTTCCAGTCAAAACAACCGAGACAACCACAAACCACTGCCACCAACTACAAAAATCTCAAACGTAAAGCAAGTATAAGATCTTGAAGAAAACAAGTTATACCAAGGTAATTACCTATGATGTTGCACTCACAAAATACTTCATTTTCCCCTATACAAAATAATTTTGTTCTTGTTTAGAAATCTTCCTGCAGAGCGTGGGAAGTGATACAGAGATTACTCAGCCCACCAAACCATAACCGTTTGTGGAGAAACATGCACCTCTACCAATCTTTGGGGCAGTAAAGTCTTGCTAAAGCCCTTTGGTGTGTTTGCACTGGCAGAAGCACCTGATTTCTGTGTCTTAAAACCAGCTCAGATCTGTGGAGAAAGCACACCATGAAGCAGCACAGAAGCTAAGCACTATTTGATTCACCTCACAATGAAAATACATGCCTAAAATTGATGTCAGGCTAAGGCTTATGGTACAAGTATACAAAATAACATGTTGGGATAGAAGAAAACATCCCCAACTCAATGGAAAATCCAACAAGGATCACGTGAACCTTGACGAGAAGGGTGGCACTTCGCTGGAAGAGCTACCATCAGTAGTTTCAGTGAGGAGGTTTCCCATTGGAATCGTCCTGCATGCCAAGCAAGTGTTCAGCCTGACACAGAGGTTGTGACAATGCACATGTTGTGACAATGTTTGCCTGTTGTGACAATGCAAAATAAATGCACCCAAAAATGGCACAAGCAGAGGAAAACTGTAGTCTGCTTCCAAGCAAGGAAAACAGTTATAAAGGACTGTCTTCAAAGAAACACATGAACTTCTTCAGCAAGCAATTATTTTGTCTACTCTGCCCAATTGACAGATATTATTCCCCCTGTATTCAAAACTCTTACACTTTTAGGACAGGAAGTAAGGAAAAAAATATGCAAAAGAGTTGCTGACACCTCATTTTTCTGTTGCCAGTTCAGAGACACCCAGAACTCTGGGAGAAAGGGAATATCAGGGTTCTGTAAACAGTTTCAACCTGAAGTTCTCATACTCCCAAGAAACGACTCTTCAGGGAAACTGAAACTTTCACCAGGGTGGTTGTTTAAATTACTGTTTTCACTGTGGTGGCTACATGTTTATCATATGTGAAATCAAATCTGTATTATTTGTTTCTTCTTTTGCTCTTCAGCAGCAATGGTTCACAGGCAAGAAAATATTAAAAGAGACAGGAGGCTACTTTTCTCCCTTTTTTTCTTCTTCTCTTTTTCTCCCCATTTTCTTCATTCATGTCTGGTTACCTCTTTACTTTCCTCTTGTGTCTGAAGAGCAGGAAACTCTCTTGAGAGCCACCATCCCTACCAGCTGCAATGATACAGCCCAGCGTTGGCAGCACTTTGCAGACTCCAGTTCTGAATGTTATCTGCTGTTGTGAACAGCATGCAACAAAAATCACAGCATCAGAAGAGGCAGGATGCAGAACGGACACCTCGAAGGATGGTGGCAGGATGCCTGCTCCTTTTGGATCATCTGTGCCCACTTTCATTACTTGCTGCCAATTGTCCTGGATGACTATGCTTGGTGAAAATCCTGTTATTACAGGTAGCCATGCAGACTCTGCAATTGTAAGCTGGGGACTTGTCTGGTGTCTGTTTTGAGCACTGGGAAATATCTGTTGTTTCTGATTATGGGAAATGACTCTTCATACAGCTCCTCTCCTATCATGCTCCAAGGAGAATCAAGGCTCTGCTTGTCTGAGATCCATTTTTTCTCTGCAATTACACCACCACCAACACATAAATATAAGCTACTGGCTTTACTCCCTTCGGCATTTTCCTGCAAGACCTTCTCTGCCTCAGTTCCCTGAAATCCCATGACCACCTGTTAAGCTTTGTTTCACTTAAAAGATGAGCCAGGGAAAACTTCCCTGCATATGTATACTGAAGTTAAGAAAACTTCACTCTGCTTCTATGTAGCCTCTAAGAGACTGAGACCCTTCTTCACTCAGCTTCCCTGTGCGGAAGGCTCATTTCCTAAAGCACAGATCCATTATTTCAAGTGTCCTAAGTGGCTAAGACCTTGGTATCCCACCTTCCTGGACCTCCTCCATACTTAATTGAAGCAAATTGTATGTTGGAAAGTTCTAGATGGGATGAAGGGATAGCAGGAGTACACCCTGCTGCTGCAATGATTTTCATTATCTTTCACATACCCACATACTTTATGACAAAGCTGTGTCCAATTCCATCACTCCAAGGAAGAAGCAGATGGATTATTGAAGAATAAACAAGAGGAGTTTCCAATTGCACAGGTGCAACAGAAAAATGCCTGAGGGGAGCAAGTGAAACCCACCTAAAAGGTAAAGGCAGGGTTTAGCTGCCTTCTTCAAGCCTGCTCTTTCCACAGTTGTATACACAGCAGGAAGCGAAGATGAGGTTGGAGACAAGTTCAACAATTCATGATCAGGTATGCTTTCCACCTCCTCTCTTGTGAAACTGGTATAAAATGGACATTACTGTCACAAGGGTTGATTCCCATTAACCAGACAGCTTGCTCCAGCATGCAAGAAATTACTTGGGATGTTTGTTTTGGAAACAGAATAAACCTAAGTCACTGAGGCAGAACCTGGTAAGGGAGTAACTAGAAGAACCTGGAAACTACAGAAATGCTTTTTTCTCATATATTGAACAGGCCTCTGCAAAGGGTAAGACAGAACCTCTTGCAATGAGTTGAGCCTCAAGGTGAAGAAATAACGCATCAGGAAGAAATACAATGGCTTTCAATGCAACTTTGCATCCCTTTTCTCTAGTAGTGAGGGTCAGAGAAGTCACTTGCTTATGCACAAGGCAAAGGTGGTTTGAGAGAGGTAAAGAGATACAGGTGCCTGCAATGAACCTAAATGCTCTCCCAGTAAAGGAACAAATATTTCTGGTCTGCAGCCTCCTTTCTTGATGATTTTTGTCAGTTGCATGCAGAATAACAGTTTCTGCAAAATCCTTTTGGTCCATTTCATCTAAGAGTTAGGCTACTCCTGCACCATGTCAAAGAATGGATTTCTCCTGTGCTGACCTGCTAAAGCATATAGAATAGCTCTGCTTCCATGTGAGCATTGCCCTCAACACAATGTTCGAGTAGAAGACCTGCAATAATCATCCTGCCTGTTTGGGATATCAGTGGAGGAGTTCATTCACATGGAGCCATGTAAGACTGACAACTGCTCAGGGCTTCTGAATGATGAACATTTCATGACTGCCACAAACCCACTGCCAATGTCATAGCTGAGACTATCAAAGTCAAAACTGCCCACGAGGAGAAAGGGTCATCTTTGGTGAAGACCAATTCCCACAAGAATTCATCTTTGGTGAAGAAGTAATTCCCACAATCCTCTAAAGGGCTGCAGGAAAAATTCCAGCTGCCCTGCATGCTTGTAATTATAGCTCTCTGGTCACTGAAGGCAACCACCACAATGCACACAGACAATGACTGCTTAATTAAAATCACCATGCATCTCAAACAACAAATAAAACGATGGCACTTCTCCCAGAACAACAGCCCTTACTGAAAAGTGATGAACACAGGAAGGAATTTCCTTTTTAAAAATTCCCTCATTAGCATTTTTGAAAGGGGACATAATGGAAAAATGTCTCTTTGAGATGGTGAAGTAAAATTATTTGAGGAGAAAACATGGTTGCTCTGGTATCCCAGGGGGAAATTCCCACTTTCATGGAGCACTAATACCCATTTTCATGCAACCCAGATTTTATATGCAAATCTTCCTTTCACTGAATGCTACTGGGTCAGTGGAAGCAGCTTCAGGTCTAACACAATCCATGCACATTTTCTACTGTGCCACCACCATAATGAGTCCTTGAAGTATGAAAAGTTTTAGTTAACCTCCCTGTTTTTCCTCCCATTTCTGAAGTGAACATGGGACATCCACAGGTGCTGCTTCCCTTCAGTTGCTGACAGAAAAAAAGCCACACTTTCCTATGTATTTACAATTTGGTCATGGGTGACAGGCTCTTAAGTGCCTGCTGAGAGGTGACCAGGGTCATTGGGGTCTGAATACCTTTCCTGAGAGATGCAACAATGAAGCAGTTACCATATAAGTGTTAGATCCCTGCCTCCTATTAATTCCACATCAGCATGTCTTCTGGAACTTCAGAGTTTTTACACCAACCCTGAAATTGGGTAAGAGGGTAAGAGCTCAGGGTCACCTGAGTCCAGAAACAACTTTCTCTGCAACATCAAATATTTCTGGAAAGTGCCCCAAAAACTGTATAGAGCCTGTTAGGATAAATGATGCAATAGAATGATTTATCCATTATTCTGGATAATCCTTAACAGCAGTAGTGAATGACAAGCAACTACACTTCATTACCTAATGTCTACTACAGCAAAACTCCAAGATGATGTGTATAGCTTGCTAGCACTGGCCTTCTTCTACTGCAGCCTGAGCTAGATGAAAAACTGTGTCTTCATCTAGAAAACTGCTTTTCTTCCTAAAAATAAGGTGAATTTTCTCTAGATAATGTCACATAGTAGAAATTCTGAGACTTCTGTTTTCTCTAGACAACCAGCAAAATTCTGAAAGAAGCTACTTTTTAATTAAGTTTCTTTTTTTCTGTATTTTTCTTAAAAATATATATTGGATAAGGAACATTAAGCAGACCTTAAGTTTGCATTCACAAAAGCATACAATAAGGAGTTTTCTTTAGCCTGAGTAGACTATTTGTAGAAAATCCATTCATTAACTTTCCCTGCTCTCATGTTGCTACTAACTGGCTTTGGTTTAGATCCATGCTATTCAACGTCTATCCTTTCACCGTCTGCTGCTGAAAAGGAGAAATCCAGGATTTGGTCTGTGGGCATAATTTAATCACATTTCCACAGCTTCAAATAAAAGTCTCTTGTTTACCCTCATGCCCCATACACTCCTTAAATACTTCTTTTTGCAGCCAATGAAGCTGTTGTAAAGCCTCATTGTAAAGGTGGAAATACCTCTGATTGCAGCTGAATATGCAGGGAAACACCTATACAAGTTTTATCTAGAAATGAAAAGTAAATCACAAAGATTTTAAGGCATCCAAGCTGAAGCTGTGATTGCTTATGCTGGTTTCCCCCTAAGCAAATGTATGGTGAGGATTTCTATGCATTATTTTTCACTTGGTGAGAACTTAGATTAGAAGTACCAAGACTGGGATTTCAGCAGCATTTGTTTTTCCTCTTTATCCATTTTAATTGCACATATGACAGACATGTTCAAGTCAAGAAACTTAAAACTTCCCTAGGATATAGCGTGTTAAGTGGGAAGAGGAAATTGGATTTTATGCAGTGGAAAGGGAACAAACTGGTCTGGCTGGTCAGCACTGAGCAATGGCGAGGATCCACAGGGACAACCAGTGCTAATTCTGGTACTTGAATCATATCCAGATTTTTGCTTGTTATTTCAAAGCACTGGTAGAAAAGACCCAAATGAAGGAATTAATACATAGAGCTGGGCTTTGTGTTTTAATCCTTGCATTCTGTCTGGATTAGCAAATTGTTTCAGAGTCTCAGTGCTTCACATCAAAATGTTCTTACTCAGGCTTCCTCCCTTTGCCTGTGTGTGTGGCAGCTTGTCTGCTGACCCCAAGGGTTTCGGCACTGACCTGCGTGGCATCCCACCCAATCTCTTCATTTTGCTGGGCTATGCTTGGTAGTTGTACTGCACAGGGCTTTTCCGCTGCTGAAAAGCACTTACTGTCATTTGTGAGATAAAATTATTAGCTCAAACCCCTTTCTTTAAGCTTTTGTCCAATGTTGGTCATGAGCTAAGGATACTCAGTCACACTGTCTGATGCTCAGGAATATGCTAACATATGTGGCAGTTGCAGGTATGTTTTAGTCCTACATTCTGGAAGAATGTAATTCTACATTCATGCCTGGTTTAACAGAGAAAAGAAAGAGGGAGAGAACCTTCCCTACGAGCACAGTGTGATGCAATCCAAAGTCTGAGACTTGCCACCTTCTACCTGCCAGTACCCTTCCAAACCGGTGATGCTAATGAGACAACACACGAGTTCACAAACCAGTGTTCTGGCTAAGTCTTCCTTTCTTTCTGAAGACGCTGTAGGAGGCTGGGTCCCTCTTGCTTTTTGACTAGCCCTGGAGATCTAACACATTCGCACCTTATGAAGACCTCCACAGGTCTGAGAGGGCACAAGTGCCCCTCTTCAGTCAGGGGGTAACTCCCTGCTGAGTCACAGAGTCCGATGGGGCTGCTGGACATGCCATTTCTGCCTCCTCTCCAGTTAATCAGGGGAGTCACATTACTCCAACACAAGAACACAGAGAGACCATTGACCATAAATGATGAACTTGATCATGACTGGGAGAGTAGATACGTCTATGTGCTTGGTAAAAAAGCATGCTGTGATCCAGGTATGCTACAAATCCTACCCAGCCTCGGCCTTGGCATCTTGCCTTTGTAACACATAAAAGAACTGGCTTCATCTTCAACCAGCTTACTTCTGGAAAGCTTATTTAATTTGACAGGTGTAAGATCACATGCCTCAACACTGAACCTTAGCAGTATGCGGGAGGAATTACTGCTATGTCATTCCTTTAGGTCAGGCATCCCAACGCTTTCTGTATGAATAGGAACGGCTGGGACATTACACTACTGATTGCCTAACAAATTCATCTGCTGGCCTTCTCCTTTCACCATCAAAGGCAAAGACCACTCTTATCCTGGCAACACAAAAAGACCCCCAGTGCAGCTTTCCATCACCATCTGATAACATCAAGTAAGGAGGAACTGGTAAGCACACAAAACCTGTGACATTTGCCTGATTGCTTTCCTGGAATGGATTAGCTGCAGATCCTCAAGGCAAGCTGCTTATGGCTGCAGGCCACAGGCAGGATGCAGAGGAGTGCACAGCATCAGTCTGCTGCACTGATGGGGGAGATCCTGGGCAGAGCAACAAAAAAACACAGCCTGGATCTCACCGCTCTGATGCTTGGCTGCAGAACCCAAATCCATGTAGAGATGGCAAATTTTTGCTGTGCCATCAAAGGTTTGTCCTCTTCAGAAAACTGCCTGCATTTTTCTGTGATTTGCATTCCTGCTGTGAAGTGTATCTGGGAATTCACAGCTTCAAGGTCATCTCAGTGACCCATGTGCCTGCTGTGTGGTTTGTGCAGGTTTGTCTGCTCAGAAGCTCAGGGTTTAGGGAGATCTGAAACAGCAAGGCCTTTCTAGTTTAGAGGAATTTCACACTTAGCTGACACATACCTGACAGGTTTATAAAACTGTAAACTATTTCAACAGCTTATTAAACAGCAGTGTACAAAAAAAAAAAAAAAAAAAAAAAAGCCAAACCATGCAGATAACAGCAGACACTTCAGGGATGTGGGTTGATTCCTGCCTCTTCCTGCTCGACTCCTCCACTCAGAGTAATGTGATCTCTTCTACTGAATGCCAGCAAGATGTCATGCAGGTCCTATTTAACTACTCCTGTGCAACTCCTCTGTCTTTGTCTGGGTGTTCTGCAGATCTCTGCACAAAGGAGGCCTTTTTTTATAAGATTTTATATGATCAGATTTTGAAACCACTCTTTCTCCTTCTTCCGTGGAGCATTTTTTTCAGTTTTACCCTTCTGTTAACTTGAAAATGAAGCTGGAGGAGGGAGAGGATGCAACTGCAGACAAGTCCCTTCTCAAAAGTCATATCCCTTCTTTCTTCTACTGTTACTCCATCCTGACATAACAGCAGGATGCACACATGAACATCCTTATGGAAGGTCAGATCCTTCCTCCTTCAAGAAGGCTCCAGGCAGTGTATAGAAATATAGTATAGTGTATTCAAATATTCACTTTTTGTAAGACCATTTAAAAAGAGACATATCTCCATCCTTGACCACTCCTGATGATCCCTGCTGTTTGTTTGGTTTTCTCTCTGAATCTCTCTGCCCATGGCAGAGAAAACATAACTCACTGCATCTTGATTGGGCTTCCAACTGGTCTGCCACCAGAGACAGAAACTTTATTTAGATGGCAAGATCTTTGTGGCAGACACAGTCTCTCCATTCTGTAATTGCACAAAATCTAATATATTGAAAGAAGTACTAGTTCCTGCCTGGGATTGTTATGTTATGACAGAAATGGTCTCACAGCCAGACCTAAGCTCTGTGCATAGGAATTCCCAAATCCTGAGGCTGGATGGATCAAAACCTACAATTTTGAGAATTTTTGTGTCTCAGATCCTCAGACAGGAATCTTGCAGAGATGTAGTATCACGTTCCTCCAGGAAGGAACAAACACAACTTACCTCAACTTTTCCTCCTGTCGCCGTTCACTATGTGACGCCTTTCACAAGCACATTGAAAGCTCAAGGAAGAGCACACAGTGTTTGTTATTAGGCCCTAACTGTATTCAGCAGTGCTATAGATGAACACAGAAACTGAGGATGCTTTCTAGCTGTGAGGTGTTTCTTGAGGCAGTGGCTCATAAAAGCAGGGAGAAATGATTTTCCACAAAGAGCTACCCAGGATTTATAACTTATTCAAATGATTCAAGCTTTTTTTTTTTTTCTCTTGAAGGACATGAGTTTGACACACTACCAAGCTCTCAGTATAACTGCTAAAGAAAACTTGGAGAATATTATCACTGGGATTTTCAAATGGCTTCACCCATTATCTTTAATATGAGCAGAGGTCACTCTGTGCACATCTGCAGTGCATGCTCTTCCAGTGCATCAGAATAAACTTTACAGACTACCTCACTGATCTGGCAAGCATCTGTCTCCTGTACCACTGAAATCATCTGCAATCCACTTTTGACAAGGGTCAACTTGCCTGCAAAATCTCTGCTCTGCATAGCCCCTAGAAATAACAGATTTTCCATATCAGAGCAAATGAAAATGTTAAAGATGACAAGGTGCAAGACTGGATACATATCAAAGAAAAGAGGGCAAAACACCAAGCTCTTACAGGAAGCTGAGTTTTGCTTGACATAGCATTCACAGTGCCACTACAGTCAGATCACAGCAAGACAGCTAGTTGTGAACACTATTGAAGCTCCTGTCCCTGAAATGCCAGGTGTTTCTTAGGTATCCCTCCAGTCAAGCAAGGATGAATTTACAGAAGTGCTCCATCCTGTAGACAGTTCACAGTGAATTCACTGCCCACCTCACAATATGAGGTGAATGATGTAGACTACAGGGGAGGTGCTATTGATCAGTACAAGCCACTCTACCTGTGCTTTCCACACTCCCCTGAAAATCATATGTACAAAACTGCCTGTTGTCAAGCAGAGATAGGCAGAGGGAGACCTGCATCCCCTTTCTGCAAGCAGATAGCCTACAACAGCTTGCAAGATGGACACCTGAATGTTAGGATGCCATCCACAGGGACTTAGATTAGCTCAGAAAGTGGGCCCATGGGAATCTCATGATGTTAAACAAGACCAGATGTGAGATGCTGCACCTGGGTCAGGACACTGCTGGTGTCCGCACAGGTAGGAATGAACAGACTGAGAGCAGCCCTGTGAGAAGGACTTGGGGTACTGTGGGTGAGAGGCTGGACATGACCCAGCCATGTGCACTGCCAGCCCAGAGTGCCAAATGTGTCCTGGGCTGCATTCAAAGAAGCATGGTTAGCAAGGGAGGGGAGGGAGGGAGGGGAGGGAATTCTGCCCCTTGGCTCCGCTCTGGTGAGAGCCCACCTGGAGCACTGCATCCAGCTCTGGGGTCCCAGCACAGGAAGGACTCTTAAACTGAGTCCACAGGAGGCCACCAAGATGTTTAGAGGGATGGTGCAGCTCTCCTGTAAGAAAAGGCTGAGGGAATTGGGATTGTTTAGCATGGAAAAGAGGAGGCATGGTGAACTAATTGCAGCCTACCAGTACCTGAAGGGACTCTACAAGAAACATGGAGAGGGAATTTTGACATGAGCATGTAGAGACAGGACAAGGGGGAATGGATTCAAACTGAAAGAGAGTGGCATTAAATTAGATATTAGGAAGAAATTATTTACTGTGAGAGGTTGTCTGGAAGTTCTGGATGTCCCACCCCTGGGAATGTTCAAGGTCATGCTAGATGGGGCTCTGAGCAACCTTCTCTGGTGAAAAGTGCCCTGGCATAGTGGTTGGGATGACATCACCTTTCAGATCCCTTCCAGCCCAAGCCATTCTATGACTTCATGATTCTATGACTCCCATGAGCGTGAGTGGGGGTAGGATGTGCTGGTAACAATCATTTTTACAAGCTCTTTCATAATTCTAGTGACTTAACTGGCAAATTTATGGATTCCACTAGAGGATAAAGTGTTTCATCTGCAGATGGCCACATTTTCTATGTCTGGGTTTGGTGGGAAGAAGAAGAAGACCCAACCTCTTGCCACCTTCCAAACAATGAAAACTCACACTACCTTCCATTTAGCTTTTGCTAGTGAAAACAAAATCTAAATCATCATATTCCCCTGACCAATGTGCTACATAGGCAAAAACATAGTTTGTAATTTAGGCTAGATTCACCTGAAGGAAGAGTCTGAAGAGAAAAAGAGCTTTGAGTCTACTTTTGCCAGATGTCATAGAAAGCATCATAGTATCAAGGAGATCCTTCTGGAGTTATCTCTACACAAAATCTGGCTCATGGTTCTATGACTTGAATAAACCTCTTCCTTCTCACCCTTATGGTGAGCAAAAGCACTCAAAACCATCACTGATGAAGCACTTTTGTGGAAAGAAGGGAAAAAGCCCAAATGCCAGAAAAAAGGGTTCATGTCATAGAAGGAAGATTTTCAACCAAAGACTAGCAAACCAGAGTTTTTCCATTAGCTGCCTCCAGGCCTCAGATCTGCTCTGTTCTGCACTGTGCTTAGCATGAACAAAAGCAGGACTTTTCCCCGTATATTTCTTTCAGCCCAAACAATTCTACACAGCCACACATGCTCCCTTATAGGACCTTGTCCTCCACCACTTGTAGACATAGTTGTCACTGTCGTTACTTATAAAAAAGAAGGTAATTATTCAGCACAGCTCTGCAAAGCATACAGTCAGTCAGTCATCTGTCTCTAACAACTATGCAAAAGAGTTACAGGCAGCTGGAACACTGTAGAATCTTGTTTGCCACCCACAGAATATATAGTTTGCTCCCCATAATCTAATACTTTTCTTCAGGAACTTCAATGGCAGAAAGCCAAGGGAGAATCCAGAGTAATCTTTTTTCATAAATCACACCTTTGCTCCAGTCTTTCAGACATGAATTACAGGATATTTTTCTGGCACAGAGGCTGATAGCAACAGCTGGATCCCATGTCCCTTCCCTGGAGCAGGAGTATAGCCCATAGCACCACTGGTCATTCAGCTCTAGATGAAACTTTTCAAGGCTGTCATCACATTGAAGGCAAAGGAATAAGGGATTGAGAATTCTCTGCTTTTTTGCACAAGTTATTCTGGCATCAGGAAGTTGAAAACAGTGAGAAGACCTGCTGAGAACCATGCTGAATCCTTTCTGTCACACGGCAGCATGGCCGAAGGGAAATATCCTGAGGTATAAGCACCGCAGAGAATTTGAGCTCTGAAGGGGAATCAGTGGCAGCATTTGATCTCCTAAAATAAGCAACTTAAAAGAAATTCTGATTCCTGGAATAATGATATCTTTTCTGCTCTGCCTTTGGAGCTGCACAATGCTATGCTGCTCCTTGCATTGTAAGATTGTATGTTAACAAATATAATACATACATAAAAACAACAAGCATAATTTCTTCTGAGTCCCTCCCCACATTGGTACTCTTTAGGAGCCAATGTAATTAAATGGGTTGGAGTAAATAGGTTGGAGTGACAGTATAGAGTCTGCTTCCTGCTGTTGGTTTATCACTTCTACTATTTTTAGCACTCTTCTGAGAACTGGAAATATGTTTTGATGAAGATACCATCTTCTAGGCACGGATACAAATAGTGAATCAGTCTATTCATGTTAATGTCACAAGAACAACCACATCCAAGCCAGTATGAGGCAAAGGTCTCTGAAATACATGTTTTCTGTTTGTTACCAATGGTTTATTCTGTTTGTGTGAGACAATCAAGGCATCAGGCTAGACTCTCAGGCCATGCGTATCACACTTTAATCCTGTTGCCAGGGTTTATGCCTCAAGTATGTACTTTACTGGCAGATGCCTGTTTGTTTTCCTGTAACTAGCTGTGGTCAGAGCTGGTTATACTATCGATCATGTGGGTCCCATTTCTCCTGGAAGACATTTTGTGAGCTGAAATTTTCAGCAGCAATCTCAAATACAAATTTCCACAGGCAAAAATATCCTGGTCCTGCTCTGCTCATCTTAATAGATGCCTATTTTATGTTAAGTTTTTGTGTTTGAGGGCCTCCAAGTTTTGCACATGTTAAGATGGGGAACATTAAAGCACTTTCAAGAACAAAAGATTCAGTTTAAACAAAAAAAGACTGTGAAATACTGTTGGATTACAAACATCTGCGTTATGGCTCACATCTCAAAACAATATTTTTCTTCAGTCTATACCTCCTCCTAGTCTACAGGCAACCCCTTACCCTAATAAAACTTACTAACTGAAGAAAAATTACCACAGACAAAGACACATTGTCCTTGAAGAACAGCATGCAAGAACAGCAAATGAAGACATGAAATCAAGACATGGCAGATTTCACAGCACCTGTCAACTTCTCCAGTGGCCCACACTGTAATTCCTTTACTTAAATCAAAATTCCTTTTTAGTATTTATCTCATTAACACAAGTCAAGACAATGGCTCCTGTGTAGCCTGAAGTTTACTACTTCCCTTTCCTTCATTCCCTTTTACACTAATAAAGTCTTGCCTGGTTTTTTGTTGTTTGCTTGTTTTTGTTCCAGCAGTACAAACAGGTCAAACAAACTTTGTCTCATTTCCTACGGCCATGTGGATGTATATGTGTTCAGGATGATAGGTATATGAAGATGTCACAAAAGTCCTTTTGTCAAATTGCAAAATTACTGTCCTCCTATAGCCACTGCAATATCATCTTTTTTTTTTTTTTCTTTTTCACATGAGCAGAATTAATCCCTGATAATCAGCTTTAAATGCTGAGAATGACTAACAGTCTGTAATAAAAGATATCTGGGCTGACTTCTGAGTACCTGCCTTTGCTCAGACACCACTGAACTGATCTAAACACAGCCAAGGACTGAATCCCTTTTTTTGCAAATGGACCTGTATTCATAATATGTAAAATAATAATAAAATATGGACCTCTAAAACTTAAGGCTTTTATTTTTTCCGTCGTGTACTTTCATCATGGCCCTACTTTGGCTGAAAATGCAATGCATTAGTGCTCCTTGGGGACACTGAAGAGTATTATGGCATTCTTTGTGGGCCACCGGATGGCACTAGTATCCAAAATACCACTGCCAGCCCACCATTTGTTTCACCAACGAAAAGGCATTGACTCTCAAAAGTCAAAACACTCAAAACAGCAGTGCCTCAGCAGCCTGCAACAGTACCTCTAAGCAAAAATTGCACAGATCACAGGAAAAGTGACATAAACCACTGCAAAATATGTCACTTCATTGTTTGCCATAGCTGCACAACAGAAATTTGGGCTGCACAAAAGATTTGTGGCCACACTGCTATACTTGAAAAGTCCTTTAAGAAATTGATTATTTCTGCTAGATGTTGGATACATGCAACTCCCTGTGCATTGGGCTAGAGGAGCAGGGAACAAATGAAAGTAGCACGTCATTGTCTTCTTTTGATCCATGCATTAGAAGTGGTCTACCTGCTCCTGCTGTATTAGTACTTGGATCAAATCCTGTGGAGCTTTTTTATAAGCAAAGATGACATTGGAATGCGGTGGAATTATGCCAGACTAAAGTAAGACAAGCAGTCTGCTGGTGCCCATGGTCTCAGTGGTGTTGGTGGAGATGCTCACAGCAAACCATCTCACTTGGATTTGAAGAATGAGGCACTATACTTTCATTTCAGTATTTTCCCTTAGAAAACGTGCTTGTTGTCCAACTCAGCTTTGTCCTCCATTTAGAGATAAAATGGGAAATGTGGATTTTTAAATTTGTTTTTTACGCTGCAACTGAAGACACACTGGAGACACTAGAACTACAACATCTCTTTTCAGGGACCAACAAATAGAAACAATTTTAAATGTGGTGTCTGCAAAGCAGTTACGGCTGAGTGGCAAACTTGCTTCAGTATGTCAGCATACCAGGGCCTTTGCCAAGTGCTTAAAGCTCAGTGAGAAATCCATTATTTCCAATGAAACTGGAGCCAGGACAGCAACCTACCATCCTTTTGTACTCAGTCACCAGGAGTCATTCTTCATTTTCCTCCATATCACAAATAGAGAAAGCTGTCTTAGACTTAACATTATCACGATAGATGCTAAGCCCAGAAAATGTTACATTTCAAGTACATAACCTGTCTTTTAGCAACTGCTTTGCCTATAAAGAGCCAAAAGTAGGGGTGTAGAAGGAGAAGGAAGGAACGTTGAAAGAGAAGATGGTAAATAGCAGTTAAAGCAGACAAAAGGGCTCTGTTGCAGAGTGCAAATGAAGCACAGCTGGTTTACAGCTGCACTGTATTCCCCTAGAAGGTAGGGCACTAGGGAAACGCCATAATGCTTTCATTACTATCAGGATGGTACAACAGACTGGATGGACTGAATGGCCCTTTTCTCTGATGCCCGTAAAAATGATCATAAAAAATCCATTAGTTCCCTGCAGCACTGTGCGTCCTGAGACAGGCTGTCATGCGTAAGACGGTAGGCAGAATGCTGCTCTGCTTTCAAGGGATTCACAGGCAAAAGTCGTGGACTAACACCTCAAAATCTGATTTTGAGGAAAGACCAGAAGCATTTCAGGCAGGGAATTGAGAGCAAAGATGAGAATATTAAAGACTGATGCAAAGCAAGCTGGAACTATTGATAAGCTGCCCCTTGACTTCAGTGGGCTTGAGACCAGTCTGCCCATCATTTTCTTATGCTCAAATCTGGCTCTATACAATTTTTCATCTCTTCCTTCCCTTCCCTTCCCACCTGATGAATTATTGCATGAGCCTCCTGAAGACTGCACACCAATTTCACCATTATACTCCTCTCACACTTTTCTTGGCCCACACATTCATGTCAATACCTCTATTTGTCATTTCCTGCTTTCTGTGATTATAATTGAAATTTACTGGGATAAGATGGGATGATTATGAGTTCAAAAGCTTTTAACAAGAAGTACCCTGCTGTTTGTCTGCCCCACTTAAGGAAGCTCTTGCACATTTGAGTCAGTCCCTCTTGTCTCCCTGAGATAGCTGTCTGGCTGCTGCGTGAAATGGGGCCATGGTCTATAAATTACAGTGGCACCAAGCCCGAAAGCAAACTTCCCATGTATGTGTTTGTTGTCTGAGATGACAAATGAAAAATAGCAACAGTGAACAGTAACTACACCTCAGACACAAAAGTCATTGCTTCTGCAGTGGCGACAGCAGAGGATTTTAAACTTCTGCATCAGATTGAAGGCTGGAGGCTCCTCCTTTGAGCTATGAAGCCCTTAGGACTATTCCTGATGTGATACAGTAGTCTCCCTCTAACTAGGATCACATAAGACAAATTCTACCAGCTGTAAAAAGCATCTAAAAGTGTGACTACGAAACCCAAGAATGTAATTTTTTCCCACCAGGAGTACATCATGAGCCACTTCGAGTGCAGATGTCAACAGCTCCTTTGTTGAATTTCTCCCAGAAGACTCAAAGCTGGGAAAAATCAAACGCACCAGCTTCCTCCTTCTGAAGTTTTGCAAGAGCCTTTGAGGTTTTGCTATTAGCAGCCTCCTTTTACAAACTGTTTATTCCAAGGAACATTCATTCCCCACATTAATGTCAACTAAAGGTTTCTTTAAGGCAGCCTAGCCATTGCCATCTCTGCTGGGAGGGCCCAGACAGAGATGCAATATTGGGGTCACTGTCACAGACATGTGCTGTCGATGTGGCACAAACCAAAAATCTAACTTAGAATGTTGTAGTGCCAAGGGAAGCTCATGTTTGACTCCAAAGATAAACAATTGCTTTCTGGTCATTTCCAAAGGCAGGATAGCCATCTCTATATCTCACTAAGCTCATCTGTGAAATAACTGGTTTATCTTCCAACAGGAAGAGTTACATATGTGCTAGGAGCTTGGAACTGAAAGATGAGCTTGAAGGCTTTTTCCTCTGTGCTTTTCACACACCCCTATAGCTGTTCGTGCAGCACAGTACGTGACAGCAAAACTTTGCAGGTAGACCTTGTGCTTTCTACCACAGCCAGACTTGAATATGTCCCTGAAAAATAGATCTTTTAAACAAAATTATTTGATTCTAGAATACCACAAAACCCCAGACCCTTCTTTTTAGTTGCTTCACAAATGAAAACATATAAAGAGATTTCTTTAACTTTCTTTCTCTGTGGCTGGGAATTAACTGACGCAGAACTGGAGGTTACTGCATGAGGGGAATGTATGGATGACCTAGATAGTGTTATTACATAGAGATGTGATCCTCCTGGAGTGAGTCCAGCATAAGGCTACAAAGATGATGAGAGGACCTGAGCATCTCTCTTATGTGGAAATGCAGAGGGAGCTAGTCCTGCTCAGCCTAGAGAAGAGACAACAAAGAAGGGACCTCACCAATGCCTATAAATATCTGAAGGGAGGGTGTCAAGAAGATGGAGCCAGGCTCTGCTCGGTGATGCTGAGCAATAAGACAGGAGGCAACAGGCAGAAACAGGAAGTTCCACCTGACATGTGGAAGAACTCCTTTACAGTGTGGGCGACTGTGCACTGGATCAGGCTGCCCAGAGAGGTGGTTGAGTCTCCCTCACTGGAGATACTCAAGTACTATCTGGATGCAATCCTGTGCAATTTGCTCTAGGGGACCCTGCTTGAGCAGGGAGGTTGGGCTAGATGACCTCCAGTGTTCCCTTCCATTCTTGTTCATTCTGTGATTCTGTGATTAGGGACAGCCATGTGGAATCAGAAAGGCCTGAACTAGGCAGTATGTTGACAAACGAAAGTTTTTCCATAGATGTCATGCAAAGAAGCTGTTTAACTGCTATCTGTGCATGAAACACATTTCCCTACACATATGATAACTGCAAAGCTCTTTTTGCTATTCAGCTGAAGTCCCAGATCTTAAAAATGACAACAAATGAGTGCAGCTACTGCAAAGATAGGGTATTTTTTCATCTTCTGTATCAAGCTTCCTGTGCTGGTTTATCTTGGTAACTAATTTCCAGCAATCAATCAAAAGACAAGTCTGCAGAACATTATCTTCTGTTTTCCAGATGTTTCCAGTCAAACTAACACTTTAATCTGTCCACCTCCTACACTCTTGCTAGGTTTTGTTATTTGGGAGAGTCCACCTTATGTTGGGTAAAGGAATCATAAAGAGAAATGGTGGATCCACAAATCCTTTAGCAATCATTTGAATTCCATTTTATACAGAGACATACTAATAGCATCCCCACAACAAAGAAAAAAATCAACCCCTTATTTCCTATATATAGTTATAGTTATCATCAAGTATGTTGTCTCTTTTTTCTCTTTTGAATTTGTTATATAGGAAGAAATGTTATCTATTAAAGAGTTTAATTTTTAAAAGTGAAATTTGTCAGAAGGTTTTACAAAAATTTATGCAGTAAACATAGAACATTCCAGATACATTTTGCCTGGAATTACAGTTCTCACCTTCCAAAGCAATAATGACTTAGGACCTATGTGAATGTAAGCACAGGCATTGCATGTGAATGTAAGCTCATGAAATCCTTGCCTTCTGAAGGATTTCACTGTTGCAGCAATTACTGCTTTCCAGCTGCTTGCAACTGCATTCTTGCCAGAAGCTACATTGCTCTGCAGTTGTGTGTGTGCTCTGAGGTGCTCTGTGCTTTTTCTGTGCAAAGTCAGCCACCTCAGTTTAAATGGAGAAGATGGGTTTTTCATTCCACTAACTGCAGAGGCTCTAGCAAAACATTGTCCAGAATGTGGCTGTTGTCACCTCCTCAGGGCTGCAGCTGGGTGTGGAGCAGAGATGTACTGACTAGACATCTCTGCTCCTACATGCTTCAGTTGCATTTGTTAACATGATATAAAAGCAGTACATGAGGTATGCCTTGAAATTGCTGATCCCAATCCAATTCTAGTGTCTCTTTGGGTGTCTGCTGGATCTACCACTTGTGTAGGAATTTTCTCCACTTTGGTGGAGAAACCAGCTTTGCTTCAGCTATAAAAACCTTAACTTGTATTACATTCTTCTAATTATAACTTTTTAAAAATTTAACTCTTCTACAGTGCAATATGAGCACAGAGTATATTATCTTCAATCACTAACTAAGCAGTACTGGAGTCTCCTTTACAGCACAGATATGTGCCAGCTCAAGGCATGGCTTCCCAGTGTACAAAATCGGCTTGCTGTTTCCCTCTCCTCACTCTCCCTTTTGAGTGTTTGCATAGTGTATTCAACCACCCAATGTGATTAGGAGAAAATAACAGCAGGGCAGCCAATAGGTGCCTGCTTCTGGTGTCTTTCAGAAAGCTTCTGAAACAAGCTGGAGATCACCATCTGACACCAGGAATGTCAGCAGCCCCAGCAGTTCAGGGCCCTGGGGCAGACACTGCACAGCTTCTGGTCAGCCAAAATGCAGATGAGATCCTCAAAATACATTTTCATACATCAATCCCTTGGATACCATAAAATGGCAAGCCTGTTATTTCTTAATGAACACTGCAGACTTAAAATAATTGAGCTTTCCACTATTAGCATTCCAGTCTGATCCTATTAAAATTTAAGCAAATTTTATCTTCATTATGGTCTGGGATTCAGAAAAGGTTGGATTCTCTAGCCTGCCTGCCATGCTTTTTTAGCAATTGCCAGTTCCTGTCTATCAGGAAAGCAAAATTGCATTGGCAAGGACAGCTTTGGACCTACAATGTCACCAGCATATGAAACATTGTTCATTGTGGGTTTTCTATGCCATTCTGACCCATCACTGCTCATGGCTGGCCAGAGTCATGATGAGTGACATCTTCACCCGACCTGGGGGAACTCATTGATCTAGGAGATAGTTACATGTAGCTACATGCTACTTTTAAAGTCTGTTTTAGACTCTGTGCCCCCCTTAGGTGACACCTGATGCAGCAGACCTGCAAAACAAAATGACCTGTGGGTGACATGCAGTCCACAAATTCAATTTTCCATTTCATCATATGGCTCTTGCACAGCAGGGAAATTACCTATGTGTCCATTTTACAAGATAGGCTGACAGTGGAGAGCTATTAATGAACACAGGGTGTGACTCAAGTAGAGGCCACTATAGGAATTAAAAATTAACACTTTTATTTTTAAGCTATTCCAAAAGGCATGTTTGTGGTTCATATCTAATGAACACTGTCTACTCAAATATTAATCAGAAATGAAGAAATTATTTTCAATAGTACAATATTTCATCAGACTAAAAAGAGCTATGAACTTTCACTTTTCGGATTAAGTGTTTCTTCTTCATTTTTGAAAGGACACTTCAGAGTCCTTGAAGACCTGTGGAATGAGAGGAATTCTTCCCCCTTACCATGTCTAGTCACCAGACCACACATTTCAGTTCAAGACCGCACATAAATTACACAGCCCTTTCCTGCAGCTGCACAAAATAATAAAAGGAGCTGCAAAGAATAATTTATTCACTTTTCCACAGATTTTCAGATTCTCAGAAAGCACTGATATTTTTCCCCAACCAATTAGAAAATTATGTCTTCTATACATTCTTCTTTACAGAAACGTCTCCTTTCTCTGCATTCTGACAGATCACTTGGCTGTTTGTGCATTGCTAGTATTTTCTTATAGAGGCTTGTAAAACCCAGTCAACCAGCTGTGAATGACAGTGACTTAACTGGTTCAACACAAAATGAAACAACCCCGAATAGTCAAATTTGCTGAACTGCAGGTTGCCTCCTTTTGTGCTAGACCTGCCTGCCCTTTGTGACCTTTGTGGCTTTCCAAGACCTCTGTACCTGGCACAAATACCATGGCAAAAATCTTCGGTACTTGCAGAAGTGCTATGATGGGGATGACAAAAACCACTATTCTTTGGTAACAGGTAGCCACCTGTTAGAAGAGATTGCTGACTGCAGGAATCCTCAGCCAAGAGTCAGTTTGCAGTGGTCAACCTCTCACACTTGGCACAACAAGATTTTTCACTGAAGGAGCAGCCCACCCTGGCTCTATACTAGTAGCCAGTCAAAAGAAGTGCAGTTAGAGGATTTTTAAGGTGTCCTATGAGTATTCTCAGGGTAGCTGAGCAGTCAGTCACCTCAGTTCTGTGTGACAGATAGCTCATAAGAATGGTCTAGCTTTTAAGCAACAAGGCTTTACGTTCCACACAAAAACTGGAATGCTGGTGCCCACCATTTTCAGTAGGAACAGAGAGCCACAAGACATTTGTGGGTCTGGATATGAATGCATACAGAGAAGGGTGAGTTGGTCTTACTGCCCAGTGGTCCTCAAATGTTGTGAAGCTCACCTTCCAACACAGTGTGCTTAACATCTTGATGCCACTGACATAGTGCAACCCAGCTCTGGTAGGCAGGAGAACACTCAGGATAGCAACACTCACTTGCTGTGTCACATAATACTCCCCTAACACTGCCCTTTTCGACTCGAGTCATATGTTGCCAAGAAAAGGAGTCTTAGCCTCTTTGATCATTGACACCTAACGTAAAATCCAGACCTCAGCATTTCTGCTATACCATCTCCCTCCTATTTATCTTGGATAAATCAAAATACCACAATTTCTGCCTGTCTCTGTGCCATTACTGCCATGCTCGTCAAATCCTGAAATTGTGTATGGTACCATACTTTACAGGAGAGCTTTGAAACACTGCATGGTTGGAAGTTGTCTCACTCTTTCCATTTCACCATTCTGCATGACAGCAATGCTCAGAGGACTCTCAAAACAAGGAAACAGAATTGCCCAGTTACCCAGAATTTCTTACAGACAGCATGTTGTACTTGCCTAGAGCCCCCTTAAATGCAGTGAAACAAGGCTTGCAAGCCCAAAGAGCATTTAGACCAAAATTTATTCTGGTTTTAGAATGCAGAGAAGTGATTTTCCTGTGAAATAAGAAAACAGAATGCTTATTCCTACTGTCTTCATCTCCTTTCCCAAACGAGCAGATGTCACATGGTATTGCCACAGATGCAAACTTGGAAAACCTTCTTGTGCCAGTTATCTCAATATGCAAACCACACTGATAACAGAGGAGCTGAGTTGGCTTCTTATGGGTAACAATCACCTTGTGTTACACTAGAAAAGAGTAAATTCTCCCTCCCACTACCTGTGAAAAGTAGTCACCAGCCTGGGTTAGCTCTAAGGATACACAGAGCTTTCTGATTTTTTGTAGGCAGCCATTATTTCTCCAGTTCTTCCATATTGTTTGTACATTTCTGCAGAGCCCTGCAAAGAGTGTCATATGCAATGTGGCATCACAACATTTCTCAAGTCACAGCGTAAGCAAGATCATACTTTGTTATGCTAAATAAATACTTTGAGAGAGGAGAATGCACTCAACCTGCTATGAGATAATAAACTGGAGCAGGGAGCAAAGTGCAGATGTATTAGCTTAGCAGGGCACTGATAATTTTTAATATCAAACTTATTGTCACCATTTAGTTGATGTGCAAAAGAAACAAGTTTTGTATTTTGAATCTTGAAATTCTGAATTACTCTAAAGCAACAATGAAGCTTATCAGTAATAGGTACTCCATCTGTACTACAATAGTACCAAGAAGCCCCGGATGAGGAGACAAAATTTCATATTCATTTATATCAGCTATCAGATTTCCATGTGAAAACACAGCAATCTTTACTTATATGTAACCTTCGTCATTGCTGCAATTCAACTGTATTTTATCCTGCAAGTGTAATTTTTTAAGGTGTGGTCACTCTGAAAGCTGTCTTTAGTTAAGTGTAGCTGCAGGCTTTCCATCTTAACTTTGCATTTGATCTTAGTTTAGTTCTGAAAGGATAAGTTTCTGATACTTAAGTAAACTTCTTGCTAGAAGCAGATCACATCCTCTGCAGGTCTGCTAATAAAGTCGTAAGTGTCACTGTGGTCTCTGCACAGGAGGAGTATCAAGATCATTATGGCTAGCTCTGTTTTGCAAACTCTTTGTGATTTTGCAATAAGTTTCACAGAATTCCCCATTTTTCTTAAAACCTCACTGTAGAGTTATATGACTACATGGGAATCTCACATTTCATATTGAAAAAGGAAATTAGGGGTCCTTATGAGTGCAGGGAAGAGGTGGAAGTACTCCACCTCTGTAGGTTGAAGGAATCCAACCTTGAAAAGAATAAAAGAAGTGTATCAAATATTGCAGTGGGTTTTTTTATTATCTGTATTTTACAAGCGAAATCTCCACTTCATTATGGAACCAACATATAATCATATTCTTCCATGCAAACCAGTCAGAATTAACATCCCTCTTTTATTGTACTGTGATCCTTTTTGTTCCCTCAAGTAGTGGTAATGTTATGACTCTGCAGCTCCAGCTGGGCACTTCGGTGTGCATCACAGTGTCAGAGACAGATCATTTCCACGAGGTGACACTTTATTTTCTAAATCGGTAATATCTCTGCCATCAGTTTAAGCTGATGTCAGTAACACATTGTCATCAGGAAACAAGAATGATAAGTTTAAAGCAATAGAGTTGCCAAGGAAGTGACTGAATGCAAATTAAATCTTAACTCTTGCTCAGATATACATGATATTCTTTTTCAAATGTCCATAGCATTTTTACAAGTCCTCTGCACCAGTTTACAATCTAAAGGTGGAGAAAACAGTAGTCTGTACTTAGCTTTCCCTCCCCTCTCTTCTTCCAGAAACTGTAAGCAGTACTTATATTAGTAAACTTGCCAAGAATTTCCCTCTGGAATTATTTCCTCAAAAGTGTGATATGAGAAAGATTTATCTGGTAATTGCTATGGATGGTTCTTGTATCTTGTAGTTGATTCTTCAGAAACAGAGTAGTCTGAAGAGACTGAATTACAGTGGGGAAAATGTTTAGTGGCAAGTAAGTACAAAAAAATTATATCTTATTTACCCTCTTCCAAAGGAAAACTGAGAGACAGAGTTTCAAACACTGGTAAGAGAAATAAGAAGGTTAAGTTTTGAGTTAAAGAAAAATTTGGGAGAAGAGCTGAATTTCAGCCTTGGCATTTGCATAGACAGACATTAAAGAGGACATGAAAATGAGAAGCTGGGATAGGGTGTAAGGATGGGTACATTTATAACTTTCTTTTCCTTTAGGTTTCTAAAACATTTTCCCATAGTGTGGAAACAGATGGGATCCACCCACCAGGAGTGTATGTAGACATGTTCACTACATTTACAGATATATTATCAAAATATAACTTATCCCATACAGAAATGCAAGGGACTGGGGGCACAAGAGAGTCTGTATTTTCAAGGGTGCATCTTTAATTGTAACCCTTTCTTACTGTATGCTGAACACTGGATTCTTCGGCAAATCTGGTCAAGAGTTTGCATTACGCAGAAAAACTTCTAACCAGGTTGATCATAGGGGAATAAAAGGAACATCACAAACAATAAGCATATTAAAAATGTGCAAGTAGATCCATACAAAGGCTGAAACAGGAGCTACAAAAGCTCTTCAGTTTTCTTATCAAGCGGAAGGAGAAAACCCTTGAAGAAAGTACAGTGCTGAAAAATGGATTTTTCCATAGTAACATATCTTTTAACCACTGTACATTGCTACTTCATGTATTTTTGTGCTGCATCAAGCTGGGTCCTGACTGCCATGCAAATATGACAACCAACCCTTGATAGGCATGAAACATCAAGCACTACTTGCAAAAGATTAATTTACTTGTCTCCACTACAGCCCACTGCCATGCTAGTGCAAACCAGGGGACTGCTACAGTTCAAAGACACAACAATGTCAGACGTAAAGAAGAAATGTAGAAAAAATCTGATGACGTCAGTCTGATAATGAAACAAACACAAGTTCAGTCACATTTGCGAACACTTAAATCTCTGGTGCTTGATAATGAAATAGCTAGTAGAGGCCAAAGACTAAATCTGTATGGATTCATGGAAAAGGGAGAAGGTTTAGAAATACTTTTCTGAAACTGTTAACAGCATGTCTTGGCTCACATGGCGTATTCAGTGGGAGTGGCAATAATACTTCCCTCTCCCATTTATAAGAAATTCTCTGTAACAGGAAGAGATACATATTCAGTGGGAGTGGCAATAATACTTCCCTCTCCCATTTATAAGAAACTCTCTGTAACAGGAAGAGATACAGAAAAAGAATCTTCTTTTCTGATGCAACTATTGCCAAGTCAAAGTCACCATAATGATCTTTCCTGAAGTCCTGTACCGAACAACTGGCATTCAGAGAAGATATACAAACTAATAAAATATGATTCTTTTACCCTGCTTGTTGTGAGGGCGCATCCATGTTGAGCAGCTAGCTGGCTGACAGTCCTGACAACTGCTGGTGCTGGAAAACGCTCTCTTCCTGCCATGAGGATTGCTAGGAAATTACTGCCAACACTTTCACCTTTTTGGTTTTCCTCTCTGGATTTTAACAGCCTTAAAACCCTCAAAATTTCCCACCACCTGTCCAAGATCACAGCTTGAAAGTCAGAGGCAAAAATGATCCATTCCACTGCTAAGATTTTTGAAAATACATGTCACAGTTATGTCATTCGTAATGACTTGGACAGAACAGCTCTGTACAGCTGAAAATATTTCTGCCTATGCTTCTCCTTCCCAATGTAATTCTTTACTCACAGACTCAATAATTGTTTTTCTTTCTAAGGGTTATTACTTGCTGTGGAGTAATACCTTTGAATATGCCTGTGACCTAAAACAGAAAGGTAGAGAAATCAAGCTATATCCATAGGTGCTGCTGCTACAGAGGCGAAAATTCAGGTTTCCTAGGTCATGCTACACTGTGAGGGGATGTTCTTGCTTTGTTTCCCTAGAAATAAAGAAACACGGTATCCAAAGAATCATGTAATTGTTTGGGTTGGAAGGGACCTTACAGATGATCTAACTCCAACCCCTCTGCCAAGTGCAAGGGCACCTTTCACTGGCATCAGGCTGCTCAAAGCCCCATCCAATCTGACCTTGAACACTTCAGGAATAGTGCATCCACAGCTCCTCAGGGCAACCTGTGTGGGTGTGTTGCCACCCTCACAGTAAAAAGTGTATTCCTTGTATCTAATGTAAACCCATCCTCTTTCAGTTTAAAGCCATACCTCTTGTCCTGTCACTACCAGCCTTGGTAAAACTCCCTCCACACCTCTCTTCCCCCTTTAGTTACTGGAAGGCGCTATAAAGTCTCTCTGGAGCCTTCTCTTCTCCAGGCTGAACACCCACAATTCTCTCGACCTGCCCTCATGGGAGACGCGCTTCAGTCTCCCAATACTCTTCATGGCCTCCCCTGTACTCAATCCAACAATTTCATGTCTTCCTTATGTTGGGGGCCCCAGGGCTGGACACAGTGATGGATCTCACCAGAGCAGAGCAGAGCAGGGGGGCAGAATCCCCTCCCTCACCCTGCTGGCCATGCTGCTTGGATGCAGCCCAGGACACGTTTGGCTTTCTGGTCTGTGACTGACAGATCACGCTCAGCCTCTGATCCACCACCATCCCCAAGTCCTTCTCCCAGAGGCTGCTCTCAATCCATTCTCTGCCCAGCCTGTACTTTTGTGTGGGACTGCTCCAACACATGCACAGGTCACGGCCAGTGCTGTAATACATATTCTGTGTGAGGACTTATCAGCTTCTTAACTCTACCTCTTATTGCAAAGATACTGACAAACCCTGCCTCTATGCCCACCACACTAGACTGGGCAAACAGTTGCAATTATCGTGGACATGAACAAGAGGGAGAACAGCCACGCCAGCAGGGCTGGATCTAGGTTTCTTCCTGGCACCAGGTGTCTCTGTACTGGCGTCACCAGGCAGATGTTCGACACAAATTCTGGTGCTCAGACACCTCTGAAGGATCTCTGAAAGTGTGTTATTGGTATGGCTGCTCGCATGCACAATGGTGGTAAGGAAGAAAACTAATGGGTTAATTGATTACACATGCTGTAGTCACAGAACACACACAACATGCCTGAGAAGCAGCACTGCAGCACATGTAGGGAGATTCAGTCTATTGATACTAGCTAACCAAAATGCATAAAAGCTCTACAGAAGATGCTCTGCTGAAGGCCTTGCTGGCATGACCTATGGAGGTGGTGGAGATCTTGAAACACTAAAGGATCAGAGCATCCTGCAGAGAAGACAGATAGGACAAGACCCCTGTGCCCACAAAGGATCTTTCAGCACCCAAAAGAGAAGCAGAGCAGTGGACCGTGTGTTTTAGTGCAGGCTGGGAACTTTTGACTGCAGCAGTTGACATGGACATGGGCAGCGGGGTTCAGTGTGGAGCCTGCCACTGGGTGAGTGAGAAGAGGGTTCAGCCTGCCGAATGTCTCGGGTAAACGATTTCACCTTTTTGTGCTCATTTCTCACCTTCCCTGCTCTGTGCTCTGCTGGAGGCTGACACTGGGCACATGTTCACTGCTTTGCTGTGAACAGGGTGTAGACTTCGAGTGGCACTGCTCTAATGCCAGTAATGAACAATAGAGATGTGTCTTCTCCTTTGCCAAAACAGACAAAAAACTACTCTGAAACTATTCAGGAGGTGTTTAGTGGGGTTCTCTTTGCCTCCTTCATAGAATCAAGTTTCATCAGCTACTGGAGACAGAAAAATAAAGCTCTGGGAAACACTTGTGCCTGGAAGTTCCATCTTCAAAGCACCCACTGGACTTGATGTAGATGGTTTTCCCATTGCTTCTGTGCCACAGTAAGTATCACAATCCACATTTTGTAAGGACAGATGGGGCCACAAGTTCAGGTGCCATGAAAAAACCTGTAACTCAGTGGAAAATCAAAATGATTAGGTGGTTTTGATGGTTTTTTTTTGCACGACCAATGCAATGTTGCCTTCAATGGCATGCCTTGTATTCGCTACTACTGAGTAAATTTAATTCTTCTCCTTCCTTTTATCTGTCTTTTAAAAGAGAAACTGAAACAAATAAATACCAATTTAAAAGTATGAAGACCAAGGATGCAATCAATGTTAAAAGGGTAAGTAAGGTGCAATTTTTCCCTATCACAAAATATGTGCTGTTGTAAAATTTGCCACTTGCGAAACTATCACAATGATTTGCTTTGGATTTCTAGCAGATGCAAAAGTCAAATGCACTAAAGTTTCAAAATGTCTTTCATATCACCACAAGAGGTATTCTGGATATAGGAAGCATTACACAACAACCTTTTGAAAAATGCAGGCTTTGAAAAAGTCTCAGCCTGAGTGTTAAGGGTTACTGGATACTTTTGACAAATTTGCTCTTACTCATATGTCAGAGAAAATGTTGGTATATCGCTAGTTCGCGTCAGAACAACAGAATATTAAAAAATAAAAAAAGTAACAACTCAAGGTTTTGATGGTGGTTGGTTGGAAAAAGACGTCTGAATAAGGACACTAAGGAGAATAATAAACAACTGTATTGCCTCTTTTCTGAAACAAAAGTTTAGACTTCATGCTGAGTTTACTGAGTAAGGCTCTTTGGCATGTATTTTTGAGTCAGATGGGGAGCTAATGGATGCCATACACCACAATACAGTGCAGAGGCAGCTGTGCTCATCCTAACTGCTCTCTGCTTCTCTCAACTGCTGATCTTGGAGCAAGTTACCAGCTTGTTTCCATTACCTTTTATATCTGTTGTACATCTATTCCAATAATATGATTTGTTACAATGAGGACATGTTTTGGATACCTAGCAGACACAAAAGCCAGATGTGCATCTTTGTACAGATGTAGGTACTTCATGTATAACTTAGACATGCTCTAAATGATCCTAATTATTCTTTTAATGTCTTTTGGCCAAGGAAAATATTCCCAACATTTTGTAGATGAGATACTCCAAGTTTTGAAAGATAATACAATTTGAAATCTGAATGCCATGTACACAGTGACTTTTTGGAAAGTAATGCTCCTCACAGCAAAAAAAAGCTCAACTCTTGGACCAGCCAAAACCACTGCTGATATTTCTCAGATAGCCAAAAGAGTGTTTTGTTTAGTTTGTTTGTTAAAGGGAGAAGAACTGGTCTGAAAAGGAGTGAAGTTTTTAAGTCACACAACAATGTGATAGTTGTAACACTCTAATACTCAGAAGGTAATTTCTGCTACAACACAGTGAGAGGCTATCACCAGCTTTGCCATCTTTGCATTCTTTCAAGTACCCAGTATCTTCAATTCTGGATTGCACCTGGAAACTTGTAGTGCTTCAGCAATATATCTACAAGTAAACCAATTGCTTATTGTTCATGGTTTAAGTGGGGCTGTATGAAGATAAAAAATTCTGCTAGGAAAGGACAAACAGCTTGAAATGGAGTGTAATATTAACAGCACATCAGCAGTGAAGGCTCTCTCTGAACAGTTTGATAAATATGTGAGCTATCTTAAAATACAGGAATAGAGAAAGATAAATCTGTAGGACTGTGTTATAATCTGAGAACCTTCTGCTTTACCTTAACTCATGCTGAAAGGATTTCTGCACATACAGCTCAAGACGTAGCCACAAAGAAATATGCCTGAAGTTGAGCTTTCTAAAGGCCTTAGACAATTTATTTGCCTGACAGATTATGCACTATTTTCCAGCCCCCAAACAGCTCCTAAGGACCTGTTCCAAAGTTTCGGTGCAAAGTTTTGCGTTGTTTTGCAAAGGCAACTCAAAGCCAATTTGGGTTGGATAAGAAGAAAAACAATGAAATTCAATCACAGTATTGATGCTTTAATTTTGCTTGCACTAGTTGAAAGGAAAATTCTCATCCCCTTTGGTTTTAGGCTAGAACCTTAGGGAAATTTCAGCTAGCTGAGCCTTCACAATTTCACACCTTCCAGGATCTACAAAGAAACCACAAACATGGTTTCACTGAAACTGAAAAAATCTCTTCTTTCAAAATTTTTTCTATTCCCCTGCCTGAACAGAGAAAATAGATGGTACTATCATTACTATCATTCTTGATTACAAAACTCCCTGCCCCCTGCTCCTGTTTGTAATAACTCTATCAAGAGAAAAAAACTTGTGTTGGAAAAGATTATACTGAAAAAGAAGCTCTTTGCAAAACACAGTTGAAGCATGGGAAGCTTATTCCAGCAAAGGTATACCTGCACTCTTGGTAACATATAACGGAAGAAGTCAAGAACTGTGGCTGTTACAAGACCCAAGCAGTCAAAACTGACTTTCTTCTGTGGGTGAACAAGAACACATGGGTTTAAACTCCAGCTTTTTTTTTTTTTTTTGACATAAAAGTTTGAACTTTCAATAGGTGAGTTTAGGCACTTTCTAACTGTGCCTCTGTACTGCTGATATGAACATGTGACAAATGGTAAAGCATGCAACTCTCAAGTTTAGACAAATGGTGAATCTCACTTTCCCTATTCATCCTCATCCTCATACTTTATCCTGGGAAGTCTGATTTACATGCCAGATCTGGCAGAGATCTGGCATTTTTTGTGATGATAGAGTCAGAAACAGTTTGAATACCTATGGGGATAGTATGGACCTGTTCCTGCTCACCATTAAAACTCACAGCAAAATTCCTATAAACTTGATTGGAAGCCAAATAGGGCCCTACTGAAGAAGAGAATAGGGACTGGTGGTTCTCCTGCAGGAAGAAAGGCAATTTTATGTTCTCGAGCATGATCAGGTTACCCAACATATCTGAACCCCACTGCCTGACTATTCACACACTTAGCCTATTCAAAATGCAAAGTAAACCAAGCCAGGTTCAGATTTCTGCCACTGCACTTTGGTTACTTGCTCCTCTGGGTCTGCAAGCATCCATACATCAGCTGCCAAATCCCAGGAAAGCATTGTGTTTGGCACTGCAAGGAAACTGACTGGCTGCAGAAGTACCAGGCTGCAGACCAGCTATCACTGGGTGGCTGAGAAACATCTGAGAACAAGGAAAAATACTGGTGATCCACCCTGGAACGAATACAGGCAACTTTTCTACCCTTAAACAAGATCAGCCAAGCCTTGGTATTTTCTTTGTCAGGCCACACAATTCTGTCTTGCCTCAGCAGTCATTTTATTCCACTTCTGATCATTGCTGACTCTCTTGGACTCTTCTCCATTCTGCCCATGGATTTCTTGGAGACTAACATCCAGCATGGGTCTGACCAAAACACCATTCCATTTGCCTAACAAACAGCTTTCCTGAATATACCAATCTTTTATGTGTGTGTGTGTATTGTGTGTGTATATATATATATATATATATATGCATACCATACCCTTATATATATATAAATGTGTATAAAGACACACACACTTATTCATTTATTTATATGTGTATATTCACAGCATTATCCACGATCACTCTTTCTTCAGAACTGCTATCCAGCAGTTGGTAAGTACTAGGTGCTAAGTTTTTAAGACACCAGGTGAAAAAGGCTAGTAATATGCCAATACCATTTTAAACTCTCTTTATCACTTCAGTCACACATGGATGAGCTTAGTCAAACCACTGCCCAATCCATACAGATAGTGACAGTATATAACCACATTACCACACTTCTACCAGTCATCTATGACTTGGCCACTGTCACACGGTTAATGTTATCCACTTCAATGTAAATTGAAATAATTTTGCCAGTGAGCATGTGTTTTCAAACTAACAGAGACCAAAGACTGTTTGTTTTCTTATGTGTTTAAGCAAGGAAGGTGGCTTGCCCGAAAATATCACAGACCAAAATGTAGCACAAACTGTATCTGTAGGTACTTGGACCACCAAAATACCACTGGGTTGGTTTTTTTCCTTAGAGCTACATTTCAGGGCTGCTTTCATGGGCTGTGAGTTAGCAGGCAAGGAAGGATGGTACAGTGTAGTCCTGAGACACAGAGGGCAAATGCAGAGAGGAATTCATCCCTGCAGTGCTCTGAGGTTTGTTGCACAGTGGTAAAAGTCAATTCCTACCAGCTTTCTCTAGTTCAGCAGGGTTTTCCTTCTGCTCCTTCTCAAAAGTGGAATAATCTTTAGAACACTCCTTGTATTCAGAATAATGAATTATTGTATTATATTAAAAGCCCAGAATAAAAAATGTACGGAGTTGCCCAAGTAGTAAGCTTTATTGATTCTGGAACAACTCCTCTGGAACATTGTGAATTACTGACAAATTCACATAGGAGGAGGTCTGTGACACATCAATCTCACCAAAATCTTGGATTAGCATCATAAGCACTGTCTGTTACACATGATATGGGAAAGAATACTCATAAACCACTTCAATTCTATTCTTTTTCCTCAAGAAACCAGGAAGTTGGCAATCTTATAATCTAAAGATAAAGCATGAAATGTGTGAACAGGTCTCCATTTCACAGATGAGTTTCTGACAGCCTATATAGCCTGTATACTATAGTCTATATCTTATTCTAGTCTAAATCTTATGTATTTTGAAACATCAGCAATAACAACTGTAAATTTAGCACAAAGAATTGATACTTCTCTGCGCTTCACTGATTCAGGGACACGGTTTTAAAAAGTGTTACATTTAGACTATTCTTTATTTTTTTTAAAAAACAGAGGTTTTTTTCCCTGTCTGGTTAGAAGTTATTTCCTTAACCAGAACAATTTGCCAAGATCTTGGTGATGCTGAGATGAGGTTATGTACATTCCTAATACAGCAGGTATCTGTACCACAAGGAGGAGTCTTAAAGATGCAGTTTTCCATGCTGAATCAGACTTCTGCTGCAGCCTATTTCTCTTAACATGCAGCAAGTGCTTGCATATGCTTATATTTACTAAGAACAAATATATGACTGAACCTTACTTTTTATGTCAATGTAGTTAAGGATTCAAAAGAGATAAGGGATTAGCTTTCAAATCCTATATGTGAGAGAGAGTGCCAGAACTGGCCAACACATTCAAGACAGCAGTTTTGTACCAATGCCAGCGTATGAGACAATCCAGTCCCCTGTGCTGCAGTTATCGTAAATTTAGTGACACCTTGGATGCCAAATGCCTGCTTTATGCTCCAAACAGAAAACAGTTGGATGACTAGGGATCCTTAAAAAAACCATGGTTGTCAGCGGGATCTTTTCCAAGGACCTGGCACGCGGCGAAAAGCGGAGCTGTTCCGCCAGAGGTTGACAAGGAGGGGGTGTGTACGTGCTGGTACACTCTCCCCCTGTGGGAAAGGGCAGTGGCTCCCTGTGGCACGGAGCTGGTTAATGGCCAGGCGCTCGCAGCCGCTCCGAGCCATCCCAGCGCTGCGCTCGCTCCTGCCGCTGCTGCGCCTAACGAGACTGCAGCTGTGCGACTGCAGCCAGCGCCACGGGCTGCTCCGCGCTCCCTCCCACAGCCATAAATTACACGGCGGCGCGGCTCCTCATGTCTGTCTGCAGTATTCAGCCTCTTAATACGGTCTCCTCAGCCATTACTTGCCCAGGTTGCTTCCCTCTACTGCGGTGTTGCTTGCAACTCTGCATGGCAAAGGAATATGGCTGAAACAGAGGAGCTGACAATGACATATCCCCAAAAAGCTGGAAAGCACCTTTTATTTCGTCCTCTGATGGTAAAAGGAGGGCTTTCTTTCAAGGTATGGGCTTTTTTTTGAAATAGCTGAACTCACTTCTGCTGTCCGAAATCTCCAGCTGATTCGCTGCTATTATTAGGAACTGCAAAGGGGCTGAGCCCCACCCTGCTGACTGTTGTCTGTGGATCCTGACAAATTATGCTGGCAGCTCAAATTAAAACAGTCTGAACACTGCCTAAATCAACAACCTGAGCTCTGTGCTGTCTGGAAAGGGCAGCAACTCATAGATGAGGGCAGGTCTGTCTCCTTCCAAAAAGAGCTCTCCAAACTGCATTGGTTGCCGGCGTTTTTTTGTGCACAGAGAGCATTTGTTTTTACTGGCGAAGAGGAAGAAAGCTTTACACGCCTCCAGCATCTAACCTCACTGGTAGTCAGCTAAGTAACAAAAAGCATCTGTGTGTCAAGAACTACACAGGTCTGGTGTGCAATTGCCAAAAGGCCATACCCATTTCACTGCCACCGGACTTGTTGGGTGGTGTTAACCCTTGCAACCACATGGCTTTCCCTGATCAGAATTTGCAATAGAAAATGCTTTCCTACTCAGGGAAATTAGGGCCATAGTCAGGGGTAGCATCCCTTTAGTTTCAAGTCCTGCTCCTGAAAGGTATCCTCAGTCCAACCAGTGCCTCAGCACACACAGTGCTCAGCACATGCTCATGTGCCATTTGAGAGAGGTCAAGATAATAATTAATAATTTACTAGAGGTGCATAGTCCAGTGCTTTCCCAAATACACTTGGCAGATGAGCCATCTTACTGGTGACTGTGCTTTGCAAGAAGGATACACTTCATTCTGTGTAAGAATAAACCAGTATTTATAAAGCAGGTAAGGAGTTAGATACAAGGAGTGATACCTGGAAGAGCAGGAGTGCTCAAGGAAGGGCTGAGTATCAAAAGATACAACCCCTTCCAGGCCTATCCCACCTTCAGCCTAGCTACCCAGCTATCCATTACTTCAAGCATGGCATGTAAATCCCACAGTCTGACATCACACAAACAACTATCCCACTAATACCACAGCATGGAAAATCTGTCCTTAAAAGTTACACTTCAGGCTAGAGTTGTTCAGTAATTTCCAAAAATGTAGATCTTTTGACACATTTTTATTTTACCAGAGACTTAACAAAAAAAAAAAACCAAAAAACCCCACAAAACCTTTTAATCCGTTTTCAACTTCTTTTTCAAAGTATACTTTAAAAGGCACAAAACAAAATCCATTATCTCAGCCTTCTTGTCTGTGCACAAGAGATGTTGGTGATGTGTTAAGGGCTAGGAATGCGCTGTGGAAACAATTCTAAATTTAAACAGTTGAGTTTGGGTAAGTCTGGAAACTGTCTAGAAATTTCTCAAGAGCAAGTTGGTTTCTGGTTTCTCTAGTTTTTTACCTAGTTTTCACTGATACTTTGACAGAAATATTTTTTCTCTGTATTTCTGCTACTCTTGCTGTCATCTAAACATTCCTAAAACAAAAATACAGAGAAAACTTGAGAAGGTAATTTTAGTTTTCAGACATTTTCAGCATTTTTGTTTGAGTTTTGTCTTAGAATGGGCAAAGACTGTAACATTTCTTAAACTGTGCATGAAGTCCCTGTGTTTTATATGCTTCAGAAGTAAAGGCAGGATAAAACTGCATGCGTTTCTCTGTGTAAGGTGTGCCATGAAGCTGACTCATGGTATTGCTGCAGTCCAGGGCAGGGCTGCAGATCTGAGTGCAGGGAAAGCTCCCTTCATGCCTTACAGCAACCCAAGTGTTACAATTTCTCTCCTGTGGCTGATTTGCACTGAGTCTCACAGGAATCTTGCAGGTTCATGTCACACTCACAATACAGGTCTAATTTAGGTTTAGTTTGTGCTAACGCCTAGTTTATTCCTGATGAATCCATCCCTGGGAATATTTGCAGCAGTATGCAGACTCTCCTAACACTGCCAGGTCTTCCTCACCAGAGTACTCTAACATTATGACAAGGTCTCACTAGCCCTCAAGTCTTTCAGCTCAGAATGTAAAACGACAGCTACAGGGGGAATTTTTTTTCTGTTTCAGGTAATTTTATGGATGTTGAGACCATGAGGAATGAGATGGCAGAGGAATGGGTGTGATTAATCAGAGCCATAAATACTGCAGATAAGATAATGAGGGGAAAAACAGGAATAGAAAAATTGGACTAAGCTTTGTAGCAATATTCAAATGAGTCTGAATTCAAGTGAGTATTGCAAAGGAGTGTCAAAACTTCCAGATTTGGTTACTCCAGGAATGTGTTTGGGTACACAGGACAGGTGTACTTCATGAGGACATCTAACCCATGCTTCACAGTGCCTAAAGCCAAACCAGGAGCATGGCAAACAGATATAAAACTTCACTGCCAGCCTCTAGTAATTTGCAACTCAAAAATTGCTTGTAATGAGGAAGTCCTTTATGGATTCCACTTCCATGAGTATGCTTGGTTTGTCCTCAAGCCCAAGTGCACCCTTCAGCATCCACCACCTCCTGGAGAACTGGGCTCTACAGCTTAACAACTCATTATAGGAGAATATTTTTTTGGGTTTGTTGTGTCCACAACTTTTACCTTCCTTAGATACCCACTGATCCTTGTGCCAAAACATGTGAGTAGTATTTACTTATCCTCTCTCTCCACAACACTCATGCCTTCTGCAGATTCTTCTCACTCACCTATTTTCCAAGCAGAAAAGTCACAGCTGGTTTATTCTTTCCACATCTTGTTGCATTTTTAATTTTTCCCTTTAGGCTTTAGGTCTGAAGACAACTGAATTCAGACAGATTTGATGTAATGCTTAAGGACAAAAGCATTACTTTGTAAATGAAGGCATTGGAAACGAATGTATTAAGCTATCACAGCAATAGTAAACTGTTGACTAAATTAATTTGCCACACCTTTCTAGGCGACTCTTAACACCAGTTTCTAATTTTCATGATGATGATCTCTGGAAAGACTCACAAAAATTGTGGAGCTGTGTTAGACTAAAATGACCCTGGGTATGATGAACTAGTCATGGGTTCTCATTTTAGCTATTGGGCAGGGCAGTGACAAGAGGCAGAAGGGATACTGGTCTTTCTGTTAATAAATTTTCTGAAGTCTGTGGACACCACATGATGCTCACTGCAGTTGTTGAGTGTCCCACCCAGAAATACAGAATGCTTAGCTTACCAGCAACTGTGATAATGAAACTATACTGGTACTGTTTTTCCAAAAGATTTTATTACTATTCTAATTGCATTAGCATTCTCAAACACCTGTTGAGAAATTAGTGCAGTGCTGTATGTAAACATGAATGCACCTACCTCCTGTTTGGGGAGGACTCTAAAATCTCACCTGGTATAGGTTTAACTGGTATGAAACAAATCTCCTGTGCAGAACAAGGATCCCTCTCCTTGCCCTTGCTGAATTACCTCCCACACTAGCTCTTGTTCCTTGTGAAAGGCAGTGCTGCTCAGACTGCAGAGCCCTCTTCTGTGGTGCTAGCCCCATACTGCCTTAAATCTGGATGCACAAACCCATACCAGCCTCTCACTATGCCAGCTGTACAGAGGTATGAAGTACCTCTTTAAATGGAAGATCCTGTTTACCAAATAATCCAGCTTTCCCTCTTTATGTAGTATATTCAACTCTTCCACCACTTTTTATGTTACCTGCACACCAGCAATTCTTATTTAAATAAAAATACAAAGAGAGAATGCCTTCAAACCTTGAAAAGCTGCTTCCTGTAAGTTCACCGCTGCCTTTGATCTCAAGGAACAGCACTCTCCCTGACAAATAGCAACTTTTTGAGACCTGTCAGAAAGCCAGTTCTTAATCCATCTAAGGCAGACCACATTGATACAGGAGGGGGTTATTTTTAAACAACACTGTTCTGCCCTAGTAAGTCAACCCCCTGATGACATCTAAGAAATGTTAGATTCAGCTTAACAAATTCATCATCTCATAGAAAAAGCAAGAATGGTCTTGCTTGACAGGAGGTATCTTTGGTGTGAATTGAAAGTCTAATTGAATGTCAGTGGTACTTTAATTGAGTTACTGGTTCTCTGAGCTGGGCACTTGTATGCAAGGGACCATCACTGCTGCTGTTTTGATCTGCTAAGGAATCAGTATAGTAGCTCCCCACTTGAATCTGTAGGCTGGGCTGCCCTGGTTGTTGCTTTAGTTGACAATTTCATCTCAGTGCTGTCCCTCAATGATTGCATTTCATTCACCTGATGTGTGGACAACACATGTTCACTGCATCATATGTGCATTTGTATCCCAGATGCATCAGTCAATACTCAACACCCCACTTCCCAGCTTTGTGATTGCTATATAAGGGACAGAAAATACTTACGTTTGTAAATGTTTGTCTATGTTTAAATCACAATCTTGTGGGGTTCTCTGCAGTCACAGAGAAGAGGCCATATAACAAATTTTGGGGCCACACAAGTTATTTGTCCAAAACAAGATAAATTACATCAGCTCACCTGTCACCAGGCCACTGAGTCTGGGACTATTTACATTCCCAACTTCTGAGTAACTTGCAGCCAGCATATTTTTTAAAGCCACAAAAATGCTTCCTTTTCCACCCAAAATTTTACCTACCAATCTCCTTCAGGAAACAAGCAGACACAAACACTGAAGTCAACTATACAGGAATAACCTCACAGGAAGATGGCTTCAGACCTCCTCTTTTAACCTCCTGTGCACCTCCTGAAGAGCATTAGGAGTGGGCACCACTCAGCTCCATTGCAGGTAGAGCAGCAGATGGATGCTGTGGTGATTCAGGCTCAGGCTCAAGCAGATGTGAAGACCAGTATGTGATGGTAAAAAAATTTACCAGTATCTGTCTGTAACACAAATGGCATCTAAGTTGGAAGATGTGATGTGACCTCTGCTCAAGTTAAGATTAGAAAACAAATCACTCCTAGTCACCACAGAACCTCTCCAGGACACAGGATTTATGTTTTCCTCCCAAGAAGAGAGAACTGGGTCCCACTCTTTAGAAGTTGTCTCACATCTTCCTACTTCTTAAACCAGAACTGCACACTGCTCTGAGTCTTGCTGTAGTCAGTGTGTGAATTTTAGGGACTTCAGAATGATCTGAAAATCACAGCTTAAGTATGTCAATGACATTAAAACATACACATTTGAAGATACTCTGGTTTTAAAATCATAAATTCTATTTTTAAAGACTTATTTAGATATTTCTTGCCTTGGTAAACCATGGCATCCAAGTACAGTTCAGTCTTGCATGCATCCCTAACAGCTCTCTAAGACAAGGGCAAACTCAATTTTTCAGTTTACAGATAGAATATGAATGCACGGAGAGGCTAAGTACGTGCTGCAGACAAAACAAGTGGCTAACTCACGTTCATTGAGGTTTAGATTAATGTCCTAACAGTAGACTCCTTCTTTTCCTCTTCCCATGACACTTGCCTCTGTGCCAGAGAAGCGTATATTAAAACTATGATAACTCAAGGTAACAAAGTACAAAATCAAATGCTTCCAAAACCATCAGCCTTCTGGTGTTCAAGTTCACATTTCTATTTTTGGATTTGTTTTCTTTAAATATTCAGTGATGCACATTTAAAATTTACTCTGCACATTTCCCAGAAAACTCATTTACCCTGGTGTCTATAGAAGCAAACATACAGGGAACAGTGTGTAGAGAACCCAGTGGTAAGTGGATTTCTTTCTGTAAGTCTAGCATTCAACCAATGTGACAGCAGAATGCTGGAGTAAGCTTCTGCTCATCTCAGAAGGAGACTGCAGTGTGTTCAAACATATGAAACACCAAGCTGAACTGAAATGCCATCTCTTTCTTCTTCTGAGAAAGGCCTTAAAACAGTTGAGGACTGACCTTATTTTAGCCATCTATTGGCAGGAGGAAATGCCTAACTCGTGTCATGCCACTCATTCTGATGGAGCAAAGCTTACACTAGAAAATAACTTCTCTGCATTCTGACAAACATTTGCAGCAGCCCAAGCATAGGAGAAAAGTCACCTAACAAGCTTATATGGAAAACCTGTTGCTCTGCACAGTGGTAAGCAAACAAGCTGGTTCATGGACCCACATTAATGCTTAAAATGAGGCTGAATATTTTTGATGCTGAAGTAAAATTCTTTTATCTAATTAACTGCTTTCATTATTTACTATGTTTTATTTATTACCAGAAATAGAAACCAAAAAGGAAATATGTATAGAAAGTGAAGATCCAGACTCTCAATACGTTCTATTATGCCAGCATAGACCTACTGTAAAAGCTGCAACACACCAGGGGGTAATATTAAATCCATAATGGTCTGCTTGGTGTAAAATGCAGAGCACTTGATCTACTTTGGTGAAAGATTTTGGGACACCATGTGGAAATGAGTGCTGTCTGGTATTCTGTTATATAGCAGTCAAAAGAAACAACAATAATGTAGATTTTTTTTCTTTTTTTTTTCCTTTCTTTTTTTTTTTAATTTGGAAACAGAAGTGTTTCAGAGCTATGCACTGCAGCAAAGCATGGAGCAGCTCTGCAGTACAGTTCTGCCATGAAGGAGTCCCAAATCACAGGCAGTGGTGAGGTTTGCCTCTGGGGTAACCTTCCTGGTGTTTCCACTTGAGATATGGCAATGCCTATGCTGAAAGAAAACTGAGAACCAGCATAAAAATATGCATCTGCTTTCCACTGCCTGAAAATTAAAGGGTTATAGCTTCCCCACTCATATCAAATGATACCATTTGCACTTTTACACTTCATATTTAGAGAGGAAAATACCCTAATTTATTTTTTTTTTAAATCTGGTCATGTTAAATCTCCATGGACCTATCATCAGAATAGTGGAATTCAGGAAAATATCTTGGAACAGCATCAGCAGAAGCAGCAGCAGCCATTCCTGTTACACTACAAAAGAAATCCATAACCTGTGCCAGCTACAGAAAAATGTAGCATCTGTTGATTACTGGAGGAGCTGCGGAAGAGAACTTAAAATCCATGTGGGCTCTGCTTTCTTCTGTTTCCCTTCAGACCTCCAGGTGTGTGGATCCCGGCACAGACCGTGCCATCCGCCTGGGACTGGCACAGCTGCATCAACATCTCAGCCGTGGGGAAGAAGAAGAGCTGGGTGTCACTTGAACAAGGGCAGGCTGTATGGGGCTGTCTGACTGGCAGTGCCCATGGAAACACAGGCCTTTTGACACGGTGCCTGTGACATGCTAGAAGATGAGCTGGCAGTTTCTGTATGCCAGGATGACAGTGGATCCTAAACACTCAGGCCCCTTCCTCACCAGGTGTCACTACCCACATTTCTCTGAGGTCTGCACCAGCTGGGCTCATAGCTCAATCCAGATTACTATTCTAGATGTGAAAAAAAAAGTTATAACTAAAATGGGGGGAAATCCTGCCTAGATTTTACCCCTGGCATGATGTAGCTCAGCAGGGAATCTGTCAGAAAGCATGTGCTGAGCTATGGAACTGAGGTGACAGTTTAACTAGTAGATCAAACAATTATACAATTTTGATAATGCAGTGTCTGTGTTCGATTCTCTTAAAATTAGCAAGATCACAATTATTTTCTGCACTACAAGCCATCCTGCAGCAGATCATTTTGCTTGGCTTTTTCATCAGCTAAGCAAAACCTCTGACTGTGAAAAAATATATTTTCAGCAGAGTACTGATTTTTCTCCTGCAATCTCCCCTCCTCCCCATTTATTCCTTCTTTTCTTCTCTATCATCAATCTTTAAAGCATGCCACTGTGCATTCACATTTTTCTTTCTGCACGTGTCAGATCAAGCTCTTCCTCAGAGCCCTCTTTCTCCGCCAAATCCCGCAAAGCAGATTTTAACCACTCATTTCCCGAACAGGGAATTCCAACTTCGCAAAAGCCAGGTTCTCCGGGAGCTTCCCAGGCACTGTGCTGGAGTCCCCCCTTCCCTCTAACAACCCATGGCTATGGACAAAGAGCAAGTAAAAGGAAACTGACTTACTGCTATGGCTTGGAGCCTTTCCTTGTGCAACTCTGCTTCCGCCATCCTGGAGAGAAGGACACGGGAGGAGAGAGAGGGAGACCGGTGGGTGGGAGGGAAAGACAAAAAGGCAAACAAAACCCAAACGGAGCGCACACTGCAGTCACCGGGGGCAAACTGGAGTAATTGCAAAGAAAGGCGAGCTCCTGTGTAGCTGTCAGCCACTTTTGGAGGCACTGCAGGCTGGCTCACGGTACGATCATTTTAGTCACTGGACCAGTGCCTGCCTGGCTGCCTGTCTCCCAGCTGTAATGCTAACTGCATTTCAGTGCTGCTTCTGTGTGCTGGTGCTGTCACACAAACCATGTAGGCACTCTCCAAGCAGCTGAGCAGAGGGATAGCTCGCATGGCTATAATTTTTTGCGTTGACGTCTCAGCTCATTTGCTCCTCCTATGGGGTGCTGGGTCACGACAGGAGCTCGACATCAGCAGCGTGCACAGTAATCCAAACCTGCCTGACTGCAGCAGAGGAGGCAGACAGCTGTGCCACAGCATGTCCTTAGCGAGCAGCACAGCGCGCAGGGAAGGACAGTGGCACATGGTGCAGGGAGCGGGAGCTGCGGCAGACACAGGCAGGCGGTGGCTGCAGCCACGGCTGAGGCAGGTTTGGATGAGGGAAAGGACAGGGCTGCCAGGAGCCAGGGCTGCCAGGAGGGAGAGAGAGGACTCCAGGAGAAGCGCAGAGACACTTGTGAGTGCAGTGGTAACGCGGCGTGCTGCAAAAGGCTGCTGCTGCAGGGCAGCCCTTAACAGAAGAGATCAAGAGCATCTGCATGGGCAGGGAGAGAGAAGGTATCCGCACAGCTACGAATGTCCATACTGGTATTGACATCAGACATTCAAAAGTGACAAAGCTGTATGTACAAACAGCCTGACCGAAGAACCCAGTGTTATAAGCAGAGGAGAAGGAGGCAGGTGGAATTGAGGGGACACCTGAGCCAGCATTGCAAGGGTACCCTTGATTTCAAGCCTGGCTTCACTTTTGCCTGCAAACGCTTCACATTTTTATTTTTACTTTATGAACGTCTGTTTCCTTCCTTTTCTCACAGACAGCAGTGAAGCCCCCCAGTCTCTCCCAGTCCTGTGCCATGGGGTGCTGCTGCCCGTGTGAGCACAGGGCTGCCCCAGCACAGGGGTGTCTCCCAGCCACGGCAGCCACCACGCTAGAGGTAGAACAGGGTGGGGGCTGACCATGACATCGTGGGGCTCTCCTGCCTCAAGGAGCAGAAGTGCATTTTGCAGCATATAATTTTGATGTAATAACCTCTTGCTGATAAGACAGGGACACTCCATTATCTTGAAGGAAAGCAGTCTGGAAGTCACCTTGTTTCCACTGTGCCTGCCCTTTAAAGGCCACCCAGATTGGCATTTTAGTTTTCCACATCTCAGTCTCCTCTCTCAGACATCCTCCACCTCTATCCCATTGCCAGTTTCAGGATGTGCTACTTGCTGCAGGCTGTTTTTCAAGGCAGCTGCTTTGTCAAGTGTTTTCACCTCCTGGTCCTGTTTTCCTTACTGGTGCATTGCCTCCTTGTCTCGTGACAGCATGTCAAAGTGACTTCTTGCTTAGCTTTGCCTCCGTGAAAGAGGTCCTTTGTTGTATAAAAAGCTCACAGAACATTATATTATTCCAGTAGTCATTGTGGCCAAAAGGCAAAGTTTTATTGCCATATTCCAAGGGAGGCAGTATGTGTAAGTGGGCATTGGGGTGCTCGCACCTAAGGGAAATGCAACAATTGCAGCTAGATAACAGGGATACTGTTTCAGTCTTCTAGGTTGAAGTAATTTGTTGAGTAGCAGCTGCCCTGTAGCTTGTCTGGTCTCTTTCAGCTTGTTTTTCTTCAAAACCTCTCTTTTTTGTTTTCCATTATTATTTTCCATTAGCACGTCCATGCATTGCTACTTGTATTACTACAGCTGGTTTTGAAATATCCCATCACACAGGATCCAGACATCTCTACTCCCACATGTGCTCTGAGAACATAAATGGGCAACTGCTACTAAGGCTTGATAGCTATGCAATTAAATCCCTTCAATACCCTTCTCATGTTTTGCTGTTAAGCCTAGCCCAGGGGAAGAATTCTGCTACAAGCTATATCCAGCAAAGACAAGGGTTGTGCCCCAGCACTTACTGGAGCTGGAATGGGCAGCCTATTCATTCCACAACCCGTAGTCACGTTACATGTCGCCAAAGTAGTGTGCAATATGCATCACTTTAGGCCATCCACTCTTTCCTTCCACATGACATCCACGCAGAAAGGCATTTAAGAATATATTTAAGTGCATTCAAGGCAGTCATATATAAAAATGGGTGTATCTCAATCATGATACAGAGCTGTACACTGTATTCCCCCCCTTGTTTTTCCTCTTTCCAATTTAACTGCAATGCTTGTTGCCAGCAAGGGATAATAAGCAGGGTGCATCCTAGTGAGTGCTGCAGCATTCCTGGTTCCAATGAAACATGCTGCAGGGCTGTGCACCACTCCAGTTTAGTTTGCCAGGGAAACATGGATCAGCTCTGTTGACTCCTTGTGACTGTACAGGAAAGACCGAGGTTGCAGCTGCAGCAGAGCAATTTCTTGCTCTTGACTCTCAGTGAGGAAAGGCTGAAAACCATGCAATAGTAATGGCCACTACCTTCTCTACATATAGTTCATATAATTCTCTAATATTGCTTGAAGCCTGTGATGCAATGAGGTTGAAATTCTTTACCCAGGCAGTTCACAGAGCACACCCAGGTGAAATTACCTCTATGAGGTGACTTACTACACCATGATGGAGTGTGCAAGGGACAGTCCCTATGGACCTTTAGTTAGTGAATGCAACTTTAACTGAAACAAAACAAAAAAACTGCCCAGTCCATTTTAAAACATTTTTTTCATCCATGTTGGTTAAGATTCTTGTTTCCAGAATGTTTTGTTATGTTGGTAAGGGATTTCAATTTAAAAATTAATAAAATTTGTTAAATCCTAAAGCTTTTTTTTTTCCTTACATTTAGGGCAGGAGACAAGGGTGATCTTTCCAAATTTTGAAGAATTTACACTAGTAAAACAGGAGTGTGAAGGGAGGAGCAAGAAGATTCTAGAAGAGTAGGTAAGAGTAGTTTTAATATACTTCGTTCAGTAGTTAAAAATGAAAAGAAAGAAAAATGTCCCTTTTATTTCTTCAAATGTCAGTTCAAAAGCTATTGTTTTCACAACAATTTTTAAAGGAGCAAAAGTAGCTAAATCCTAATAATGTGTGAATTGCATCCCATTTCCATGTAAAACAGATTTTAATTTTAATTTCTTTGGAAAAGAATGTAGGAAAAAATCTCTAGCCCCTGTTGAGTGGTAGAGAAGATCCTGAAAGCACTCTGAACTATGTGTAGCCTGAACTTCAAATGAGACAGCTTAGTTGTGTGGTGGAAATCAGGTTCATGTCCTTGCCATGCAGCTGAACTGGATTGGGAAAGATTCTGGTTTAAATCACCTCTGTTTGTTTCTGGTCAAGCCAAACCAGGTTGTTTATTTGCCCTTGTGCCACATACTATAAGAATCCTTCTGCATGATGCCAGGAATTTTGTCCTTCCCATCCTTCTGGCTGTTGGTAGGAGTGGTTTAGCCTAACAAACCAGAGTTTGTCCTGAAGACTGCATAGGGAAGGGACATGCATACACACGAGGGTCAGGATTAGCACCTCAGCCATTGCAAATGCATTGATGTATTTTTGAGGTGACAAGTTACTGGTTGGATCCTGGCACTGGCTGTCAAGAAAACACAGAGCAAGGAGGGGAAACAGGCTTCATATTTGCATTTCAGATTGTTTAAGGGGAGATACTTCTGGCTCTTAAAATTACCACATGCCAACATGTTGCATTGTGCTGCACTAACACTGCTCTGGCATCCTCAGTATTTTCAAGCAACCATGCCTACAGCATGTTTGAACCATATTATTTTCATCTAAGTCGAAATTCTGAGGTTTGATTAATCTTTCTTTACCTTCCTTAGCAGAGTCTGGCTATATTAAAATAGTTCAGGAATAAAAAGTTCATCTAAACTTTGAGATTCCCGAGCTCATCACCCATGCTTATTTTTTTGACTTCCTCAAACACCATGCCTCACACTACATAACCTTCAAAATTTTTGGCAGTGGCACCATCTGAAACTTCCAGGAGAGATTATTCCATCTGCAGTTTTAATTGCAGCTCTCTGCCTCACCACTCAAAAGCCACTTCTGTCCTTCTCTCTCCTGTACCCAGGCTGCTTGCTGGGGTATGGAGCGGCTACAACACCAGGGGTCGTGCTTGGAACTCACAGTTGTGAGCTGCACCTCAGTGACCCTCATCCCAGTGACACATCACTCCAGAACAGTGGTCTTCATCCTGTCTGGACACATTTACCCAGTAAGTGGTGGCTGTATGATGGGGCTGTATGATGGGGGCTGTATGAACTGTTGTTCAAACTCTTCACACCCCCTCAGTGGGGCTGCTGGTGGGAGGTGCTCAATATGTTGTCACTCATGACTTGCAAGTGAAAAGTTGAGAAGCTGAGCAAAGTTGTGAAAGTGAGAAGTTGAGTACCCAAATATGTGCGCTCACCCTTCTGCTGTGGAGTAGCAGGTCCTACCACCACTACTCTTTCTTCTTTCCCCATTCCCCCTTGCATGGGTTTTCACGGGCACAGCCCCCAGGCAGTGTGGGCTGGTGGGAAAACCAGTCTGTGCAAGAGGACAAGCAATCTCCCCTCCATCTCTCACAGCATTTCACACCAAGAAAATGCAGATGGTGAAACTGGGAGTCATATGTCTGAAGCTGAACAGGAGGACAGTGGCAGAGTTCAACCTATACCTCTGAGTCCAGTTTTCTAAGCACACAAGATCATTCTTTCTTCATAGAAAAGATTTTTTTTTATCAAACTTGGAGTAACTGAACTTATTTCTTACTCCCTTTTATTTTTTTTTCTGTTTGCCACTTGCTATGAACACATGGAATTGAACCACGCACAGGAGGAGATGGCATTGTTTAAGAAATAAAAAGCTAGAGCACAGGGCTTTGTTTTAAACCTTCCCAAGACAGCAGGCTTATGAATAGGTAAGCCATAATTTATTAATAAATGCAGACTGTGAGATTTTTCCATGTTTGCTTGGTTTATTCTGCAGCCATGGGAAGGTTGCACTGACAAGTCCTCTGACAGAGGGTCTCCATGTAGTCATGACAGACCTCTCAACAGACCACCAGATACTGAGAGTGGCAAGGGTCCTCAGGAGACTCCACAGACCAGAAATTTCCTGGCCAAATGATGTCTGTTGTCTACAAACAGTTGCTTGTAGGTGATTTGGCTGAATTGAGGGATAAAAAGCAATTGTTTTCCTGAGACCCTTTGTTCTGCCAGCTCCACTACCGCGTTAAAACAGCGTCATACTAGCCTGAGGTTTATTCAACACCTTGCAGTAACTTGGCAGCTACTAGTGTCCTTGGCAGTAACTAATGAAGTGAGCTACAGAGCATCCCTTCCAAGGCTTCCAGATGAGTAACCCTGAAGACTCTGTTTGCTTTGATTTTCCTTGAAGTAGGGAAGAAGAAGGAGAAATTATGTATGCACTTCTCTTTTCTTCCTTTTTTCCTCACCAGGTATCTGGGTTATTTGAAGATTCCTGTGGAGGAATCAGCCTGTCTCCTCTTGGGATTTCAGTGCTGGCTGCTAGCACTGCAGCTTGCTTACCCAGCTGCAGGATCTGGGAAACTACAGGCCTGTCAGCCTGACCTTGGTGCCTGGCAAGGTCATGGAGCAGATCATCTTGTGTGCCATCACATGGCACCTGCAGGACGGCTGGGGGATGAGATCCAGCCAGCAAGGATTGAGGAGGGACAGGGCCTGCCTGACCAACTTGATCTCCTTTTGTGAGCAGGTGACCCGCCTGGTGGATGCAGGGAAAGCTGTGGATGTGTCTGCCTGGACTTCAGCAAAGCTTTGACACCTTCTCCCGCAGCATTCTGCTGGGAATGCCAGCAGCCCCCGGCTGGGAGAGTGCACTCTGTGCTGGGTTAAGAACTGGCTGGACAGCCAGGCCCAGAGAGTGGTGGGGAATGGTGCTGTATCCAGGTGGTGGCTGCTCCCCAGTGGTGTTCCCCAGGGATCAGGGTTGGGCCCAGTCCTGTTTAACATCTTTAGTGATGATCTGGGTGAGGGGATTGAGTCCCCATCAGCAAATCTGCAGATGACACCAAGCTGGGTGGGAGCATCAATCTACTGGAGGGTAGAAGAGCTCTGCAGAGGGACCTGGGCAGGCTGGATAGATGGGCCATGTCCAACGAGATGAGGATAAACAAGACCAAGTGCCAGGTCCTGCACTTTGCCCACAACAACCTCCTGCAGCACTACAGACTGGGGACTGAATGGCTGGACAGTGGTCAGGCAGAAAGTGACCTAGGGGTACTGATTGACAGCACCTGAACAGGAGCCAGCAGAGTTCTCACAGGGCCAGGAAGGCCAATGGCATCCTGGCCTGGATCAGCAATAGTGTGGCCAGCAGGACCAGGACAGTGATTTTTCCCCTGTACTTGGCACCGGTGAGGCCACACCTTGAGTTGTGTGCCCAGTTCTGGGCTCCCAGGTTCAGGAAGGATGTTGAGGACATCCTTCATTAAAGAATGTGTCCAGAGAAGAGCAGCAAGGCTGGTGAAGGGTCTGCAGCACAAGTCCATGAGGAGCAGCTGAGGAAGCTGGGGGTGTTTAGCCTGAAGAAAAGGAGGCTCATCCTTTAGTGAGGCTTTATCACTCTCTACAGCTCCCTGAAGGGAGGGTGCAGCCAGGTGGGGTTGGTTACTGTTGGTTGGTTGTTGTTGTTACAACAACCAGTAACAAGATGAGAGGAGCTGCACCAGGGAAGGTTTACGTTAGACATTAGGAACAAGTTCTTCATATGAAGAGGTTGGACATTGGAGTGAACTGTCCAGGGAGGTGATGGAGTCACCCTCCTAGAGGTGTTTTAAGAAAAGACTAGACATGGCACTCAGTGCCATGGTTTAGTTGACAAGGTGGTATTAGGTCATAGGTTGGACTTGACAACCTCAAACATCTTTTCCAAGCTAGTTGGCTCTGTGATTCTGTCACTAGCCTTGCTCCTGGGGAGCAGAGTGGGATTGGATGACCTGCAGAGGAGAAAGGTAAGGCAACTTTTCCCAAATTCCTTTAGTCTCTGAAATTGCACAAAAAAGAAATCCTGACTTGTCCTTACCTTTCACTTTCTTTTCTCAGTGCCTCCCTTGACATTCAACATCCACCTGCGGCAGAGAGAAATTATGAGAGCAAGTAATACTGCCAGCATTACAGTGCAGGACAGATATATATCTGTGAATAGGACAACCCTCTTCACTAAAAAGGGAATTTTTGTTGAATTTCAATTCCATCAGCAAAATGATGCCACCGAAGTAGGTCACCACCCCTTAGTTGTGCATCTCCCTGTAGCTGTTAATGAGCTGAAAATCGTATGTACTGGAGGACTTGTGTTATCCACCCACTTTGAAACATTTTGTAGTGTTGCGTGTCATTGTTCCTGACAACTTTAATGCTGATATAGAGCAGGTTCTTGCCCCTCCAGTCTCTTAAAACTGGCTTGGCTATTCAATCTGTCAAGAAAAAGAAGAAAAAGTGTACATTTTTTCTTTTTGGATTTTAAAACTAAAGCTTGGTTCCTGTAGGTTCTGGCATTTCCCTCTCTTTTCAAACAACTCAGACTGCAGCAGGAAAGCTGCTTTTAGCAGTATTTATTTCTATTCTTGTGCCTTCTGATCATGCTCCATATATAGTACATAGCGGAAATTATATTCCTTTAAAAAAAGCAAAAATATTTACTGCTGAGGTTTGGGTTAGTAACTGGATTTTGCTTCAGAAGTGAGATTGTAAAGAAAATAAGTAAGTTGTCTGCAGCCCAAAAGACAAAAGCTGTAGAAAGGTGAAAATAAATGACTGTTCCAGAATGTAACTGGGGCCAGAACCTGCATATTTGTTTTTTACTACTGCTCTAGTCACAGTGTGACCTTTGTTTTTTCCCCCCATATATGACCAAAAGACAACTTAATACCTTTTGAAACACCTTTTTCTTACCAGATTCTTTATACTGTTCTCAGTTTTGTCTCCTGTCCTCAAGATCCTAAAAGAAGGGCTATGGGATTGGCACTGGATTTGCAATGCCAAAAAAGTTGTGAGGAGTCCACTCCAGTCTGCAAGGGCAGCTTTTGTTGATGACAAGCTTTCAGCTAAGGTTAAATAGCTAGGAAAATTATGACATCATTACCTTCCTCCTCAGTGGAAGGGCTGCCCAGAGAGGTCTCTTCAGCTTCTCTGCATCAAGGCTGTAACTTAGCAGTGGGCATTTAAATCAGTCTGCCTCAATTCCAGCACATTATAGAAGCATAAGAGTTAGAATTTTGAATTTATCTCTGTGGTGAAGAGGAGTTAAATCCATCCGTTCAAATAAGAAGCCTTAACAGTACTGTGAAAGAGTGAGTTGGATCAGAGTCAGGTCTATTTATCACAGTCCATCTTTCTGAAATCCTCCAGAGACCTGTCATGTAGCCTTTGAGCCTGCTAGTCAGTGGTGCCAGCCCTAAAAAAAAACCCCAAACCAAATCAACCAAAAAACCAAATCAAATTACATACTTTTTGACAATTTCCTATTTCTGGTCCTCTGACCTGACAAAAACTGGAAACCTTCAACACAGAAATCACCCCTGGCCTTTCAGCCTCTGCTTCAGAGAATGGCAGAGTCACAAAGAAGAGACCAAAATAACTGGCTACTTTCTGGATGCATGCTGAAAGTTTGATGTGAATTTTGGTTCAGTCTACACTACATCCAAATTAGTACATCCGACTGCTTTTGTTATCTAGGGAATTCATTAAGCTTTTCACAGCCTGAGGCAGCCAACAAAATGCCAAGTCTTCGCCTTGAACCAGCACAACACAGGTATGTATTATGTGAAGACTCTGCATTGCATATGTGGAAGTGATTTTTTCCAAGGATCATTAAGGCTGTTCCTTTTCCATGTCACTATTCCAGTGCTACAATCACAGGTGCACAAGCACACTGTCATGTCCCTTTTGTGGGAAAGGTATCCCCACTGGTTCCTTGCTCAGGGTCATGGTAACAAGTTAGTGTTCCCTCTAGTGCTTTTTATGAATAGCAGATGCTGAAAAAATCTTAATCAGAATTCCTGAGGAAGATGCAGGTTCCATTGACTTCCTATTCATGTTACTCTAATAGTATTATTTTATGCTTTAATGCTGTGAAGTACAAACTTCAGGAGAACTGTTCTACATTGTATTGCATACCACATACAAGCCTGACTCAAGATGATATTATCATTACACTGGTATCTCTGGTGTGCAGCTAATTAACAAATCATCTTTATATTTTGCACCTCTAATGTAAAAATGGCTTGTTTGGTAGGTAGCATTCAGAAGAGACAGTATTCATTAAACCTAGTAGTCAGCAGTTCCTAGGATGAAATTGAATGCTGATTTACAAAGCAGTCTTAATGACTGACATTGACTTCCACTGATTTTAGTGAAAAATGATTCTTAATCCTCTAGACTGCTTTGAAATTCTCTGTCAACGTGTCTACATTTTAAGCTTTTGCATGTATTTCAATTTTGAAGCCTGGAAGAGAATACAAGACACAATTGTTTCAAAACCAAGTAGTCACCCAACCTTTTCAATCATGATGTCTGTGAAGAGGCTGAATTCTTTAATTTTGAAAAGTGATGTATTAGTTTAGTACTTAAGCAGGCTTTTCATCTTTCTCTAATTTTCTCTGGTTTATGTCTCTTGTTCTGGAGAATAATGTGGAGCAAGGCTGTGGGTATCCTCAGCTTCGTGATAAATTCAGACCTCTCTCAAAAGGTCTGGAGTGTTCTCATGTTGTTAGGTTAGTTACTGCTAGGTGTGTCAGGAATGAAAACAAAAAGGCTCCCTGTGAGGCTGGAACTGGCTCACAACAGGGATATACTGAGAGAGAGCCTGTTGTAGCTCTGTGCTCTATGTACTTGTTCATCATGCATTAAAATAACAGTAAGCATGCAGCAGGGCCATCTGCACAAATGGAGAATAAGGTGACATGTCAGGTTGTAAATTTAACAATATAAGAATATTTTTCTGGAATTTTTCTTGTGCAGAACTAGAACCTTACAGATTTCCCCTAGGAGGTTTGAGTCAATTAATGAAGTGAAAAAATCCCTCAGCTGAGGCTTGTTTCTGTCACAGACCACTCTTCACATCACAGCAGTCAGAGTCTTCCATAAGGAGTGTGGGGGAACTTTGCTTTCCTTATAAAATTGTAAAGAGAGAAACAGATCTCATCTCAAGATGAAAGTGTACCAGCTGTGAAATTTTGCAGTAGGAATCAATCTGCAATTGATCTGAGCACAGTTTTCCCAAATAGCACAGAAAACACAGTGCTGCAGAAACAAATAGTAGCTTACAATCTTCTGGAGTGAGGCAGAGAGGAAAAAGATGGAAACCAAAAGGAACTTTCTTAATACTTTGAAGAGAAACAAAGAACACACTGAGAAAAATTAGTTAATGTAAAAATGTCAAGGAAAACAGAGGTTGCCTTTAGATCGGAGATCTGGTGTACATTGTCAAATTAAAATGATGATTCAGGGGAAGAAGAGCAAGTATTCCAATCTGTTGCTTTTGTGTTAAAAATTGCACAGGAAGTATTAGCTTGCATTTTGTTTGCCTTGAGTGAACTGCAATTTCAGCTGCTACAATGCTAGAGAGTCGAATGCAGCATTGCTGCAAGTAGGAAATTGTAAAAACCTTTCTGCAGTGCCCACATCAGATGGGACCAAAAATTGGTTCAAAAGTCTTTAAAAGATTTTTTTTAAAAAAACTATCAAACTAACAAAGATTAGTGTGTTTTGTAGATTAGCAGATGCAGCTTAAATTTTTATAAGAATGTGCCCACCAGTATAGAGAGCTCAGCTTACAAAATAGTCAGTTCTTTTTTGTTTCTGAACAGCCTAACTCTGGGCAACATAAGGTCCATGGATACTGTGGTTATTGCAGTTTAATGCTTAATTAAGTTGTGATCTTTTGGCTCTGGATAAAGCACTGTGTGATGACAAATACTGGCTAGCAATGTCTCGGTATCTTTTGCCCTCTGAGCAGGTTACAATTATATTTCAGAGCCTTTGAATAGATTACCTTCAAATTGTATCCCCACTGAAGTCACACAACCCTAGCTCTGCTGGTCCTATTTTGCATGGTTTGCCCCAGACAGCCTGGATTTATGCAACTGCTGAGTCTGTGTAGTAGAAGTTTCTACCATTTGTAAGTTTTTGAAAAGTTTTCTTGGCAGGGGATTTGGGGTGCAGAAGGTCCAAGGTCTGTTCCTGGATGTTTTGCCCTGTATTGCCCCTACATTGGGCTGCTTTTCCCCACAACTCCAAATGCCAGTGAGGTTTCTGCCAACACGCAGCCTGGCCAAGCCACCACGGGAATGCTGATGGGAACTGCAGGAGAGGCTGAGAGTACTCCTGAATTTCCACAAGTGTCTGTTTCCCATGACTTACAACTCAACCAGAGGATATTTTAAGTCAAAGCAAAGCATATTCAGCTTTCAGTGGTTAGCATTCCCCATTTCAGTACTTCAACCTAATCTGCTGATGTTTCAGAGCTGCTAAAATAAGACATAGACACACTGAGAATAGCAAAAGCGAAATGTTTCTGCTGCCCTGATACAGAGTTGCTGCTACCATTGCAGTTGCAGAGTGAGAATGAACTGAGAGCAAGTTTTAACTCATGGCTCTCAGCTTCACCAGCAGATCAGATGTCTCCCAAAAGCAGCAGATCCCATGCCTTACCACTGAAGAATGTTAAGTGGTAGACCACCAACCTTCCCAGGGCACCACAGCTGTAACAAAAGTCTGTGTAAACCACAGAAGTATCTCAATGCATTCAAAGTCATTCAGTCTTTGCAGTAAGGACATGCACACAGGCAGAGTTAAATTTCTGCACTTCCCACCCTTTACCCTAAGCCCTCATTTTAATGCTGCCTGTCAGGACAGGAGCTAGAAGGGTGGTAGGTCAAGTCAGACAGGACAAATGTGGCTCTCTGCACAGAGAAATTGTTGCTGTGATCTGTTCCCAACAGCCTGACACTTGGAGGGGCTGTCATGTGCTTGTGCTGGAGTTAAAAGGCCTTATAAGGCAAAGCCTGAACAAACTGTTAAGCAGTCTGAAGTGTTCCTCAGTGCTGAAAAACCTCCAGGGAATGCACAGCATATCTCTGGCAAAGATTACAGCATATTTTACAGCAAGCTCATAGAGTAACAAAGCAGATATTGTATCTTTGAATTTCAGGCTCTGCAGGCTAGTCTCAGCAAGAAAATTAAGATCAGGTCCCCTTCTTGGATTCATTTTACTGCAGTGAAACAAGCTAAGTGTCATTCATTAAATCTGTCTTAAAGATTTCATAAAGTTACACATCAAGTCCTGTTCTGGAAATATACTCTCCACAGCAGAATACTTATTTGGAGGTCTCTGTGAGCTCATGGCAGGACAACCCAATCTATTTGATCAGTGTCAATAGTCAGTATCAATGACAAAATGAGCAGACCTCGCACCTGAAATCTCCACAGTAAACCAATCCCGCTTTGGCATCCTCCAGCTCCCTTGGGATCAATGAGGTGTGAGGAATTCCAGGCCCTCCTCTTTTACCACCGTGGTTCAGGTGGGGCTGAGGCACAGCTACCGAAGCACCTCATGCTTACATGCAATAGGGCTGTGATCCGTGGCACAGAGTTTAGTTGGAGGCCTGTCACTTGTGGTGTCCTCTGAGGGCCCAGTCTTTTTGAACTTATACATCAATGACTTGGATGAAGGGGCAGAGGCCTCCTCAGCAATGTCACTGACAACACAAAGCTGGGAGGAGTGGCCAATACCCCAGAGGGCTGAGCAGCCCTTCAGAAGGACCTCGACAGGCTGGAGAGATGGGCAGAGAGGAACCTCCTGAAATTCAGCAGAGGCAAATGCAGGTCCTGCAGCTGGGAAGGAACAGCCCCAGGCACCAGCACAGGCTGGGGATGACCTGCTGGAAAGCAGCTCTGTGGAGAGATGGACCTGGGACTCCTGGTGGACAACAAGCTCTCCATGAGCCAGCAGTGCCCTAGTGACCAAGAAGGCCAGTGACATTCTGGAGTGCTGCTGTCCTTCTAGTCAGCCCTGGTGAGGCCTCACCTGGAGTGCTGTGTCCAGTTCTGGGCTCCTGAGTAAAAGAAAGACAGGGAGCTCCTGGGGCAAGTTCAGCAGGGAGCTGCAAAGATAATCAGAATCATACAATGGTTTGGGTTGGAAGGGACCTTAAAAATCAACCAGTTCCAATGTCCCTGCAATGGGCAGGGATAGCTTCCACTACACCGCAGAACCACAGAATCACAGAATACATTGTGCTGGAATGGGCATTTAAAGGTCACTTAGTCCTTGCAATGACCCTGCAATGACCAGGGACATCTCCAAACAGATCAGGGTGCTCTCAGCTCTGTCCAGCCTGATCTTGAATGCTTCCAGGGATGGAGCATTTACCACCTCTATGGGCAATCTGTACCAGTGTTTCACCAGCCTCATTGTAAAAAATTTCATCCTTATATCTAAGCTAAACCTGTTGCTGTTGAGCCGCTAGCTGAGAATTGAACCAGGTTCTCAGACAAGGAAAGAGAGAAGAGAGCTTTATTATTTTGATTTCCATATATATAGAGTTTTCAGAGGTCACCCAGATTGGTCAGCCAGAAACCTCCCCCTAGGCCCAATTGGCCAAGCCCGAACTGACCTAATCCAGAGACGTTGTTTGCAAAACATCCAAACTTTATCTTTGTTTATGAAATGTAGCAAAATGTTCTCACGAGAAAGACCTGTGCTAGTCACATAAACCTACCCTCTTCCACTTTAAAGCCTTGTTTTTTTCTCTATACACTATTGTAAAAATTTCTCTCCAGGTTTCTTGCAGGTCCTTTTCAGGTTCTGATAAGCCACAGTAAGGTCAAATAAGGTCACCCCAGAGATTTGACTTCTAGTTATTTTAAAAGATCTGAGTGGATAAGGGGACAAGGGCATCTCTTTTATGAGGAAAAGCTGAAGGAGATGGACCTGTTTTGCCTCAGGAAGTCTAGGAAAATGTCTATAAGTATGTGGAAGGAGGGTGCCAAGAGGATGGATTCAGGGTCTTCTCTTGGTGGTGCCAAGCAATAGGACAAAAGGCAGAAATTGATGTGCGGGAAGTTCCACCTGAACATGAAGAAAAATTTCTTTACTGTGTGGGTGACTGAGCAATGGAACAGGCTGCCCCAGAGTTTATAGAGTCTCCCTCACTGGAGATACTCAAGAAGTGTCTGGATGCAATCCTGTGCAATGTGCTGTAGAATGACCCTGCTTGAGCAGGGAGGTTGGACCAGAAGATGCATTGTGATTCCTTCCAACCTGACCCATTTTGTGATTCTGTGGTTCTTCGTGGTGCTCACTCACTTACAAAGCAGTCAACTGCACCAGAAGGATATGGGCCATCTTTTTCCCCCATAAGCCAGATCAAACTACTGCCACTCTAACAGCTGATGCCCACTCACAGGCAGTTTCTTTAATCTCTTCTCTACTGGTTCTACTGTTTGCATTCTTTTACTGTTCAAACCCTTTCCTTGCTATTTTATGATGTTTTAAAATAAATCCTCTCTAATTATTTTTTCTGTTTCTACCCAGCTGCCTGTTTATATTAAGCAGGTGCTGACCTAAAACTTATATGGGCATCCAGAGGAAAGAGCATGTTTAATCACTTCTCCAAAGTGGACGTGGTTGTTCAAAGCATTGAAAACAATTATAAAAACAACAGAAAGTTATGAATGCCAGTATGAAATTACTTTCAGAAACTAAGGTAATTGAATTGAGATTTGTTTTCTTCCTCCAAGAAGGAAGCTTCATGGAGGTGGTCTTGCTACAGCTGAGGAGGAACAGATTGGACAGCTGTTGGACATCCACTGAGTCCTCATACACTAACAGATTGTCATGATTGAGGATTGGTACTTCCCAATTCAATTCTCCCATCAAGACTCCAAACCACACTGCCTCTCACTCCCTTACACCTCTTCCCACTCTGGTGGGATGAAATTGAGAATTGGAGGCACAAAAGGCAAAAATCACAGGTTGAAATAAGAAGAATTTACTGGAAACAGGAATGAGATAAGAAAATTAACCACAACAGCAATATTAATAACAAAAGGTGTAAGACAAAGAAACCATTTACATGTAAAGCCTGTAGCAAATACCGACTGGCTCTTCCTCACCTTTCCTTTTCTCCTGACTAGAAAAGGATATCCTTCTCCTTGAAAAAGAGAAACAGTTCCTTCTCCCCCACCCTGGCAATGATGTGAGATGGTATTGAATAATATTAGACTGTGGCCATGCCCCCACTCCCAACTACTATAAAAAATTAACCCTGTTCTGGCTGAAACTAGGACATAGATATCCATATGAGAAGGGCTTGCCAACACATTTGACATTTGCAGTTGGTACTTTGTTCATAGATGCCAAAAATAGGATTAGAAGTGCTATGGACATGTCTATTATTCACCTTTGCCATAAGACAAATTCAGATTCATTGCAGCCTGTGTCATCTATCCAGATGCACACATTGTCATGGATGTAAAAGATGTATCCATATATCTTTGTTACATCATACCTCCCATTTGTCCTACCTAATTTTTGGCAGGGCACTGGACAGCGAGACACAAGCACACCTGTAAATCAGTCCCCAAAGGTGATGTGGAAATCAACAGTCAGATAAAGTGAGTGTTGCTGAATGAAGAGCTGATAGCAAGTTAGTAATCTGCAGATGACAATTGACAGTGACTGAAGAGGGTTACGAAGTTCCATTTGTCCTGTAACCATAACAAAGCCAAAACATTGTAAGTATTCAAATTTCAGCAAGTTAGTTTTGACCATTAACCCACCATTTTGTGCATGGCTTTCTGAAAATGGACAGCTAATTTAACGAGAAGGCACTTCCATAAAGACAGAGCATTAAATGAATGTTTCAGAAAATCGCATTTGAAATCCATCAGCACAAGAGCATTCTCACTGAAGACACATAACCTCAAGGAAATGCCTTCTCTATAAACTACTGAATAACAGCTGCTGGGGATCAGAAAGAGCCAAACTGAGGTATAGTTATTTTGAAAGATTGGTGGTAAAGGCAAGTAAATAGGAAAAAACCAAGTCTATGGAGATAAATAATGTAAGCAAATACCATGCAGAAAAAATTGCACTCAAATCAGGAGGAAGTTTAGGGATATTAAATCTAAGGATCAGAGGAATAAAAGTAGAGACATTAACACAAATTCTTCACTAGCCAAATTAGATAGAACAGATGGGCCAAAACCTGTTATTAAGGTTGGTTCAGGCCAGAGACTTGAAGTACGACTCAGTTTGGTGTGTAACATATATGACTGCTTGCCTCTAGAGCCGTAGAAGCCCAGAAGACAAGGGGATAACATGAATGTCTCAAACACTGATAGCTGCATAGCTTGGAGCTAGCTTGGAGCTAAACATGGACTGATAGTAAGAACATGCTGTGAGAAAGAACAGAATATCACCAGAGAAGAGACCATACAGAGGTAGGGCAGTATTTTCTGGGTCAAGTACCCTTGTTCTGGCTCCTGCTGATGAGCACAACACCCCACAGATACAGGAATGAGGTCAAGAAGCAGGCACAGACTGTCTACTAAATGTCAATCCACCAGGGGTGGGATCAAGATCACAAAAGACCCCTGAAACCCTCTGACCCATTTTCACAAAGGTGTAGAAGAACAAAATTATTGACAAATAATTTTGCATTTAAAGTGAGAAACTGAGAAACTTTGCTCCAGGGTGGGGAATGTTATCTATAAAATGTACCTCCATGAAGTCTGCATGCCTTTAGGCACCTTTAGGGTGCCTTCAGGACCCTAAAACACCTCATCAGCTGGCTCAGTGCTGGAGCCAGAACTGGTAACCAACTGTCATGGTTTTTCGGCAGGACATTGCCAGGAGGACGCACGAAAAGAGGGCAACCAGGCTCCAAGCTTAAAGTTGCAAAAAGTGTTTAATTACCTAACAGAGTTGGAGGATAAATGCAGGCAAAAATAAACTTTTCATACAGTTTTGGTTCACTCCCCGCTCCCTCTTAAGAACCTGTAGTATTCACCCCCTTTCCTCCTTTACAGTCAACAAGCCGGGTGGTGGGGGGGGCAGGGTGTGGGGTCTCTTTTCAGTCCACAGAGCAGATTCTCAAATTTACTCATCACCACAATTCTTCTACTACAAATACTCTTTATCTCTGCTTATTTCTCTCTCTCTCCAGACAGTTTTCTTTCTGCTCTCACCCCCACCCTCTTAAGAAGCAGTCTCTGCACTCACCCCCCCCTTCCCTCTTTCCAAACCAGCAACACAGACAGGGGGCAGGTTGAGGGGTCCTCTGGTCAGTCCAATCAGGAAAAGAGGTTCTCTACTTAGCCAGGGGTCCTTCCCACAAGAGACAATCCTTTGAGAACTTCTTTGGCGTGGGTCCAATCTCACGAGCAACATCCTGCCCGAAATTCTGCTGCAACATGAGTCTTTTTGTCCATAGGGTGCTGTGCAGACTCTCCCAAGCCGAGGCCAGGCTGCTTCCATACCAGGAGCAAGGCCTTTCTCTCCTTTGCAAGGTCTTTGCAGTTTTAACTCTTAGATGAGACTCCCACTGGTTCACAATCTTTTCCAGGCATCCACCTGCTCTTCTGGCATGGGCTGTGGGTGGATTTCTGCACTCCTGTGGACTCCATGGGCTGCAGGGGACCTCCTGCCCCCCCATGGCCTTCACTGTGGCTAGCAGAGGGTTTTCAGCTCCAGCACTGGGAGCCCCTCCTCCCCCACCTTCTTCACTGACCTTGGCGTCTCCAGGCTGTTCTCCCTCACATATTTTCACCTCCACCTCCTCCTCCTCCAACTACAAAGAAGTGAAAGAAGTGCGTGCCTGCTTTGTTTTGAATTTTTCTTAAATATGTTTTCACAGAGGCGTAACTAGCACCTCCAATTGGCCCAAACTTGGCCGGCAGCATGTCCATCACCTTCAGAGCCATCAGAGATTGGCTCTGCTGGACTTGATGTAAAAACTTCCAGAACTTGCACTCAGGACACACAGGAGCCATCTTTGTGCCACACCCCACCCCTCAGACACCTCCCCAGACCTACTACAACAGCTTCTGAGGGGTCCAAATTTCTCCTGGATGTTAAAAACACTTCACTGATGTTTTGGGCCAATCAAAACCACCACACCAACCTTCCTTCCTTCCTTCCTTCCTTCCTTCCTTCCTGCCTTCCTTCCTGCCTTCCTGCCTTCCTGCCTTCCTGCCTCCCTGCCTCGCCCCACACACCTCCAGCTCTCCCTCTCTTTAATCTCTCCTTCTCCTCTTTCATCCTACCTCTTCTTCAAAATCCACCACCTGGATGGTAAGGGACTAACTTATTAACTGACACCAGTTTGCATACCAAGTGTATAATTTACTAATTAAACTATGCAACCTTTTGAGGACCCTCTGACTTTTGCTTTTCCTTTTTGACCACAGGCATCTGCATGTTTGCCTGCCTTTCAAAGTGGAATGCACCACTAGCTGATGGCACTGCGAAGCTTTTACCAGTCTTCTGAAGCAGTCCTTTTGTGGTGTAAAATAAATCTTGGGTTGCCAGAAATTGCTGACACTGGAAACTTCTTTATATCCTCCTGTATATTTTATCTACACACCCCATATTTTTGTTAATCTTCAGAATAATTTTCTACAGTAGTAATGAGAAAAAAAGAACTCTAATGATTTCCAGATCTTGTAGAAAGAGATGGCGTTTTCTGAAATTAGAAAGTAATACATGGATGCTGGGGTATGACTTTGCTTAATCCCCTAATATTTACAAATAAGAGTGCCAAGGAGGTAAGCTAGGCAGTTCAGTGTTGTACATGTGACTCAGAAGAGATCTTAGATAATGCTGCCCTTGACTGGTGTCAAGACAGAGTATTCAGGAATGCTCCAGAAGCTCAAATAGCAATGTCTGACGTTTACATACTTAGAAAAAAATGCCTATGCAGCCAAGTATACCTTTGTAATTCTTGATGCCTATTTCGGATATAGAAGATGTTCTCAAAACCTGATTTTTTTCCCTACAAATAGCTGTGAAGGCAAGAGGAACAGATTTTGCAGAATTTAGTATTTTATATTTACACTGTCTAGCAATGAAATTCAACAATGAGAAAACCATTTCTTACATTGTGCCTCTGTATGAAACCTCTACTGGAAACTCTACTGTTGAAAAGGTATCAAAGAAAGCTTTGATGTCTGACTAGAAACTTTTGTTAAGCCTACTTAGGTCCTACAAAAACTGAAAATAAGATTAATGGTATTCTGCTCTCTTGATGAACAGCTTGAAACCTGTGCCTTTTTAAACAGGGTTTGTACTGGTCTGCTCTGTGAAAATGAGTTGAACATTCATTACCAAGGTTACCCGGGGTCAGAGACTAATGGTGGGTGTGTATCTGGTGAGGGGAGCTCTGAGCTTTGCACCTGAGATTAAATTCTGTAGAGGTACAAAACCATTTTATTTTCTGGAGTAAACCTATGAACATATGCTATCCTCTTCGGCCAGTAAGAGCACAGGAACCTGACTGCAAGCAAAATGTTGTTGAAAATATAATTACTGAGCTGACTAACTACAATACTATTAGAGGGAGAAGCTGCATGGAGGGATGAATTGCTGCTTGTCTGCTTTATGATTCATTCATCTGATTACGCCAATTGAAACAATTTGCTGCAGTGTCTTTTGTACACAACCAGGAAACACAGAGGCTCTCAGAGCTTCAGTAGTTCTCTCATTTTTGTATGGCTTGGTACCATTTGAATCAACCTGCATGTAATTAGACTCCAAAGTTTCCTCCTTCACACATAGAGGCACTTTTCTGAAGAAAAGCAGGCAAAGACATATTAGGTCAAATTTGCCCAGTCCGTGTAAACCAGCCTGTGATGCTGGAAGCCATATAGGAAACACGCATGCATACTTTTGAGATCAAGGGAATCAGTGAAGTTGTACTGACTTAATGTGGGCAAAGATCCCAGAAGAGACGAATGTTTATGACTATGAACCTATGCATGTGGCTGGTAGAAAGTCAAAGGTTTGAATTAGCTCTCTCTTGTCATCTCCCAAAGCAGTGATCTAGCTCTGAGTATGCCAGTGAGCCTCTCATCAGGAAACATTACAGAAAGCCCAAGGCACGTGCATCCTTGTAGCTGGCTTTTCCTGTCGTGACTAGATCTTTCCATGTGTCCTTGTTCTTGACTGATAAGAGTAGATCTCTTTTAAGTGCTTCTTGGCTGACACTGACATCTCAATAGACAGATAAAAATAGAGAGTTTTCCTCCTCCTGTTTTTCCTCCTCCCATCCACAATTGTCACTTATCTCCGCAGCTAAGCCAATTATAGTGCCTCAGAAGTGTCCCCACGAAGAAAGGGAAGCAGACAGACAGACACCAATTGAATTTCCTACTGGCAGTATACAGAGGTTGTTTTGTTCCTGCAACAGAGCCATTGCTCCCTTGTACTACTGGTGACTCAACTGAAGACTGAGCCCAATGGGACAAAAATTATGCAGTATTCCTAAAAATCCAGCAGGAACTGCAGATACAGCCTGAAAGTATTTATTCCATTGTCAAATTGCAGCTTAACCTTTACTGTTTAAAGAAGCTTTAAAGGGACAGGAAAATAAGAGAAGAGGAGGAGAGGGCAATGGAGAGGAGGGGAAACTAGCACCAGGGAGGTAAGGGAAGAGTAAGTGATCATCTCTAAACTCCACTGCCTTTTTCTGTACAGCTGATGTCATCCATTAGCTTGTAAAAAGAAAATGATGTCACTATTTGGACTTCACTAGCAGCCTGGCCATGCATAAATGCTACCATTGTACCTGGCAGGCACTGCACAAATGCTGAATGAAGTGTAGCCTAAGGATGTCCTCTGTGGGAGCCAAAGATGCCTCTGGAGAAAGGAGAAGCATGTCTATGCTACCTTAAATCCATCTAATTTGGTCAATAATGTGGCAGGGCCTCTGCAGTACAAATGGGACTGTTGGCTAGCTGTCCAGTTCAGTTTCCAGGGTGCAATTTGCACAGATGTTCTGGTGCTGTCCAGTGCAACAAACAGTGGGTTTGGTCCATGAAGCTACTGTGGGCTTGGTCCCACCTTCTAGCTGCAACTCAGGTGATGCTTAAAGTGAGAGAGGGAATGAAGAGCAACAAAAGGGACTCAGCAACCTATTAAGGGCAGCGTTAAAACAAGCTGTCAGTAAGTCTGATGTGAACTGTAATGATTAAAACATATTGTCAGCAGAGGATCAGAGTCCTAAAGCACTGTCAGGTGTTATCAAACCTGCATAAGTACTGTTTTGTTAATATACTTGTTTACTTATATATTTAATATATTTGTTTAATATGCATCGAGTCTGTAATGGTGAAATTTCTAGAGCTAGTGTCTGTACTGCCAAAGGTGTGCTAGAAGAATTTGCACCAGTATAATTGGGTGAAGTAAGAACAGCTGAAGTACACAACAGCTTTTGCCGAGCAGCATTTTTGCAGAGCAACTGTATCTGTTACTAATAGAGCACTGCTGAAACATTTTCTGTTGCAAGACCACCCAGCCCTAATGCCTTTAAAGTGTGTACTTTATTCCATTTTCATGATAGCTTCAACATTTTCATAAGCGAAGTTGTGTCTCTCCAGCTCTGTCATTGCCTGAATGTTTGATGGGGCAGGAGGAGGAAGGAGGGTAAGATGAAAGGGAAAGGGAAGTGAGAGTTTTACCTCAATCTTCAAAGAATAAACCAGAAAACCTTCATTTTTCTAAGTACTTCAGATTGCTAACTGAAGATTTAATTGTGTAAATGTGTGTGTATCATCTAAAGTGAAAGATCTGGTGTGAAAAATACATTGCTTTGGCTCTCAGCACATTCATTCATACTTAATTCCAAAGATAACGGAGCAGTCTTTTACCCTCTCTTTTTATATGCCTAAACTAAGTGCACAACCTTCAGTTATGTCAGACTCCCTGTTGCTTGATATCAACATTTCATCTCAAGCTCTTTCATTAAAAAATAGCCTTCATAAGAAAAGCCAATCCCACAGCTAAACAGTATAATTGCATCAGGTGATTGCCATAGGTATTTATTTCACCCAATAACTCAATTTCCTTCCTACAGCCTTTGACAAGACAAAGGTGAAATATATTTCTGAAGTCCAGTGAGAAGGTATTATGAAGGTATGTTAATATTTTTACAAGTCATCTTATGTCCTCCCTGGGCACAATATTCAGCAGTTTCAGAAATGTGTCAAACAACAAATGGAAGTATAAAACTTTCCTAGTTTTTAAAGTAATACTCTGTCACAAAAATGTTCTACAATCAGGACTGATTAAAGGCAATTGGAGATAATAAGAATTTAAATGCCCGCAGTAAAAATCAAACAAAAGTCTATTCAGTTCCTAGAAACAGAGTTAATGCTCTTTTGGTGGCTAGCTGACTGATCAAAACATTAGCAGTACTAATCCAGCTCAAGGAAGGCATTCTTAGCAGTCTACAGGTTTTTTTTCTTAATTTTTTGTTTCAGCTCATGTCACATAATGTACTGTTATGTATCTCCCTGCCTTCTAGGTCAATCCAATGAAATTTCTGTATTGATGACTTATCTGTTTAATGATAGAATATTGGCATTCTATAGAACACTGTACATCCCAGCAGCTGCTGATACCAGGTGTTTCATCCTCAGATAAGCACAGTTTCCCTGTATGTACACCTCTTTCTCAGATGTAAACACACCAGGTAAAGGTTTATTGATTTCTCTGGGTACATTTTGGTGTCTTGTGTTATCTTGTATTGCTCTCACTAGTTTGGGCTTATTTTAATTTATTCACCGCCATTCAGTGAGGAGTTCCAGAGCAGGAGCACCATCATTATTGCCTGTTGCTGTTATGGTAGGGAACAACTACTTGATTTGCTTTTATTTGTCTCTTCGGAGGTGTTGGTCCATGGATTCTTCAGCCATTCTTGTTGAAAGCATCCTTCCCCATCATTTATAGGAAGGTATATGCTTTGTAAGATGACATTTGATGGTACATTCTGGCCATCTGATACATAAAATTTCTCTTCCAATTTATAGGGCTGAGACTCCGTCTTTTTCTGGCACCAGAGGTTTCTCTCATCTGTGACGGCAGAGGGTGATACCCCTGCTACAGCATATGGATACATCACTGTTTCACTTCTGAGCAAGATGTAGCTAATGTGCTTCCTTGCAGAGGATGTCTTGCCGTCACATCCACAGTTCTTTTCCACTAGATCATCTTCATCAAAACATCAAAAGAAAGCTCAGTTACATAATTTCTTAATGAACACAACAGCAGCTCCTTATTTAGGAGTAACTAAGGCTAAGTGTTCATAAAAGAGTCAAATCTTAAATATAGGTAATCCCTTTAAATATCTCAGGAAATATAAGTAAGTGATCAATGATCCCATTAGCCAAGTCCTTATGCTCCTTTCCGACTTCCTAATCAGTATTTGCTGCTAAACTGAGGTAATCTGATGCATTTCAAGGGTGCTTACCTGTGGTGTACCCTCAAGATATTTTTTGCTACAGTACCTCATAACTTGATTTTCCTTCTATTACTAAACACTGAAGAAGTTATTAGGAAAGCTTGCATATCATAATGTCTAAAAATGCAACTTTATAAAAAAGGTTAAAAAAGTCTGAATTACTAGAGACACTTATTAATTTGTTTTTCTTGAATTCAAGCACTTCCTATCTTCTGAGAAGCAAGACACTTTTGTGATTTTTACATCTGTTTACTGCATCATCAGTACGCTGATACTGGTATTCTGAAGTTGAATGCATAGTAGAGTGAGTTTTGATGAGGCTGCTAATGCAGGTGTCCTTAATTTCTCTAGTTCATCAGTCTTGCTGAAATAGTTGTTAGTGCAACACATGCTTTGTTATGAGAGAAGGAAGCATAATTTACTGTGAATAGTCTGACATCCATCCTTCCCAAAGGAAATAAAGTTATGTCATCATGTTCTCCTTTCCCTTTCCCTTTCCCTTTCCCTTTCCCTTTCCCTTTCCCTTTCCCTTTCCCTTTCCCTTTCCCTTCTTCTTTTCCTTCTCCTTCAAATAAAACAGTATTTTAGGTTATACAGAACTGAAAAAAGTAACTTGAGGCAGACTTAGCGTTTTTTCAAAGTGAGGATCTTCTGTGGTGTCAGGTTAGTCACACAAAATCTATTGTCATCATTGTAGACCCTTTAGCTCAGTATAACAGTGTTTCTTTCCAACAAATATGATTTTCTTCTTCCATGGAATAAATGCTTGCATTGTATAATGAAGACAGTAAATTTAAACTGTAAATTAGTCAATTTGCAAGAAAGCTTTGTGTTCTTTACACTTCAAACACATGTTGATGGCAAAAATTATTATTCTGGATAGAATCCAATTATTTAAAAGGTTAAATTCTGTTTCCTTGACCTATTTTTAGTAAAATACGACTCACTTCTATCTGTGGCTTTGCAGATAACAACAGTCACAAGGCACAGTACCTAATAAATAATTAAATATTATGTGTCCTGTGGCTGCACCATTAAGAGAAATACAACTGTTACTTTCTACTTCTATCCTTCATTCGTAACAGTTCTCTGTTACGAGAACCATTTTGTTTTGGAGCAAAGGACAGTCAGATCATCTAGAAAAGTTTACAAGTTACAGCCCCAAGGGAGTCACAAAATGCAAGAGCAGCTATGGTGTGCCAGAATGAAGAGCTGTTGCCCAGTAGGCCATAGCAGATCCTGAAGGAGGAAGGTATACTTTAAAAGATCTGTCGTATGTACGATGCTTCCTCCCATTTTCCAATGATTTGAAGCTCAGAGATTTCCTGAGCTGGACATAACCCTCCTTGGACTTTGCTGCCCTGGGCTTGTACACTCACCCTTTGAACCTCAGTAGTCCTTTTGCATCCACAGCATCCTTCAGCCACAAGTGATTCTTTAAATCATTCATACCGCACAGATTTCTACCATTCTTCCCCCAGGCTAACAAATCTCGTCCTGCACATCCATCCCTTGCAAGAAAAGACGACTTCTATCCCATGGTCATCTTTCTCTGCCTTCTCCCAGTCTTCACCAATTAGTGGTAATATTCCTCTAATTTATTATCACAGGTTACCTAGGTATATGTTTTTTAAAAGTGCCAGGGGATGTTTGCATTTCAATTTGAGGAGTTTCTTCAAAGTGCTGAGTTTTCCTATCACACTGTAGCAAGGCTATGTAGAGCAAATGAATTCTGGCTCTGAAGCAGCAGAGCTTTCCTTTTTCTTTATGCCCACCTAACAAGGGGTCAATAATCCCATTACAGGCAGGCACATGTCAAGCCCATGAGGTGTGTTTGGTGAAGTGTGGCATTCATCCCGCAGCCTGGCTGTGTGATGCAGCTCTTACAAGGGATGTTGAGCTGCACTACTACCCTGAAGGGCACTGCCTGGAAGTAATATACCCTGAGCCCCTGCTCCCCCACCCTGCCTTATCTGTGTCCCTTTCCTACACTCTGTGTGAAATTAGGCTGCTGTGTTCACATGGAGAATCCCATAACAGTACAGTGTTCCTCATTATGAGATTTAAGAATCATTTGAAAAAATAGTCTACATGAAATCCTGAAGGAGAGCAGTAATTGTCATGAGGCCTGATGACACTCCTTTATTCAAGAAAAGCACTTTCTGGGCTGTATGGAGAAAAATATTGCTTTTATAATATTTCCCACATGGCTCTGTTTCACTGTAAAGTATCAGTATTGTCATAAAGGGACAGTAGCTGAGAAAGACATTCTTCAGGGCCATCTTGTTTTACTTGCAACAAACAAATATTATTGGCTGAATTGTATTAATCTAAACAGTGTAAACAGTCTTCCCTTCAGCAAGCAAACTCCACTTCTTCGTTTTACAGCTTTTACTCCCAATTTATGTAAGATCAATAGAGAACCAGCAGCCTCCTGTATTACCTTAAGGTGCTACTTTTAAACCTCTGCAGGTGTGTAAAAGAACCTGAAGTTTTTCAATCTCTGTAGACTGCATTTTTTTCCCTGGAGATGATAATGCTGATGGCATTGCATTTGATGCTGGAAAAAACATTTCTTAATTTTCTTGTCATCTCTTCACCACCTAACGTAGGGCATGGTGTGGTGTAGTGTACTGCTGGCACTAACTCGCTGGCCCAAATATGGGCAAAAAAAGGATATGTAAAGTGTGTGGAATACTGAAGTGTTGTATAAATACAACATATAAATGGAAGGTGACATCTTAAATGGATGAAGGTAGCACTGAACAGAGAGCTCTTCTCCTAAAGAAAAGTTACGGTGCAAATCCTTCTTGGTGATGTTTGATCATAGGATCTACAAAGAACAGGAAGCAGCATCTCCACAACATCTGCCATAGCTGTCTACACACAGTGCTTGGAGTGATACTGCATTGTAAATCCATGAAGATAATATGCAGCAACACGTGTCAGATTTCTCTTCTGAGCAGTGGTTGTTCAGTCAGAGCCTTGGACTCTGCTGCTCTGAGACATGACTCACAACAGGACAAATACCAAGCAAACTAAAGCTTAGGTTTTAAAATCCTTCTTGATATATTCTTATTCCAGAGGAAATGCCACACCTTTCAAGAAAGTTATTTTTGGAAGAAGGAATAGCTGTGTTGTGGTGTTATGCATGGCTAGATTAGGGTTATGGCAAAATTAGTATTTTCAATTCTAGCTTTTCTTTGTATCCTCTAAAAATGCACTTCTTTAGTGAAGATATTAAAAACAATTTTATTCATGGCTGATCCTAGTCTGCAAGCAGGAGCAGCACTCAGAGCTGCTGATCAGGGCATAAAAAGCTTTAATGATGTATAACTATCAGTCTGTGAAAAACCAACTAACATTACTGCAGTATGTTGCATTATATTTCCATACTGAAATGTTCCATTAGCCACTGAGTCCAGATGCTGTTTTGATCTGCTGACTGTATTTAATCTCCCTTATTAGTATTAGCTTTGGTGTGCCCTAGAAATTATTTTGTCTTTGCTTTATGTCTAGTACAAATTTACAGAGAAGGATGATGTAATTTGTAAAGGAGTTCTACAGTATTTTCAGCTCAGATTATGTAATTTTTATGGCACCTTTCTGGTATAAATGATCCAAACTCGTATTTACTGAGTCTGGGTTTGTTAGCTGAGCTTTGTGCCCTCATTGCAAATGACTGTCGTAAGTGTGTGGAAGCTTACAAGGAAGTAAAAATAGGACCAAAACAATCCCAGCATACAGGATCAGTCCATGGAAGTGCCATGAACCCTCAGAGATCTTGTGGACCCTCAAAGATCAAAGAAATCTTGTAGTCTTGGTAGTAAAGGCTGACCAGTTTTTGTTCCATTTGAGCAGCACAGTACCATTCATCATGTTTTAAAATCTTTTAGCAATTATAAACACTTTGCTGAAAGCCGAGGTTTTGTACACGATAGGAACACACAAGCTTCTGTCAGATAGGAATCCAATTTATTTCTGTTTTCATTACTATGTCACAGCAAGAATACCTAAAATAATTATTGGAACTCCAGAAAGTTCATTACAACTGGGCAAGCTGAAGAACATGATATATTCATATAAATGTGTTAAATTGTTTCACAATCTCTATCAAATTTTCAAGGAGACTATGCAGCCATGTCATAAGAGAAACTTCTGGCAAGGACAACTAAATGAGTGGCCAAACTGCTGGAAGTCATGCAGGAGCCTATGCTATCTAATGTATTCAAAAGCAACCCCGGAACGGCGCTGAGCTGTAGGATGGTGACATTAAGGGTAACAAGTAGAAAAGCCAAGTGTGAAGAGCTGCAGAAATATCTGAGTGATTGAGTGAGAAACTGACATGAAATTCAGTGTAGGGAAATTTACATGAAGTGTTCCACGAGGGAAAATATCTGAGCTTTCCGCATAAAATAATGGACAATGAGTGGATGATGACTTCTTTGGAGAGAGGTCTTAGGGCTATGAATGATACTGCCAAGAAAATGCCATCTCAGTGTGAAATAGTGGAGAAAAATAAAAGGCAAGGCAAAAGCTAGCAAAGAGCAGAGAACAAACCAGAGCATATTGTAGTGCCACTGAGTAACAGTGTTTTCCTCATCCTTTGAATACTATGTGTAATTTCAGGGCAGATATAAAGGAGTTGGGGCAGAATAACTCAAGGATATTTAAAGGTCAGGGTGGCTTCTGTACTGGGAACTGCTTCTGAGGTGGGGATGTCTCAACCTCCAAAAGAAAGAAATTTAGGGGTTATTGTAGAGATCCACATATGAAATTGTGAGCACCTGAGAGGGATTGATTGAGTTCACTGTCGTCCAGTTCTACAACAAAGGGACTTCAAATTCAGAGTGGGAACAAGGCTGAAAACAGTGTGAAATGATTATTCAGGCAACTGGTCTGTGAAACTCCTAGCCAGAGAATGTTGCCATAGTGCAATTTTACATGGCCCAAGGGCCACTAGGGTTAACTAAACACACAGAAACATATGCAAATGCAGGAAGAACCCTGATGTGGAAATACCTGGGGGCTGACAGAGTGTTAAAGAGAATTGTCATATATGCTTGGCTTGTACATGTTGTTTTTCATGTATCCAGTATAACATGACTGCTGGAAGCAGGATAAGGAACAAGTTAGGCCTTTGGTATGGCACAGTGTGGATGGCCTTAAGTATGTCACTCTCTAAATAATACCTCTATATATGCTGGCTCTGCAAAGAGCAAGGAGGTACTTTTCTGTGTGCTCCTGACTTCAGAAATAGTCATTGAAGTATGGGGAGAAAGAATTGTCTCAAGAGGTGTAGCTTCTTGTAATCATCTTGGTGATGTCAACACAAATGTGTTCTTTTTTTTGTTTGAGTTTTCAAAAAAAATTCCTGTAATCTGCAGTAATTTCTCTCTTCATTTCTTGTAAAGATTTCCTTGCTCGAGAGCTTTCCAAAACAATACAACACAAGGCAGAAAAATACACTGAAAGATAGGAGGGTGTGCATTGCCTCTAACTTAACCACATTATCATCTTAGCTATTAATCTGTATGTTTATACTGTATTACTGAACTTCACTTCCTGTAAGGAATATCTGGTTTTGTGTTCCGGAGGGAAAAGAACCCTGAAGGAGAAGAGCGTTGCTACAAAGAGTTGTGGTCAAACAAGAGTTGCCACAAAGAGTTGTTGTTTGTGAAAAAAAAGTCTTAAGCAGTGTCTCCTACACTGATAAAATATAGGCTTTGGGGAGTTGAGAGATATCTAACACAAGCTTTCCCCTCTGCAGTGGCACCATCAAACAGCATCACTCATACATTTGCTTTCACAGACATGAAATCAGTTTAAACCACAGCTGCTGCTGCCACATGCTGAACTGTCTTCCCACGCAGAATCACAGAATAGTTTGGGTTGGAACAGACCTCAAAGACCATCTCATTCAACCCCCCTGCCATGGGCAGTGACACCTCCCACTAGTTCAGGTTGCTCAGAGCCTGGCCTTGAACATTTCCAGGAATGAGGCATCCGCAGCTTCTCTGGGCATCTGTCAAACACAAGGTTTTCCCTCCTGGTGTCTTTCCTCAGGTCTGTAAAAGTGGGCAGTAAGCCAGTCCAAGGAGTTGATCCACCAGTGAGTTAACCTTGCAAAGGAAAATTACTTTTTTCCAGTTGTATCAGTCCCATCACAGGCAAGGGATAGGAGCAATGCCAGGGAGATGGCCTGTCTGGACAGGCATTGGTTTACTCAGTCACTGCCTTACCCAGTGAATGCTGACTGAGTTGAGAGGACTGTACAGAGAATATTATTTATCAGTGTTTAGTAAAGATAAAATGATAAAGCAAAGACTATGAAGGCTTAGTTACTTCAGTAGTTCAGTCTGACCTTTGCCTGGCTAAAGGTATTTCAAGCATCTCTGCTGTCCTTTGGGATCACCTTTCCTATTCTCAAAGGCTTTTCTACACAAAGTCTGGCAAAGATGTCTTTTCTTTATCCCTTCTTCTGGAAATCTGTTCTGTAACAGTGAAGGAACTTGTGAAAATAATCCTGATAGGACTTCTGCTTCCTTAATGACTGTATTTCTTTCTCTTCCTGAGTATAGATTTGCATACTTTAAGACACTGCAAAATCAGCCTTTAGCACTTCTCAGTGCCTTAACCAAGAAATAAAATATTTCACCTGTTCTGACCTCCAAAATCCAAGCTATCCTGGGAAAGGTGACTTTTGACTATAAACTGTAACCACATGTTGTATTAAAGAGAATGTCAAAACTGATCTCTTTGCAATTCTCATTTGTGCTAGCATCTGGAATAATTTAAATTATAAATGAAAACCTGACCTCTGTGGTTAGCCAAATCAAAAGGCCTGAAAGACTTCATGTTTAAAGAGTCATTTGATTCCTAAACAGATCAGGAAGTTGGAGAAACCAAAATCTGACCAAATCTTTCAAAAGAAAATAAGTAGTACAGGAAAACAAAAAACAAAGCAAAACAAAAAACCAAACACCAACAAACCAACCAAAAAAATCCCCAACTCCCCCCCCAGCAAACAAACTAAAAAAAACAACAAAAAAATAAGGCGGGGGGGAGGGAAATATAGGACAAACCTCTTTACTGATCTCTAGACAACAAACCCAGACCTAAAAAACGAAAACAGTAATGCATGCATTCTGCTAACGTTGAGCAAAGAATTTATCTGGTAACCATTTCAATGACATGCTGTAACTCATACAAAGTTTCCTACCAAGGATTTACTTGAAAATTAAGCATGTGTTTGATGTCTTTGACAAGAAGAGATGGGATTATTCATGGTGTTTAATGTTCAGGGATGGATTTCACCAGGGTCATACTGAGTGGAACATGCTCCATGAATGCAAATTCCTCTTTGGAGAAGCCTCTGCTACAAGGACTGCAGGTACGGATCTCCTGCTGAGGCTGACAGCTCAGGAGCCCCAGCCCCGCACCAGGTACAGGAGAGTTCAAACAGGGCCAGGCAAAAACTGCATGAGGTTTGGAAGCTTTCCAGTGGTTTTTCTCAGTTACATGAGTAAGAATTGTTAAATATATGCAGTCAGCACTGTGTGGAGCAATTCTGCTGAAAAATGCAATATTCTTTCCCTTGATTTAGGCAGGGGATTAATTAAAAACACATAAGCATTTACCCTCCTGCCAGAACTCAAGTTGATCTAACTAGGTTGGCAATAAATTTTGACCAATTCCTGAGGCATCAGTCTGAATTAGCACAGCATGTTGAGAGGGACAGTTAGTTCTTTCTTTGACTAGGATTCTTTGACCAGGATGTCTTCAGATCAGGTAAAGACCTTTAGCTTTTAAACAAAAGCAAAGTTTACCAGATTATGTGGGTGCAGGAAGATAATGTAGCAGGAAATGCAGGCTACTTTACAGAAGTGGGAACTGTAAATATCAGCTCAGTATACCAAGAAAGCAGTCAGCCTTAGGAAACTCAAGTTACATTGTGATGCTGAGTGGAGATTGGCTGTCTAGTGTAAATCCTGGATATTTATTCTGTAGCTGTTTTCTTTAAACATGTAGCGAGGCAGATCCTTGGTTTGCCAGTAAGTAAGCATTTGCTCCATTCTCAAATCCTCTGTATGACAGGAAAGGTCAAAATTGCTGCATAATCACTTCTCAGCCTTTAGAAATTAATAGCCTCATAGGTCACTATAAAATTGGTAATTTTTCTTCTTCTTAAGAGAAGAAGAAAACACTGAGTGGCTATAAAGAAGGTCTATTACTATGCTATTCTATTTTGAAATGGAATAGCATAGTGTTCTGGAAATAAATCACAAATTGGTGTTCTCTGATGTAAGTACAAAATCATATAACCACGTCTTTCTAAGTAGTGGATACATAAGAAGTGGTTTCAATGTTATAGAAGAGGCCTGCAAAGAACAAGTTAATGACTTCTGTAAATTTTTTCTTGTTTCTTGTTGTATTTCATGAAAAAAATAATTCACATGGAGACATTCTTTAAACGTCTAGTTCCTATAGTATTTTTGAATTACACATTTCACTTGATTTACAGGACAGCTTGTGGAAAATTGCTAACATGGAGATGGAAGCATGGGTTTCTAGCAAAGAATAAGGAAATATGAATTCTGTTCCTGGCTCTGCTATAATTTTCCAAATGACCCCGAGCTATATTCTTAACAATCATGCACTTCTAGTTGAACACACTAGAATGTCTTTTTCCCTCATACTGTCTTTTCTTGTCTCAGTCAGTAGCAAGCTTCTTGAAGCATGCCAATTCTCACCACACACTATGCGGGTCCTACGACAACGGATATCTGATTTTAATGATTACCAGATTCACTCAATGAATAACGTCCAAAGTAAAGATGGAAGCATCACACAGGGAAAGAAACCAGCAGCATGGGCAATGCAGGAAAATGTAATAAAGCGGAATAAAAGTTTCAGTCTTTTGGGCTTTGTGGGTGGAGGGGAAAGTAAACCGAGCTGCGATGTGAAGGCTGAGGGTGGAATAAGTCTGTTGAAATGCATGCAAGACATAAAACACTAGACTCGCAATACAAGAAGAGTCCATTTTAATTTTTCCCCTTTTCTGCTTTCATTTGTGCATTGGGAGGTGCCCCTGGGAATGCACTGCCCTTCTCCCACTGCCTAACACAAGGAGGTTAAAAAAAATGAAATAAAATGCAGGCAACTTGTCATAAATTTGAAGATTGCTAGGCTTATGAAGTTCCAAGAGCAACCCGTGCAAGTGTATCTCCCAATTTCCAACTTCTGTAGGCTTAGGCACGAAATCACTACTAACATTTTCATAGCGAATAATGCTAATCTGTAAAATTTGCCTGAAAATCACTCAGGAGTAATGTTCATTTCATTACTTTATAATCAAATTTCTTCCTAAGGGCAAATTGAGTGCAATTTTTCTTTAATCACTACCCCTTCCTTCCCCCTGCCCGTGCACATGAGTACTGCTATGAAAAATCAGAGAAGAAAGAATCAGAGAAGATAGCTTATCTTTAAAGGCTACAGCCAAGTCTAGAAAGCTTTTTTCCCAAAATGGAAAACATTTTCCCAAAATGAAAAAAAAAAAAGTTTCTCTAAGTTAAACAATTTCAAGATTCTCTTTCTTGTCAGTTTCATCTGCTTTTCTCTTCTGGAGTGTTTAGTCTAAGTTACTATGTGGGTGTTGCAGTGACGGGTTCATATTGTGTACTGGTGCCCTTCTCTCCTGCTGCATTCACCTGACCTGGGGAGGACAGCTTCTCTGACAACACCTCACAGCCCAAGGGCTTCCTCATTCCCAAAGACTTCATAATCAAAAGCATCAGTCGGATACTATTTGCATATAAACGCAATATTGTACCTAGCGTGACGCTGTCTGCATGTATAGTCTGATAGTAACTACTGTTGCTACCACTACTGATGAGAAAAAATTAGATATTAAAAATGGCTTGGAAACATCTTCAGCCTTTACCATATATGGTTTCTCGGTGTATCTAAACCCTCAAATCCTTCCTTCTGGCTTGAACACATCTATATGCCATCTCCTTATAAATCAGACCAGCAAAGATAAACAGGACACAGCTTTCACTTTCTGTAGGAGGAGCGTGAAAAGGAAGGGGTGAAAGGTGAAGAATCGCAACAAAGCACAACTCCTTCCGCTTTCTGCTATGGAATGCCAGAGAGCTGTCTTCACTTTTCCATCTCTTTCCTTTCTCCCAAATCGCTCTTGTCCCCCCTGCCTACCAGATCCTGGCTTCTGGATAAGAAGAGATTTTTTCGTCCTCTACTGTGCAGGGAACAGTCACTGAGAGAGGAGGGGTATAAGATCCTACCACAGGGTAGATAGACATATTTCTCAGGTAGCTTCTTGACACGTCTTCCCCATGCATTTAGGATTAAGCTGGCAAGATGCTTTGAGTCCAGGAAATAATCCTTCCTCACTCAGTACAGCAAAGACTACAATCTGTTCTTCTGATTCTGTGTTTTGGAGAAGGGCAGGACACAGCCCATGGACTCAAAACCACATCTGCTGCTGCAGGGACACTGGCAATGCTCTGTCTGCTTACAGAGCTGTGCAATTGTACTTTTCATCATTTTTCATGGACCTGATGTTCTGCAGGGCTTTGACAGGTGTGTTGAAGATTGTGACCTTGGAGGCAGGTTTTCTGCAGTACCTGCTGTGTGTTCTGGAAAGGAATCTCCAAATCAGAGAGGTCTTGGAGGTGGCCCTCCCTGTGAACAGGCTGCCTGGAGCTGCAGATGAGTTATGGACCTCGTCATGTCTGGGAGGCTCACCATCCATGTTCCTGTTACACTATGAACAGTGTGAGCTCCAGAAGATGGAGATGAGCTCTCATTAATAGGAGCACTAAGGTGCCATTTTGCTTTCTAGACATTAACAACCTGCAAATCCAGTCCATTGCAATGCAGATGGGTGAGGTGTTGGACATCACTTATTCATAGTCTAGAGGAGCAGCCCTCATGTTCCCCAGGTTTGAGGGGAGCTTCTTCCCATACAAAAGGCTTACATGGGTTCCACTTTTGTGAGTTTTTCACTGAAGACAGCAACCAAGATGACCAATACAGCTGTGAAGTGTTTATTCTTAAATGGTAGGAGCATAGCACAATGTTCTGGTTTAACCTATACCTTATGATAGCCTATGGGATTTCCTATGTCCTTTAAGTCTTCTAAGTATTTTAAGACCAGAGAAATAATTTTTCCCTTGCAATTTCTGCTTTGTTTCTCCTTTCTCCCTAGCACTCTATTTGGCAGTGATACTGCAGCCTTACTAACTGAGCATTTCTAGAGACTTCGGGAAAAATTAATTGACTTAATTTAATATTTGCTTCATTATCTACATATTACCATGATACCATTTTCATTAAAAACTAATGCACCAGCAATCTTTTTTTTAACTGGGCACTATAAAGGTGTTTCTGGATAGACAATGATCTCAATAAAATAAAGAAATAGGAGTCCTGCTGTGATTGCAATTACATTTTTATGGAAAATTTTCAGTGTGAGGTCAGAAATACTCATCCCAAAAGGGGAAGAAAACAATCTACATCTGTATACAGCACAATGTAAGCATTTTGGATGAAAACTGCTTCCAGTAGATAATAAAATCCCTAGGTGTGGGACTTCATAGACCACTAGACAAGTGAGACCAGAGTGATCTCTCCGTGAGCCTTGATGTTTGTTTTACAAGACCACAGCAGTGGCTCAATCTGGGGACTACTAAGTGATTCCATGGCTTAGACAGCTCTGTTCACTGTGGGTATCTCCATTTGCTGAAATCTTGTGACTTCTTTCCTCCTCCAGTCTGCTGTGGGACGTGAGTGGCCAGAACCACTCCTCAAACAGTGACTGGGGAACCCTGGGGAGTGACAAAGGCTGGTTAGAGAAGGCACTTGTGGTTGCAAGCATCCATGTGGCAGCAAGAAAAAAGGTATTGGACTGTCTGCATTTGGACATGATGGGACATATAACAGCCATGTGGGGAAAAGCAATCCTCTCTTCTGAGAATGGGTGAAGGGTAAGGTTGGGAATGAACAGAGAGCAAGAGTTGGAGATGAAAGAGTTTCCTAAATCAGCACAAAAAAAGAAGAAACTTGATGAGACTTTCTTTCTCCATCTAATCAAGAATGAAAACTTCATACCCAGACACAAACATGCTTTCTCTAAATTAGGCATTTATTTCCTCCAAATTTTCATGTGCTGGTCAAAACTAAACAAAAAATGTAGTACTTTTTGTCTTCACTCTCCTAGTTTTCTGCATGTCAATGCACCAGAGACATCCCAAAAACAAGAAATAAGGCCCTCCCAGTGTTTTATATTGGGTGAAAAGCTCAAAACATCCCTTTGAAAAATTGTGGAACGAAAATACCTTCACCATTCCCCTGTTTTTTACTAATGATTGCAGTGACTCTGCTTGCCTAAGTGCCAAAGCTGATGACAAATATGACACAGCATATTGCTGTGGCCAAACACTGTGGGCTGTGAGGAAATAAAAGAACCAAACAACTTTCCTTAGGTATGATGAGCTACAAAACTGTCACATATAACAATGTCACCTCAGCTCTGAGAAGCTTGGAATATTCTTTCATACCACTGATTGCCAGCCTTTATAAAGCAGTGGTTATTGCTGTGTTACATCCAAATGAAAACTTTTCTGTTGCCTAATTAAGGCAGAATAAATGTACTAATGTACTAAATTAAATGCAAATATCCATCCTATGGTCTCCTTTCCCCAGCCCTTGATTCTGCACTGAAGCTGTGGATATTTTATGAAGGTTAAACAAAATATTTGGAGCAAAGTCTGCTTTTTATAAACCCTGTCTCTGTCTAACCTTTCCCTCTCAATAACATGAAGAAAAAATATACAGTACTGAATGTCTGGCGGCAGCTCCCGGCCACTGTGAGACAGTTACACTGCTACACGTTAGCTGGAAGTTTGCAACAGAGATATTCTTGAATGTTTCTCCTCTGTTTCTACACAGCAATGTTTGGTGCGAGATTTTTGCTTAAAGCTTTCTGTGCACAGATATTTCCCCAATATTTATGATGGCTATCCATTTTTACAATGACGCTTTTAAAAGCTGTTGGTGAACAGCCTTTCTGTACTTGCTGTTGTTTCTTAATGGAAAGTTTCTGAAACTGTTCCAAAGTCCTCTTCGGTTTGCCTGCCAGTGAAAGCCTCAACCTGTCTTTGTTCTCTACTCCATTTTGTTTTGTTAAATTTAGTTCTGTTTCTTGAATAGGTGCAAGTTACTGAACAAGTTTTTCCTGGACAATGTGTATTCACAAACATGTGCTTGTTGCAAGTTGAAACAAGCTACTGGATGTTTATTATCACCTTAGTGAGCAAAAAATTCATAAATCAATGAAATAATTGGTGAAAACAATTCCAAACACAATATACACTATGAAATCCTTTTCTGAGGCCTGATATGGTAATTAACAAGTACATTTTTTAAAAAGATATATGAAGACTGTGACTCCAGAGTAGTTTTAAAATAGATAGATAAGAATTGTTAAAAAAAAATACCCAGCACTCTAATTGTGTCATGGACCCAGAAAAGCACTCAAGTTGATACTCAACTTTATGCTGATGCTAAAACAGGGCACTGATAATGGGTTTATTTTAGTTTTAAAGAGGACAACTCTGTTTGTTTCTTTTCCTCCTTAATATTGAGAAAAAGTGCCTTGAGCACTGGGTTAGATGTTTTTGTTAACCCCCTAAATAAATCTAAAAAATAAACTAAATAATAATATATCATTTTGACCAAAACATTCTTCTCCTTTAGTTTAATAATCTGATGAGCATTCTTTCTTGCTTTCCATTGTCCCATGTGTGCTGTGATGAAACCTATGCTTCTTAACTACTCAGCTGTGACTAGCACAGGTCTTTCTCGTGAGAACATTTTGCTACATTTCATAAACAAAGATAAAGTTTGGATGTTTTGCAAACAACGTCTCCGGATTAGGTCAGTTCGGGCTTGGCCAATTGGGCCTAGGGGGAGGTTTCTGGCTGACCAATCTGGGTGACCTCTGTAAACTCTATATATATGGAAATCAAAACAATAAAGCTCTCTTCTCTCTTTCCTTGTCTGAGAACTTGGGTCATTCCTCAGCTAGCGGTTCAACAGCGACACTCAATAAAAGAAAAATGCTTTTATGAAGTCTCCATTTAAATTTGTAATGATTTAGCTATTAATTTCCGACCCTTTCAGTATTTGTTTTTGATAACAGCTGGCATTGCATTGTATCCCAGTATGAAAAGGATGGCTCTATCTGCGCCCAGATAGGGTAACCAAAAGAAGAATTAGGTTATCAGTTTGCTTTCTACTGGCCAAAGGAAAAAAGGGTCTCTAGAGTTAAATTTTATAAGACAAGAGTCTCTAAATGTGATTGAGGAGTAGTAGATAATTAGATTGCATAAATGCTAGAAAAAATGCAATGTACCAGTGCTTAAAGTGCTTATGGGAAAATAATTCTTGCTGTCCATATTCACCATCAACAGATATGAAGCACAGATATCATTACGTGCTAGTGCTGAAAGCAGCCAGTTTATTCCAGATAAAGAGCTGGCCCCAGAGCACCATTCATTCACTCCATTTTAAGAGAGGTTTACTTGTATTCATCAGGATCAAGAAGACCTGCGCCAGGGTGAGAGACAAGCCAGATCCCACACCCACTGACAGGCATTCCAGCATCCTCCTCACCTCTCAGCCTACAGAAGCCTCATGGAAGAAGTAGCTCCCAATGTTAATTTTAGCCATTTAACTGTATCATCAGCTCTTAGGTTAACTGCTTCAGATGTCTTCATGTCAGCCACAGAAATACATCGTTACCGTGGTTCAGTGGCCAACAAGACCAGTAAAGGTACACGAATTTCAGTCAGGAAGTCCTTAGTGTAAGACTGTTGTCATATTCCTCCTGACATTAATGGTGACCTCAGTAATCCAAGCAAAATTAAGCAGTGGCAGATCAAAATCCTGCTGCTGTTTCCACTCTCTGAGCTCACCACTCAGATGCAAAGCTACTCCCAAATAAAAGCCAGATGTTGAACTGGCTCCATTTCCTGATTAGCTGAGATGTCGCTTTGAGAGCTGACTGGTCCCGGTCCTGAAATTGAACCAACCTTTCCAGTGGGATATCAAGGCAAATTAAATAAAAGGCACAAACCAGTGCTGGTGGTGATGAGGACAGATTATCTCTTAGAAAGCAGTCCTCTCAGAGGGAAGACCTAAAAGTACTGCAGGGAAAGTAGCTGTTTGTTCCTGTGCTGCATTACATCATCCTCTTTCAAACAGAGCAATCTGCAGAGCAGATACGAGCAATGCTTCTCATGGCTAATAACACTAAACACTGACAAGGTCCCATAGTAAATTACACTGCTCCTGGTTGGAGGCAAATGGGGCAAATACAGCTTTGATCCTAGTCCTGGCAAAGCTGAATTACCTGTACATTCTTCTGAGAACTAAAATCTTGAAAAAATTCGATAAAACTTGGGAAAAAATCAACCCACCAAGTAAAAATAGTTGAGGGTTTTTTTAAGCTTTTTTTTTGAATGTATGTTTTTGAAAATCCAGTTTTATTTAAATTTGCAATGTTTAGATTTTTCTTAAGATTTTTCTCTTTGCAGTTTTTATCCAGAAAGACTGGGACTTCTTTTTATCTCTTGAAGTTTGAACTTTCTGGCAAAAGAGCCACTCCACTTTTAATTCTGGAAATTTTTTTCTGATTTTGGCAAAAGTAGCTTCCATTCCTGTAAAATTTAGTGTGTGAATATTATGGAAGTCGGCTCTCCTGAGTTATAACTCTATGTCTCTTGAAAAACCATCAAAACAAAACTGTGATAAATTATGATTAAATCCATTTTGTCAGCTAATCTTCTGCTTCCCCATCACTACTTTATACAGACAAAACTCCTCCAGTCCATATGCTGTCAGTTGGTTTAAGCTGTAGAAAAGATGTGTTGCCAGATCAAACACTTGATTTTAACACAGTCCTACAAACACTCCCTCCTTGCATTGATTTGGTGAGAGCTCAGCATGAGACAGCCTCTACAATTTTTGTCCAATAAAGAGCTGCTGTCAAAATTTTAAAAGTTCGGAATTTGTCTTATGTTTTCCAAACTATGCAAACATTGTTTTAGATCTATAGCATTAAGTGTGGGCAGAAATTATAATTACTAACCCCCTGTCTTGACTATCCCCAAAAAGTGTTTTTATGTGGTTAAGACCCAGCCCTTGGGTTTCAGCATTAATTCGTTTGGTTGCTTTGGAGTCAGCAGAATGAATGGATGTGCTCCTTGTGTGAGAAAATGTACCTTTCACAGTTTATTTATTCTTTGCCCATGGCTTTCCTTTATGAGATCCTCCTGGGAAGTCTGAATTTGAATTTCTAGCTTCACACTCATTTCTCTGGAAACTGACTGAGCAGTACAGGAGACTTCAGAAGGGGTGGCAAAGATTTGTACACACACCCCACAAGGCACCCCCTCCAGTTCCATGATTAGGAGCAACGAAAATACCAATTGTTCCGTCAAGAAAATATTTGTTTATAAATATTCCTTCTTTAGAGCTTGTAGGTACCATGCATGAAAGTAATCTTAAAATTACTTATTTTCAAATTTAATTCCCTTTAAATCTGTGAGGTCATTAAAAATTACTGCAGCTCTATTGACCTTCAATTCTTTAAGATTTAAATTCTTTAAAAGATCTGGAATAAACCCAGTTCCAAGCTACAATGGTACATGTTAAATGCTATCATAACAGAAATCATATGCCTTTGGTTTTCATTGTGTTGATGGCTACTTGTGGAGCCAGAATTTGCCCACACTGTATTTTAAAGATAGTCAGATGCAAAAAGTATTAAAAGAAAACATAGTGTCCATGCCTGAAAGGAAGAATACTATGATGGTAGAAAAGACATAACATCCTCATGCCTCTTTTGACATCCTCGTTTTCTAAAAAGGTCTATTTTTTTTTCATTTCACTGTGTCACTCTGCCCCCTGCCCCCACCTGGCTGCTTACAGGGGAGGTTTGGCCTTGCCCAGGTGAAGACAACATCTCTAGGGGTCCCAAACTGCCCCCTAGAAATTTCAAAGTCGAAGAACTTTTCCTGAGATGGCCAATGAAAAATAGTCCTTCCCCTTTCCCATTTATCTGCAAAACCTCCAGGGTCCAAAGGAGAAGTAAATTCCTTCAAGTTTTCAAGCAGTGATTTAACCTACCTGCCAAAGCACCAACAGCATAATGGAGTGGGGACATCTTATCTCTAACAAAAGTTATTTCCTCATTTTCTTCAAGTGAGGAATATATTTAAATCTTAAAAAAAAAAAAAAAAGCCTGCACATTTTTATAAGCCATTTCCTGACATGTACACTTTTTCAAAGCAAGTAGTACATACCAGAATATAAAAGAAACCACATAGAATCACAGTTTCTCATTTAGAATTCTTTTAGCAGAAAGAGCATCTGATACTGATAATAATAAAAACTTGCTATAGAGCCACACAATATGCCAAGGGTTGAACATACAGTTGATTCAAAGCGGTAGTAGAAACATTTAAGTTACTCCCCACAACTTCTGAATTGGTAGGGAATTACAGAGATTCTTGCAATTTTACCACCCTTATGAGCTTTTGCTTCACTAATAACAAAAATGCATATTTTCATTGCTGGAATGACAACTGGGTTAATGAAATGTTGTGAAAAATTCCAGAAGTGGCATCACTGTACAGCACCACTCAAAAGTAAAGTGTGGTATCAGTACAGAACGGGTGTAGTGATTCTGTCTCTGAAATGTCTTTCCCTCAGAACAAACAGACGAACAAGAGTTCCATTTAAACTTAATTTATTTAAATTCAATACTATTCAATTTCACTTTTTAATTTTCGCTTTTATTTCTATTTGTTCCTTTTCTTTTTTTCTCTGCATATTTAATACTTTTCAGCATGGACTTGTGAGGGGAAAAATGATGAACAAGAATCCTGAATTCCAAAGGTTCCATAGCACTTTCCAGAACCAATATGGGCTCAGATGACTCAGCAAACTCCCACGCTGACCCTTGAGTCCATCCTGCCTGGGAGGATCAGAACTGGTATATATAATACCCCCTGCACTGCATAGCAATAGGAGAGGAGGAAACTCTTGACCTGCAGATACCTGCAGCCTCTGTTAAGGATTGAGACGTCTGAAGCAGCAGCAGCAGTCACTTTGAGCTTCACTTGCAGTGTGAAAAACAAGGTTCACTCTCCTGTTGAAATTTAAAAGTTTAATAAAAGACAATAGGGGACACCAAACAATAAAGCAAAGAAACAGCACTGGGTGCTTGGCTCTAAGCCAAGAAGCACACCTGCCATTGAGGGAGTCGTCTTAAATACTCTTTGTGTTGCGTCACCCTCATGCCTATTCATAAGCATTCATGCATATTCAAACTTTTCTCAAAACTATTTTGCATGTTCCAAGAACTATTTTGCATGGCTCCTCCTTGGATCCGCCTTTTTTAGACCGTGCGCTTTTTCGGCTGTGGTTTCTTCCAGTCTTGGTTATCGTCTCCCAGTTTGGGCTTGGGTCCGTAGTCCTTGCATCTGGTTATAGGCTGATAGTCAGGTATCATTGGCAGGTCTTCTTTTTTTGGTGTTATCCAGTCAAGCAGGTAGTGTGGTTAGTAAAGGAAAGTCTTTTAAACTACTTTTATTAGTTTTTTACTACTATATCGAAATCTAGTTCATAACAGAAATTAAAACATTGGTTATATACCTCTATCTTTATGACAACACTACTTCTGTAAAAAGAATAAAACCATACACGCAATGAATATCTACGAAAAGCCAACACTATATTAGTATGTATTTATCACACGCAGCATCACTTTTTCTGTGGCCGACTTCCTGATCCTTTGGAACCAAAGTGAAATAAATGAAAAGGAACCAGGAAATTCAAGGGGCAGCTCACCAAAGGCTGACCTCCAAAGGCCCTGTGGCACACAGTGGGAATTCTTACTTATGTTGATGCACAAAATTGAGAACACACCTGAATGCAGTACAGAATTCTCAGGGAGAATGTTTCTTCAGTATCTGCATGTTTCTCCATAAAACAAGTTCAAATGCCTCAAAACCATGTAACAATCTTCTGCTTCAGGCTAATAGAGGTATTGTGAAGCTAAAATTGTCATCAGGGAACCTCACAGAATGTCTAGCCCCATTTATTTCTTTTGCTGTGCTTGGTGCTCTGTGAAGATATGTGTAATACCAGGCATTTGGACTTGTTTGATTTCAGAGACTAAGTCAGAAATGAGTTTACATTGAATCTTTGTTCCTCTCTGAGAAGCAGCAGCATTAATTAAGGATAAGAAAGCCTCACAGTAGGTTCAGTAGCCTAAAGCCAAAGCAGATTTCCATATAAAGAAACATACAGATACTGAAGAAGGGAAATATTCTCCTGCTCTACTGCATTCAGGTATGTTCTCGATTTTGTGCATCGACATAAGTAGGGATTCCCACTGTGTGAATACTGGGGCTGGTGACTTTAATCTGCAGCACACATGTGTGGTGATTTAATGGTCCTTCTGTTTAGTTTATAGCCCATCCATTCACCCAGGGGCAGAGAGTAATGATCACAACCCGGGACAGTTGCAAAGCATATGTGGAAGGCTTTTCAGCCCTTAGGCTCTAATCGCTCCTGCTAGTCACCACTGCCATGTGGCGAGGCTATTATCATCCCTGACTCTGAAGCACAGTTCACAAACTCTCCTTACACATGGTTTATGCAAACCTCTGCAAGGCTGTGCTGCATTGTTCTGCCGGCAAGGAGATGCATTAGCCTTTGCTTCCCCTCTTTTCTTCCTGTGCCCAAGAGAAAATTGTTTGTCAATATTCATTTATGAAATAGTAATTGAATTCTTCTTCTGGTGATTAAAGAAATGACAGATGTTGACACATACAGTTTAAATGAAAACAAAATGCTGACCAAACCAGAGTCACGTGGAGGGACCACTGTTACCTCCTGATGCAAACTACAGAATCCAGATGAATCCCAGATGCTCGCTGGAGTATGCACAAAGAGGACTGTATTTATTGTCACTGCGTGGTTATCTCAGCGGTATGTCCAATATAAAATGATGAAACTTGCTGTTAAGTTATTTATCAGATGAAAAAACAAACCAAAAAGCTCAGGACTCTAGACGGTGTCTTGATTGACAAACGAGAATTTTAATAGGAACTATACTGAAAACTCTATGAGCTTAGAATAATTCTTTTTGAAGAGGGCCATTGTTTATTTTACTTATTTTTTTTTGTTTCTGCTCACACTCTGTCAATCCTTCTAACTAGGCTCTAACATCCCATTACAAGAAGAGTATGCAATCTCTGTGAGGAAGAATCCAAGCTCTTATTTCTGAGGCACATTAACTTTTAATGTGAAATGGTCACTTTGAGGAGAATTCAGTTCTGTTTTAGTAAAAAATAGTTGATTCTTTAAGTGTGCATAGAAAACAAATGTGGTTTAATTTAAAATATTATTAAAGCTGATGACTGATTTTATTTTTCTTTTAAAACATAGCTTTTATGAAATGATAACCTACCTAGCCTGGGTACATTCTTCTGAACAAATCAAGTTATTTGTGGGAGCCGTAGCAATCTGGAAAACAGGAGTTTTGATAATACAAGTCAACAAAACTTAAGCAATGCAGGGTCAGACCTCCTCATGGTTATGATTGGAAGAGATCTGATTTGCACTAGCAGAGAACCTATTCTGTAAATTTCTCAGTTATTTTTACTAAGTAGAGAAAGCAGTCACAATTTTTTTTTATTATTATTCTTTTTTTTTTTTTCTCTCTCTTTCTTTCTTTTTTTTTATTCACACTTTGTACAAATCTCCACCCAGATCTTGCAAATCTGCTCGCAATACTTAGCCTGGAGCACACACTTAGGCACCAGGAATATATTTTGGAAAGGGAAGCTTTTATAGTGGAAAGGTTGACATACTACAAACTATTCACAGCAAACGCAGTGGAATAAGGGAAAGGGAAAACATCCAATAACAAAATGTATTCTTAGAGGAGACTCCATGAGAAATTGCATTCCAGTTGCTACTGGGTAATCCCAATAGAAAGCAATTTAGCTTATTATTTTCTTGCCCACAGATACCTTATTGCTGTTAAAATATAGTGTCACTCCTATGTTTGGGGTTTTTGCAGATACCCTTTGGCAGAATGAACATCTTAAGGTTTATTTTCCATGACCAGTATGCCTGCTATTTGATTCCTTCTTCCTTTTGTGGGATTTACAGTCAAGCTGCAGATTTTAACCAAGTTCATCTTCCAAGATTTCTGGAGCAGAGATTACCGATCAGAAGACTGGAATGCTTTCTGGCTATGTTTTATCTTGTTTTGTCTTCAACTCCAAGGTCCTCATTCACCAGGTAAAAAATACAGAACTGCAGCGATCTCCACTTAGAGCTTGACTCAGATTTTTAAATAAAAAAATTATGAAGAAGTAAGGGTGCAAATATTTGTTGGCAGCAAAATTAAATAATACCCAGTTTTAAGGATTAAACCAGAAGAAGATTAAAAACTCCACTTTTCTGTTCACTGGCTGCTTCAAGTCATCAAGACTGCATTAAAAAGAAGGAGGAAAATGTAAAGATTTGTAGATATACTTACTTCATCCTCTAGCATGCACATTTAGCCTGAGGAAGACAGTAAGGGCTGCAATTCTGCTAGAATTTGAAATCAGTATTTAGAAAATAATCATTCTGGATGTTTGCATCTGGTATTTTGTAATATTTTATGTATGTTTTCGGATATTTTAGTTAATTTCTACAGAGATCATCAATTAAATACATGTGCTAGTACTCCCCAGGGGATGGTGCTATTTATATTGCTACATTCTTTCACTTTTCCAAAATGAGGGAACTAAATACAGCAAGGGGGAAGTGTGTTCCAGGCATTGTGGGTCTTAACAAATCTGAAACATCCAAATCATGTAAACCCTTGGGAGTGCAACTGCCTGAGTTAAAGTCAGCCTTGCATGGATGATTTTGAAAGCAGATTGTGGGTTAACAGCCAACTACAGCTGCGGGGAACAAATCTCCAGGAGTTTATAGGACAACTGAGTCTTAGCTGGAGGAAATAAAACCATGATGGTGTTTTGCCGTGCTGTGAAGATGGGACTAGGCCTGGCCTTCCATTTTGCTGGCAAGGTCACTACTTGCTGACCACCTCTTAAAGCCCCTGCTGTGTCCAGCTGGAGGGTCACCTGTGCAGGGTTTTGGTTCTCCCATCAGGCAGGTAACCCAGCCCGCAAGATGTGATGCAAACAAGAATGCTTGGACAATGCTGCCACGGCAGTGGGAAAGGAAGTCAGAAGATAATGGATTAGCAATTTCAAGGAGAGGTTACTCCCATTAGTCATGGGAACTATTTTCCATAGCATTCATGGACATTAGTAATACTGTTAATTACACCAATTAACAGCCTTCCATGGTAATATGAATTATAATTAGTATGAACATTTTGCTAATTAAAACCTGAATTAACCCCAGTATCAGCTAATTAAATTAGAACCACAATCAGTTTACTTTGGAAAAAAACATGTAAAGCTCTTTTCTCCCATCTTTCCTCACATCCCCTCCTCCCCAGCTCCACCTTGCCCCTAAGTCTGTCACTAATCATGACTCTCCGTGGTGCCTTTTCATAGGAGCCCTGTGCAAGGCTTTCTTATGCTCAGGAGTTGTTCTCAGATGATTAGCCTGCTTAGCTGTACTATCAGCTCCCTGGTAAGAATATAGGACATGACATGATAAGATTTTTCTTGTAACAAGGCATGTCTTCAGACAGAAGAGGAGCTGACAAAAAGTGCCTTCTGTTGGTAGACACACATTGATAATGCTGGTTTTCTGTTGGGTTACTTCTTGTCACTATTATTATTGCAAACTAGTGGTATAGTGGTATTAGCCAAAGGTGCATATTTACAGCCCAGCTCTAACTTCATGCTATTGGTGAACTTCATAGCATTATCTGGTGCTGACACTTTCTTTTGTACATGGAGCCAATGCGCAGTTTCTTTTCTCTCAACACTTTTCCACCTTTGTGTTTTTCTTCCTTTCACTGCTGTCCTCTAGGAGCAGTTTTCAGGGACATCAAGGGAAAATCACTCACCCTGAATTCCCATTCTGGTCCTGCCAGTATGGGATTCTTCCTCGCTACCCATTTCATCATACTTGAATCAAGACAGTAGTAATATATACATTTATAAAATGAATGAATATAGAGAAAAGTGTTGTTTCCAATTTCTCTCTTCTAAACACTTCAGAAATAACCACAGAGTAAAAAACACTCCTTCTGTTGAATTAGATTTTTAAACTAAAATATTGTGGAGTATTTGGATATGCTTATTACACAGAAGCAAAATGTAGAAGAGCATTTTGAGACTTGCATAGATAATATTAATTTTAATAAGCACAATCAGTCAGCTTTCACAGCTGTTGGCCCAGAGAATTAACAGGTGACACTAGCAAAACAATCAAATTATCTCTTTTTGTTTGAGGTCAGTAAAAGAGTACAATTGCAGATGCTAAAATATTACAGCTATAATGTATTTCAGAAGAATACTGAAAGTGGGGAAGTCTCATGTTTTTCAAGGATAGATTCTTCTTTTTTTCATCCAAAGAAAAGTAACTTCTCCTATTTTTTACAAGAAAAATAAACTGATGTTCTATATTCTTGTGATCTGACCTGTTCCACTGAGCTATAGTGCCTGAAATAAAGTGCACTGTGAGTGAAAGTGCAAGGAGGAAAAACATGTTGTTCTAGGAGCTCTGAAGTGAGGAAGATTTTAATCTTAGAAGCCATTTAGATGCCACAGAGATGGTTACCATAACACTGAGACAGTGTCAGGTGTAATAAGTGTTTCTCCTGGGTGATCAGGAAAACATATATCACTTTCCCATCATGCCAAGAAAGCACAACAATTAAATCTCAGACATGCCTGGGCAGATCCCTCTGTGTACAGTTATGGGTTTGTAAGCACAAACAGCTGCCCGAGCACAAACCTTTCCACAGAACCCAAAGCCTTGAAGAGGAGAAAAGACATGGAACTGCTGCAATGTGTTACTGGTGAATCCCTTGATGTTTAGGGCATGCTGTACTTGAGGGACAGAAAGTTTCTGTGTCTGACCATTATTTCTCTGTTAGCTTCACCCAAGTTTTGATCATACTAATGTCACCATCAGTTTGTTCAAGGAGATTTTTCATGGGATGCATTGAAGTAAAGGTCTCATCTTACACAAGGTGTACATGAGGAAGAACTGGTCTGAACATGTGGCTCTGGGCTGGCTCTGGGCTGTCTCTGCCCTACTGACTTAGGAAAGAAATATTTAGAGATCATTATCAACATTTGTCAGGGAAATTGCTCTGATATCATATTGCACCAACACATCATGGCTTGAAAAAAAAAACCAGCCTTGAAAGGATTTGTGTGTGCAGTTTTCTTTGCTTTCTGAGTTGTATAAACAGTTCAATGTGTTTTCATGGAGATATTAATATCTTCTTTGTCTTCCTTTGCCCATTTATGCTAAAATGAGTGGAATTTAAAACTCTCACACAAAATGGAAGCAGTCTCTGGGTGGGAACTGGCAGCTCTGAGCATGACTTCCTTGTCACCTTGAACATGTACCTCACACTGTTCATCCTGATGACTGTCACAGGTTTTCAAGCCATTATGCTTGCTTCTACCCATTGCCCAATCTAACATCCATTAATGTAATGAAGGACTCTGACTGATTTCACTGGTCACAGCACATCAACCACTCTCTTGTAAATGCCTGCTACCTCAGGTGGTTTTAATTCTGAGTTAAGATTGCTTACAGTGTGTTAAATGCAAAGACTTAGGCCACCTTAACTTTGGAGAGGATAAAATTTGGGTCATCATGGTGAAAATGTGCTTATAAGTGGGAAAATCATATATATTGATCCATTATAATTATGCTGTTCACCAGCTCCATAAAGCTAGCAGAACCTTCACTCAAATGACAAAAGCGAATTAGAAGTATGACTCAAAACAATGAACTGTTTCAAAGCGGAGCTGAATTTCTTGAGGTTAAGCAGTAGTAAAACTAGCAATAGGTACAGAGTGGAAAAGTTTAGGTATACTTGTTGTTTTGGCTGGTGTCCAATTATAAAAACATTGTCCTTGAAACTTAGCAATTAGTGATGGTAGGAGTAATTCCAGAAAGAGATGATGGGATTTAGACCAATACTGGGGAACTGTGGAGGGGTAGGGGAAGGTTTTGAGCTCCTTCAGTGTATAGGTATTTATTTTTGTGTAAGATTAAAACAGAAAGGAAAGGATCCTTTCACTTTGATTTGCTTCTAAGAGCATATACAAAATCTGTAAAGCTGTTTTAAATGTTCATGATGATGAAACACCCTGGTGCCTCTGTCTGAGACAGCCATAAATGTCCCTCAAAGGAAAGAAGTCCTTTCAAAAAATCTCATGCAGTGACCAGACCGAAGAGTTATAGCACAAGTCATGTCATTGTTTTGAGTTGCAGAAGAGGTGTTGAGAGCCATCCTTAGTTCAGTGCAACCTGTCCTCTGGTGGGCAGGGAAGGCTGGGAAGCAGGGGGAGGGAGGTTATCAGAGGAACAAATAACGTGCAGGGAAAGGATTGAGGATGCTTACAGTTTTCCAGCCCAGGAAGCCTGTCAACACAGTGTTGTAACATGCAACCACTTTGTTAGTCATCCCAGCAGCGCCACTCCTGGGTATTAAATTATAAGATACGCCATTAAAAGGAAAAATCACCAGAGTCAGTGATCTCTGTTCTCTTTTTCTGTGCATCTCTTTTTCATATGTTCATTAGAAGTCCAAAATGCAGAAAAGACCTTGGAGGACCAGGTCATCTGTCCCTTGTTAAGATACACCCTCACAGAGCTGGCTGAAGTTAGGCTGTTGGGTAGGTGAGTTTGTAGGACTGGTTGTATCAAGTTGTCCAAAAGATGTCAAGACACACTTCTCTTCAGGTAATAGAAGGAACCAGACAGAAACTCAGTAGAACTAAAGGATAGAAATAGAATACTTCAGTAGAAATAAAGGATAAATATGGACCTTAGCCTCTGGTTTTTACATATATTTCCGTATTTCTCTTCCCATTGTGGCCTCCTATGAGAGCTTTGCTTCCCTAGGTATTAGTGTTTGCCCAGTTTTAAGTTCAGTTGTATCTTATTACATTAATACATTTATTTTTCTTCCTGCTGTATGAAATTTGTTATTATTATTCTAATAGTTACTTTTTTTCCTGCAAAATGCATAAGACACATCAAAGGGAAGGACCTTGAGCAGTATGTGCTTTCACAGAAACCAACACAGTCTGCAACTGCTAGTCTGCTGGGACTCAGGGTCCTCCAAAGGACTGGACTCTGTCTTCCTTTCCTACAAACCGGCATATATTTGGATACCAATATATAGCTGAAAATATCCAGAGACAGCTAACTTTACTGGGCAAAAGAGAAGCCACATGGATGTTGAAGGCAGAATTAGTGTTGGAAGCTGAGATAGTTTGGTGAAAAGAGGAGCACCACATTTGTTCTGTTTTTAAAGCATGTGCACCTAGTTTGGACTTGTCTCTTCTTTGATGTAATCTTCCATCTTTCCTACATCTTACCTTGTCTGATTTTAAATTCCACAAGAGGTCATGACACAGGAGTGCAGGAAAGCCTGGACTATATCAGACTGAGGGTCCATCTACTCTGCTATCATTCAATGGGGCCTAAGTAAGAGTGAAAATAAAGGCAGGAGCAAAGACCACTAGCCACAGCAGCCTCCCAGGCAACAGCTACTTTCAGCTCACGTCGTATGCAGACTCTCTGCTTGTGTTAAATCCTCTTCTACCATGAACCTGAAGCACAGAATTGACTCCACAACTCAGATAGTTATGAAGTAGGTATGTGTTTATTCCAGCTGGGGTGCATGGGGGTAGCCCCCCCAAAGGCATGCACACCCTCAGCAGCACTTTACTAGGTTTATATTAGGTTACAGGTTACATATGCATAAAGTTAGACAAAGCCCCTATACATATTCATTACCTATCCCCGCTTTGAATTATAATGAGTTCAAAGTTCATTTAAATATGCCCGCGCAAGCGCAGTGTCTCAGATTAATTGTGGGCAGGGGTCCCAAATAATTGATGATGGAGTATTCCTCACGATGAACTGTTCACCCTGTTCCCTTGCGCATGCTCCCTTGGTTCTTGGTCCAAGTCCAAGCCTGAGAGCCAACTTGTACCGGTCCTGGGGTCCAAGGGCGGGATGGTTGTTTACACTTGGTGGTTTCTCTCAATTATTTGGCTCTCTTCTCTCCATCCTCCCCGACACCAGGTAGGCACAAGTTCATTAAGTGAATAATAAATGGTTTACAGCAGGCATATCCTAGTAAATCATTATCCAATCTCTGGCTCTCTAAATCAGTTCAAGAATATTATTATTATTATCCAACTTCTAGTTCTTTTAAATTAATAATTTCTATTTTACTCTAAATCAAACCATGAAGAGCTTCCAATCTGCCCTTGAAACCACACCAGCTTCCAAAAGCCATGTTTTTCAACTTTCTGTGTGCATCTCACAGCTTCATGTTTTGAGGGAAGATGTGTTTCACATACAGATACTCTGGTGAGGCGTCTTCCATAGTCCAGGTGTGTGCTAAGATGTGACCTCCTCTGAGCCAGTCTGTCTGGGAAACATCAATTCACTAGTTATAGGCTGAAACTGTGCACCTTCCAAAGATAACAAAGCATCATTACATTGTCACAAAGCACCAAAGGGGAGATACTTTGATATTGCTAGATCCATTCTGCCCAGTGGTGTGTCATATCTTCTCCTCCAGATGGTGTATGCCATAGAGAGAAAAGATGGGAACAACCAATTCCTCAGACTGCGACAGAAAGGTTGTAAAAACCCCCATGGCATCCTGACCTTTGGATTTCAGAGATTAAAATAAAGGTGGATGAATAAAGTCCCCATTACAGGAGCTGGAGTCATCAGGCTTAGTGACAAAAAGGTGGAATCTATGAAGGGAATTTTCTCCTATTGAATACAACTTTTAGGAAGAAAAAGCAAAGCTGCATGCTGTGGTTGGTTGTTGTCATGGCTGACACATGCTGATTCTCCTTGTAGAGAATCAGGATTTATCCCCCAGGAGGCAACTGATTTTCATAGCTAAGGGAGGAATAAGGAAGTGTGTATGATAACAGCACATTGTAATAAGGCTTCTGTGAGCAGGGACAGGTTAGACCTGTGCTCAAAAAGTGTCATATACCTAAAAAGGCACAGAATCGGGGGAAAAATATATAAATGTGACCCTCTTCAAAGACATAGCCACTGTTTGCCATGAGCTTCCAAAAAGGAAAGATAGTAAAATTGCTGAAGGAAGACAAAGTAGGTCTCCAGTTACTCATTTGGACCCTATTTTATCTTGTGTTTCTGGCAGTAGCCTGTCACATGTCAGACCTTAGGTTTGAATTCCTTTGATGATGTGCTTCTCACGGTCTCTGTCCAAACTGTACCAGACTTCCAGGTAAATTTAGTCTATGGACTTCCAGTGCTGTCACTGAAATGGTTTTCTCTGGCACTGATTTAACTTTAAAATATCCCACTCATGATATACACACAATTTTATATGTCTGTATAGATTGAAGAAGTCCTTATGTTAAATAGAATGCTGTATAAAGCATCTACATGTGAATTATTATGAATCTGGGCCCATTTTATGACTTCAAATACTTTCCACATCATCACATATTTCAGACTGCAAACCCACAGGAAATCAGTAATTACTTTTAATGGTTGTAGTTTCCCCTCCTCTTTTCTTTTTTTCCCTTCCTGTTTGGTTTTTTTTCCTTTTTTGGTTTTTTTCATTTTGGTGGGAGGGGAGGGGGAGATATGAGGCAGGGAAGATAAAATATATACATTTTCTCCCCTTGAATTAAAAACTTCTACATTGTCCAGGAACATACAGTGTAAAAAAGTTGAAGAGAGTTAAAACTGCTACTGTAAATTCAGCACTTAAATGCTGAAATATCTGGCTGAAATATCAACATCTGGAAAGAAACATGTCTATTTTGTTATTGTTAATGCCTTTTAGAGAAGTCATTACATTCTGTATCTTTCTAAAGATTTATTACAATACAAAAATGAATCAACATATGATGTAGAAATTACTTAAGTTCAACATCTTATGCTGAATGGAAATACGGACTAAATGATCGTAAAAGCTCTTTTTGGAGTTCAAAATTTATAAATAGCTGCCTGCTTCTAGTGATTTCTTAGGAGTGAAATTTGGCTTGTTGAATATGTATGTCAACATCAGAGTGGATGGCCTGTTCAGGCAGATACATATACTATCTGGCGCTGATTGAATATTGGTTCAATTAATAAGCTCAAAAAGAGCTTAAAATAATGGTTTTGGCCTGCTTGAGTTTCTGTATAAGTTAAATGCCAGTTACATTAAGTCTGTACCCATAGGCATTAAATCTGCCATACTGTGAGGTATATTCTGTAGCAACTGTATTATAGTCATATACCATAATATAGTATAGTATAGTATAGGTAGAAAAGCATGACTAAATAACCACTGAGTATTATATAATACTTTTCTATTAAAGGCATTAAAGCAGTCTTCTCCTAAAAGCCCAGCAGTTTACTGTGGTTATAGTGTCTTAAGTATCCTGGGATTACACACCACTCTGGAGGAGAAGAAAGCCTTAAGTGGCTTTGCTTGTTTTGCTTTCTCTTTTCGTGGCAGTGGGAAAGGCATGAAGCTGATTTATTTAAATGCCGTAAAGGTAACCAAACCATGATTAAATTTCAGAGCCATTTGTCAAGCTCTGCTCAGGCAAAAATGCAAACAGGACTGACAGCAAATTAATTCTATTTATGCTTTATCACAGAGAAAAAACCTTCTCAGTAAGAGCAAAGTTAAGAGCCAAATAATACTCATGCTCTTTTAGAAAACTGCAAATATTTTACCTCTTCTCCACAGGAAAATTGTTAGAAAGGATCATTTTGAAAGAAAACTTTAAAAAGGGAGGTACACGTTTTTATGGCTATGCAAGTGAAGAAAACCTTTAAAATTTTTTTTCACATGTGTATTTTCCTGAAAGTGAAAGCCAAATTTCTGTAGGACTGATGTCACCTACGTCTGTTATGACTCATACTTCTGCAAATGCAGAGGTTAGTACAATTTTCCTGTTGATGTGTAGCTGCCTCCAGCCTGAAGTCCTGGCTCTAAAACACCTTCTTACTAATGAACGATAACTGTTCTTAACACCTGTGATTGAAACACACCTCAGCTTGGAAGAGCTTGAACACCTGGAGCAGGAGATTATAAAGCTGCATCTAAAGTGTGCAGTGCACCAGAAAGCAAAGCTCACTGTTCAAGGCTTAAGGTGGACCCTTGGAAAAATCAGTCCTTCATTAGCAGAACAGGTTTTGCTTCCAGAAATTGCACAGAGATGGAAATTCACTGGCACGTAGAATTGCCTTAGCCTTAATACATCCATGACACTTTCCCTGTCTTTCTTTTCAGTTTCAGAGGATATAATATTCCTCAGATTCGGAGAAATTCTGCTCTCTGTGCAGATACTCAAGAAAGATTTAAAGTTAATCCCAGAGACCATTTGTAGCAGGCTCCCTGTACAAAGAATCAGGAGCAAAGATGAACTGGGCTAAAAAATTTTGTGCCTCCTTTTTTATGTAAAATGGAAAAAATAATAGCTTATTGCTGACAGTAATTTCATCTCTGAAATGTACTTGGGTATTATGTTATTGTAGGAGTGGGATTTTTAGTTAAAATTAATTACCTTGCTGATTGGAGAGAAGGAATTTCTCCAGAGCTCTGGAGTAATGGCTCCCCTCTGTGCACTGTGATGGAGCCAAGCCTGGGTTTTTCACCAAAGTTGGGATGCATTTGGTCTGATGGGAAGCACCTGTGTCTTGCGGGCTGCTAGACACTCTAGAGCTACTGGGCCAGGGAGTAATGAGAGTTAGGAAGGAAGGCTGCTTCCCTTGGGAAGTGTATCACTGAAAGAGAATGCCTGTGCTGCTCAGCCTGCAAATATTTCCCTGAGTTAGAACTTCACCTATTACATTGGGATGGAGGTCCTGGCAGAGATCTCATATGCTGGCTCTCTTTAGGTGCAAATTTCCTGGGACACACTAAGGATGTGATGATTTCAACTCAATCTCTTTTAAGACTGTGATTTTTCTTACTGCTAATGTGCAGGAGACTGCACTCTTTATCCCTAATCAGTTATAAAGCTTGTGACCCTAGATAACTGAGAAGGGAATTTATCTTCAAACTCTTCTCAGTTACACACCTACATTTTGCTACAGATTGTTGTGAACGTTTTTAGTGGCTTTGGCTGTTGACTAGGTATTTTTGAAATACATCCCAAGCATGTCACATGTTCTCAAATAAAACCTTCAAGCGTGTCCTGTAGACCTGAAAATTACTCTGGAAAGCAACTATGACCTGCTAAATAGAAATTACAGCTCTTGGCTCTGCCTTGAAAATGGACTCATTGAGAAACAAGACAGAATGCCAGTCTGTGTGCAGACACTCCAAGGTTTCCCTGGTTTCTCTTCCACCCCCAGGGTCTGAGATAAGTGCTTGTGCCAGTACAGAACTGCTTTTCCATAATTATGGTTTTTTATGTAGTGCAGCATCATGATCTATGCATGCAGACCAGCAACACACCATAAGGTAAAGGAGCACATTGCTCTGCACACGGATTACACCTCTGGGGTGCAAGAGATTCTCACATCAAGCCATTTCAAATGCACCAAGAAAAACCTCAGAGAAAATGCACCAAGAAAAGCCTCTGTTTGGGCTGTCTCACAATGCAGTACAATTAGGCCTGATCCTGACCCTCACTTTCAAGTACACTTGATAAGATCCCATGCAGATCCAACTGGCAAATTGTGATATCTAATGACAAATTTCTAGATATTTGTAAAAGCCATGTGGAAGAAAAAGTGGATATGTTGCCTGAGTGAAGTAAAGATTAGTGTACTGTCAGGTTTTCTAACCATTTATCCCAAAAACACACTTAATCCTGAAGAAAATAATCTCCATTTTAAATCAATACATACCTCATTAGAACAAAATGAGCAGTTGCACTAATGACTCGCATTTAATTGAAATAATTGGGTAAAGGAAATTAACAGTGTGCTGAAGAAATATTGGATTACCCAACGTCATTAATCCCCTTTTTTTAAAAAAAGGGGCTTTGGAAAATTATTTTGGGGTGAAAAAAATTACAATGTTAGGTTTACTTGCTGTTCATACCAATATAAAATGTCAGATTCATTGGCCATTATTGTTAAATTAGACAGCCCCAGAACTTCTGGAAGAAATGAAATATAGAGGGGTTAGATGGAAAGACTTATTTCTGGCTTTGGGATCATGACACAGACACAAAAAGGCAGCTGCCCAGCAAACTGTGAGATTAACTCTGCACTGTTGGCTGTCCCCAGCATTATCAGTGGGATTGCTCACATTGCATCTAGTTAAGCACAGCCCAGGTTCTACTTTTGTTTCTGTGGGAAATGGTAGTTCAAGTGTTATTGATCCCATAACACAGATGTTTTTCTGAGGTACAGGATGACTGGTGTCTTACTTCTGGGAAGTATGAAATCCAGCTTTAAGATGGACCCTAGTAGGGAATTCTGCTGCAAGTGTATTTTAAAATATTTTAGCACCTATGGTCTGCAAAGTAACTAGTAAAAGAGTTAGTGTGACGTTGTCAAGCAAGGAATTGCATTTTAAAAGTTTCTCTTTAAGTGACATTTATCCCACAGTAAATAATCCACCATAAAACAAATACTTATATGGCTGACCAAGACAGTTATTAAATATGTTAAATATATTTCCTTAAAGAGCATCTATCAATTTAAATACTACTTCTAAAAAGCTTTTTCTCTAAATCAGCTCACGAAAACTGCTCATGTTCACTTCCTCTCATTGACACAGGTTATACAAGCTTTGTTAGCAGGAGGGTTTTGAGTTTTCTGTCTGATGACCTTAACTGAAATGGACCCTATAAAGACATGATCCTTCAGCAGATGTGCTTCTCTGTTAATGGCCAGTTTTACGTCCCAGGCTCACTCTTTGGCCTTGCAGTTGTGCACTTGTTCACATCTATGTGGACATGTGCAAAGTGTTGATTAACAAGAATAGCTCGTTCTGGCACTCTCCATGTTGATGCAGCTACTGTAGGCTCAAAGTCTTAGCAAGGTTAAAGCGGTGGATAATTAGAACATTGAAATTAAAATGTATATGGTTTACTGTTGGACTCAATGAACTTAAAACTCTTTTGCAACCTAAATGACTCTATGGTTCTGTAATTTATATATTCCAGAAACTGGAAAAAGGTTTGGTGTGGCGTTCCCAGCCCAATCCCTCTTTTACCTCACTTCTCACCCATGCCAGGGGGACCTGAAATACTCCTTTTCACAGAGGGGTTGCATTGTGCAAACTGTTTGCAGCCACCCTGCTATGGATGCAGTGAAAGTTGAAGTCACTTCTGGGCTACTAATCCATAACCACAAAGCTACTCACTGTCACTCACAAATCTACCCATCAGGGAAGACATTTACTCTTAGTTTCAGGGAATGCTGACACATCCAGCAATAGCTGTAATGGATGTGTATTTATTATAGGGAGATAGAGTAAGTGCCATGTAGGAAAAGACCAGAGAGCCTTCATGTGATGGAGCAGATCCAGTGTGTGCAACCTGATTTCATGCAAGCTATCTTCATAAATGAGATTGAAAAGCAGGGAAGGCAAGGGTTGTCCACACAGGTTACTACCCATGCACCCTCGTCTCCAGCACTGCCATGCTTACTCCTTAACAGATGTGGTTTGTAGACCCCTTTGAAGTAGGCAAGGGCTCCTAAATCCCAAAGAAGATGGAGACTGGCTATACAACTGGAAGGGGTTTACAGAAGCATGTGGGAGTACACCTGACTTAGGGAAGCAATGCAAAGAAAGGTAAAACAAATTGTGGCAGGTGAAAGTACTACTCTTCCAGATTTAATACTCAAAAAGGACAGCAAATTTATTGAATTTATTTAATTTATTACCCCAAATCCACGCCTTACCTGAATTACATCTGTTACTATTACATTGCAAGATAAAAATTTTCGTTTAGATATTAATGGGTTGTTCTATTATATTAATTATTTGTGTGCTGTGGTCATGAAATACCTAGATAAACACAGTTCCAGGTTGATAGGTAGCTGAACTTTTTACTATAAAGTATACTGATGTTTAATTCCATTTTTTTAAATTAGGTTAATTTTAAACATGAATACTTCAAAACCTTTTTCTTCCTAATTTTTATTTCTTTTTAATTGTTAAAATAACATTGGAGTTTTTGAGATTTTAAGAGTATTTGTGGTTAAAAAATTAAGATTTTTGATGCTTTCATAAAAAAATTTGAAATTGATATAACACACAATAATAATTCCATTTTTCCATAAGCATTAATCTTGATTGAAATGTGTGACGTGTTATTCTGATATTCGGTATTTTAAAAAACTGTGACAGCAGATCAAAGATGCACTAGCCTAAAAAATTTCAGTATGGTCTTAGGAGATGCAACATTACAATATTCAATTAATAGAAAAATCATTAGATGAACACTTTGACTGCTGAGAATTTCTCATCTATCATATTAGATTTACAATGAAATTTTTTATTATCTGAAATATTTAAATGCAGCAGTATTCAGCAGCACACAGTGCAAAAATCTATATATTTATACCAGAGTGGATGAAGTCTACATCAGGAAGTCCCTTCATGCAAATTAACATTTTAAAAACTTATGGTTTTTTCCCCCCACTATGTATCAAACTACTTATCAAACACCAGATGTCCATGCTCTCTAACATGTGTAGACAAACATTGCACAAATACAATTTGGTAAGCATGTATTCTTGTTGAAAAGACTGCTTACTCAAAGCAGACTTCTTGGACTGCTGCTTACTTGGAGACATCCAAAAGAAATATACCCTAACACAGTCTCATAGTGTATGTTTTATAAAAGTATCAAATGGACGAAGAAAAAAATCCACTGTTTTGATTTGATTACAGTTCTTGGTGTTTTCAAACAAAAAAAAAACCAAAAAAACCAAGGCCTGCCCTCTGTTTGCTAATTATGCTCAAAGTATGTGTTGCCCAGTTTACCAACTTTCATGTTTCCTGGGCTAATAGGAAAGGCCTGGACTGAGTCAGTCATTGATTACAGTAAGTAATTTGCAAATAACCCTGTAGTGGAAAGGCAGTCAGAATGCCTCTTTCTCCCCTGAAGTTTCTAGAATCTGACGTCCAGTATTTCTCCCCCTCCCCATCCATCTCCACCCAAAGATCCTCTAAAATTCTGCCTTCCATAGTGGGGTCAATGTTCAAAACATTTTACCAGTACAGATATCGTGGTAAAGACTGTGATGGGGTACTGACACAATTTGGATAGCAAACCTGACTCAGTCAGACAGGATTATAGTAACACAGGGCATTTCTGAGACCCAGAGAGTGTAGTGATCCTTCTACACTTACATGTGGAGCTTGACAGTGTGCTACCATACCTAAAACTGGTATATTTTTGGGGCTGAGCTTTATGCTTTATGCTTTATGCTTTATGCTTTATGCTTTATGCTTTATGCTTACTTTATGCCACAGACAAAACACAAAGCCTATCCTAGAGAAGTGGCTTCTTCCCAGAAGAGTTCTTCCATCTAGCTGTAAGTTCCTTTTGAGTCAAGAAATTGTACAAAAGGAACTCCTCACTTAAGAAGACATCAGATGCACTTTGGCAGACAGTGGGCATATAGCTTCAAACAAAAGATTAGAAGGTATTCAGGGCTATACAGTGCAGAAATGTCACAATCAGAAGAAAATTCAGGGGGAACCAAAAGCGTGCATAGTTTAACTGCGAAAGATTCTCTGAGCTTTTGCCCCCCTTCCACCAGCACAGGCGCCTGTCTGTGGCTTCCAGGGCTGAAGGCTGAACTCTTAATTCAAATTCAAATTGTAGGTAACAGCTCTGGCCTGATGGCTTATCAGCTAAGCATGCATTTGAAACCAGCACAGAAACCGCTGAATCATCCCATGAAGGACCTTCACCTTGGAGGGGGCTTCGGGGGTCTCCAAAGACCACCAGGATATACGGAGCATGCGTGGTGCACATGCTAATGATATTAATGACGTCTGAGAAATGATTTGTATAACCACGCCTATCCTGAAGAATGTAATTAATATTCATGATTTTACCAATAACACTGTGTCTCTGGGGTACTGAAGTATGTGTGTTTGGTGGAAACAATTCCCACACATCCGGTGCACCGAATAAAGCAAATACCCACTTCTCTGACTTGGTCTCTGAAGTGTCACTGGGCTCGATTGGGGCGAATCATAACCCACATTTGCAGACAAAGGTCTAACTAACAACTTTGCCATCACCGAATATGTGCTTAAATCAGTGCATGCTGTTACTAAGGTTTCAGTGATATTACACAGTTACAAGGTCTAGCCTAAATTTTCAGCAAACTAAGTCAAGCAACCTACAAGCTTTAATTTCTATGTATTAATGAGCAAAATTACCAGAAACATTGACAGAGACTTCAGTGAGTCTCTGAGTCACGGTTATGTGGTACTTTGACATCTCCCTGCAGAACTGGCCTGTGTAACAAGGATAAACTGGAGAAAAGTGGGAAAAACTTTCCTTCACCCTCCTACACACAAGAAGGCCCACACTGCTGCAAATGGAAAGTGTGTAAGTAGAAATGGATGGCAGGGTACCAATTTTGGCAGCAATGTTCAGCCACTGTAAAGCTGCTCCAGATCTCTGTGTTCTGTTCTGTGCATTAGAAAAGGTGCAAAGAGGGCATATGCATGCCTTCACACACACATATATGTGCTCCTTCTCCTCCAGAAATATTAGGTACTTCTGCAATATTTAATCCTGAGAAAAAATGATCAGTTAAAAGATAACTTGTCAGTGATTGACCACCTTCTGTGTGAGACTGGGAAACAGAACACCTCACAGTTTTAGAAGATTTGGGTATTGACTATCATTGCTAGACCAGGAAAGAGCAGACTCTCAATCTTCAGCAGAGGAAAGTTAGGTAGGCCAATACAACCCAGGGAATTTTTCCCACAGCAATTTTGTACCTGCTTTTAACAGACAACCAGGCTCTGGACAATACTGGATGAATGAAAATGAAAATAAGTGTCATGAGCAGCAAAAAAGGGAGGAAAAAGTGTGCAAGATGCAGATTCACTGGGTGTTCTGGCGCAGTCAATGTATAACAAAACCAGCCTTGGCTGTCTCATCAATATCCCACTGCAAATTTTAAGCTTGTTTTGCTGTATTTACTGAGGAAAACTCCTCTCACTCTACCACATTCAGGGCATTTGTACACAGTAAACTTTTTTCTGAGGTAATTCTCATTCATCAGCAACAAACCTCTGTGCAAATACTTTTTCCCTCTGAAAAGCAGGGCTGAAACTGTATATGTTCACTTTTTTCCAAGACACACACTCAAAAATATGCTGGAAATTCAATGCTGTGTCAGATGACTTTTAAGGTTTTTCCAGCTCTTTCCATTTCCATGCAACAATACATTAAATAATTTCTTTCAAGATAAGATCAAATGTGGTTAGAAGCTAAAATTCCATGTTTAAATTAACCCTGACCTCCTCCTCTTTTTGTCTTCAAATAGTCTGCCAAATTCTTCTAACTGTCATACATTTAAAGATCCATTTGTCATCAGTATAAAGTGACATAGCCATGAATTTGTACTGCTTTCTTCTTCTCTCTTAAAGGAGACAAGAGAATGTGCTGGTACGGACAAGAATGTGTGTGCAGCATAAGAGAAGGCGGGGGAAGCTTGTTATCTGTATAAAACAATTAATAAAAATTCTCTTCTCAAAAGATTGAAAGCCTGTATGTCATCTGAAGGTGCCGAGGCTTTGTAGTATAATTTTTCCTAAATTTTTTTTATGTTACTCTGGTTTCCTTTCCCATAAGCTTAAAAAAAGTTTTATTTTTCTTAAGAGTTTTTCCTTATTATTTTTTCTCAAACCCATAGCAGGAACTATGTGAGGTTTTGTGGAAAGACTTCTAGAAATCTCAGATAAATTTGTCAGTGAGATGCTACAGCTTACTTGAAGAAAGTGGCATTTACAAAATTCAACAGTCTTTTGCCCCCTATGTTCTTTGTACACTGGAAGTAAATAGAGAGCAACATCATTAGATACAAAGTGAATAGTTAAAAAGTATGATTAAAACCCTTTATTCTGCATTGCTTAGTTATTGCCCCTATGCTCTCAACAGATTGCCACTTAAGTGAAGAAAGAACACAAAGCCAGGCCCTTCCTCAATCCTTTCTCATAGCTATATTAGAAAAACGACTGAAGGTACAGTTTGCCATGTAGTTTTAAAGGTCAATCCCAGTACCAGGCATCCTGGGAAAAAGAGACCAGATGAGACATATCCCAAGGAAACGGCTGAGTTCGTATCTAGCAGATAGCTAATAATGAAGCTTAATGCAATGAGAGACAGATACTTAAAATGAAAGCCTTTCAATTTTCAATTTTAAGAGAATCTTTATATTATCAAGATTTCTGGTAAAAAGTTATGCATGTCCATGACAGCAGAAGTGGCAAAGGTTTCTACATAATGTAGAAATGTTTTGTTGGATTTAAATAGTCTGTTCAGATCTTTCTCTAGAAAATAAAATAGAAAATTGTATTGGGATAAAACCAGATGGTTTTAGACCTTAGGTGCATAAAATCTGAGGCCTAAATTAATAATTTTGCATGACACATTTCTTACTTGCAGGGCAGCTATTTGAGGCTTTGAAACCTGATAGATAAACTAAATTAAATTCAGGAGTAACTGAGAGAAAAATAACTGACCCTCATTTCTGCTACTACAGATAATTCAGTGACTGCTGTGAAAATAATGCCACCTGATAGGGGCAATAGTTGTGCTAGGTACGGTATTGTTAAATCACATGTAACACTCCGAAAAGTGAATGTTCTTGAAGCAGCCTCTCTGCCCACTGTTATTATCCATATGTCAAGCCAGAGGCTCATTTACAAAGTAATCAGAAATATAACATTTCACAAAAGAATCAGAAATATACTTGAGAGTGCACAGTAACGTGGTATTAAAAGCTAATAGACAAAACCCTTATGTGGCAGAACTGGTCAAGAACAGTATTGATGTTGCAATTAGTAATTAAAATGAATTTGTCATATTAAAGGAAACAATGTAAGTCACCTCTTTTCCATGCTGTCTTATATCTAATTTAAACTTAAGAAGCCACTTCAAAGACCCACAAATCTCCAATGGAAAATATCCCAGCCCCTGTGGGAGTTTGGGTGGAAACTGACAGAAAGTTGCAGTTATCGAGATCTTTAGGTATCAGTTAACATGGGACAATTAGGAGAAGTTAACGTGAATAGCCCCGGGCAGGGGCAGGAGACTGATTGAGGCAAAACTGTGATGGGTGATTAACAGGGGTGATTGGGAATGATGAAGGTGATCAGTAACCCATTAAGACCAAGTTCTTGTAACGGCTAAAGTTATACTTTGTAACAGTATAAAACCATGATGTTTTCTGTTCAATAAACGGAACTTTGCATGAACCAGGCTGAGTCCCCAAATACGCGGACAAACCCCATCTCTCTGCATGGAAAATGTGAAACTGTTGAGAGAGGAAACCTCAAAAATTTATCCCTGTTTTCAGATAGACTCTGTCTGTAACTTACCCTGGCTACAAAAATATGCCCCTTGGGACTGCAGTGGGAAAATACCACACTTCAACTCCCCTAGCCCTTCTATCAATTTCTGTCCTCTGTCTCTGATGGGAGAAGGGCTGAGCCTTCATCTTGCTCTGGAAGAAAAAGTGGTTTCATCAAACTAAGGTAGATTCAACATTCCCTTCATATTCTGCCACAGCTCAAGAGCAAGGCAGCTCCTTCACAAACAGAAGCTAGCCTCTATTCTCAAAGTGCATGCTAGAAAGGATTTGAACTCTGAATTTTTACAGTTACTGAATTTTTTTTTTTCAGGGGCACAGCACTTCATCAACATAAGAATATATTTTTCACCACTTGCATTTGTTTGACCATCAACAAAAAAAGTGTACATACATCAAAAGTGTATCCAATATGCCGGCATACTTCCTGTATCCGAAGTCAAAGTTTTTTCTTACAGAGAATTTTACTATATTATTCAAAGTGACATTTACCTTATTTAACAGAGAAGGAAAAAGAAAAAAGAGAGAAGACAAAAAGGAGAAAAGGGAGCAAAGAGAGAGGATCAAAGCTGAGAAAATCTCCCTTGGAACACCATTTAAGTAATACACAATAAAATTATTCTTTTTGCCGCCTTTACAATAAAAGCATTTAAATCTTGACATTTTCTCTTGGGACAAAAAATCTGCTTTCTGACAAGTTGGAGATAGGAGATTTTGAAGGAGAGCTGTAAGCCCTGGTGTATAACAAACCACAAAAGCAGATGAAGGACAGCACCCTTCAGAATACTCAAAAGTTCAGGAAATGGGTGCACAATGAACACCCTGACAAGGAGAACAGAAATATGTGCAGAAGCAAACTGGGAACTGGGGACCTTGCGGCAGCTTGAAGGCAAAGTGCTCCAGAGCTGTACCTTATCTCAAAAGAGAAAAGCGCAGCTACTAACTCTTTCAAGCCCATGGCTGCATTCATCATCAATGAATGTGATGTGCAGAGGCCTCCCTTGGAAGCATCATACATACATCCAGCTCCCTGCCTCACTCACCCTGGCCCAGGAGCAAGGCACAGGTCTGAGCTCTGACAACGTATCGGCACATGGCATTTCACTTACAACATTGCCACATCTGTCTGCCTGAGCATAGCTTTTTGTTTTCTTTCTCGATGATACTTGGGAAGTTCAAAAGTCCTTTTGCAGAAGTCTTTGAGTCTTTTGAGATTCATTGCTATCATGTCTCCTGTATGGCAAGAGAGAAAGCCCATGAAATGAGGTAGAACCAAAGTAGTAATCATTAAGAAAAGGGAGGACTGAGTGCAAACAGAGATACCATTATTTATGAAGTTAATTTATCCCAAAATACTTCCCATATGCTTATGCATAAGTAGAGATTTACAGCATTGTCTGCAGTCCACAAGTAACATGATTTCATTGAAATGCCTCCTGCCTTTTTTTTGGCCTGCTTCTGCTCTCCCCCAGCCACTTTTAAGCCACTGAATTCCTCCCCCACCTTGGCTTCCCGCTCCAACTGCCTGGTGATGGGGGCAGCAGGGAAGGATAGCACAGCTGCATTAGCTGCAGGGCTCTCAGAAACAGGACAGACAGCGATGCTGGGGGGCTGCAGCCCTGCTCCAGGGTGCTGTATGTTGGTGCACACAGGGCTGAAACAAGAGCAAGTCATAGCTGGAACAACCAACTGAGAAGCAAAAATTTCTGTACACCGTCTCTCAAAGCAGTTAATTGACTGCTAACCCAGCTGTATGCTCAGACCAAGCTCTCCTCTAATCTTATCTCACAAAAACTGCACCAAACTTACTTGGCACATGGGTGTTTGACATGGAAAATCTCCTTACTTCTGGGGGAAGGAAAATTTGTACATCAGCATGAAAAACCCCTCAGAGATCTGCTGAGCAGCAAGGAGCTGTGACACTGTTAATGCCATTGGAACACACCTGGTATATTACATTTTTAGTGGTGATAGTGTTTGGTGCAAGAACTAGCATTGTTGTGTGAAAATAGAGCATGCTACTCCAGTGGCGGAAAAAGTGGCTGGGGACATAAGGGTAACCTACTCCTCACACACACACTTGGCTCCTGCCAAGTCTGGGCCTAGCTCTTGGCATGGAAAGGAAGTGCTGGGACTTGTTCAGCGATTTTAAAGATGGAGGGAAGATGTAGGAGCAACAGTGATGAAATGTGAACAAAAAGGTGAATAGTTGGCAGTAGCTGAGCAAGACCCTCATGATGGGTTAATGGTGCAGGTGAAATTCATAGTTGATGCTGTATATGCCTGCTTCCCACAGGTAAGTGGCAATGCAGGAGCCACAGATGGATCTACCAAGTGAGGAAAGAAGGATAAGTGCAGTGCTTGAAAGGTGCCATTTTTCACAAGTACAGCAGCCTAGCTGCAAATTCAATGCCAGCACTGAAAGAAAGCTGTCTTGCCTTGGCTCTGCTAGTCCAATGCCTTTGTCCCATGCCCTCTCTCACTTTACATCACAGCCTCATAGCTTTCCTCCTTTATGAATTTAAGCAGGGTTAATCAGTCTCAGACAACACTCTAGCAACTTTCAGGATCCTGGCACCTTGGAAAAGTCAGCTCTTCAGAATGCTGGCAAATTGTAGATGCACTGAATATTCCCCTGATTGCAACTGCAACAACTGAGACACAGAGTCTGTCTCCCAGGGACCAGAAAGAAGACAGAGCATGCGTGAGACCTTCCTGAGGCTCACAGCACTTTCAAAAAAGGCTGTAGAACAATAAGAAACGTCCAAAGTATACACCAGGCTCAAGACAGTGTTCATCATTCTGCTGTTGTACACCCTATGGACAAGCAACGGGAGTGTAAGAAGTGTGGGATAAACCCTTTGAGGGCTTCACTTCTAAAATAGAAGCTACCAAGACCATGGTTCTCCACAAGCCTAGATATTTCTACTGTGAATGTAAGAAATGCTTACTTCTTTAGTTTTGCTAAATTCGTGGTCACAGTGACACCCAGTGGAAATTACTTCCATAGCCGGGTTATACATGCTGCGCTACAGATTTTCCTCTCCTCCATGTGCTGCTCTGCTTAACCATATTTCCAGAGGCTGTCACAGCAGCCAGAAGCAAAAGGAGGCCCCTCATCCCTCAAAATAAATGTTTCTCCATAAGTTCATAAGCAGCAAATGCTGTACTAGGGTTCTCTATGAAAATATTTGCATACAAACAAATCTTCTTACTGCAGTGATGAGTCTTCCAGATTACAAGATGCATTTTCCTCTTGCAGTGACCCTGAGAAATAACGATATGCTGTCATTCCTGTTCTGGAAATGGATACTGAACAACAGGTAGTCTGTGCAACTTGCTTACCCAATGGGCCAAGAGCAGACGAGACATTGGACTCACCTGTATAGTGCTTTCCCATTTAAGCCATATTTTCTTCCTGTTTTCCATGCTGAGGTGGATGAAGACAGTGCTGTGGGGCCAGGTTTGTGCTGTACGCATGCTGACCTGCTGAAAGATCCAGGGCAATGCAATTCCCCTCTCAGTGTTCAGCCAGTGGTTGCTGATGGAGTGGTGCTGGGACACCAGGTTGGCCATCTGCTTGGGAAATACACAGCTCATCCCCTCTCTTGCAAATGCACCCCTTTGCTGCTCACATACTTGCCTGTCTCCTCCATGTCGTGCAGATACGCTTAGAAAACATTTGGTCAGAGTTTGGTATTTTCTCTTTTTACAACTCCTCTCTTTTCCTAGGCTAGGGTCTTCACTATAAGGCAGATAGCCTGATGCATTAAGCATTTTAGTCCCATGCTTGATTCCTATCAGACATTTTCCCTCATTCTCATCCTCCTGGAGTGACTCAGTGCCATTTCTGATTTACATCCCAAGCCTTAGATCTCACTGTTTTGCTGTAGGAATCCTAAAGTGGGAAGCCTTGGGGTGAGAGGGATCCTCATCACTATGAGGGGACACCTCTCCGAAATCCTCCACCAGCACAAAACATACCTACATGTGGTCCCAGGGATGTGACACCTGTTTGCCTGTCCAGCCCAGCCCCACACCACCTGCTCCTGCAGGTGAAAGCACGGGAGAAGATGGGTGGTGTTGGGACAAAGGGCCCCAAGCTAGGGCCCATGGGACTAAAGAGGAGCAAGCAGGTCCTGGGACTGCTGGATAGGATCTTGGGGATTGATTGACGTGGAAACATTCTGGGGAAGAGAGATAGTGGCCATGGGAACAGAGAGCACCCATAGCCATATGACTGCTGGTGAGGGGATTGCCTCCTCAGTCCTGGGTGTGCTAGATGTAAGCAGTGTGGTGGCTTCTCCTCCCATCTGTGTCAGACAAAGCTTTGTGAGGTGGAGTGAGCTGCTTCTTATGTTTGGATTCTTCATTCGTTCTGATTTCAACCTTCTCTCTTGAAGACTGTGAGGCGTGAACTCTAAGGGATGCCTCAGTGCTGCTCCAGGCAGAAAGGGAGTGCTTTCTTTGTAACAACATTCCCGCCCCAGGCATTGCATGTGGGTACCTACACCAGGTTCAGGCACTTCAGTTCAGCGAATGAAAATGCAGCAGAAGTAGCCAGGGACAAGCTACTGTGTATGGACTGCACTGTGTATGTACTGGAGTTTCAGTAGAGATGGAGCTTGAGAGCAGTCCCTGTCCATATGAGATGTGGTGGGAACATCCTGTAACAATACAGGTGACATTCAATATCCAGTGCTAAATTGTCTAGACTCCAATGTGTGCAGAGCCCCATAAAGAGCTTGGTTGCTGTCTGCAACAGGGAATGAAGTCTTCCAGCTGCCTGTGCTGCCCAACAGAGGTTTTGATCTGTCTGGGACAGGAGCTCGCAGCATCCACCTGCACTGCTAATGCACTGTGGCAGGCAATGCAGTCAAGTAGCATCCTTCCCAATGAGCCTGATGCTACCATGTCATTAGCACTCTAAACTGCAACTAATGGACTGTAATGGTTTCTTCCAAGTCCTGTAATGCTTGTTGAGGGGCAATTTATTATTTTAATTTGTGAATTATCACTGAGGTACAGCTTTTTCACCCATGCAACTGTTATCTGAGAGAAAAGCACAATCTATGATATTTTTATAGTAATGAACAGAAAAAATGTTTGAACAAGATTTGCACAGAAATCAGGCCCACTGTTAATGAGTCCCACCATCGAGATGGTTGTACATGGTATTCAAGCATTCATACTTTTACTTGTAAAGCCATTACATCCCTAAACCAAAACCAAACAATACTAAAATATTCATGCGAATACTTCTCAAAGCAATGCTAAACACATCTTTTCGAAGTATAAATCCTGCAAGAGATCTCAAAATAAACTACAGTAATAAGAATGGTGCTGATTAACAATAATTAATAGCTATAGCAATTTTGCATAAAATTATTATTTAATCCTCATAATAAGAGTCATTATGTCAGTGATTAACATTACTTCATTACAGTCCACATATTTAACATTCTTTTTGCAGTAAGTCCCTGCAGAGAAACAGCAAGGGAGTTTCTTCAACTGATTAAACACTGCAAAACCTGTAAAATCATCTTTCTCATCCAGATGTCTTGAAACAAACAGATTTTGCCCAGCTACACAGAGTTTGAATAACTCCAGCTAGCCAGTCTTCCTAGACTAGCATGGACTGTCTCCCCTCTTCTGGCACTGACACCAGCTGCCTCCAGACAGCATTAATACACATCTTCAGTTGCCTGCTCATTTCACCTCCCCAGCCTCTTCCAAGATATTCCAGCAGAAAGACACTCCCTTACTGTGTCCTGTCCATGTAGGGAGCATGGAGGGCGAAAACGGTGGGCAGGTCTTTTGGTCTGGAGCACTGCACACCAGTTGACCACACCTTACTTTGAGTAACTACCTTTTTTATACAGTGCTTTATAATTATTAAATTTTTTCCATTTCCAAATGACTGCCAATATAACTGCTGGAAAGTTATACAGAAAAGTTAAACATTTTTAATGTAAACAATTGCAGAATACAGCCAATAATACAAGCCTTCTAAAGGTATTCAAACCTTGACTCCCCGACAGCTTCTCAGAGCTTGTGGGAGGACACCAGAGCCATGGCACAAATGTGCTCTGTCAAAGCCTTTGGTGCTCTGTGTCTCCTTTTGCTGAACCATGATGAACTCTGTTCTTACTTTCTCTTTCTTTGCTATTTTCAAAGTGCTTCAAAAATTTTCAAACTACTGTGCCACACACAACAAACACACCATTTGTCTTTCAAACACAGCTTGAGGGATGACAGCCAGAAAGCGCATAAATGAAAACTGTGCTATAGGAACAGATATGTACATATATGTGGTTTTTTTATATATATATTGTTTACATATATATTGTTTACATATATATTGTTTTTATATATTGTTTACACAAAAGTACATATTTGTGTATATTTCCTTGCTTCTGTTCATTTAAATAATAACTGATATTTTATAATCTGTAATTAATTTGCAGAAATTTCCCACAGTAGCTGTTTGTCTGTTTTGATAACAATTTGTTCTACCTGCATATCAAGAACTCTTTGGCTGTTTCCCCACACATTTCAGAACTGACTTGAATTCATGACATACCTCTTGGGGTTTTGTGCTGAAAGAAGTGATGGGCTACTCTTTGGAAAGGTTGGAGGGGTGAGACAGGTGGCTGCCCAAGGATTATATGAAGCTTTGACTGTTTGGTATGGACAGTCATCACATCATCAATGAAACCTTGATGCTTAGAAGAAAGGACAACCCTTTGTGTCATTTCCAAATACAATTGTTTCCTGTCTGAGAATCTGATTGAACTGCTTTCCAGCTGAAGACCAAGGAAGGCATTATATTGCAACTCAATGTTTAGGCACAGAATTGCCTCAGGAAAGGGGGCAGCAGGACGGTCTCTTTGAACTCACCAAGGTGCTGCTTGCAAAGAGGCTGAGCAACAACCTGCGATCCAGACAGAAAGGGTCTGGCATCGCTGGGAAGTACAGTGAGATGGCTAGATGGCTGGCTGGCTGGGTGGATGGATGGCACCTCCTGCTCTGCTGCAACCCTCTTTCCTGCCTGCTGTCCAGTGTTTTTGTCCATTTGCTCTCCTCTCCCTGCACTGCACTGCCTGTGCCTACCACCTCTACCTCTGAAAGGACCCATGGTAAGGCATGGGTGAGAAAACTGCCGGTGAGAGCTGTGCAGAATCTGAATGTGCCTTATCACTCAGTTGGCTGCACCCTTGCCACAAATGCAGTTGTCATGCCACTGAAACAGGATGCAAGAAGAGGAAGGGTAGAAGCAGGGTGAGCAGAGGGCACAGCACAGCACGTACCTGGAGAGGTGAGTCAACAGCCCCTAAATGTTGAGTAAGTGCAGGAATGGGTTTCATATGAAGGAAAGTGAAGAAGAGCAAATGTGCTAGAGCTGTGAGATTTCTTTGGAAAGCTGAATGTCCAGCTGCCTTATCAGTCCTTGGCTGTCATCACATTGGGATTACCAGGGAAAGAGCTGAAGGTCAAAGGCTGCCCTTTGTCCCTTCACCCTGCTTCACAGCTGGAAGCAGGTCTATGGTTCTCAGAAGGTCAGGCCAGTGCAGCTTGAGATGAAGTGAGTAGAAAAGATTTTTCAACTGGATGTGGAATTGAGAGAAGGCACTTTATATCCCTTCTCTGGCAGGAAAGGGGAAACTAAGACTCAAGCATTACTCCATGAGCATCAATCTGGAAACTGGTGCAAACGGCCCCATGTGCCTTATTCAGAGCAAGAGGAAGAGCCTTAGTGGACTCCACAAGTAATCTAAGACCTTCATCATTTGAGTCTGAACATCTGGAGGACATGGGGTTAGACAATTCACATGTCTAAAGGCAAAGATCAAAGGAAAAGGAGGTGTTTGCAGTCCTCACAGGCACACAGATTCATGATTTCTGAGGTGGTCCACTAGTAGACTGCCTTGATGTATTTCCATAAGCACATTGCCATGGTCTGCCTCAGTTTCCATAGGCAGGAAATACTCAGGACCTCTTCGATTTCATTCTGGTTTGGGGGTTCTTTTCAGAGGAGGTGGTGCAGGAGCTGTTCCTCCAGGTGCTGGAGGCTGTGCTACACTGCAGCAGCTGCAGGGTTCTGCACTGGGACATCAAACTAGAGAACATCCTTGTTGACCTGTCCGCCAGAGAGGCAAAACTAATCAATTCTGGCAGTGGCAGTGACCTCCAAGACACAGTCTATAGTCCCTTTGCAGGTGAGCCCACCCAGGCTGTGCTCTCAGTCCCAGCATCTCATGGCTCAACCTCTCATGGCCCAGCCTGGGTGTGGCACCAACGATTCTCCCCTTCCCTGCCAGTCATGGGACTGAGTCTTCAGCCGAGTTGCTCTTGAGTGGAGGCAGGAGAAGCAGCAGCTTCCAGCCCTGCTGACAGCCTTCACCACTCACTTTGCCTAGGACTGGGGCTGGGGCTTGGGCAGCCAGCTGGACAGAAACACCCATGAGGGCAGCAGAGAGGTGAGGCCACAACTTTTGCACCAGCTAGTTTGGCATGCAGGCAACAAAGGGCTTGGACTGTTCTGCTTCCCTTGTTTGCCTTGACTTGTTAATGCTTTTTCGGGCAATGCAGGCAAGATGAAGGCATGGTTTTTCCCCACCACTGAGTGGGTTTTCCCTTTTCATGTAATGAGTGGGCCTTCCCAGGGCTTCTGCTGCCCTCTTCCAAAACCAGTGGCTTCTTTTACAGCCCAGAGTTTGTGCACAAGTCACAGATGCTGGTGAGAAGGCAGCGGGTCACACCACATGCCACTGGTACAGCTCCTACATGCCCTGGGATGCTGGGGCAGGGCTCTGTAAGCAGGCAGCATTCACCTGAACTCCATCTGTATTCCACAGGAACACTGTCATACAGCCCCCCAGAATGGAACCACTTCCAATGGTGCCATGCCGAGCCAGCTACGATCTGGTCCTGAGGCGTCTCGCGGCGCCAGATCATCTGTGGGAAGCAACCTTTCAGGAAGGGCCGGAACATCAGCTGGGGCCAGCACTCACTCCCACGATGGCTCTCTCAAGGTGGATGCTCATCTCTGTGGCACAGGGGAAATAGCAGGGTTGGGAGACAGCAAAGTGGACAGGAACCTTCTCCAACTGACTGGTGCTTTCTGATTTCTCTCCCCAGAGTGCAAAGATCTCATCAGGTTTATCCACGGGCTCCTTGGACAGGCTGTCATTAGAAGACCTGTTCTGTGATCCTTGGATGCAGGATATTCATCTGCCATAGAAGAAGGGAGAGAGCCACATGCCCCATTTGATCCAGGGGCCTGGTAAGCAACAGCCCCACACAAATGGCTTTGCAATAAAAATCAAAGAAACCCAGGCTTTTTTTGTCATGCCTGTTGTCACTGAGGAGGGGCCATCAGATGGGAACACGCGGCTCTTGTGCTGGAGCTGAGCTGATCTTCCCAGCACTCGTGGCCACTATCCAAGCTGGTTTTGCTTGTCCTGTTTCACTGACAGCTGGGGCCCTGGGCAGAAGACTGGCAGCCCGGTGTCACCCACAGGGAAGAAGGAGCCCCTGGAGAAGCTGCATCAGGTGGGGCTGCTGCTGGAGACATTGAGGATGACACCAAGGATGACAACCTCTTCTTTGACTTGGCCACCCGCAAGCTGAAGATGATGGACTTTGATTCAGGCACCTTCTCCAAAGCCAGGCTCCACAACAAATTTGCAGATGAGTGCACACCCAGGGGGATGCTCCCAGATCTGGGCATTGCACAGCCTGGCCAGGCACCAAAGGCTCCCCACTTTGCTTGGGCAGATGCAGCTAACTCTGCCGTCGTCTGCCAAGCTGCTTTTTGGCAGCACTGTGGGGATGGGCTGGGGTGGTTACGAAATGGGAGTTGGCTTCTGGCCCTACCAACAGCCCCCAGCACCCACCATGCCCTGGGCTGAGGCTGGAGCTGGAGCTGGGGCAGCCAGCCCGACACAAACAAACCCCCATGGGGGGAGCAGAAGGGGGGACTCCAGAACCTTTGCACAGGCTGCTTTGGTTTGCAGGCAAGGAAGGTCTTGGGCTGCTCCACTCCCTTTGCTTGCTTTGGGTTGTCATTATTTTTGGGGAGTAGTGCAGGGGGGAAGGGAGAAAGCACGGATGGTTTCCCTCACCCATGAGTGCGTTTTTCCCTAGCATATAGGGGTTGGGCCTTCCTCAAGCCCATGACCAATATAAGATTTTATTTTTGTTCTTGTTTCCCCTTTTCAGGGTCTGTAATCTAGTTTCAGTTATTTCTTGGCATTTTTTTAAAGGGAGCTTTCTAGCGGGTGTCCAGTCTGGATCGGGAAGTGCTTGGGAGCAGCTGTGGCGTGGACCAGACATGCCCTTGGAGAAGGCTGTGGACATCATTTGTGACCAGCTTTTCTTCCTGTGGCCAATGGCATGAGGTGGATCCCCACCTTCTTGGCATGGGTGGGATAAGGGCGTTTGGGAGACGTCAGCGAGCATAGAATCATGCTGCACTGGGCAGCTCCTGAAGAGGTGGATCTGCCATGGCTGGCTGAAGGCGGTGGCACATGTCCTGCCCTCCTGCTCTCCTCCCAAAGGCAGCAATAATGGGGAGGTTTGGGCAACGCACTGAGCACAGCCAGCATGGCCCAGGCACAGCAGGTGTTTGGGACAAGGGGGACAGGAGCCTTCAACTGACAGGCGGTTTCTGGTTTCTCTCCTTCCAGCCGGGCTCTGCGGATGCTGAGGCTGCTCTGGGCTCTACCAGGGCTCTGCTGGGGCTCAGCACCGGACCGGAAGAAGCCAAAGAAGATACGGTGTGAAGTGCAGCAGAGACTTGCTTGATCATTTTGGCAATGCAGCCCAAGTTTGCAGAGCGTACACCTTGAGGGAAAACATGATGCCTCCCAAGAAATAAAGTTGTTCAGTAACTTCTGAAATGTAATCAATCTGCAATGACCCTGAATGACATTTTTTAGCTTGCTCAAGCTGTATCTCAACTATTCTCTGAACAGTTCTCTCCCCGACCTGCCTTTCGCAACCGCTCCCTCTTTTCCCCCAGCGAGTTTCCAGCTCATCACAGTCTTCACCACACTTCAGTGCCTTCCTTGATGCCCCTCAACCCAAGGAAGACCCAGCCCTAGGTCTGGGGACTCATCCTGTCACTGGCCAGAGAACAGAAATGTCTCAGGAGTCCTGTGAGATTTTGGTGTAATTCAGACCCACTCTCCAGCTCCCAGCTGTCCTCACTGCTGTGTTCCCACTCCCTTTTCCTTGTCCTTCCACCGGATGAGCTCTGTGAATCCCCTTGACCCTCCCCACTTTTCCCATCCCACACCCCCACCTCATTTTGGCTGAAGCCTGTTGGTCTCCTCTGGCACAGCAGTGCAGTCCCCCTCTGCCCCCAGGGAGCTACAGCCGTCACTGTAGGATGGCCCCAGGGCAGACCTCAGCCAGGTTCCCACTGCATCCCCTGCAGCCTGGGGCAGACGATGGTCCCAGAGCTGAGGTTCACGGAGAGCACCCAGAGCTTTGGCTTCCACTCAGTGTTTGGCAGTGTTGTATTCCCATCTCCTGCAACTTCTGGGGAAAACAAGCTGTGCTGCCTGTATGGGCAGTGACAAGGCTGAAGGTCTTTCCTGTTCCAGGGGAAACGTTAAGCCTTGGCAGGCCTACATTTCTCCTTTTCAGATTCTTTCAGTCGTCTGCTCTGATAGGTCCTGCTTGTTCTGGTTCTATTCCCTAACACTTCCTGGTTCCACCGCATGTTTTCTTAGGGAGGAACAGTCAAAATGAAAACCTTAGCAATGGCACAACTCTCTAGTCCACAAGGAGAATAAAGGACAAGTTGTAAAGTTCTCCAAACAATTCTCCTGCTTTGTGGCACAGTGGATGCCATCCCTGCCCAGACGGGGCTCTCTGGCAGAGAGAAGCAGCAGCGCTTGTCTTGGCTTCACCTGGGAAGCCAGAAGCCTCTGTATATCAGCAGGATCCCAGGTTGCATCAGCTCCTGTTGGTGGGTGAATCCTTCTAGCTCTGACTGCTTTTGAGATGTAATGAAGGCAGTGGTATAGACAGACATGCAGAGCAACCATGACACTGTCCAACAAATGTGCAAAACTATGGGAGTTTGTCTGGTGTTATTGGGGCTGTCATGCCAATAGTGCCTCCTCTGTGGCTTCTGTGCAATGGCATTGCTGTGCCATTTTCTGCCCCCAGCAGTCCCCCCCAGCCTCATTCCGTGGCTGCTGTTAGTTGCATGTCAAAGCACAGTTGCCTGGGCTCCTGAGTTCCAGCGCTCAGGCTGGAGCGCCAAGCCGTGTTGTTGCACACGAACGGATGGTCTGTCTCCACTTCACTGTGCAAGGAGCAGCCACTTTTGCTGAGAAGCAGGATGTAGAAAGCAGAGGATAGAATTGGTTGGAAACTCTTGGACTGAGGGCAGGCTGCTAGAGCTTTCCATTCCTTTCCTTTGAAGAAACAGCTGTGTTTTGTGAATGGAGGACAGAAAATGGTTTGCAGGGCTGTGGGAAGTGTTTTTGTAAGCAGTACATGTTTGAAACTATTCCCTGATCTCCAGTCTAGGAGAAAATGTTGGGGTCATCCACCAACATTTTAAAGCTTCAGCATTATGACATTAGTAAGGCACAAAAGCCGTGCCTGTAAATCCAAAGACGGTTCTCATCTAATCCAGGATTTCTGGAGAATTGTCCTGACTTTCAGTCTGACACACACAAGGAATTTGCATCAGGACAATACGCAGCCTCCCACATGTCACACTTGGAGTCTGACCAGCTGCTCTCTCCACTACACTTGATGGGCTCATGCCAGTGGTGGTTCTGGGGCTGGGAAACACCTAGGTTTGTGTAGAGCCCTTCAAAAGTACTCACAGGGCTGCAAAACTAGGCAAAGAGCAAAAGCCCAGATCCTTCTCCATTCTCTGTATTTCCTGAGAGAGAATATCACAGGTGATTTTTCCAGGCATGTGCTGTTAATGCTCAGGAAAGTATTTTTGTGAGGGAGAAAAAAAACAGGTTTCAAGGGGAGAGGAGGAGGAGGAGGAAGAAAGCTTCCAAACTTTGGAAGGGCCATGGTTGCTCTGTTTTCCTGAGCCTGCCTTCCTGAGGCCTGCCCACCAGCTGTGCTATTTGCTCTCTGCCTCCTAACTCCCCTTTTATATGCAGCTTCCCCATTTTGGCCCACTGGTTTCCTCCTACCACCACCTTCTACGTTGTCCGACAGTGAGTTTTAACTTTCTTTTCCTACTTTCTGTGTGTCCATTGGAGTCAGATGTCTGTGAATCACAAATGCGAGCCCAGGAAAGCTCCCAGAGGTGAGTCACAGGCCCCAAAGGCTTCTTTGAGGTGCTATAACTCTGAAGCAGTGAGGTGCTCTGTGTGCACAGTTACTTGGTTTGTTACTTGGCTTGTTCTCCCACTTAGGTGTCATTCTTCCTTGAGTGCGCCCTACAATTCGCTGGTCAATGTTAGCCATGCAGTTAATGGTTAGAAATTACAGGCACTGCAATTTCAGGAATTGTCTTGGATATTTCCAAAGCACGATTTCATCCATAGAATTTCAGCAAATATTCTCAGGTTGTAGTCAGAAGCATTTGTGGCCAAAGTTCAGGGTGTCTGTGTTTGGACCCCTTTGTTTTTATTACTCTTGGATCCTTTGAGGAATGAGTTATGGACTACAAGCAGCTTTTGTGCTGCTTTGGGACAGAGGAGAACTTTCTGGGCTTTCCTTTTGCATTAGCTGTAGAGAAGGTTTGGTTGCTGTGCAGAAATTCACAGACCATCCTGGAGCGGCTGCTATTGTGATGTCAGCAGAGGATTGTCACATCACAGCATTGTCAGTGGGAGGTTGCCCTGGTGCGTGCAAGGCCTCAGCGTCCAGAGCAGCTCTTGGCGTGCTGGTTGCAGGAAGATCCTCCTGACTGAGGTCTTCTCAGCAAACAGTCTGCGCTATAACAAGACTGTTCAGTGATTCTTTTTGTTTACTGCTCTTGTACAGTCTGTGGACTGTACTTGTGCAGGAGTTCATTTATTATCCCTGCGGTTGCAGGGTCTGCACATACGTGCAGGTGTCTTGTTTTCGCCTTTTTTTTATACAGTCTGCAGAGTTGCAGGTTTCTTTCTTTTCTCTTTTCCTTGCACGGTCCAGGGACTCGTGCAAGTGCTTTTTTTTTCATCTTTCTTTTACGGCGTGTGGACTCGAGCAGCACCGCTCAAGGGATGGAGCGAGTGCGCAGAGCAGTTGGCTGCACTTTTTCGTTCAGAGCTTTTAATCGTCTGATGGGTAAGTAGAAGCACATTGAATGACAATAAGCAAAATAGCCACAAAGGTGCCAAATGTTTGGTAGAGCTCCTGTCAAGAGCTTCAGCTAGAAAGGGGGTGTTTCTTGCCCAGTGGGGTGTGGACAACTTCCAACATGCAGACTGGGAGAGCTTTGCGGGCATCCTTCTAAAACCTGTGCAGCTCTCTCCAGAATGGAGGGAAAGCATCTTTTTTCTGCATTCCATCCTTAAAAGATGAGCCTGTCTCACTGGACCCTCTCTGTGGGCTACAACAGTGATTTGCTTTGCGATGAAGGGCAAACTTCCAAGCACTCAGTGGCTGCTCCTGAACCCCAGGGCTGTGCCTGTGCTGTGTCCAAAGAGAACTGCAACCACTAAGAGGGATTAGGGGGAAGCTTTTCTGGGAAATTCTTTACAGCAACAACGTGGGAAGTACTGCGTGCAATTTACAAAGAGAAAAAGAAAGTCCAGGAAAGAGAGGAGAGAAATGCTGCTTTAGCTGTAGGGCAGACAATGAGCTACAGTGTAGGCACTGACTGCTAAGGAAGAACTTGAATTTTTCTTGGCCAAGTTTCTAGTTCTTTAGTGGCAAAGCCGAGGAAAAGGTAGACACAGCCTAGGCTATTGCCCTGTGCTTTTGCTTGCTCTGCTAAGGAACTGGTGCTCTTGGAGGGATGTTGTGAAAGGAAAATGCTCTCTGCTTGGGTGGTCTTGTTGTGTGGCATTCCTCAGCACAGACAGTTTCCTAACAGCACCTGGTTCATTTTTCCTTGCCCCCGGCAGGTCGCCTCAGACGTGGAAGGAGTCAAGTGCATGGTTCGGTGAGTGGGAAAGGCACCCTTGACATTCCCGGTGTCTGAGCATTGTGGGGCAAGCTGTGAGCTTGGCCTGTTGCAGTAGAGTGCCAGCCTGGTAGGCCAAAAGAAAGTCCACATCACTGTGTGCATGAGCACTACCAAAGGATTGCCATTAGTTTCCTAATTGTCTGCTGAAGAGGTTTTAACTAATGAAAGTCAAGTTTTGCAGACAGGAGGCTTCATGCTGTTTATTGCCAGGCTGGAAAATCTCATTCAGAAACATATGCAGACCAAAGTATTAGTCTCATCAGCCCACTTGAATTGAGTTTTATTGATGTGGGATCCCACTTCTATCCAAATTCAAAACTTCTCTTTAGCACAGCTGGGGCTAGAGCTCGGGAGAAATATTGTTCTAAATGACAGGTTACTCCCTGTCCCTCACACTGCTGTCTGTCTGCAGAGCACCACACCAGCATCAGAACCTCCTCTGGCTCGCTCTGCTCCTCCAGCGGCTAAAGGGCAGGCAAAGGACAGCAAACCTCCACGTGTTGCTAGTCCAGGGCCCGAGCATCCTGAACCAGTAAGTGGCCACTTTGGTCGATACTGTCCTTGGTGCAGCGCAGAGCTGCAAGTTCCTGATCAGACAGCATTTGCCCCTGGTGACTGAAGACGCTGAGGGCTGGAGTCCTGCCATGACATAGCGCTTCAGCCCAGCCACTGACACCTGGGAAACAGGATCTGAACTTTCACAGTCAGGCAACATTTTCCTGGGATTCTGACAGGGTCTGTGAGCTTCCCTTGATGACACAAAAGCAGTAGTGTCATGTCCTTTAATGCTACTGGTGTAAAAGTCAGCCCCTTTGTCACAGTGTCTGTGCAGGTTCCCTACTGTCAGCAGAGAGAGCAGTCCCAAGGCGCAGTTTACAGCCTTGTGGGCTATTTTGGACCCCCTGCTGGTTGCAGGGACCTGCCCCATTCCACACACTATCTAAGTAGCTACTGCAGTCACTGCTTCAACTACACCCTTAGCTTTGATATGACCCAAGGTTGGTGAGAAGAAGCCTGAGCAGCTCTGCATGGCAGAGAGAAGGTCTGTCTCTGAAAGGCTGGAACACAGTTCCTATTGGCCACTCCCTAAGGCTTGAAATCCTGAGGGGAAACCAGTTGAACCAGAACCCAGCAGGGAAATGCTCCCTGCTTCTATTCAGACACTCACATAGCAATTCAAGAGCCATTTGGTTACCCACATTAACACCCTCACAGGATAGCTTTTGCCCTCGGGTCTCTACTTGCTGCTTCTCCCATCTCTTTGGAGCCAACTTCCCTGTTCCTTATTGCTTGTTTGTGCTTTTTCCGTGCCCATTTCTTGCAGGCTCCGATAGGAGAGCTTCCTGCCAGTGAGGACTCCTCAGCCCAGGTGGGAAAGGTGGAGCGGCAGGAGAGCATGGGTAGAATGTACAGCACCCAGGAGTTCAGGTGTGTGTGTGTGTGTGAAATTTTCTGGCTTTCTCTGGGCGGGGCTGGGCGTTGCTGGGCTTTAGGAGGCCCAGCGTCAAAGAACCAGTTTGGTGTGCTCGGCAGTTGTAGCATAGACTGGAGAAGGCAGCCCGAGGGCAGGTCTGGTTGCCGACTGACAGACAGCATAGCTGCCTCCTCGGGCTCACTTCTTGAACCTTGACAAAGCGCATTCAAACTGGACCAGAGTAGAAGCAAGGGAGGTTCAGGCTGGGCTTAAGGAGAGCAAAACATTGACCCACACAGGCAATCATGCAGCAGAACAACTGTCTCAGAGAGGTTATGCAGATTCCACCCCTGGAAATTTGGAAGCCCCAGCTGGAAAGAGCCTTGAGCAGCCTGTCCAGATGCCACAGCTGAGCCCAAGTGTCGCTGTTGAGCGGCTAGCTGAGGACTGACCCAAGTTCTCAGACAAGCGAAGAGAGGAGAAAAGGCACTTTATTGTTTTGAATTCCATATATATATAGAGTTTACAGAAGTGCCCCAGATTGGTCAGCCCGAGACCTCCCCCTGGGCCCAACTGGCCAAGCCCGAACTCACTCAATCCGGAGAAACTGTTTGCAAAACATCCAAACTTTATCTTGTTTATGAAATATAGCAAAATGTTCCCACGGGAAGAACCTGTGCTAGCCACACCCAAGTGCTTGGAGCTGAAGACTGGGCTAGAGGCCTCCTGGGGTCCCTGGCAGCCTGAACTATCCTGTTATCCTATGAATATTGGACTGGAAATTCATAGCCATCTCCTCCCTAAGCTATAGCTTGCAGGCTCCTTCCTTGTTTCACTACTGAAAGCAAGAGTAATTGTGGCAGTACTCATCTGGGCTAGCCAAGCCTGCCTTAGCCAGAAAAGAACTGTTGGAGCTCTGGTATCTGTTGTATCAGAGAGGAGCGTAAGACCTAGCAGGCAGGAAGCTGTTAAGCTGAGAGGACCTGAGCTTTCCAGAAATGTTTTGTGGCCTCTGGAAGTTTGTTTTACTTTCTCACTGGTGACTCTTTCACCTGCATGAAGGACAAAGAGAGATGCAGCTCTAGTCAGGGAATGCCAGCATTCTCTTGAGGTGGAGCTAGAGGGCTGTTGGAAGTCGCTGACTGCCCTGGGTGGGACATGGTACGTAGTCCTGGTTTTGGAAAAGAGACTGTGTTGCTGTTAAAGGCTTGTTTGTCTGCTCCCTTTCCATAGATGGAAGGAGTTGGCTGCACTTGAGACAAAGCACCACTCCTCACTAGAGGGGGCATTGGAAGTGGAGGCAGAGACAGCAGAGGAGTGGCAGCTCCAGGGGGATCTGCTGAAGCAAGAGAAGGAAGAGGTTCCCCTGGCAGTGCCAAAGGTAAGCTCACCTTCTTCCTAGGCAGCACCTGTGGGAAAGGGAGCTGCCCTAGCATGACTGCCCTGACTGCTGCTTCTGGCAGCAAACTAAGACAGAGACTGTGTTGTTGTTCCTCTTGAAAAATGGTGACCCCCCTGCTTCCCGGTTTGCCACCTGCAGAGGCCAGCTCGCAGGGGTCTGGAGAGGCTGCTCCAGGAGTTCTCTCACCAAGGGCACACACTGTCCCAGGTGTGCAGAGAGAAGGCGGTGCTGCTGCGCGAGAATGCTGCCCTGAAAGCCCAGCTGGCAGCCGTGGAGCGAGACCAACAAGGCCTTTCAGAGCAGCTGGTAGAGGCCAGGTAAAGGCAGGGAGGAGACCCTGGGTGGGACACTACTGAAGGTCTGTAATTCCAAAGGAGGATTTATTGCCTCCTGTGTGCTCTCCACAAGTGTCTTGGACAGAGAAGCAAAGTGACATGAGAAAAAAGAAAAGCATACCATGACCTGAATGTTATTTTTCTGACAGCTCAACCTATCAAAGCTCTCCTGAGCCTTGGGCTCCTGCTTGGCACCCCTTGAACATTCCTGTGCCAAGTGCAAAGCAATCCGACTTGGCTCTGAACTGAGTGCTAGGGAAACCGTGCAGCTGTTTGCTGAAACCAGAAGCTTCCCTCTGGTTTGGTTTCTCCTTTGTTGCATCTGAACAACAATAATTTCTTGCCAAGTAGCTTGACATGGGATTTTCAGAATTCCAGGCTCTTACATGTGAATGTTGTGAGTAGGATGCTGATGTTTAGGGTGAAGCTGGAGGGTCATACTGAAAATCTTGAGACCCTTCTGAGCTACCTCTTGCGAAGAATGGTGCAGGACCAGGAGTTGCTTACAGCTGCAGCAGCAGCAGGGAAAGGTCTTGTGACTTCTCAACACTCTCTGGGCATTCCTGCTGACCGCTGATTCTCACTCACTTGTCCACCCACCTCTCTAACCTGTCAAGGTCCCTTGGGCTGGTCCCTCTTCCTTTTTAAGGGAGTGCCAAAATACTTGGGCTAGTGCCGGCTTAGATAGCCATCCATAAATGAGCAAATGTTCTTGTTCATGAACTTCCAGTAGTTTAAATACCTGTGTCTCCTCCCAGATACCACTTGTTCAGATGAAAACCTAGTTCTGGCTTCTCACTCATGCTGCTACAAGCAGGACGTTTGGCTATATCATTTGGTGCATTCCTTTAGTCCCTTTTACTTGGAGACTGTCTGGAGAACAAAGTACCTCTACGTACACTATGAATGGCATTAAACATTCATGAGTCAGCCCAGAGGCTGGGCTTTTGCTCGTTGGCAGAGATATTGTGGGCACAGCCACCCACGTGTGATAGGTCAGGCAACAGCAATCTGAGCTTTGGCTGCTGAGATCAAACTCAGCTAGGCTTTCTGTGCAGTGCTGGGTCGTGAGGAAAGCCTGGGCAATCACATGGAAGGGCCTGCTTTGCTATTTTAAATGGTAGAAATATGCTTGCTGTATCTGAGTTGCCATGCAAGCCATTTTCCATCGTCAGGTGCAGGGCTCTTAAGGGACATCTTCCTGGAGAAACTGCCCGTGGGTGCCGGGAGCAAATTCTCTTCATCTTCACAACTTGCAGGTCAGAGAAGGAGAGCTTGCAATGCAGCCTGCTGGAGGCTCAGCAGCACATATCGGAGCTGGAGATGGCCAGGAGTCATCTGGAGGCCCAAGTTCGCACAGTCACGCGGGCCAAGGAGGTGATACATGGTGAGAGCCTCGTGTGCTTTGTTTCTGGTGATCCCCCTGCCCGTTGCAGTTGCTCCAAAGCCAGCTTTGTCCACAGGGCTTCTGAGGAGTAAAGGAACTGGGGCCAGATCCCTCCTTGCCTGAAAGGGAAAGGGCTTAAGGCCAGTAAAGACTAGTGCTTGTGTAGTCTCTGACTGTTGCCATCTGTCATGTTTGCAGAGGATGTGAAGGGCCTTCGGCGTGAGCTGCAAGCTCTAAGATCTCTCAGCAAGCAGCAATTGGATGCCATGGCTCAACAGCTCCGCTGCACAGAAGAGCAGTGCAGCAAGGCGCTCAGACTCTGGCAATCTGCTCATGAAGAAGAAAAAGGAAGCTCCTGCAAGAACTGGTAGGAAGCCATATGCACTGGAAATTTTCAGGCAAAGCTTGCTGGGCTGGCTTAGCAGAATAGCAGCCTGAGTATGTGAAATGGCCGCAAGAATCTGCTGTAGGCCACACATTGCTGGGCCAGGCAGCAGAGAGCTTCAAGGGCTCGTACTTGAAGGCCTCTGAGGACCAAGAGGACGGTGCTGGCCATGGATTCAGGAGGGGCATAAGCCAGTAAATGCAGTCACGGATTCAAGGGGGACACAAGCCAAGTTCCCCAGGAGGCTGGATAGTTGCCACCCAAAGAATGGCAGTGAAGGGGCAGGAGAGTCTCTAAGAACAGGCAGAAATCCTGAGAGCAGAGGGGCCAGGAAACAGGCCGCCATCAGAGCGGGGAAAGATGCTGGCATCTCCTTTTCTTCCACCTGCTGACCCTCCTCCTAAGTTTCTTGTTAGGATAGGATTGCTTGAGGACAAAAGCCACTACTGTGCACTTCTCAGGTGCAGGGTTGTGGAAGGGATGAAGCTTAGATTTTTGAGTTGGAGAGCTTGGCAGGGACTTCATCTTGAACTCTTCCTCCTCTCATAAGGAGAGTCAGCTTGAACAACAGCGTTTGGAGACACCGCAGCTTTTGGAGCAACAGGAAAACTTCATGGCAGAGATACAGAGGGAGCATAAGAAAAGGCCGCTTGAGATGAAGCAGGAAGTTGCCACCATACAAGCTCAACAAGAACAGGTATGAAGCAGAGCCAGTCAAGATGCAAAGAGTATGAAAACAGAATTTGAGTGCTGGTTTGGACTCTCCTGGCCTGCTTATGGGCACTGATTCTCTAGAAACTGTGTCTGGGTGAGATTGTCTCTTAGCTGGCCCTTGGTAAACAGGAGAGCAAGAGCACAATCCTTTTGGAAAGCGTGAGCACATCAGTCTTGGAGTCTTTCCACACAAGTGGTTTGTGGGAAGTTCAAACCCATGTTCTCTTCATTTCTGTGCAGGTCCTGCAGGAATATAGGCATGAGAAGGCTGCTCTATTGGACGGGCTGTGCCAGCTGCAGGTCAAGCTAACCCAAAGCCAGCAGCAACTAAAGCAGCTCAGGCAGGAGATGAACGAGGAGCGAGAGAAGGGGCAGGTGAGCCTGACTAGCTACATCCCAGAGGCAAGGTCATGACGCAGGGCATGAAGTGTAGATCTCAGGGAAGGAGAGGCAAGCACTACTGCAGGCACTGGAAGCACAGAGCCTGGCAGGCTCCAGAGGCAAGCACCAGGAAGAAGGGTTAGGATGGAAGGGTTAGGGCTGGGTAGAGAAGCAGAAGGAAGTGGCTGAATGGAAGTGCTTTTGAGATGGAAAGAGGAGAAACCTGAGCATGATGGCAGGTGCTAGTGATATTTATCTTGACAGAATATCAAGGACAAGCTGCAGGCAGAGCTGCAGGAAGCTCAGAGGAAGATGAAGGCAGTGGAGAAGAGGCACAAAGAAGAACTGGAAAGGATGCAAGAGGAAATGTATATCCTGCTGCAGCAGGAGAAGGCGATAAAAAAACATGTGAGTGAAAGAGCGCCAGCCACTGCAGTCATGAAACAAGTGGTCTCTCCCCTTCTCGCCTTTCCCCTGCACAGCAGCAGGTGCATGGGCATAATGTCTCTGGCTGCCATGCTACTGTACTCAAGCAGCTGGTCTGCAGAATCTCAGCTGCTGCCCTGGGCAGCAGGACTAGTGCATTGGCCAGAGGGCCAGCAATCCTCTGAATGCATCTCTGCTGGTCTCTCAGTGCTCCCTTTGCCTTTTGAGGGGTTTGTTCAGGTGAACATGGTGACCCACACAGATTCGGAAACAAGCTGTCCCTGTCCATGGTGAATGCAGTCCTCAGGACGGGGAGAAATTCAAAAGTTGTTCTTTCCCTTTCACAGTCTCTAGGATGGCTGGCAGGGACAAGCTGTAGTCTCTGACTGTTTTGTGGGGTTTGATTTGAGGTGGAAGAGTTGACAGCTCAGCTTTTGAGCCTAACACTCAAAAGGTTAGGAGCAACCTAAGTGTTGTTCCTAAGGGCTTGCCTTGGAAATGCGATGTCTGGGGCATGTCTGTCAGCCACCTTTGTGACACAAACAAATTTCTTGTCCCAGATCAACGTGGGCTCTGCCATCGAAGGTGCCGCTGCAGCAGCATCCTCCAAAGAAGCCTCCACTCCACGGCCTGAAGACCTGAGAACAAGCACTTTGCCCAAATCAAGTCTGGAGAAAGACCAGCTGCTAGAGAGAAGAGATGAGCAGTACCTGAAGCTGCTATGTATGTCCTGTGCAGTTCTTGTCCGATGGAGCAGTGTTCTGTGTGTGTGCCTCAGCATGAGCATGTTCCTCCACATGTTCCTCTTCACTTTGGTGTCAGAGAGACATTTTGGACTCCCTACAGAAGTCGCTGTTGTGCTTGGAGGCAGCGAGGGAGCACTTGGGGCATTCCTTTTGCAATTGGAGGGCAGCTGGGAGAGGCTGGGCTTTACCTGAGCTTCCCTCTATGCCCCAGGCAAAAGCAGGGATTGTCTTCCAAGCAGCAGAAGGCTGCGACCCAGGAAATGACCTAGTCAACATGTGCTTGCTAGTCTGGCCCAACTGATCAGAGGAGCTGGCTTCCTAGATTCCCTTTAGACTCCTGACATGTCAGCAGTCAGTGGAGACAAAATACTTCAGAGAAATTGATTGGCTGTGGCATTGTTGGCATTGTTTTTGACCATTATTGCTACTACTATTACTTCTACAGTGTGTTTTGAGAAGAATTCTACCTTTTTGGTTAGCCTCACTTCCTTGAAATGAACATCAGGTGACAGCACAAGTAAGAGGAGAAGAGGTTCTTTCAATGGGCATCAAAAGTAAAAATTGGTGTTTAGAACAACCCCTACCAGTCAGATAGACAGAGGAGTTTTCAAAGTGCACCAGAAGAAGGAAAAAAAGGATACCTTTTTTTTATAATCCCTGTTTGATACTTTGTTTGATACATCTCCTTTGGGCTGCGTCTGTGTCAGGGCAAGGCCTGAGCAGCAGCGCTGTCCTTGTTACTTGTCGCTCGGCTGTGCCGATTTCAGCAGATGGGACATGTGGGCATTCTTCGAGGGGTCGAGTCCAATGCCAGTGACTGCTGCGCCTCAGGCTGAAGGCAAGCACTGTAGTTCTTCCACTGGGGCACGGGCAAGGCCGTCTTCAGAACTTAGCCTGCTCATAAATGAGGAGGCTCCTAATTCTTACAGCCCCGTCATTCTTGGGCATAGCATGGGCTGCTGTCCTCTAAAAGCGTAAAGGCGTTCTTTAGGCAAACTGCTGACAGGTGGAGAAGATCCGCTCCTCTCCTGGAACTCACTTGGCAATATTCTTTCTCTTCTGCAAAAAGCAGCTGTCATTAAAATCCATCCCACATCCCAAGGTGCATTTAGTCTTTGGAAGTATTTGGAAACCTTTGGTTGAATCTCACAAGGAGTTTTTATGGAGGGTCATCGTTTTTCAGCTCTCCTTCACGTCTGTAGATGACCATCACTTGCCTTGGTGCCTGTTCTTTTCTGATCTCTGTCTGCTCTGATGGCTTCTCCATGGCCTTAGTTTCCCCTCAAGGTAACCCTTCAAAGGAGTGTGGCAAATCAAACTCTATGCAGGCCATGTGTGCTACAGAGCTGCCTGTCTTGCTGGGGCTGCTGTTGTTGTTGTTCTTGTTGCTGTTGTTGTTATCCGAATGACCAGCAATTGCTCAGAGTCCCAGAGAGACGAGCTGAGTTTCACATCTCCTGGGAGCTGGTATCTCTGTTTTGAAGTTTGCATCTTGCATTTTGTTTCTTTCAGGGAGTGTTGTGATCAAGGGAGATCCAAAAGAGAAGTACACTGGATGGGAACATATTGGCAGGGGGTGAGTGCAGCCACGCTTACTTCTGCAGAGCCAGGGGCCAGGTATTTTGCTGGTGGAACATCAAGTGGGAAGTCGGGCAAGCCGCAAGCATCTTCAGACACTGCCTTTGGGTTGTTCCTGTCTCAGTACTGATCACAAGGCATCGTCAAAGATAATTCGATGCTGACAATGTCTTGCCTGCCTCGAGGAGCAAGACCTGGAAGCCCTCCTGTCCCTCCAGCGTGTGGCACCTGTTTGCCTATTTTCATGGGTCTTGTATGATTCAGAGTAATTTGGCTGCTCCAATGAAGAAAAAAATTGCGAGAGCAGATTCCCACCGGATAGCTGTCAGATAACAGCTCTCAGTAACACTTCTTTCCAATACTTTGCTGAAAACTATACTCAGTGGACAGGACAGTAAGAAAGACTGCATGATGTTGCCTGACTTTGGCAGATAGAATCAAAAGAGAGGGGTGAGAAGGCCCAGCAGGACTGTGTGTTTCATTGCCTGGAAAGACACGACACACGCACAGACATGAAAAGGAAAAGGCAAAGAAATCTCCGTGTGCACATTGGAGATTGGTAGCAGCCCTGTTTCTTGCTGGCAGACCCAACTTTTCTCTTGGATACGCTGCATGGCAGAGGGCTGCTGGCCTCCTGTGCTATTGGCTGAAGAGCAGATGAACCCCGGTATTTTAGAGACATTCCAGGGCAGAAGGCAGCAGAGAGCTCAGCATTGAAAAGCTTCTCTGTTCTCACTGCTGCTCTGTTTCTAGGACTTTTGGAACTGTGTACAAGGCCTTCGACGCTGCCACAGGACAAGCTGTAAGTGCCAACAGCCCACGCAGATTTTGCAGCTCTTGAGTGCTTTCCCATCTGCTGTGATCTGCGGCCAGAGCTTGGGGCCGCCGGTCATAGCTGCAAAGGCTGTCCCACTGAAGCAGCCTGCCCAGAGGCAGCTGCAAAACAATGCACCTCAATCGTCCTAGTAGTTCCTTACCCACCTGCAGTGCTGCACTCAGGAACTGCGAGGTGTCTGAAAGCCCTAAGCCCTGCCTATAACCTGGGGTGTATGCATAGTATGCCACAGACAGGATTAGTCATTTTTAAACCCAGAAAATAAGTGCAAGTTTAAACCATGTTGAAGAATGTTCTTCATTGCTGTAAAATCCAAACTGAAGAAGTTAGGATGCGCTAGAATTGTAGTATTCTTTCTTTTTGAGTCGCCTTGGAGTTCTTTGGATAGCAATTTTCTCTGTAATGTATGTGTGTGTTTACTTTAGCGTGCTGTCAAGAACGGCAGCAGTTTCTGAAATGCTGGTCAAAGCCCCTAGAAGTGCTAATGTATTTTCTGCGGTTTTGATATATTTTCACAGGAGCAAAATTGATTTTGGCTTGCAAAGTGTTTGTAAATGATAATAGTAGTGATAAACTAGGGCCATTTGAGAAGTCTGTGCGTGCAGAGAGGGCTGTTAGTGCTTTGTGGTTGATAGTTTAGTGTCCCTTTTTACTGAGGTGACAAGGCATCCCGGCCCAGGAGCAAGTGGAGAAAAAGGCTCTTGTAATGTCTCTTAGTAATGGCTTTCAATGTCATTGTAGGTGGCCATAAAGGGAATTGAGCTCCAGGACCAGAGCTGCAAGGAAGTGTTGAGAGAAGTCCTGGTCATGAAGGAATGGAAAAACCCAAATATTGTTACCTACCTAGACAGGTAAGGAATTCTGGTATTACTCTTCGAATGTTCATTTACATGCTTTCAAGACAAAGGTTTAAAAGCTGTTTACTCACAGGCAGAAAATAGGTCTTTCTATTAATATCAATCCACTCCCGTAAGATGCATGGGAGGATATTGCATTTTGTCTGCTTTAATGGCTCCTGGTATAGATAGTTTGAAGACTGTTCTCAAAAACCTGGCTCTCTTCTGAAGCCAACAGCCTGTATGTTCACTCACTGCATGATGTTTTGTGGGTTTGGGACTTGATTTTTTCTGAGAGTCAGAGGAGAAGTGCTGAGAAAGTATCACAGAAATTATTTCCCTTGCACTGTTCCAACTATTTTCCATTGCATTGGGTGCCAAAAGGCTAGGCTGGGAGACACATAATTTGCCAGGTTTCAAATTGGTTTTCTTCTTTGTGACTGCATCTCCTTGTTCTTGGAGTTAATGGTGGAATTTGTGTATTAAGGCAATGAAGCAACTGCTGGCATGTGTCTGGTTCCAGATTGATCTTTGCTGTCACAAAACTGCCTTTTTCCCCTGCTTGCCACCTAAGCTGTCTCGTTTTCCATGCTTGTGCCTTCCTCATTTAGATGGCACGGATTGCGAGCACTGGATAGCCTCGGCAGAATGTCTCTTCATTGGATTCTGTCTTCATTTATGAGTGCCCTGGGAACAAAACTACTACTTGACTGTAGTCTCTTTTTCCATATGGTAATTTAGCTGTGCACATTCAGCTCCCAAGCTGTTGCTTTCCTCTTCCAGCTTCCTTTTCCGTGGATATTTCTTCCTGGTTATGGAGTACATGGATGGAGGCTCTTTAGCTGAGGTGGTCCGCAAGATAAGGATGCCTGTAGGACCCATAGCAACTGTCCTCCGGGAGGTAAGGGATCCTGCTTGTGCTTCGGATGGCTTGGCCAGGCTTGTCCTTTGAGACAGGTGCTAAGAACAGGAGCGATTCCATGTTCAGAGCTTTCTTTCTCTGTTGCTCTTATGCTTCAGGGAAGAAAGAGCATCTGGAGTGAACTGCCTGCCAGTGTCCCTGCCCTTACTGTAGCCTCTTCTTTACTCTTACCTACAGTTGTTATACTCTCTCTCTCTTTTTTGTTTTTCTCTTCTCCGCTTTGCCTTTCTAAGCCTTTGCCCAGAACAATTCAGCATCTCATTCTTTGCCTGGAAGCACAAAGGTGCTGTTCAAACCAACGGCAAAGCCAAACAGAGAGTCATCTCTCACAGTTCCCAGCTTCAAACGATGGCTTGGCACCCAAGCCATGGGGCTTGCTGCTGAAAGCTGACAAATGAGCTACTTCCAAGTCTGCTGTCAAGGCAGCCATATAATCCTTGTCCTTCAGTCTCCCGCCCAACAGTGATCCACTAGCTACTGAAGGCAGGGACCTTTTGGCAAACCGTTGTTTGTCCTCTGGATGGGGAGAGCACATCTGCTGCAGCAGCAGTCATTCCGACTGGCTTTGCAGGGGACGGTCATGAGCAAAGTGACCCCTCAACAGGGGGGTCACTAGCTAATACGCCTTCACTTTGAAAAACACTGCTCTCCTAGTGTCGCAGCAGCAAGCTCTTCCTCTTGCCAAAAGCACTCACTGATCATGTGAGATCTGCAAATCTTCAGGAGCAGTTTCCTTTTGTGTGTGATGAAATCAGATCAAGCTAACTTTTGGCCTCCTGTTCCTTTTTCCTCTCTCAGTGCCTGCAAGGACTGGCTTTCCTTCACGCCAACTACGTGATCCACAGAGACATCAAAAGCAACAACATTCTTCTGGGCCGTAATGGATCTGTCAAGTTGGGTGGGTATTCTCGGTCAGGCGCAGCATTCCGGGGAGGCGGTGTGGGGCTGCTTTTGAGCGGCTGCCAGGTGCCCAGCAGTGGTGCTCGTGAGAGTGCACGGACCACTTGTGCAAGCTGAGGGCACAGCTGCAAGGTGCTTATACCTCCTCTAGAGAGGAAGAAGGTATCAAGAGTACCTTAGGTTTGTGTGTGTTCCTTCCAGAGGGAGGGAGTTACAGAGTTCACCATCAGGTGAATGAGGACAAGCCATGGTGGGAAATGTGCGGGTTTTTTTAATGGGACAATTCCTGATTTCCTTGGCTGCAGCCCTGAGGAAAGAGAGCACAGCCGCTTTTCCAGCTAGAATCAGCACTGCATTCTGAGACTGAGAGTGAGGAACTCTTTTCCTTGGTTTCCTACTTGAAGCAGTATTTGTTTTCTCCTCAGCTGATTTTGGCCTCTGTGCTCTGCTCACCCCTGAGCGGAGTAAAAGGAGTGCGATGGCTGGGACCGCTTACTGGATGGCTCCTGAGATGGTAAGAATGGAGCCATACGGCCCCAAAGTGGACATCTGGTCCCTTGGCGTTGTTGGAAGAGAAATGGCAGAAGGAGAGCCTCCTTATAGGCGGGTAGCCCCTGAAAGGGTAAGGTGCAAGTATGCTCAGATACCAGTGTCCTTCTTATCTGTCTCCGTTAGACAAACACCCATTCCCACAGCTTGATCGAGTTCCACCAATACCCCCTGCTAAAAGTGTCCCCTGGGCCCTTTCAAGGCAAGACGTGCTGGATGTTGGAATAGCTGGGGCTGCTCTGGGGCCTTTCTTCTTTTGGTAGAGACAGTACATCTCAAATCATCTGCTAGGCAAGAAATTGCCACTGCAGAATGGAGCTTTAAAAATGGGGTCTAGGTGAGCAGATAAAGTTATGGAAGAATCAGGTAGAGACTTGTGTTTCCTTTTGCTTCAGGCTAAATATCTGATAGGCACACAAGGGACACCAGAGCTGCCCAAGTTCAGGCTTCACTCTGGCTTGTGTGACTTTCTGGGCTGCTGCCTGCAGATGGACAAGGAGAGGCGAAGCTCTGCTGAGGAACTTCTGCAGGTACAATGCAAAGCAGCTGCAGGCAAAACAGCTGTTCCCTGTCAGGGTTTGCTCCTAAGCTAAACTCTGAGGCATCAGATGCCCACCTCCTCCATTTTAATCTCCACTCTGGGTGCTTTTCAAATGAAAACTAAGTAGGATCCTAAACTGGTTGAGGTTGGAAGGGACTAGTGAAGCCCAATTCTCACAGCCATTCCTCAGAGGAGAGCTCCCACCTTCTGATCATTTCTGGGGCCCGCTTTTGCACTTGGGTAGTGTCTTTAGTTTTACCTGGTAGCAAAACAACTGAAGTATTGCAATGCCAGGGACAGAGTCCTGCAACGGGGCTTGAAGAACCCAACAAAAGCAGGCCCTGCCAAGCGGTTTGAAATTGGTCTGTGGGAAGGAGGGCGCTGTGGGCGCTGACTGGGAGCATCCAAGGGCACCTAGCTGATCCCTCCTGCCCCACTCCTAGAGCTCTCTGCCAGCCAAAGAGGGACAGATGAGCAGGATTTGTTCCTGCCCCATTTGCTGACTGGCCTGGTCAAGTGGATGAGAACCGCTGCAGGTTTGCTGCCAGCTTTTGTGGCAGACAGGGAGTTGCTGACTGGGCCACTTCCCTGGCTGTCCCTGCTGAGAAGGAAGATGCCAGCCAGCACAGGAGGGGCAGGGGATGCCAAGGTAGACACTGCTCTCCCTGCAAGCCACAGCTGAGTCCATCTGCGCTCTGCCACTTGTGTTCCTGCTCCCGGCTTGCTGCTGAAAACCTGTGTGTCCAGTGGTCCTGAGAACAACAAATGGGATCAAAGTTTCCAGAGCTGTTGGGAGTTTCTTGAGGAATGACTTATGTCCCACATCTCTTTTGGACTCTTAAATAGCCCATGTCTGTAGTAAAGAGGAAATTGAATAAGCATGTTGTTTCCTGAAAAGAACAAATCCTTTGGACAGCAAGCAGCAATCCAACAGTGCAGTCAGGACACAAATCCCAGCAAGTGACAACAACATGACGAATGCACTAGTGCGGTTATGGGCCATGTTTGCCTGTGACAGCAGTGTCCTGGACATGAAGGCAGACATGCCGATGGCGCCCTCAGCCCTATTTCTGTGTATTTCTGGGAGCTAGAGGAATCCAGCTTGACTCCATTAGGAACTGAGTTTGAAAACTAATGGTTCCTTTTCCCGTTTTCTCTTTTAATTTCGTTTGGTGTGTTTCTTTTTCCCTTTGGGCAGCATCCATTTCTCAAATCAGCGGAGCCTCTCTTCAGCCTGCTTGCTGTCATCCCTGCAGCCAAGTAATGCAGGAAGCAAAGAGGTGCAAAGGACCACTTCAGCACGTTGAGAAGAGAGCCTCTGAGAACAGGCAGAAATCCTGAGGGGAGAGGGGACAGGAAACAGGCAGCCATCAGAGCAGGGAAGGAAGCTGGCATCTCCTTCTCTTCAACCCGCTGACCCTCCTTGTAAGCTTCTGGTTAGGACAGGATTGCTGGAGAGCACAAAGCCACTACTGTGCACATTTCAGGTGGGGGTTTGTGCGAGGCTAATGAAGCTTCCACTCTATTTGGGGGGCTTGACTGGGATATCATCTGGATGTGTCTTCCTCCCCTCATAGGGCAAGTGAGCTGGAAGGGCAGTGTTTGGAGGCACAGCAGCTGCTGAAGCAATGGGAAAACTTCCTCCAGGCAGAGGTACAGACGGAGCAGGAGAAAAGGCTTCTTCAGATGAAGCAGGAAGCTAACCCAAAGGCAGCAGCAGCTAAAGCAGCTCAGGCAGGAGGTGAAAGAGGAGCGAGAGAAGGGGCAGGTGAGCCTGACTAGCCACGTCCCAGAGGCAAGGGCAGGATGCAGGGCATGAAGTGTAGATCTCAGAGAAGGGGAGGCAAGCACTTCTGCAGGCACTGGAAGCACAGAGCCTGGCAGGCTCCAGAGGCAAGCACGAGGAAGAAGGGTTAGGATGGAAGGGTTAGAGCTGGGTAGAGAAGCAGAAGGAAGTGGCTGAATGGCAATGCTTTTGAGATGGAAAGAGGAGAAACCTGAGCATGATGGCAGGTGCTAGTGATATTTATCTTGACAGAATATCAAGGACAAGCTGCAGGCAGAGCTGCAGGAAGCTCAGAGGAAGATGAAGGCAGTGGAGAAGAGGTACAAAGAAGAACTGGAAAGGATGCAAGAGGAAATGAATGTCCTGCTGCAGAAGTGGAAGACTCTGAAACATCAGGTGGGTGAAAGAGCACCAGCCACTGCAGTCATGAAACAAGTGGTCTCTCCCCTTCTCGCCTTTCCCCTGCACAGCAGCAGGTGCATGGGGGGTAATCCTCTGGCTGCCATGCTTCTGTGCTCTCCATTGCAGCTGGTCAGAAGGACATTTCCTGGTCCGCTGAATCTCAGCTGCTGTCCTGGGCAGCGGGACTAGTGCATTGGCCAGAGGGCCAGCAATCCTCTGAATGCATCTCTGCTGGCCTCTCAGTGCTCCCTTTGCCTTTTGAGGGGTTTGTTCAGGTGAACATGGTGACCCACACAGATTCGGAAACAAGCTGTCCCTGTCCATGGTGAATGCGGTCCCCAGGACAGGGTGAAATTCAAAGTTGTTCTTTCCCTTTCACAGTCTCTCTGACGGCTGGCAGGGACAAGCTGTAGTCTCTGACTGCTTTGTGCGATTTGACTTGAGGTGGAAGAGTTGACAGCTCAGCTTCTGAGCCTAACACAAGTGTTGTTCCTAAGGGCTTGCCTTGGAAATGCAATGTCTGGGGCATGTCTGTCAGCCACCTTTGTGACACAAACAAATTTCTTGTCCCAGATCAATGTGGGCTCTGCCATCAAAGCTGCCGCTGCAGCAGCATCCTCCAAAGAAGCCTCCGCTCCACGGCCTGAAGACCCGAGCACAAGCAGTGTGCCAAACTCAAACCTGGTGGCAGAGAAGCTGCTAGAGAGAAGAGAGGTGCAGGACCTGAAGCTGCTATGTATGTCCTGTGCAGTTCTTGTCCAATGGAGCAGTGTATTGTGTGTGTGCCTCAGCATGAGCATGTTCCTCCACATGTTCCTCTTCACTTTGGTGTCTGAGAGACATTTTGAACCATTATTACTTCTACTGTTACTTCTACAGATCACATGGTCCGCCGCATCCACACTGGGTCCTTTTCAAATGCAAACGGAAGAACCTTGCAGCAAAGCAATCAAGGAAGCAAAGGAGATGACCAGCACCACTTCAGCATTACTTTCTCCAATGCCAGCTCAGAGTCAGACTCAGAATAAAAATCCCATAAACCCTCAAGCCTTTTGGAAGTTTCTCTTCCTTGTCACCCAAAAAATAAAGCTCTACATTCACTTCCGAATTGTCCCTTCTTTCTTAAAGTGGAAAGTCCTTCCTATGGGCATTCTCGTGTGGTGTGGAATTGGTAAAATGTCTCCTTCCTTCATCAACTCCAACCTACACTGCCTTTGAAATACTGCCCACTGGCCACTTTTTGCCCAGCCATGGACTTCTGGGTGCGCAAAAGAAGTGCAATTGCATGTGCAGCCAAAACCCAAGGAAGAGCAGGGCAGCCAAAACATCCTGTGGAGATACAGGCTTCCCTGTATGCACAGAGAGGCTTTTGGTTGCTGCCCAGTGCAGCCGGCACATCTCCTCTGTGACTGCTCCCGCTTCCCAGGTGGTCACGGGTAATAGGTACGAGGCGTTGCAAGTGGAACCAAAGAAGGTGGGCATGTCTGCTGTCAGTACAGTAGAGCAGGGAGTAAAGAGCCCAGGAGGTCCCCGGAGTATGTGGCAGAGAACTTCCTGACACAGCTGGTGAGTGAGCCAGCTAGGCAAGGCACCCACTGGACCTGCTCTTTGTCAACAGAGAAGGACTCATGGGTGACGCCACGCTTGGTGGCCACCGGGGGCTCAGCAATCATGAAAAGTCTCTGTGTACGACTGGGTTTGTCCCTTTTTCTTTGCCTTCTGTTGTCCCTTTGCTTGGCAGCTGCTGCCCAGAACTGGGTAGCTGGCACAGCTGAAGTGCAGGAGAGCCTCATTGTCTGCCCTTTGCAGTGGCTGCTCACAGCAGCTTTTTTCAATCTGGAAGCTCAGTCCGGAGACACAGCTCCCTACTCTGTTTCTTGCATAACTCCCGACGGTCAGGGCCTGTCATCTGCAGTCCCAGGTGGCACTGAGGGCTGCCTGGTGCCTCAGCATGGTGTGACCCTACTGCAAACAGCAGGAGACATTGGCAGGTGTTTGTTTCCAAAGTCACATCCTTCAGGGCTGGTGTGCTGTGGGTGTCATTTGTCCAGCCCAGTCCCAGACTTAGGGATCAGATGCAGGCACTGCTGTTACTGCCATTGAAGTCAGCGAGAATTTGGTGGCTGGTTTCCATCCCAGCAGAACTGGTCACTTATGAAGCTGGGTGAAGATGGTGCCCTGCAGATCTCTGGGCTGCCTGGGTGCTAGGAAGCCACGCCTTGTCATTGTTCTCCATCAGGGAAAGGTGTGCCCATCAGGTGTGTGTCAACAGAGCAAACAGGGAGTGCGTGAGTCTCTTCCATCTGTGTCTGCTGAGAGTTTTGACCTTGGAGATTAAGTGGCACAAAGCCAACTGCTTTTGGTCCCTCTTTGTATCCCCATGTTAGGCAATGTTGCTAAATCAGCCTGTAGCAAAGCAGAAGGGGATAAAGCCTTTCAGTTCTGCAGGTGTGATAAGCTGCTGCTGATTGCACAGAGAAACTGCATTTTTTTTAATGAGGGACAGGAAAGGTGGTTTAGCTGTGACAGGAGGGGCAATGATGCTTCTGAATTTTTTGTCTTTCCTTCTGTCAATTACTGACAGATCTCTGTGGTTCACAGGTTTCCCCATGACTGGCAGGGATAGGGGGAATCCCCCCGTTCCACACCCAGGTTGGGCCATGAGAGGTTGGGCCCTGAGATGCTGGGAGTGGCAGCATATCCCTGGCTGGGTTCACCTCAGAGTGACCTTAGACTGTGTCTTGGAGGTGGATGTCACAGCCAAACTCAATCAGTTTTGCCTGTTCAGCGGGCATGTTGAGGAGGATGTTCTTGGGTTTGATGTCCTGGTGCAGGACCCCACAGCTGCTGCAGTGCCCCACAGCCTCCAGCCCCTGGCGGAACAGCTCCTGCACCACCTCCCCTGACAAGAACACCAATACTACAATGAAACCAAAGAGGTCCTGAGACATCTCCAGGCATTCCATCACCATCAGGAAGCTCTTGGGGACTTCAACCTCCTCCAGCAGCTGGACGACACCATGGAACCCTGCGGACAACTCGTCAGGCAGCAGGATCTCGCGGGGTGCGCAGGTGTCGTCAGGCCACGGGAGGACCCTGATGCTGTCAGTGGGGCTGATGCCATGCCAGGGCTCTGGAACCCCTCACCCAGCTCGGGATGCTCTGAGCCCTCCACTGACCCCACACCCGCTCTCCCTCGAGACGTCCTGGTGGCTTCCACCCTGCTGGGTCCCGGTTTCCCTGCTGGCCCGGGTCGCTCACTAGCACGCCCCAATGATGGATGTGGTTCCGTGCCACCTGCAAGCCAAAGGGAGCAGCGGGCTGAGTTGCACAAGTCCCTAGATCGTGCAAAGAAAACAGAGAGAAAAAGCCAAGTAACGAACCACCCATATGTGTTTGCAGGACACAGGAGCAGCATTTGTGTTGTCAATATGCCAGGCACACATCCTCTGCACGGGGCAGGTCCCATGTCCTGTGCATGACAGGGAGTGCCCTTGGAGCAGCCCTCACAGTGTGGCTGCAGCCATGGGCGCATTTGCTTGTTCTCTCCACTTCCACCAGCTCCCAAGTCAGACCTTCTCTTGAAAACATTCTCTGCCTTATAGTGAGCTCCTGGTGCCTTTGCAAAACCCACTCCCTTTGGTTTGTGGAAAATCTGCAAGGTCAGGTTCCTCCATGGGCGTGGGTTTTAAATCTCTGTCCTGCCCATGGTGTATATGTGCAGGATAGTAGCCCCCTTTTCTATCATTTGCTGCACTCTAATTTCTGGCTTCCACGAACTGAATGAATTGATCCTGGTTTTTCTGAGCTAACTTAGTCTTTTCTGGACTGTATACATCACGGAACCCCAAACTCCATGTTTACTGGGGATACTTGCAAGCACCAAACAGGGGAACGATAGAAATTGCAGCTTCTGTGGAATTCTCCTCCATCGTTCCATTCAAGACGTCACCATAATATGCCACAGGAAGGAGCAAACAGGTGCCAGTGCCACCTCTTTGTAACAGGAGAAGGCAGCAGGTCAAGAACAGCTATTCGGCCGATAGATCCAGGAAGAAGGGCAATTTGCAAGGCAGGTGAGTGCTTGAGATGGTGGAGGCCTGCCACGCTGCCTGCTCTTGCCTTGGTGCTGAAAACCTGAACTGCAGTGGTCTTGAGAACAACACCTGGGCCTACATCCTACTGGGATCAGCATTTCTTAGAGGGATTGCCATTTGCTGAGGAACAGCTTACGCTGCTCATCTTCTTGACAGTTTAGCCAGGCCATGTTTTAGAAAGGAAGAATCAAAGGAAGCCTTTGGAGTTTGCTGGAAGGAACAAAGCCCTGTGACAGCAAGCAGCATGCCCAGGGTGCTGTCACGGGAAAAATCCCAGCAAGCTGAAGACACCTGGATAAAAGGGGTGAATATGATTGTGAGCTACATTGGCCTGCGATGGCAAGGTCCTGGACATGAAGGCAGAGGGGCAGATAGTGCTCTCAGTCCCATTTCTGCATCTCTCAAAAACCAGAGGAATCCTGCCTCAGCCAGTGAGGAACTGCATCTGGGAAGTAATAGTTCCTTTCTGGTTTGGGTTTTGTCTTTCTCTTGTTTTGGACAGCATCTCTTTGGAACATCAGCCGGGCCTGCCTCCAGCCTGGCTGATCGGATCCTGTCAGCCAAGCAACTGCAGGAAGAGTGGAGAGGAGGCCCTCGTGCTTGAGGACGGCTTTGTGCCCTGCCGGCTCAGCGCAGGACCGGGAATACAAAAGGCCCGAATCCCGGCCTCCACTGGCAGATTCCCTCCCTCGCAGCCTGCGCCTAAGCTGCACACTTCCCTGGCGCTGCACATCGCCCTGGCGCTGCGCATTCCTGACGGACACTCCCGTCTGTGACTCTGCGCTGCTTCGCAGCTGCCCGAGGCTCTCCCCCCTCACACAGCGGCCCCGCCCCGCCCCCGGCGCCCCCTGGCGGCTGCTCCGCCGCGCCCGCCCCACGCAGGGGCGCCCCCATCCCCGCGCTCTCCCAGGCGGCAGTCGGCCGTCACTGCAGGCACGGAGCAGGCATCGGGCCCTGCTGCGGAGCCTTTCACTTGGGTCCCTTCTTTGCCAGCAGCGAAGAAGGCTTGAAAGGAAGCGCTTTGCAACCGCTTCTCTCTGCTTTACTTTGCGGGGCCCGAAGCCCTCCTCTGAAGGTGGCCCTAGTGTGTCCATAACTGCTGCCCCCAGAAAAGCCCCCTTCGTTCTCCCGCCAGCTGTCATTACTTGTTCAAAAGCACCTCCCAGCTCTGGTGAGAGAAATTGCCCAGGGCACAGTTGGGTGCCATCCCTGCCCAGACGGAGCCCTCTGGCAGAGAGCAGCAGCAGCGCTTGCCTTGGCTTCACCTGGGAAACCAAAAGACTCTGTAAACCTCAGTGTCCTGACATCAACAGTAGTAAAGGAATCATTGTCTATTTTCCCTTTTAGAGGTTTTGAACAGATAAAAGTCAAGATTTTTAGACAGAGGTTGCTTGCTTGTTGTAAGCAGAGTGGAATATCTCATTCAGAAGCGTACCTAGTAGCATCTAATGGGTCTCATTAAGCCATTTTAAGTTAAAGACTTAGGTTTCCATTTCTTTCAAAATGTATTGTTTCTCCTTAGCACAGCTGGGGCTAGAGCTCGGGAGAAATACGGTTCTAATGACAGGTTACTCCCTGTCCCTCACGCTGCTGTCTGTCTGCAGAGCACCACACCAGCATCAGAACCTCCTCTGGCTCGCTCTGCTCCTCCAGAGGCTAAAGGGCAGGCAAAGGACAGCAAACCTCCACGTGTTGGCAGTCCAGGGCCCCAAGCATCCTGAACCAGTAAGTGGCCGCTTTGGTCGGTACTGTCCTTGGTGCAGCGCAGAGCTGCAAGTTCCTGATCAGACAGCACTTGCCCCTGGTGACTGAAGACGCTGAGGGCTGGAGTCCTGCCATGACATAGCGCTTCAGCCCAGTGATGTGCTGAGGCCTGAGCAGCAGGCCTCAGCCAGAGCTGACTTAAAAGATGGCTCCTGGGCACTATGTGACTAACACTATCGGTATTGTTTAGCTAAAAATAGATGACAAAAGCGCTTAGGCTAGCTCTTTCTAACTTTGTGTAGTTATCTGAAAGAAATGTATCACTTTAAGAAACTTTCTCATCTGACATGAATAGAGGCTTGTTTGGAGGGTATTTTAGGGGAAAACCCTCACAGTCAGGGCCTGGGCTCTGGCCAAGCCCTGGCCCTGGCTGGTTGGGAAATGTTCCATCAGATCCAGGTGTTTCTGCACGAAAAATATAACCAAGTTACTTCAACTTGCTGATTTGGCCCTATAAAAGCAGAACCCACTTTTGGGGTGAATTTGGAGACCTCACCTATGGGTGGGTGCACTGCACAGGATCTTCCCAATTGCCGGGGAGGGTTCTCCACGTCCTTGCTGCAAAACGGGGCTCCCCAGCAACTGCGGACTCTGGATGACGGTGAAGTATTCAGGCAATTGGTGATGTACCTTTCTCAATCACTATTCTTTCTCTTGTATAGTAATGATTGTGTGTATTACCTTGCTTATTTTTGCCTGCTGCTAAAGGCACGTATGTAGTTTTGCTGGATGTATCATTTTACTTTTTTGTTGCCTGAATAGTCATTGTAAAATAAGACCATTCTTTTCATTGCTGTCTGTGTTCTTTAAATCACCCCTGTCATTTGGCAGGATAAAAATTGGCATGATGGAGCAGACTGGAACAAAATGTCACTTTTTAAATCTAAACGGCATGATAAATCTAAAGGGGATGTCAGCTCAGTCTGAGATTCCCAGGTGGGAAGACCTTCCCTATAATTTGCTGGCTCTCAAGTGGGCTCAGGTCGGTGGCCCTGCCAGCGTTTGTGGCCAAAGTACAGGGTGTATGTGCTTGGTGCCTGTTTTGCATTACCCTGGGATCCTTTGAGCGATGGGATATGGCCTAGGAGTGGCTTTTGCGCTGCTTTGGGATAGAGGAAAATTTCTGGGCTTTTTTTTGTGTTAGCTGTAGAGAAGGTCTGGTTGCTGTGCAGAAATTCACAGAGCAACCTAGAGTGGCTGCTTTTGGGATGTTAGAGGAGGATGTCCACATCACAGCATTGTCAATGGGAGGTTGCCCTGGTGCACGCAAGGCCTCAGCGTCCAGATCAGCTCTTGGTGTGCTCGTTGCAGGAGGATCCTCCTGACTGAGGTGTTCTCAGGCAACAGTCTGCCCCCTGACAAGAATGTCAGATGAGTCCTTTTGTTGCCTGTACTTTTACAGTCTGTGGAGTCATGCAGACGTTGGTTGGAGTTTTTTTCCTGCAGGGACCGCAGGGACCGGCAGTATCATTATTTTAACTTTTTTTTTTGTGTGGTCTGCAGAACTTGTGCAGGTGTCTTTTTCTCTCTGTTTTCTTTGCACGATCTAGGGACTTGTGCAACTCAGCCCGCTGCTCCCTTTGGCTTGCAGGTGGCACGGAACCACATCCATCATTGGGGCGTGCTAGTGAGCGACCCGGGCCAGCAGGGAAACCGGGACCCAGCAGGGTGGAAGCCACCAGGACGCCTCGAGGGAGAGCGGGTGTGGGGTCAGTGGAGGGCTCAGAGCATCCCGAGCTGGGTGAGGGGTTCCAGAGCCCTGGCATGGCATCAGCCCCACTGACAGCATCAGGGTCCTCCCGCGGCCCGACGGCACCTGCGCACCCCGCGAGATCCTGCTGCCTGACGAGTTGTCCGCAGGGTTCCGTGGTGTCGTCCAGCTGCTGGAGGAGGTTGAAGTCCCCAAGAGCTTCTTGGTGGTGATGGAACGCCTGGAGATGTCTCAGGACCTCTTTGGTTTCATTGTAGTATTGGTGTTCTTGTCAGGGGAGGTGGTGCAGGAGCTGTTCCGCCAGGGGCTGGAGGCTGTGGGGCACTGCAGCAGCTGTGGGGTCCTGCACCAGGACATCAAACCCAAGAACATCCTCCTCAACATGCCCGCTGAACAGGCAAAACTGATTGAGTTTGGCTGTGACATCCACCTCCAAGACACAGTCTAAGGTCACTCTGAGGTGAACCCAGCCAGGGATATGCTGCCACTCCCAGCATCTCAGGGCCCAACCTCTCATGGCCCAACTTGGGTGTGGAACGGGGGGATTCCCCCTATCCCTGCCAGTCATGGGCAAAGCTATGAACCACAGACATCTGTCAGTAATTGACAGAAGGAAAGACAAAAAATTCAGAAGCATCATTGCCCCTCCTGTCACAGCTAAACCACCTTTCCTGTCCCTCATAAAAAAAAATGCAGTTTCTCTGTGCAATCAGCAGCAGCTTATCACACCTGCAGAACTGAAAGGCTTTATCCCCTTCTGCTTTGCTACAGGCTGATTTAGCAACATTGCCTAACATGGGGATACAAAGAGGGACCAAAAGCAGTTGGCTTTGTGCCACTTAATCTCCAAGGTCAAAACTCTCAGCAGACACAGATGGAAGAGACTCACGCACTCCCTGTTTGCTCTGTTGACACACACCTGATGGGCACACCTTTCCCTGATGGAGAGCAATGACAAGGCGTGGCTTCCTAGCACCCAGGCAGCCCAGAGATCTGCAGGGCACCATCTTCACCCAGCTTCATAAGTGACCAGTTCTGCTGGGATGGAAACCAGCCACCAAATTCTCGCTGACTTCAGTGGCAGTAACAGCAGTGCCTGCATCTGATCCCTAAGTCTGGGACTGAGCTGGACAAATGACACCCACAGCCCACTGTGAAGGGCAGACAATGAGGCTCTCCTGCACTTCAGCTGTGCCAGCTACCCAGTCCTGGGCAGCGGCTGCCAAGCAAAGGGACAACAGAAGGCAAAGAAAGAGGGACAAACCCAGTCGTACACAGAGACTTTTCATGATTGCTGAGCCCCAGGCGGCCACCAAGCGTGGCGTCACCCATGAGTCCTTCTCTGTTGACAAAGAGCAGGTCCAGTGGGTGCCTTGCCTAGGTGGCTCACTCACCAGCTGTGTCAGGAAGTTCTCTGCCACATACTCCGGGGACCTCCTGGGCTCTTTACTCCCTGCTCTACTGTACTGACAGCAGACATGCCCACCTTCTTTGGTTCCACTTGCAACGCCTCGTACCTATTACCCGTGGCCACCTGGGAAGCGGGAGCAGTCACGGAGGAGATGTGCCGGCTGCACTGGGCAGCAACCAAAAGCCTCTCTGTGCATACAGGGAAGCCTGTATCTCCACAGGATGTTTTGGCTGCCCTGCTCTTCCTTGGGTTTTGGCTGCACATGCAATTGCACTTCTTTTTGCGCACCCAGAAGTCCACGGCTGGGCAAAAAGTGGCCAGTGGGCAGTATTTCAAAGGCAGTGTAGGTTGGAGTTGATGAAGGAAGGAGACATTTTGCCAATTCCAAACCACACGAGAATGCCCATAGGAAGGACTTTCCACTTTAAGAAAGAAGGGACAATTCGGAAGTGAATGTAGAGCTTTATTTTTTGGGTGACAAGGAAGAGAAACTTCCAAAAGGCTTGAGGGTTTATGGGATTTTTATTCTGAGTCTGACTCTGAGCTGGCATTGGAGAAAGTAATGCTGAAGTGGTGCTGGTCATCTCCTTTGCTTCCTTGATTGCTTTGCTGCAAGGTTCTTCCGTTTGCATTTGAAAAGGACCCGGTGTGGATGCGGCGGACCATGTGATCTGTAGAAGTAATAGTAGAAGTAATAATGGTTCAAAATGTCTCTCAGACACCAAAGTGAAGAGGAACATGTGGAGGAACATGCTCATGCTGAGGCACACACACAATACACTGCTCCATTGGACAAGAACTGCACAGGACATACATAGCAGCTTCAGGTCCTGCACCTCTCTTCTCTCTAGCAGCTTCTCTGCCACCAGGTTTGAGTTTGGCACACTGCTTGTGCTCGGGTCTTCAGGCCGTGGAGCGGAGGCTTCTTTGGAGGATGCTGCTGCAGCGGCACCTTTGATGGCAGAGCCGACATTGATCTGGGACAAGAAATTTGTTTGTGTCACAAAGGTGGCTGACAGACATGCCCCAGACATTGCATTTCAAAGGCAAGCCCTTAGGAACAACACTTGTGTTAGGCTCAAAAGCTGAGCTGTCAACTCTTCCACCTCAAGTCAAATCCCACAAAGCAGTCAGGGACTACAGCTTGTCCCTGCCAGCCGTCAGAGAGACTGTGAAAGGGAAAGAACAACTTTGAATTTCATCCTGTCCTGGGGACCGCATTCACCGTGGACAGGGACAGCTGGTTTCAGAATCTGCGTGGGTCACCATGTTCACCTGAACAAACCCCTCAAAAGGCAAAGGGAGCACTGAGAGGCCAGCAGAGATGCATTTCAGAGGATTGCTGGCCTACTGGCCAATGCACTAGCCCGGCTGCCCAGGGCAGCAGCTGAGATTCAGCAGACCAGAAAATGTCCTTCTGACCAGCTGCAATGGAGAGCACAGTAGCATGGCAGCCAGAGGCATTACCTATGCACCTGCTGCTGTGCAGGGGAAAGGCGAGAAGGGGAGGGATCACTTGTTTCATGACTGCAGTGGCTGGTGCTCTTTCACTCACCTGCGGTTGCAGAGCCTCCCTCTGCTGCAGCAGGACATTCATTTCCTCTTGCATCCTTTCCAGTTCCTCTTTGTGCCTCTTCTCCACTGCCTTCATCTTCCTCTGAGCTTCCTGCAGCTCTGCCTGCAGCTTGTCCTTGATATTCTGTCAAGATAAATATCACTAGCACCTGCCATCATGCTCAGGTTTCTCCTCTTTCCATCTCAAAAGCACTCCCATTTAGCCGCTTCCTTTTGCTTCTCTACCCAGCCCTAACCCTTCCATCCTAACCCTTCCTCCTGGTGCTTGCCTCTGGAGCCTGCCAGGCTCTGTGTTTCCAGTGCCTGCCGTAGCGCTTGCCTCCCCTTTCCTGAGATCTACACTTCATGCCCTGCATCCTGCCCTTGCCTCTGGGACCTGGCTAGTCAGGCTCACCTGCCCCTTCTCTCGCTCCTCGTTCACCTCCTGCCTGAGCTGCTTTAGCTGCTGTCGGCATTGGGTCAGCTTGAACTGCAGCTGGCACAGCCTTTCTAATAGAGCAGCCTTCTCACGCTCCTGTTCCTGCAGGACCTGCACAGAAATGAAGAGAAGATGGGTTTGAACTTCCTACACACCACTCGTGTGGCAAGGCTCCAAGACTGACGTGCTCACGCTTTCCAAAAGCATTGCGCTCTCGCCCTCATGTTTACCAAGGGCCAGCTAAGGGACTGTCTTACCCAGAGACAGTGTCCAGAGAATCTGTGCCCATAAGGAGCCCAGGAGAGCTCAAAGCATCTCTCAAACACTCTTTTCACACTCTTTGCATCGATGGGCTCTGCTTCCTACCTGTTCTTGTTGAGCTTGCATGCTGGCAACTTCCTGCTTCAGCTCAAGCAGCCTTTTCTCGTGCTCCCTCTCTAGCTCTGCCATGAAGTTTTCCTGTTGCCCCAAAAACTGCTGCACTTCCAAATGCTGTAGTTCAAGCTGACTCTCCTGACGAGAGCAGGAAGAGTTCCAAATGAACTCCCTGCCAAGCTCTCCAAATAATTAAATAGAAGCGTCATCCCTTCCACAACCCTGCACCTGAGAAGTGCACAGTAGTGGCTTTTTGCCCTCCAGCAATCCTGTCCTGACCAGAAACTCAGGAGGAGGGTCAGCAGGTGGAAGGAAAGGAGATGCCGGCTTCCTTCCCCGCTCTCATGGCTGCCTGTTTCCTGGCCCCTCTCCCCTCAGGATTTCTGCCTCTTCTCAGAGACTCTCTTCTCAAAGTCGCCCTGGCCCTTGATGCAGGAAAAGCTGGAGATGGACTGCAGAATGCGGAGGAGGCCACACCCTGATGTCCTAGTCCCAGTTCAGCCTACACACTGAAATGCAAGGAACACGAGGCCTGTTGCCTATGCTTGAAGCCCAAGCGTGAGACCTCTGTCCACCGTGCAAGGCCAGAAAGCAAGGAACCCAGCTGCTGGGACTGCAGTTGGCAGCAACGTTAGCAGTCTGCTGCATGGCAGGTGGGTGTCAGGGAAGATCTTGCCCCTTCACTACCATGCTGTGGGTGTAAATAGAGTAAATAGAGTAGTTTACTGTGGGTGGAAATAGAGTAAATGGAGTACTTTACTGTGGGTGTAAATAGAGTAAATAGAGTAGTTTACTGTGGGTGTAAATAGAGTAAATAGAGTAGTTTACAGTAGTTAGAGACTAAACAAGGCAAAAGCTTGTTAATCTCCAAAAAGGGGGGAAATGATGCCTGATGGGTTTTTTGTATTTTTTATTTTACTTTTATACTCTCTTTATATATAACCTTTTACCCTTCCCCATTCCTGTACTTTTTACTCCCTGTATCTTAACCCTACATGTCTATCACCCTAGTACCCCTTGCCCTGCTCAGAATCCTTTGGGGAAGAAGAAACATATCCACAATCGCAAAGCATGACGCACAACCTTGAACAGAGCTCCATCACTGAGACATGTTTTTGTAAACTAAGTAGTAATCTTTTGGGGGGGGGGCAATTTTAATAAGAGGGCAATTACTTCATTTGTTAGACTTCTTATTGGAGACTTTTAGGTAGGTATTCCAATCTAGGCTGTCCATAAATTGTATACGGGGGATATCGTGGGGGCTTTTTGCTTGTTGGTCGGTGCACACCTGGGATCCGATTAAACGAAGGTAAAACCCCTTTCCTATACTGTGTGTCGGCATCTAAAAATTTTTACTAGCAATTTAAGGCATCAGCGACCACCCAGCCTCCTGGGGAACTTGGCTTATGGCCACCCTGAATTCGTGACTGCATTTACTGGCTTATGCCCATCCTGAATCCGTGGCCAGCACCGCCCTCTGGGTCTTCAGAGGCCTTCAAGTGCGAGCCCTTGAAGCTCTCTGCTGCCTGGCCCAGCAACGTGTGGCCTACAGCAGATTCTTGCGGCCATTTCACATACTCAGGCTGCTATTCTGCTAAGCCAGCCCAGCAAGCTTTGCCTGAAAATTTCCGGTGCGTATTGCTTCCTACCAGTTCTTGCAGGAGCTCCCATTTATCCTCTTTGTGAGCAGACTGCCAGAGTCTGAGCGCCTTGCTGCACTGCTCTTCTGTGCAGTGGTGCTGTTGAGCCATGGCATCCAATTGCTGCTTGCTGAGAGATCTTAGAGCTTGCAGCTCATGCCGAAGGCCCTTCACATCCTCTGCAAACATGACAGATGGTGACAATCAGAGACTACACAAGCACTAGACTCTACTGGCCTTAAGCCCTTTCTGTTTCAGGCAAGGAGGGACCTGGCCCCAGCTCCTTCACTCTTCAGAAGCCCTGTGGAAAGAGCTGGCTTTGGAGCAACTGCACCAGGCAGGGGGATCACCAGAAACAAAGCACACGAGGCTCTCACCATGTATCACCTTCTTGGCCCGCGTGACTGTGTGAGCTTGGGCCTCCAGATGACTCCTGGCCATCTCCAGCTCCAATATGTGCTGCTGAGCCTCCAGCAGGCTGCATTGCAAGCTCTCCTTCTCTGACCTGCAAATTGTGAAGATGAAGAGAAATTGCTCCCGGCACCCACAGGCAGTTTCTCCAGGAAGATGTCCCTTAAGAGCCCTGCACCTGACTATGGAAAAGGGCTTGCATGGCAACTCAGATACAGCAAGCATATTTCTACCATTTAAAATAGCAAAGCAGGCCCCTCCAGGTGATTGCCCAGGCTTTCCTCATGACCCAGCACTGCACAGAAAGCCTAGCTGAGTTTGATCTCAGCAGCCAAAGCTCAGATTGCTGTTGCCTGACCTATCACACAGGGGTGGCTGTGCCCACAATGTCTCTGACAACGAGCAAAAGCCCAGCCTCTGCTCACAGCCCTGATCTTTTCAGCACTTCCAAGTCACTCTGCAGGGGGACAGAACACAGTACTGCTTCTCCTGGTTGATTCGAGAAAGTTTAATGCCATTCATAGTGTACGTAGAGGTACTTTGTTCTCCAGACAGTCTCCCAGTAAAAGGGACTAAGGGAATGCACCGAACGATATAGGCAAACCTCCTGCTTGTAGCAGCATGAGTAAGAAGCCAGAACGAGGATTTTATTTGAACAAGAACTATCTGGGAGGCGAGACAGGTATCCTGCCATTTAAATTACTGGAAGTTCATGTACAAGAACATTTGCTCGTTCATGAGTGGCTATCTAAGCCGGCAGTAGTCCAAACTGGCACTCCCTTAAAAGTTGGCACTCCCTTAAAAAGGAAGAGGGACCAGCCCAAGGGACCTTGACAGGTTAGAGAGGTGGGTGGACAAGTGAGCAAGAATCAGCGGTCAGCAGGAATCGCCAGAGAGTGTCGAGAAGTCACAAGACCTTTCCCTGCTGCCGCTGCTGCTGCAGCAACTCCTGGTCCTGCGCCATACTTCACGAGAGGTAGCTCAGAAGGGTCTCAAGATTTTCAGCATGACCCTCCAGGTTCACCCTAAACGTCAGCATCCTACTCACAACATTTACATGTAAGAGCCTGGAATTCTGAAAGTCCCATGTCAAGCTACTTGGCAAGAAATGATTGTTGTTCAGATGCAACGAAGGAGAAACCAAACCAGAGGGAAGCTTCCTCTGGTTTCCTGTTTGCTGAAACATCTGCACAGTTTCCTTAGCTCTCAATTCAGAGCCAGGCTGGATTGCTTTGCACTTGGCACAGGAATGTTCAAGGGGTGCCAAGCAGGAGCCCAAGGCTCAGGAGAGCTTTGATAGGTTGAGCTGTCAGAAAAATAACATTCAGGTCATGGTATGCTTTTCTTTTTTCTCATGTCACTTTGCTTCTCTGTCCAAGACACTTGTGGAGAGCACACAGGAGGCAATAAATCCTCCTTTGGAATTACAGACCTTCAGTAGTGTCCCACCCAGGGTCTCCTCCCTGCCTTTACCTGGCCTCTACCAGCTGCTCTGAAAGGCCTTGTTGGTCTCGCTCCACGGCTGCCAGCTGGGCTTTCAGGGCAGCATTCTCGCGCAGCAGCACCGCCTTCTCTCTGCACACCTGGGACAGTGTGTGCCCTTGGTGAGAGAACTCCTGGAGCAGCCTCTCCAGACCCCTGCGAGCTGGCCTCTGCAGGTGGCAAACCGGGAAGTGGGGTGTCACCATTTTTCAAGAGGAACAACAACACAGTCTCTGTCTTAGTTTGCTGCCAGAAGCAGCAGTCAGGGCAGTCTTGCTAGGGCAGCTCCCTTTCCCACAAGTGCTGCCTAGGAAGAAGGTGAGCTTACCTTTGGCACTGCCAGGGGAACCTCTTCCTTCTCTTGCTTCAGCAGATCCCCCTGGAGCTGCCACTCCTCCGCTGTCTCTGCCTCCACTTCCAACGCCCCCTCTAGTGAGGAGTGGTCCTTTGTCTCAAGTGCAGCCCACTCCTTCCCTCTATGGAAAGGGGGCAGACAAACAAGCCTTTATTAGCAACGCAGTCTCCTTTCCAAAAGCAGGACTACGTACCATGTCCCACCCAGGGCAGTCAGCGACTTCCAACAGCCCTCTAGCTCCACCTCAAGAGAATGCTGGCATTCCCTGACTAGAGCTGCATCTCTCTTTGTCCTTCATGCAGGTGAAAGAGTCACCAGTGAGAAAGTAAAACAAGCTTCCAGAGGCCACTAAACATTTCTGGAAAGCTCAGGTCCTCTCAGCTTAACAGCTTCCTGCCTGCTAGGTCTTACGCTCCTCTCTGATACAGTGGATACCAGAGCTCCAACAGTTCTTCTCTGGCTAAGGCAGTCTTGGCAAGCCCAGATGAGTACTGCCACAATTACTCTTGCTTCCGGTAGTGGAACAAGGAAGGAGCCTGCAAGCTATAGCCTGGGGAGGAGATGGCTATGAATTTCCAGTCCAATAATCATAGGATCCCAGGATGATTCAGGCTTGCAGGGACCCCAGGAGGCCTCTAGCCCAGTCTTCAGCTCCAAGCACTTGGGCTCAGCTGTGGCAACTGGACAGGCTGCTCAAGGCTCTTTCCAGCTGGGGCTTCCAAATTTCCAGGGTGGAATCTGCATAACCTCTCTGAGACACTTGTTCTGCTGCATGATTGCCTGTGCGGGTCAATGCTTTGCTCTCCTTAAGCCCAGCCTGAACCTCCCTTGCTTCTACTCTGGTCCAGTTTGAATGCGCTTTGTCAAGGTTCAAGAAGTGAGTCTGAGGAGGCAGCTATGCTGCAAGACAGAAAAAGGGCAGCATAGAAATAAAAGGGCTTTTATATATGAACATCTTTTTATGTTTCTTCCCATTTTTATTTCACTTCTGGAGAGCTGTTTTGGTCTTCCAAGACTCTTCTTTACAGCGATGTTGGTTTTTTTCAAGAACCTTTACTGGAGAACAAGGTCAAGCTTCTGTCACAAGACGTGTCACCAGTTGCAGCTTCTCTTGGCTTTCCACCCTGTGTGTGCAGCATGACTCTTGCAGCAAACCAGGACAGATGTTTGGAGTACTTTCCAACTTGTCCCTTATTCTCTTTGTGGACTGGAGAGTTGTGCTTTTGTTAAGGTTTTCATTCTGACTCTTTAGGGTAGACGACTGAAAGAATCTGAAGAGGAGAAATGCAGACAATGACTTGGCTAACCTTGTCAGGAAGAAGGGTAATTTTTTCTAAGAATTTCTATTACATTTCCAGTGCTTTTGACCTTTTTTACAAGGCATTCTGCATCACTGATTCCTCATGAAATGAGACTTTTGTTAGATTTGGACCAGAATTCCTTGTAAAGGGCTCAAGTCCCATTCTGATGTTGCCACTTCCACTGATAATCATGGATAACATGCATTTTATTTGTAGATTTGTCTCTGGGGCAGCTTCAAAATAGGTGGTCAAAGAACCCATCCCTCCCCAGTGCTTTGTAGTCTTCGAAATCCCTTCGGTAATTGTGGTAGGAACACCTTACACAACTACTGTTGGTGAGCTTAAGATGCGTTTGATTCTATGTACCTTGATATTTAGAACAGTCATAAGGACACCAATCAGAGGTCAAACAATCAAAACCCAAAGAGAAAGTCCGTTCACAAACGCTTTCTCCCGCTTGAACCCCATGTCCTCGTGTTCAGTTAAGGCAGTAGATGCCTTTCCCGGAAAGGCGTAGTCTCCAAGGATCACTGTCCTCCGTCCAGAAGCCTGTTCCTTTGTGTATATCGTTTTGGTCGCTGATCCACCACGTGGGTGATAATGGTTGGGCTATGCAAGGCCAATCTTCGGCTGCGCCTGGCCTCCTGCAGAGCCAAAGGTTGCTGAGATTAAAGGCGGTTGCCACTGTTTCCCCTAATGACAGAAGTCTGTTTTCCCAGTTTACAACATGACCCCAATGAAAACACATAAGTAACAATACCAGCAGCAGTCTCATTGTTCTAGTCCTTTCTGTCTCCCGCAGAAGTTGGTTTCTCAGATCAGGTGTTGTGGATAATATCCTTTCTCAAAGGGGCAGTAAACAGGCAGGTTCCACCGTGCAGCGTCTGCAGAACAAAATCCTATACCATCTAGTTATTCTCACAAATAGTGTTTTGTTGTACGGACATAATCCCATTTTTCTTGCCCAGTCCCATGATCAGAATGGTGTTATCCTTTCCTACTGCTATTACCTCAGCCGGTTCCAGAGGGCCCTTTGGCCCTTGGACGTGCATTTTAGCTCCGTTGTTAAAAGTGGTGGATCCAAACCCGTTGTCCCCACGAAGCATGGTGCCTTGAGGTGGATGCCTTTTTTTCCCGATTATTTTCAAAACCAGCAGCATCAAGAATTGTGCTATTCGGTCATGGGGTTGAACAACCAAATCTTGTCCCAGTCTTTCCTCTTTCCTGGAACAGCCAATCCACTCACAGTGCGCCCTCCATGAGCAGATGTGAAGTCCCGTTGAGGATCCGGGGCATGGGTGTGGCGGGGTGTGGCACTGGGGAGATGCCATAGGCTGAGTTGTTCCGGTATTTTTGGCTTCAGCATTCTGCACTTTTTGGCTAGATTTATGCAACCCTCTCTGTTTGTATATCTTCCATAAATCAGAAGCTGGAATCCCATCAATTTCATCACAAGACATGCCATCCTTTAGCAGGGCTGTAAACATTTTCCTGCGAGAAATCCTGCTTTCACTGCTAGGTGGGTTTTCTCTACTCCCAGCACTCCCCTGGGAGTGCACCAATTCCCAAGGTGACCTAGCTGCTGTATTTTGTCAATCACCTCATCCAGAGCATTTCCTGTTTCATTAATCACACGACTCATTATCACATTTTTAAATGCTGGGGGAGCTGTCTTAAGCAGTCTACTTCTCATAGTAACAGTCAGGGCATTCCGCATCAGAATGTCAGCATCCCTGATAAAAACCACTGCTTGCATCTCTTCCTCCTTCATTCGCTCTCTACAGTCTCACAAGGTATACCCCAGAAGCTCAGACACTGGCCAGTCATTTTCTGTGGGGTACTTAGCATTAGGTCCCTGAGTAGTGAAGGCTAGCAAGTTAGTATCCTGCGTGTTAGTTTGAAAGGCATCCTGCACAAAAGAATCTGAGCTTAGCACCATGAATTTCTTAGAATCTGCTTTGGCCAAGGCTATCCCTGCAGCTCCCTGATCATGCAAATGCAGCACCCAAGAGAGCAGAGACTCCCTTCATCTCTGCTTAAATCTTCCAAGTCTGTCGTTCACTTCATGTTGAGTATAATCCTTTAGCACACATATTATTACATTTTGCCCATCTTATGCAGTCTTTCGCCTTTTTGCCATTTGCATATTTACAAATTCATCTGGGGAGCCAGCCTCATCAGAATCTGTAGAATCCCAAATATCACCATCCCGTTTCTCTGCATCCCACTGCACACCTGCTTCTGCAATCACCACATGCACTTCCTTGTGATTCACTCATCCACTTCTTTTCCTATACTTATGCTGTGCAACCCGAACTGCAGCCTTTTCAGCTACAGTCTAATACATGTCCCACTTAGCAGCAAGAACCTTGTTCCGGCATTGCAACATCTCAATCTCATTCTGCAAATCACGTAGCTGTCGCTCCATGTGGGAGCATTCCAGTAACAACCGTTCCTTCTGTCGGTGCCGTTTCCGATGTGCTGTTAACAAAATCCATCCCTGTCTTCCCGAACCCACAATCTCTTTGCCTTTTTCAGTTGGCACTTTTTGGATACATTTTAATATATCCAGTAGGTCGGCTTCTTTTACCCAATTCTCCCGTTGCTGGCATGGGCCTCCGACCTGAGCCCACTCGAGAGCCAGTGAATTATAGGGAAGGTCTTCCCACCCGGGAATCTCAGACTGAGCTGACATCCCCTGTAGATTTATCATGCCGTTTAGATTTTAAAAGTGACATTTTGTTCCAATCTGCTCCATCATGCCAATTTTTATCCTGCCAAATGACAGGGGTGATTTAAAGAACACAGACAGCAATGAAAAGAATGGTCTTATTTTACAATGACTATTCAGGCAACAAAAAAGTAAAATGATACATCCAGCAAAACTCCATGCGTGCCTTTAGCAGCAGGCAAAAATAAGCAAGGTAATACACACAATCATTACTATACAAGGGAAAGAATAGTGATTGAGAAAGGTACATCACCAATTGCCTGAATACTTCACCATCATCCAGAGTCCGCAGTTGCTGGGGAGCCCCGTTTTGCAGCAAGGACGTGGAGAACCCTCCCCGGCAATTGGGAAGATCCTGTGCAGTGCACCCACCCGTAGGTGAGGTCTCCAAATTCACCCCAAAAGTGGGTTCTGCTTTTATAGGGCCAAATCAGCAAGTTGAAGTAACTTGATTATATTTTTTGTGCAGAAACACCTGGATCTGATGGAACATTTCCCAACCAGCCAGGGCCAGGGCTTGGCCAGAGCCCAGGCCCTGACTGTGAGGGTTTTCCCCTAAAATACCCTCCAAACAAGCCTCTATTCATGTCAGATGAGAAAGTTTCTTAAAGTGATACATTTCTTTCAGATAACTACACAAAGTTAGAAAGAGCTAGCCTAAGCGCTTTTGTCATCTATTTTTAGCTAAACAATACCGATAGTGTTAGTCACATAGTGCCCAGGAGCCATCTTTTAAGTCAGCTCTGGCTGAGGCCTGCTGCTCAGGCCTCAGCACATCACTGGGCTGAAGCGCTATGTCATGGCAGGACTCCAGCCCTCAGCGTCTTCAGTCACCAGGGGCAAGTGCTGTCTGATCAGGAACTTGCAGCTCTGCGCTGCACCAAGGACAGTACCGACCAAAGCGGCCACTTACTGGTTCAGGATGCTCAGGCCCTGGACTGCCAACACGTGGAGGTTTGCTGTCCTTTGCCTGCCCTTTAGCCTCTGGAGGAGCAGAGCGAGCCAGAGGAGGTTCTGATGCTGGTGTGGTGCTCTGCAGACAGACAGCAGCGTGAGGGACAGGGAGTAACCTGTCATTAGAACCGTATTTCTCCCGAGCTCTAGCCCCAGCTGTGCTAAGGAGAAACAATACATTTTGAAAGAAATGGAAACCTAAGTCTTTAACTTAAAATGGCTTAATGAGACCCATTAGATGCTACTAGATACGCTTCTGAATGAGATATTCCACTCTGCTTACAACAAGCAAGCAACCTCTGTCTAAAAATCTTGACTTTTATCTGTTCAAAACCTCTAAAAGGGAAAATAGACAATGATTCCTTTACTACTGTTGATGTCAGGACACTGAGGTTTACAGAGTCTTTTGGTTTCCCAGGTGAAGCCAAGGCAAGCGCTGCTGCTGCTCTCTGCCAGAGGGCTCCGTCTGGGCAGGGATGGCACCCAACTGTGCCCTGGGCAATTTCTCTCACCAGAGCTGGGAGGTGCTTTTGAACAAGTAATGACAGCTGGCGGGAGAACGAAGGGGGCTTTTCTGGGGGCAGCAGTTATGGACACACTAGGGCCACCTTCAGAGGAGGGCTTCGGGCCCCGCAAAGTAAAGCAGAGAGAAGCGGTTGCAAAGCGCTTCCTTTCAAGCCTTCTTCGCTGCTGGCAAAGAAGGGACCCAAGTGAAAGGCTCCGCAGCAGGGCCCGATGCCTGCTCCGTGCCTGCAGTGACGGCCGACTGCCGCCTGGGAGAGCGCGGGGATGGGGGCGCCCCTGCGTGGGGCGGGCGCGGCGGAGCAGCCGCCAGGGGGCGCCGGGGGCGGGGCGGGGCCGCTGTGTGAGGGGGAGAGCCTCGGGCAGCTGCGAAGCAGCGCAGAGTCACAGACGGGAGTGTCCGTCAGGAATGCGCAGCGCCAGGGCGATGTGCAGCGCCAGGGAAGTGTGCAGCTTAGGCGCAGGCTGCGAGGGAGGGAATCTGCCAGTGGAGGCCGGGATTCGGGCCTTTTGTATTCCCGGTCCTGCGCTGAGCCGGCAGGGCACAAAGCCGTCCTCAAGCACGAGGGCCTCCTCTCCACTCTTCCTGCAGTTGCTTGGCTGACAGGATCCGATCAGCCAGGCTGGAGGCAGGCCCGGCTGATGTTCCAAAGAGATGCTGTCCAAAACAAGAGAAAGACAAAACCCAAACCAGAAAGGAACTATTACTTCCCAGATGCAGTTCCTCACTGGCTGAGGCAGGATTCCTCTGGGTTTTGAGAGATGCAGAAATGGGACTGAGAGCACTATCTGCCCCTCTGCCTTCATGTCCAGGACCTTGCCATCGCAGGCCAATGTAGCTCACAATCATATTCACCCCTTTTATCCAGGTGTCTTCAGCTTGCTGGGATTTTTCCCGTGACAGCACCCTGGGCATGCTGCTTGCTGTCACAGGGCTTTGTTCCTTCCAGCAAACTCCAAAGGCTTCCTTCGATTCTTCCTTTCTAAAACGTGGCCTGGCTAAACTGTCAAGAAGATGAGCAGCGTAAGCTGTTCCTCAGCAAATGGCAATCCCTCTAAGAAATGCTGATCCCAGTAGGATTTAGGCCCAGGTGTTGTTCTCAAGACCACTGCAGTTCAGGTTTTCAGCACCAAGGCAAGAGCAGGCAGCGTGGCAGGCCTCCACCATCTCAAGCACTCACCTGCCTTGCAAATTGCTCTTCTTCCTGGATCTATCGGCCGAATGGCTGTTCTTGGCCTGCTGCCTTCTCCTGTTACAAAGAGGTGGCACTGGCACCTGTTTGCTCCTTCCTGTGGCATATTATGGTGATGTCTTGAATGGAATGATGGAGGAGAATTCCACAGAAGCTGCAATTTCTATCGTTCCCCTGTTTGGTGCTTGCAAGTGTCCCCAGTAAACATGGAGTTTGGGGTTCCGTGATGTATACAGTCCAGAAAAGACTAAGTTAGCTCAGAAAAACCAGGATCAATTCATTCAGTTCGTGGAAGCCAGAAATTAGAGTGCAGCAAATGATTGAAAAGGGGGCTACTATCCTGCACATATACACCACGGGCAGGACAGAGATTTAAAACCCACGCCCATGGAGGAACCTGACCTTGCAGGTTTTCCACAAGCCAAAGGGAGTGGGTTTTGCAAAGGCACCAGGAGCTCACTATAAGGCAGAGAATGTTTTCAAGAGAAGGTCTGACTTGGGAGCTGGTGGAAGTGGAGAGAACAAGCAAATGTGCCCATGGCTGCAGCCACACTGTGAGGGCTGCTCCAAGGGCACTCCCTGTCATGCACAGGACATGGGACCTGCCCCGTGCAGAGGATGTGTGCCTGGCATATTGACAACACAAATGCTGCTCCTGTGTCCTGCAAACACATATGGGTGGTTTGTTACTTGGCTTTTTCTCCCCACTTAGGTGTCATTCTTTCTTCAGTGAGCCCTACAATTTGCTGGTCAATGTTAGTCATGAAGTAAATGGGTGGAAATGGCAGGCAGTGCAATTTAGGGAGCTCTCCGGGATATTTCCAGAGCACGATTTCATCCGTAGAATTTAAGTAGGTGTTCTCAGGTTTAGTCAGAAGCGTTTGTGGCCAAAGTACAGGGTGTATGTGCTTGGTGCCTGTTTTGCATTACCCTGGGATCCTTTGAGCGATGGGATATGGCCTAGGAGTGGC